>CM052358.1:19463430-20663430 GCA_028551475.1 Casuarina equisetifolia | reverse complement strand
ATCGATTATCAGAATTAAAAACCAATATATCAACGTGCTAAATGATTACCTGTAGCTTTATTTACCAAAGACGCAAATGACATATTCCAATTTGCTTCCATTTTCACTATGTATGCATCTCTTTTCTAAATATTCTTCTGAAATATCTTATTTTATTTACTACTTTCAGAAATGGAATTATGTATCCGAGGCTTTGGATAAAAAGGTGAAGACAGTAAGAATGAATGATCTCATATTCTTTTGCATTAAACATATGCTTGCACTAGAGCATCATGCAAAAGTGCCCACAAAAGTCCAGAAAAAAGGGTGTTTACTGTAAAATGTTCTTGTGTTAAAAAAACGGAACTACGCACGCAGAATAATGCGGGTGAAAATTCCTATGTTCATCAGCAGAATAAGACGGTGAACATAGAAGCACTGAAATCCGACCACATATCCCGGCCAAATCTTCGGAAATCTTCTAAAAATATCAAACGGAACTACCCCCAACGAGAATATCAGTGGGCAAGCAATTGATTGGTGGCCGAGAAAAAGGTAGAAAATCCTATAAATCAAGCCCAAGTTTCGGGATCCTCCTCCATGAACTTGTACCCTTAATTAGACAGTAAAGCAAGATCAATGGCAAAAAGTTTTGGGGACGGTGGAAAATGGTGGTTGTGCGGGGCACAGAACCAAGCATGAAGATGTTGTGGTCGGATTTTTGTCCACCATCTGACCGCCAATTTGTAGGTCGAATCGTTAATTATCTTACATATTACGATGAGACATCACTAGCTTTGGTTTTTGGGGCTTATGTGTGTCATTATAAGTTGTCTGTGACACCTTGTTTCCACCTGCTTCACAAGCACGGGGCAAAGGGACGTGGCCACTGCACAACCCTCATCCAAGCCCGACCATAATATCTTATGCATATTTTCTATGGATTAAATGGGGAACCCAGATCTGGTTTCTTGCGCCAACCTTCTCCTACAGATGTTAGTATAATCGGTTTAGGTATTTCACTTGTCTAGATGATTTTGTAATGTCGAAGTCAAACCTATCGCTGATTGCGGAATAGCAGGTTGTTGGGCTGTAGTTTTCAGCCACGTCCATCATGTCACAGACGACAAGGTTCTGTAGTACAAGGCTTAGAAAGCCTTGGTCACTGAGTCATAAGAGTTTCATAGGCCGAGATGTCCCAAAATTGGAACTGGGCCATGCATTATTGTCTTTCCATTCTTGTCCTATTGTCCTAGCATTTTTATTGGCACGAAGTATTTATAGAGGCTAGCAACTCGTCAACTAATATAAGCCATCTACTGGTGGATTAACTATCTGTGATAGTTCTTAAGAATTTGTAGTTATCCTAATGTAAGCCATTCATTTGCAATAAACGGTTGAGAATTGGTCAATAACAAACACAAAAAATAACAAAAGAGAAGAGTATTTTTGGGGTGATCAAATGTTGCGAGGGAATGGTTGATTGCTCCATCATATTGTAAATGAACCAAAAAAATAAAAACTATATAAAAAAGTAATTTTTAGGTGGTCTGCTATCCTAAGTGAGTGGTGAACTACATTAAAGTGAAAAAATATTCGTTTCAAAATATTAAATTCTTTTAGAGAAATGTTATTTTTAGTGAGATTTAGAAGTTTTTAATTTTCATTCTTTTTAAATGGTAAATTTTTTTTTGTAAAAAATAAAATATTAATATAGAAGTTTACCATTCCACCAAAAAAAAAAATCACAAAAATATGATTACTCATCTCCAATGTGTGGTAGAAATGGTTCAAAGATATGTTTAGAATGGTTATACTTCCCTCAAAATATCTCAAGATAATAATCAACTATCTCCATTCAATCATATACTTCTTTGTTGAAACACAATTATTAAGAGAAAAGTTAAGACTTAACTTTAACTTGGTTATGTATATCTATATATGCTCGGTGATGTAACTCATTTTAAATTATTTAATGAATTGTAAACATTTTCAATTCTCTATAATTCTCAAGAATCACAATGTATTTTAACTCTCTACATAAGCAGCATTGATTCCAACTTATATCGCTCTCAAACTACTATTATATGGAAGAAAATTTTCATAAGCGAGATACATTCCAAGGAGTTAAAAGTCTCAGAAGCATCTTAGTAATGTTACTTGTCATGGCATCGATCTTCTCACCAACTCTTCAACTAGATGAGAAGAATATAAAAATTCCAGCATCCTCCGAAGTTGTCAACAAATATACAATTTATGCCTAAATTCCATATTCATGGCCAAAAATCGTCTATTCTGCTTATATCCCCATTTCTGCTTGATGTTCCCACTCCAAACAGGATTCCTATGAAGCACTGAAACAACCAAAAGGCATCTATCCCACATGCTCAAGGACATGAAATTATCATCCGTAACCTTCTCTTTGACATGGTCTGTAATAGGCGGTCGTAGAGGAGGCACGAATGCCAACTTGGTAGCAGACAGAACTTGTGGTTCTAAATGGGGATGATGAACGTCAGGGGATTACATGTTGAAGGGTCTGCGGCAGGTAAGAACACGGATTGTTTAGGTTTGAAAAATATGTTCCTGCAAGTGCAGATTGCACCGCTTGACCTGTGAACAATAATGTGTAAATGCATTAAACAAAACTTGATGTGTTCCACGTCTATTTTTTGTTTTAATGGACAAATCTTTGAAAAGTAGTATTTGTTTCAAAACCCCTCGTGAGGGTTTATCTCCAAAGAGCAGACTTCTGACCGGTCGTCGGTAGGTTTAATTTTCCAAGACCTGGTTGTTGGAGGTTAATTTGAGCTCTAATTACTTTTGTCTAGGAAAGGTCTTTCATTATAATGACAAAGTTCTTATTATCCAGACCATTAGGTGGTATATTCTTAATTTGACCCGAAGGATTTTGAAGTGAATTTGTAATGGAACTACTCTATGCTAAGTATATCCTTGCCTCTTCCTCCACACTAGAATGTGGGGCAAATAGAAGACATGAAAGTGAGGTAATTTCTTCCTATTGTTGGAGTTGTCATTTTTCATGTTAAAGTATTGACATCTTAATATTCCTACCTATCACACTAACCACATTTATGTCGGTTACTGCTGAATTTAGAGTGATAACTGCAAAGAAAAATAAGATAATAAAAAGTTATGGACAACACATGATAGGCATAAATGTGGTATTTGGTAAAGTAGAGATTTTATTTTATTTTTTAAATGCTGCTGTTTTCTTTTTTCCTTTTTCCTATTTTTTCCCCTTAATTGTTCTATCTTTCTCAAGTTAATAACCTTTGCTTGAATGCTATTATTTGATGTTAATTGTGACACTTGGGAAAAATCCCATATTGATGTCTCAACGTGCTGTTAATTAACGTCTTAACATTAAAACTAAAAAAGAAAGAAAGAGAGGTAGATGTATGAGCTGATGATGACAAATAAAAGTAATAAGTTCATACATAAAAGTGAAAAAATATATTTACAATACAAATTATTGTTACAATGATCATCTAAGTTTAATTCGTGAAGTTTAAAGTATAGAAGCTTAGGGCATTTTCAAACATTATAAAACGTATTTAGGCATGTGAAAAGACTAGGGCTAGAAGCCTTCTAACTCTCATTTAACAAATTTTGCATGAGAGGGTTTAATGTTTCTAAACAAAAATACTTCCCCTCGTACAACTTTCTTTATTGTTACCAACAAGATCAAGAAATCAATTACCTTGTTTATGAATCATGTATGGTTCCATTCAATGCAAATTAATTACCCGCTAAAGATCTCATTAGTATTACTATGATTGTCCTCATAATTCAGCTCAAGTCGGCTCGATCTCCTCGGGCATGTTTCGTTTCTTCTTTCAGGCCTCATGCTTCTCCACTCATCGCTTTAATTCCTGTACCCCAATTGAAAAACCGTAAACCAAACCCTACATCTAAAGACAAATCCTAAAAAAGAAAGCTCAAAATCAACAACTTGTGTCTCGGAAAATGGTTTTATTGGCTGCTTCCACAGCCACAGAAATCATCATAAATTTTAGTCAAACAAACCGCAAAAACTTCTGGACCAGCAATTCTCCAACTTCCGCAGAAGACAAAGTCATCAAATTTAAAAATCTGCTAGAGTGTGGTGAACAGCAAGAACATGAACGATCAAGAAGTAAACAAAGCAATAAAATCCTAGTTTTGAGCCAATCCCAAACTTCCATGCATGTTAGGAGATCGTTTTCAGTTGACCCAGCAACTTTTTGTAAATGAATTTATGACAGGAGCCGAAGAATGCGTGGGAGCCCCGCTTGCCCCATGAGAGGCTGTCGGTGCCAGCCATGGCGCATCGAGATCTAGATGTAAAGAAAATATATTATCGATGTCCCCGGAGAGAGAAAGTCAAAAGCTCAACACCCAATTGGCTTAGGCTCGTTTTGCAACGCCGACGTTCCTCTCCAGAAAAGCCATTCCACTGAGCTTTCTTCTTCTAGGACCTGGGAGGGTTTTAATTAATCCCCATCTCTCAGTTTCCGTGTGTTGACTTATCATTTCCACAACTTTCGATCATCTATGTTATGATATAAAAACTTCAACTTCTCTTCTGCAAACCTCAACCAGCCAAGTTTGAAGCCACCTATTCCTTGGTTTTCTGTAGAGCATTGTTGTCCATACCTCATCTTCAGGAGTTGCAAGCTAGGTTTGGAGATCCAAAACTAGAGTGAGATGGATGAAATTGAAGTTCCTTCTCATTTTCTCTGTCCGATCTCTATGGAACTGATGAGAGATCCGGTCACGGTGGCAACCGGGATAACCTACGATCGGGAAAACATTGAGAGATGGTTGTGCTCACGCAAGAACAATACTTGCCCGGTGACGAAGCAGGTTTTATGCAATACAGACGTCACTCCGAATCATACTCTGCGCCGGTTGATTCAAGGATGGTGCACCATGAATGCTTCCCATGGTGTCGAACGCATTCCAACCCCGAAGTCTCCGGTGGACAAGGCCCAGATTGTCAAACTCCTCAACGAGGCGAAGAAGCTCCCAGATATGCAACATAAGTGCCTGAGAAAACTCAGATCTATTGCTTTCGAAAGCGAGACGAACAAGAAGTGTGTGGAGGCAGCCGGTGGAGTCGAATTCTTGGTCTCAACGATACAGAATAGCAGGAATGACATCGCTGTAACTGAAGCAGCTGTTGAAATCCTTTCTGCTCTTAAAATCTCGGAAACACGTCTCAAAAATCTCATCAACAATGATAGCGAATTGGTGGAGTCCTTAATGCAAGTGTTGAGGATGGGAAACTACCAATCTAGAGCTTCCACAACCATGCTACTGAAATCCATCTTCGAAGTTGCCGATCCTAACCAGCTGATAAGCGTCAAGCCCGACTTCTTCAGGGAGATAGCTCGTGTTTTACAAGACAAGATCTCACAGCAAGCCTCTAAGGCCGCATTGAAGCTTATGGTGGAGCTCTATCCCTGGGGAAGAAACCGAGTCAAAGCCGTCGAAGGCGGCGCAGTTCTAGTCTTGATAGAGCTCCTCATTGAGGAATCTGACAGAAGAGTATGCGAGCTTCTGCTTACTGTTTTGGATCAGCTTTGCAGCTGCGCCGATGGGCGTGCGGAACTGTTAAAGCACGGGGCAGGGCTGGCGATTGTGTCCAAGAAAATCCTAAGGGTTTCTCACGTTGGAACTGATAGGGGAGTGAGAATTCTGTCTTCAGTTTGTAGGTTCTCGGCGACTTCTAGGGTTCTTCAGGAAATGTTGCAGGTGGGCGTTGTATCCAAGCTGTGCTTGGTGCTTCAAGTGGATAGTAGTCCAAAAATCAAGGAGAGAGCGAGAGAGATCCTCAAATTACACTCTAAGGTTTGGAAGAGTTCTTCATGTATTCCTTCTTATTTGCTTTCATCTTATCCATCTTCTTAAGAAACAGATTTTTGTATCCACAATCGGTAGTAGGCCTGCAGGAGAAAACTAAGCTTCATGAAAGTTCCTTGGATTTCATAATGAAATACTCTTAATCCCATATGTTTGTCATTCTTTGAGAATCTACCGTGCATTCTGGAATACATATTAGACTTGATGTCAATCTTTGTTACTTCAACATACTTCAACCAGTTAAGTTTAAGAAAAGGTTCTTCCATGCCAATAAAACGTCCAGGTTCCATGATTAATATGGAAATTTGGAAAACGTTGTAATTTTGGATTTTAGTGGAGGTTCAGTTGAACAAAAGACATCACTAATCTTTTGACTTCCCGTTGCTTTTTTTTTTTTTTTTTTAAATTTGCGTACAATTGAAGAGTCGATAATTCAGAGGAAAGCAGGCAATCGTCTTGAGATTGGCAAAATTTTGAAAAATGAAATTCTGATAAAATAAGGAAAAATAAATGATATATTGATTGAGACTCCTATTACATACATTGCCGCAGTTAGTATTGTCATGAAATCCAATTTTAAAGGAAAAAATATGTGGCATCCGAAACTTGTGTTAAAAAGTTTAAAGGTTCAACCTAAAAAATAATTGAAAGTTGGAGCAACACTTCCTTTATTTAAGTTTTATTAAAATAGATTATACTCTTGATGTAGGATTTTTATCTTGTATACACACACCCATGCATACTAAGCACCATTGTATTCCAAAAAAGTTGTATGAGATAAAATAGATTTAACATGAGTTTGAATACTACATATCAACCTGAAAGTTAGAGTTGAAGGAAATACTTTAGAGCTTTATCATAAGGGATTACACTTTTAGTGTGAGGTTTTTATTCTACACACAAGTTGGATAATTTATGGAAGCATCCTTAGAAAAACAAAATAGAGTAAATGTAGTATTTTTCATTTGAGATAATGGACAAAAGCAAGCCTGTCTTCTAATAAGTTCATAAACTTGTAAAAACCGTCTTCCAAAGAACTGGGAATCCTGCAATGAAGCAGTGAAGCAGGAAGTTGTTTGGAAAGTTGTCAGTATTTACACTTTCACGGTGCCTTGACCCGTTAGGATGATAAATGCCTAAAGAACTGTTTGCCATGGCAAGATGGAACCAGGTATGGTCAAATAGTGCTGCGATTGAACCAGTTCCAGGAAAGCTGCGCCATTAAATACTCCTCAAAGTCACGATTCCTACTACCCATTTGAATGGACGGCTCTGATCTCACCATCACGGTAGTCGTCGCCTGATTTCTCAAATAATTTGCTGGAAATTGAATATTAAACTCTATAGTTGTTGTGGTTTCTTTTTGAAATATTCTCGAGCAGCTTCTCCGCCATTTCATGAGGCTGGAAATTGTGAAATTTTAAAGTCTGAGATAATGAAATCTAATCACTTCTGCAAGTCACATTATTTGTCAAACAACTCCTGCAACATGACAAGGTAACACCGTGCTTTTGAAGTCTCAGATCTTCGTGAGACTTCCAAAAGCCTTGTCGTTACCTCTGCTTTCTCTGTCCTCGTGCTCGACCGTGTTTGAAAGGTACTTACCTGCCCTCCTTATCTTAGCTCATGCTGTATTTTTGGTTCGAAAGTGAAACAAAGGTCAATTTGTGAACGAAGACTGCAACCTTGTTTTATGTTTGGAAGCTGACGACACCTGAGAAGTAGAAGGTAGAAGGGGTAGATGGTCAGTCGCCAATTCATTAATTAATGTTTCTAATTTGTCCATATTCTTCAACGAGTAGCAATAACAGTCATCAGTATTCAACATTGTCTCATATTGTTTTGTTCGTTCAATTCAATTGAACAATGTTACGTCTCTGTCAACAGGAAATTCAAGCGAAGCTGGCATATTTTAGGGCATGTAATATGATAGTGTTTAAGTGAGTGTAAGACTGATTTTGAATAAACTAATTCGTTTTTCTTCTTTCGAATTGCTGTATTTCGGCAAGATTTTGTAGTTGATTACACGGAAAGGGAAAACTTAAATTATTAAAAACTGATATCTAATAAACATGTGAACAAAGACTTAAGTTCTTAGATTCAAATATTGCCACATAATCTATATCAATAACCTTCATTTTCAATGGTAACTTTTATTACTTTTTTAGAGAGTGCTAATAATAAATTTTAGTAATTATTTTATATTTCAAGAGCTCAACTCATTTCGTGCACGTAACATATATCAAGCGTAATTCCTATTCCAAGTCAATAATAATCGTTAAAAGATGTAACACATCTACATAGAAGGAATATAACACATTGGTATACTGAAAATATGAAATATATGTAGTTTTATTGGTTAAAATTAGGAAAATAATACATGAGAGCACATCTCAATTTAGGAACATTAAATTCACTTAAGTAAATATTTTGTTATGTCATAACTAGAGGATTTCAAACTTGTTTTTATTTTAGATAAATTTTAATATTAGGGTAAATTTTATGTTTTTATATTCTCTTATTCTTTGATGAATAAATTTAGATATTCATAAATAAAAAAAATATATATATATATATACATTGGTTTTGTGAAACATTTTTGGTGAGAACTTAAGCCATGAACAAAAGGATGCCTTACTTGAAACTTGAATTTTAATATCATATTGAAGGTTTATTACTTTTCTTCAAACCAGTTTATAAGATAATGGAACATCTCGATGTATAAGGAATATGACATCTAAGTATATTAACAATATAAGATATATACCAAACTTTAACAATAATGTTGTATATTGTGTGCATAGTATTTTTGGCTTGCAATATTATTGTTCTACACGAGCTCTAAGTCCATAGTTGGGATTATTATTTTTAGAAACAAGAAAAGGACCTTTCTTTGAGTCACTCAACAATGTTAGTATCTCACTTCTATTTTATTTTATTGGTACGGAAGTTGTTATTGTTAGAAATGACCCAATTGTTCTTATGTACTTAATTTTTTTCCTCTCTTAACAGTCATTGGAAATTGAAAAAAGAAATTAAAGAATTTTTAACTGTGATTCTAGTTAGTACAAAAAGAAAGAGCCATCTTCAATAAGCACATGACAAGATTAAAGAATGAGCATAGAGAACATGGAAGTCACCAATATTGCATGCTCTCGTCCCTCTTTTAAAACTCGAAAAAATCACCGTAGACATAGCAAATCAACTTGCTACCCCTTTGTCGGCCTTGTGCATATCCACCATGTTGTATGCTAAAAATCTCTGTGCAAAGCTGTTAAAACCCTAAGGCAGAAGCACCATTGAAAAGAGCATCGTTTGATGCCATTAACAAAGCACGCGTCGAAAGGACCGTGCACTTCTCTTCCGGCCCTGTTCATCGTGGAGGAATTCCCGATAACAAGGCCGATGAGAGCCATTGGAAACATCGCCATTTCGGGTTATTTCCTCTGTGCAAAGAATACATTCATTTTTATATGGCTTGTGCGTATTTATATATGTATGCAAAGACATACATAGGGTTAGAATATTGAAAATACTTAGAGAAGGGAACGTGGATGAATTATTTTCCTTCTTGGTGGGCTTTAGGCCTTGGATGGAAGAAGAAAGTCAAAAAACAAAGCAAAAAGGGCTTTGAAGTGTGGAGATCTTGTGTGCTGTGACGAAGTTGGAAGGTAGCGGGGAAGCACATTTCGCCGGCTTAAAACCCATTTTGTTGTGTGGAGGCTGCTAGGAACACAATTTCCATTCAAATGGTTGAACTGGCAGGTAATAATACCAACTATTGACTTTTTAGAAATCAAGTTTTTCCTGTGCTCATTCTTACTTAAAAGTCAATTTTAGAGTGAATGAATATTCCTTTCTTATAAAAAATATTTTCAAATAAAATTTAGGTAATATGAGATTTATATTTTTATTTAGCATGTTCTCTTGCCCTATGTGTAGGTTAATTCATGAGTGAGGAGATAGAATGATAAGATAGAGACCATTGAAACCCAATCCATGATGAATTGTCACTTAAAATTTAGGCTTTGATGTCATATTAGGAGTTTATTTTTATCTAAAAATTAACTCAAAAATAGGTGTGTCTTCTTTTCTTACAAAGAGGATTCTAAAAACAAGATTTAGACAATGTGAAACTTATTACACCATTTAACAATCTCTAACATTTATGATAAGTGATTTGCAAAAAATCCCCCGTTAGGATTATTTTTTTAAGACTAAAGTTATACATCTATGATTGCAAAGCCGTAATATCCCCCGCAAAGATCAAGCTTATGGCTCTTAGAGCCTATGTTTACACATAGGTCTTAACAATCTCTTTATGAATGCAGCTTATGGCTCTTAGAGCCATTGAACAAGACTGTTGCTTTTGAACATAAACACAAGCAGATATGGAACTCTGGATTTGTAATAAAACTAAGTTGCTTACAAGCTACAAATGTAGCAAACGAAATATAGTAGGAGCAAAACCATTTACAAGCTTAAGAAACTACGATGGACCTACATGCTGTTTTATACAAAAAAAAAAAAAAAAATTCCCTTGTTGACAGAAACCAGCCCCGGTCAATGAGTCAGTGGCCACTTCATGCCAAGGCAGCCCCTCCGGTCAGTAGCCTTCCTGCAAGTCAACAGCTGCCTTGTCCTGTGGCAGCCCTCCGCTTCCTTTTGTTGAAAAATGGGGCTGCACATCACGGGATTCGGTTCCCAATCTTGGGGATCAATCCGGTCATCACCGTGGCAGCCACGTCCGACCTTCATACCAAACAAGGACCAAAGAGAACAACGATGGCTGTGGACAGACCGGAAGATCTGCTGGCGGTTTGGCCAAAGGGTAAAGGTATTGAAGGTCGATGACATGACACTGACAGCTGGTTAATATTGAGCTTGAGCTGTCGAAGAAATCAAACCAGATAGAGGCTGAACATAGATGTTGTAAGTTCCGCATCCATTGGGTGTGGCTGTTTTGGATTAGACTCAAACCTTGCCACCGTTGACACTGTTTTACATACAGACTTTGATAACGGTTGACTGCATATTTTGAAAGCAAGCATGCCAACGACAATGCTCTCTTCATCCTATAAACGAATTTAGTATCCCTAGCCCTTATATACAATATCCAACAACAACTAATATATGTCAGAGAATAAGGATTTTACTTGGCTCTTTCATGTGGGGTTTTATCTTCCTTTCAATGAACACAAAGAAGTATCAACTTGTTAAACGTGCAAATTGAGATCAGTACATACGAAACATAGACAATCTTCCAAGATGTTTCAAGAAGTGTTGATCTTGGTTGAACATATTTTGTTAACTTCTTTTTGTATGTGTGTGTGTGTGTTTGTGGGTGGGTGTGGGTGTGTGTGCGCTCTTGCATAGTTATAGATAACTTACTGCATCTACATATGTTGTTGGTTTATGGGTGGTTTATGGGATGGTGCAAATGGAGATCTATTTACAGACTTCCAAAATTAATAACCAATCTATTTCATATCGACATAATTAGCATAAGATTCACTAATCAACTGAGTGAAAAACATTGTGAAATCCCTATTAATCCTAAAAATTTCAACCATAGTACAGAGTAAGTTCAATTATTTTTTAATGTTCGCTGTTAAATTGAAATGAGGATTGCATTAAAGGAATAAAGCTCAAACTCGAGAACATTAGTTTTTAGAGCGAAAAACAATATGCAGGAATGACCAAA
Organism: Casuarina equisetifolia; assembly: GCA_028551475.1. Lineage (NCBI taxonomy): Eukaryota > Viridiplantae > Streptophyta > Magnoliopsida > Fagales > Casuarinaceae > Casuarina > Casuarina equisetifolia. The sequence continues at coordinate 20,651,879 of CM052358.1, read as the reverse complement.
TTTTTTTTAAAACATATTTATTTGGTTATAGTGTGTGAAATAATATATATCTCCAATGGATCAAATCTGAGGATTAACTTTCAAGCAATCACCTTCTAACCTCAAAGTTTTAAGTTTCTTAGATAGGCTTCCTTTCTATTGGAACTGGGATGGCTTCTATCCGAGTTAGAAGTTCGACCTTTCACATGTTTGTGTCGTTGGCTGGCACTTGGCGGCGAAAATATAAATTTGAAGGAAACATAAGAACAGAGTCGAAAAGAACAATATATTTACAGTTTATCGTTGACAGGTACAATAAAAGGTCTCTGTAAACCCAAGATGAAATTCTACAAAGATCCATAAATGTTACCTCTGTTCCCTTGTTAACAGATATACAGCAATGCAAGGAGAATTGTTCCAAACATTGGAATGCAATCTGAGGATTCCTCTTGCTTTTTGTTTCAAAAATGATGCACAATCTGCTTGCATGACCATGCAAAGCTTTGTCACTGCTCCAACCCTCAACATCTCTTGAAGAACTTCAGTTGTAGCCGAGAACTTGGAGATCAATGAAAGTATATGAAGAGCTAGGTTGTCTGTTGCCGGGGAAACCCTGAGTAGCCTTTTGGACACAACGGCGATGCCGCCGGCGTGACGCAGAAGCTGTGCTCGTCCATCGGCGGATGAGCATAGATGTGCCAAAAGATTAAAGATAAGCTCGGTGATGTTCTTCTGAGGTTTCTGCAATTCGAAATCGATTAGCTCAAAAACAGCACCGGCTTTCACGATTTTCAGTCTGTTTGTCCCCTGAGGACATGCTTGTATCAGCACATGCAAGGAGGTTTTGATTGCTTGTTGAGGGATTTTACATCCTAGAACCCGCAACATGGTTTCGAAGAATTCAGGTTTTAATCGCGCTAACCGGCTTGAACTTGCTGTTTCAATCGCCATTTTCAGGACCAAAAGTGCTTCTGTTTTGATACGGACATGGTTATCGACCTCGCACTGCAAAACCCATGTCAACGCGTCGATGAAATTGTAGTCTTCTTCAACAAGCAGCTTAATCTCCATACTTGGACTCCAAATAAGGTGCAGAATTCTGAGAGCTTCCTCAAGGCCAGATGTTCTCCCTTCCTTAAAACATTTGATGATAAAGAGACACATAACCTTGGCCAGACCAGCCCCGGCCATGCACAACCTGTTTCTTTCACTTGCTGCCGCCAGAACTTCCATTTTCTGCAACGTAGCGCCGTACAAATGAGATACTCGAAGATCCCGCACAAGTTTAAGGACATGGGTGTTGTCGAGAGGAGATTTCGGAGTGGGAATTCGATCAACACCATTTTTTGCATTTGCCACGCACCAGGCCTGGATGAGCCGTCGAAGCGTGTGATTTGGCGTCAAGTCGGAGTCTCTCGGTAATGGCTTCTTCGTAACGGGGCATGTGCAGTCCTTCGCTGATTTCAGCCATTGCTCCATGCTTTCCCTGTCATACGTGATGCCTGTCACCGCCGTAACGGGGTCTTTCATAATCTGCAGAGATATGGGACAGATGAAATATTCAGGTATCTCAATTTCTTCCATGCTCGAGCTACAAGCTGAGATAAGACAAGAGGAAGATGAAGGCTTTTGAGAGCAAGGAAGAGAGCACGTTTTCAAAGTTGCAGAGGCAATCGAAAGCGGCTAATTTAAGAGCATCGTTTGAAGTTTCAATGAATAACAGTGCGAATTTAAGGTAGGAAAATTCAGGTCGCGGTCACAGCTTCTTCCATGGTCAACCCCACGAGAAAAACAATGGCGTAAATCATGTGGGAAAGTATCCTCTTCCACTTACCCATCACTGCCAATTTGAATTCAGAGGCAGATTCTTTCCCCTTAAGTCAGACCGGCTCACCAATTGAAACGTGCAAGATTGGGAGACTGGCCGCCGATCGTTTTCCTTTGAATTTTCAGACTTTCAACAGTCTGAATCAGGCAACTTTTGTGGGCGGGACCCCACCTGCGGCCATTGGTCTCCGGAAAGGACAAACCAGCTCGTCCTACGAAGCGAAGAAGTCTTCGCTCCGGAAAAGTAGACCGAAGATTAATTAGACCACAACGTTAATTCTACACAATTTAATAACTTCATTAGCTCTTTCTCCCCTCCCCCCCTCCCTTTCTTCTCTGCTGAGCTTCTCGATTTCTCCTCTAGCCAAGGAAAAGATTAAAGAAAACAAAGGACTCTTGGAATCACAGCGTTGATTTCTGACTTCCAGCCTAAAGTGTACTCTTAGAAAATCAATTTTCTCTGTAAAAGTAAATTGGGAGGAAAGAACTTGTTTTTCATTTCAAATAAGATATTTAGATAGGATTCAAATAGTATGAGATAATTTATAATGTTCTGACAAGATTAACTAATGTGAACTAGGCTTTAAGGGATAATACATCTCCTTGAAAATTAATTGATTGTATTTAATTGAACAAGAGCTGTTGAACAAGACTTCGTGTTTAATTCTTAAGTTGAACAAGACTATATTTTTAACAATTCTAAGTCAAACATATCTTTATTCTTAATAATATGTAGAGGGGGAGAGAGAGAGAGAGAGAGAGAGAGAGAGAGAGAGAGAGAGAGAGAGAGAGAGAGAGAGATGTACTTTACATAAAGAAGTTTGCAAGGCTGTTTCTGATGAGTATCTAAGGTGAATAAAACTCTATCCTTAACTCATATGTTGAACGTGATTATATTCTTAATAATTCTAAGTAGAACAAGAATCTATCCTTACAATTCATAATGAAAATTTGTAAAGAAAATTTTCTTTTGCTTGATTTACTAGTATTAGAACCTAATAGGTTTATTTTATTTTATTATTTTATATTGAGATAGCACAAATTTCGTAAAGAGTAGCAAAAATTCACTTCTTGTCATAGTTATAAAACACAAAAAAGAGAAGAAAAATTCTTGAATACCAAGAAATACACAATAACTTAGCAAAATAGCGTTATGACCCAATGAATAAAGTGATTGGATGAATGAAAGTAGAAGAATAAAAGGAAGAGTAAATAGCTTTTATAGGAAAGAAAGTATATAACAAAGAGTCACCAAAGCCTTTATGGGTGAAATGGGAAATATAAATACGTAGCATACACACTTTTAACATCTCTCTTGAAGTTGGTGCTTTCTATAAGTCGTATATTCCCATATTGTCAAGGAAAGTGGTGTTGCCATATACCTAATGATTGAAAGATAAATATGCTAATTAATCCTTGGTTGAAATGTAAAAAATCTAAATAATACCTTTAGTGATATTCTTGTTGATGAAGTGACAATTAATCTTTATATGCTTGGTCATCTCATGAATTGTAGGATTTGTAGCTATCTTTGTTATAAATTCATTGTCATTTAATAAAGAAAATGGTATTGGGCATTACACTTGTAAATCATCTAGCAAACCTAATAACCAAATTACTTTGGATAAAGTGCCATGGCTCAATATCTAGCCTCTGTAGGTGATTGGCATACTATCCTTTACTACTTAAATCTCCAACAAAGAAGAGAATCACCAAATTGTATGCAAAAATCTATCATATTTGTATACAAAAGCCTATCATATCTACTACTTGTTAAAACCATATTCTCGAAATGCATGGTACATTAGCATAATTGCCACATCGACACCTCATAGCATTGACATGTCAATGTCACTTAAATACGTTAGATCTTCCAAGAATAATGCACGTGCGTGTAACGAATACGCATCATCCTTAAGCTCCCACTCAATTGAAACTGCAAGTATCAAGCCAGAAACCCATTTGCGGCCTTAACTGATAGAACCCAAAGAGAAAATTTTCAAATCTACTTACCACGTTAATACCAATGAATCTAGACCCATAAACCCTTCTTAATGTTACCAACCTTGATTTTCTTTGCATTTAATTTTTTGAAATGTTTTTCTAAATTACATTACATTTATTACAAAATCAAAGTATCATTAGTTTTTTCCCCTACTTTAAACATTTCATTTTGCACATCAGTTAGATCTTCTTTGTATGTACAAATAACTTTTGCCTTCAAGTGGTCACCAAAGATCATTCTATTGTGAATAAATTCATGTATGAGTTAGATGCCCTCATTGATCAAGTCCACCTAATCAGAGAAATTTTGTTAGATAATGAGCATCTAACCCATGTACTTTGTGGACTTAGGACCCCTTTTGTGCCACTCAACACTGCAACCTCCATTCACATGAGAACAAAGTCTCTTAATAAGGAGGATTTACATGGCTTGCTTCTCAACAATGAAGCCTAACTTGAGCTTGCCGAAGAGACACACCTAACGTTGTCTATTCCATGGGTCACACTACCATCAAACCATAATTTTCTACCTTGTTCACATAAGTTCCTCCACGGGTCATCATAGTTATGGTTAAACCCTTCACCTCTTGCTTGTAGTAAACTCCAACAGTTGCTACCTTCATGACAATGAAAATTAATGTTTGAACATTCTCTACTAGATTTGTCAAAAAGTTTGGCCACCATATATGGTAATGTCAATATAGGTACATTATTCCTAATTCCAAGCCTAACAAAAAACCACCAACTGATAACCAAGCCTACAATAATTTCCAAGCCAATAATGTAAATGAAGGCCAATAACTATAAAGCCTATTCATGTAGGCCTTGTAAGACATTGGTTGGTTTCTTGACTCAGGGGTTACAAGCCATATTTTCCTTGACAAATATGGGCTTCATAAAATGATGAACAACAATGGCGATCAAGAAGTAAATGTCAAAGATGGAGTGTACTATCTTATAACTTACATAAGATTGGCTAGTGATTGTGATGATCAACATTCCATAGGTGACTATTGTGTTTTTCTTGGACCTAATATGATTTCTTGGAATTCTAACAAACATAAAATAGATGTTTACTCCAGCACTAAAACTAAATTAAAAATCCTTGTAGATATTATTGCCGAAATCATATGAATTGAACCCCTACTATAAGATTTCCATGTCCACCTTCCTTAACCACTAACTCTTTGGTGTGACAATTTATCCACTCTTTATCTTTCCACCAATCTAGTTTTCTATGTTTGCACCAACATGTTGAAATTGATTTCCATTTTTTCATGAACAAATCAAAACAAAGAAAGTCTTTATTCATTTTACTTCCTCCACTGATTAAACAGTAGACATTCTCATTAAATGACTCCCTTCCATAAGATTTAAGACTCTTCAAGGCAAGCTAACAGTTCAACAAGATTAATCAACTTGTAGTGGTGGAGGTTGGGGCATGTTGAAACCATATTCTTGAAATTCATTCGATGTCAACACAATTGCCACATCAACACCACATAACACTGACATGTCAGCATCACTTAAACATGTCATATCTTCCAAGAATAATATGTGCACGTGCAATGCACTACATCATCATCAAGCTCTCTCACTTGATGGAAATTGTAAGTATTAAGCCAAAAATCCATATCTTGCCTCAATTTATGGAACCCAAAGAGACAATTTTCAAATCTACCAACCATGTTCATGCAAATCAACCTAGAGCTATACATCTTTCTCAATTTCACCAACCCTAATTTCCTTTGTATTTAATTTTTTTTAGATATTTTTCCAAATTATAAATAATAGATTACATTTATGACAAAATCAAACTACCATTGATTTTTCTTTTCCGTTTTGCTTTGCTAGTTTGAGCATTTCATTTTTCCTATAAAGTAGATCTTCTTTGTATGTACAAATCATCAAATTTAAGAATACTTTCCTATATAGCTATTTGTATTTTTCTCTAGGGTTCTTATCTTATTCTAAGAATTTCTCCTAGAAATTGATTGATTTCATGGAATTTAGTCTTCTAGTTCCTCATGGGGCATTTTCCATAATCAAAATCACAATAAGCTTGTAAAATTACTTTACTATTTAACCTAATAAGTATTCTTAAACTTGGAGAGCATTTAATGCATTTGACAATTCAAAGTGTAGCCTCCTAATTAGAAATCTTGGGAGTGCATATATTGATTAAGGACCTACATTGCATCAGATATGTCAAGTTTTGTTATTGTAAGATAAATAAGCTTCCTTATAAAACATTGATAGCTTATAATATTAGTAAGTGGAGGATCATTCACATCATGTATTGCAACATCATTCTTTGGAATAGTAAGCTTATGATTCTCCTCCATTTGTGTTTCCTCAGGCTTGTATCCAGCTAATCCATATTTTGATATAATTTCTAAAGCATATTTCCTTTGATTGATTAGGATCCTAGGCTTAGACCTTGTAAACTCAATGCTAAGAAAGTACTTTACTATCTCAAGTTCTTTCATGTGGAACTTGGAGTGTAGATAACTCTTTAATTCAAAGGTAATTCATCTCTACTTATGACTATCATGTCCATCAATATATATAAAAGCAATGAGTGGGAGAACCTTAGTCGAACTAGGTGATCCCCTTTACCTTACTTCGATAACATCTTAAACACTAAGGATTGCATAATAACTTTGCAAAATGGTATTAAAACCAAGTGAATGATGTGATTATGATATTCGATAATGAGAATACATGATTGAATGAATGAACGTAGAAGAACAAAAAGAAGAGTAGAAAGATTTTACATGGAAGAAAGTACAAGTATACAATGAAAATTCATTAAAGCCTTTATAGGAGAAATGGAGAACATCAATACATGGCAAATACACATTTTTAACAAAAATCAAAATGATGATTAGGAATGTGTTATATATTTGCCATTGAAGTAGAGGAAACCATGTTTCAACATGATGTAGCATAAATTTTTCTATACATATCCTCCCTTCTTCACCATTGTAAGGAGCATTCTTCCTTGACATTCAATGATGAGGGTAAGAAATGTACAAATGATGGAAATTGTTAAAGCAAAAATTTTATTCATGTGAAAATTGATGATGAATTAGAACAAAGAAATCACAAAAGAAGTACAAATGCAATTACCAAGTTTTTGAATATAGATATTATTTACACATAATCTACACTTAAGTAGGATAACAATTCCTTGTTCATAGCTATGACATTGAATCAATTTTTTAAAATTTAAAGCATTGTCTTGCATTGTACTTTATACTTTTATCTGGGAAGATTCTATCTTTTTTACCATATCTTTTATCTTGTATACTTCTTTTGTTACTGCATTTTATACATGATAAATGCTCAATTTTTTTTTCTTGTATCTAGGCTTTTCCTATTATCTTAGGTTGGTTATTGGACCTTTTTACAAATGTCCCTTGTACTGTCTTTTCAAGTTGGGGAAAAAAGAGATGACATCCAACTTATCAAGGAGATGTTGAAGTTATCCTTTCCTAAGTGGATTAACAAACAAATTAGGAGGTTGCTACCTCATACCAAGTATCCAAATGTTATTTTCTTGACATGTAAATGAAGGTGCTCAACAATTACACTAAAGACATTAGTTAGTTGTCCATGTCAACATGGAAGCACAATGAAATTCTCTAGTATTCCATGAGTAAAATTCATGGCTTCTCATGAAGAACCTAATAACCTTTTGAGGTTTTCAGTGCATATTTTCTATCTTCAATACTTAAGTTTGCCTTATGTTGTTCATATTTTGCATGAATACAATTTTAAGCATACAATTTGTGAAATTCATTTTGAGACCATTTATCGATTGATATCTATCAACTGCTATCTCCGTCTATCATCCAAAATTAGGTGAAAGATGCATGTATATACCTTTAACAAATACTCCTTGTTGAAATTTATAATTGGAATTTACCTAATGAAGATGCCAATCCTATTTTACTACAAGAAAAAGAAGGATTTGGAGATGATGATGCTAGGGATGGTTGAGAACATCTCCCGTAGTTAAGTTCTTTGATGCTTAGGTAAGGCAAAAGACCTCAAACTTGTTATAATGTCTTATAATACTTACAAACCTTTCTCTATAACGCATTGACTTTAAAGTATAAATGGATTTTTTTAACATTATATAGATCTTACTAGTCAAGTGAATAAGATCATAGTATAACTTATGGTTTCAGGTTTGCTTATGATATTGCTCACAGAACCTACAACTTTGCTTTCGATGGTTAAAGAAAGATGTTAGAATTACTACAAATAAGGAAATGAATTTTCTAATACATTATTTCTGCAATTATTATTTTTTTTTTGTAGGTAATAGGGTGAGGAGATTTAAGCCTAAAATTAATGTCAAAAGCTAATAAGTTCTTGCCACTCAACCATTGGCTTGGTTTTTATCTTCACTATCATCATTGTCTTTACTTCAATATATCATTTTATATGATTACCCTTACTGCCAACACATACTTTAGAGTAAATAAATCTAACTCTTCACAATATAATAACAATCCATACCACCTTGTACTAAAATCTAATATTACATATTTGAAAACCTTCTTTATTTGTACACCTTTTTAGGAGCCATTAGAAACTGTTCTAAATATTGGTTACTATTCCCCAACTTGTCCTATGTCAAACATGACACGCTCCTCAGAAATTAAGAAAATTATTAAGACAAATATCATTTTGAGGTCAAATCCACCATGGAAACTTGTGGAAACAGCAAATTTCAGTGTGAAAGGAAAATAGAAAGTCAGATTGCCAAAAGAAAAAAAATTATTTTTGCTTGGTGTGGACAACCTTTCCTTAGCCTCACAAGGGCCCGGCCAAGCCCAGCCCCGTTGCTTTTTGTTATGGATTCAGAACCCCGGCCCGTGAAAGTCAAGAGCCTGAACGCTCAAAACCCTGTTCTGGGAAGCTTCTGTACTTACCTCTTAAACCCTACACTGGTAAAGCCTCCTCCTCTCGAATTCTTCAGCGGAGGTTTGGTTGGCAGGTCGGTGTCGTTTACGCTTTTAAATCCAGTTCCGGCGGAACGATAAATCCTCAGCTTTAGGTTTTCAATTACATCTAGTCGTCGGTTTTTTCTTAGGGGCTGAGGAAGGAGTGAAATGGGGAAGACGACGTACAGAAGGCTGAAGGGCAGTCAGAACCTGAGGCAAAGACTTCTGCTGGCGACGCTTTCGGCGTGTCCCATTCTGATAGAGGAAATCCACGCCGACGAGACCCTGCCTGGCCTTCGCCCCCACGAGGTCACCCTGCTCCGCTTGTTCGAGAAAATCTCCGACGACTGCGTTGTTGAAATCAACGAAACCGGTAAAATTATATTGCCTCGATAATTATGCCTTGTGTTCTTATTAATGGGACAATAGCGACATGGGTGTTGTTAGGGCTAGTTTTATTTGTAATGAAGACGATTTTCTTACTGGTTTGATTATGTAAATGTGTGGCAGGTACCAAACTGAAGTATAAGCCCGGCACTGTGATGGGTGGAAGACATCTTGTGCATGACTGCGGTGTTAGTCGATCCATTGGGTATTTCTTGGAGCCATTGATCTTGCTTGGTTTGTTCGGCAAGAAACCTCTAACTATAAGGCTCAAAGGTAACCTTTATCCTGGACCAATTGGCCATGCTTAGTTGGCTTATCCTTTTCCGCAGTTATTTTTATTTGGACTGCTTGTTGTTCCTCTCATTGGCTTCTGCTCAGCGACCTTGTGTTCAATACATTTGTTATGTGAGCTCGAAGCCTTGAGCATACAGAAGATGTCAGCTTAGATAATATAGCCATAGCGTGACGCACAGATTAATTCTTAAACTGAATGAGAACTTAAATGAAAGAAATAATAATATTTTGCTTCACAACAAATTCTTCTGAATGTGAATTTGCTTTTGATTAGACGAGAATGAAAATTCAAATTTGGATCTATAAGAGCTTGTTAGATGGAAATAACCAAATGTTTTGCGTCATAGAACTTTTGATAATGTTGTTTAGGTTGGAGCAACATTGTTTTGGTGTTGAGTGGAGGAGGGGGCTGAAGAAGGTAAAAAAACAGTGATCCAAGGTTAAAAATAGTGAATATAGTATATACATTGGATCACACAGCCTAAGCATGACAAGATCCAACCTCTTTTAAGAGTATTTGCAGTATTATATATGATGGATGCCGTGCTGTTTTTCAGGAATTACTAATGATTCTAAGGACCCATCTGTGGACACATTCCGGTCCACTACCATCCCCTTGTTAAAGCAGTTTGGAGTTCCCTCAGAAGGACTAGACCTAAAAATAGAGAGTCGTGGATCTTCTCCTCAAGGAGGTGGAGAAGTTCTTTTGGCAGTTCCATCTGTTCAAAGTCTAAATGTGAGTGATCTTGCATCTAGTGGTAATTCATCTATTTTCTAGTTTTCTTACATGATTTGGTCTGCAGGCAGTAACATGGACTGACTTTGGAATGGTTAAGAGGATTAGAGGAGTTACTTTCTCAACCAGGGTGTCTTCGCAATTTGAGAATGCCATGATACATGCTGCCCGTGGAATATTTAATCGTTTTATACCAGATGTTCACATCTTTACTGATCACAAAGCGGGACCACTAGCTGGAAAGTATGGTTTCTTTTCTATTAGATAGCATTAGTTGTTTATTTCTAGTGTTTTTCAATTCCTTATTGAATAAGTCTCATTTAGGGAAGTGATAATTTGATGGCAGCTCTCCTGGCTTTGGAATTTCATTGGTTGCGGAAACCAATTCTGGTTGCTTCATATCTGCTGATACTGCTGTTGCTTATGCACGGACAGAAGAGACAGGTGATATTGAAGATGAAAAGAAAGAGTTGACGCCTCCTGCAGATGTTGGTGAGCAAATTGCTTCAGTGCTACTTGGGGAGATTGAGCAAGGGGGAGTGGTTGATTCAACGCACCAGGTTTGTGCTAGGTCATTGTGCTCATTTTGATCTTCTAAACCATTGGCTTTGTTGTTAATTTTGTTCTACCATATGAGTGAGTTGTATACACTTTATTAGACCAATTCTGGCTTACTGGTTTTACTGGTGCACTTGCAGTTCTATTCTAATCTTCGAAAACTATTTCGTTGAGATAGTGCTTTTGGGATATGTTTGGCACTAGCTTGGTTTTTTTTTTTTGAATGTTAAGATAGGATTCAAATTTTATTGCTGTCTTTTATGAGACATGGAAGTAGTTTGCAGGATTAAAGTCCTGAGACTTTTACCAGTTTGTCTTACTAGGTCCAAGGAGATATTTGCAGTTTCCCTGTTAAATGGTTCCTAATTGTGATTTTGTAAACTTTTTTGGCATCAAATTATTGTTTTTGAAAGCAATTAAATGGTTTAAAATACTTATTTTGCTATTGCTAAATTACACATGCACCCCAAGTCATTCAATGTTATATTCTCCACGTGTTTGCTATCAATAGTTTAACATTTTAAACTATTAATTGCTTCTGTTAGTTATGGCCATTTTATTTACGGGGATTTTCTCCTTGGTAGAGTTTAGCATCAATTGGTAACATCTTAATCTTATTGATCTGTTTGCACTTAATTGTTCGGAAATGTTGACTTTAGTGCAAGTTGGAACTGTGGTTCAGATGTGTTATTCTAAAATATTTTGCGCATGATAAGTTTGGTTTAAATTTGAATCATAATGCTGATAGGAATTACCCAAAAAAAAAACAAAGAAAACCATTGTGAAAATCATTTTGCTAATGATGGGTTCTCATTTGCCTTTTGTTGTCATTCACCTCCTCTTATGTTGTCTCTACTGGTTGTTTTGCAGGGTTTGTTATTTCTGCTTTGTGCATTGTGTCCACAAGATGTCTCAAAGGTTCGGGTAGGGAAGCTTTCGCCCTACGGAATAGAGACATTACGGCATATCAGAGATTTCCTTGGGGTCAAATTTGTTATCAAGCCAGATCCATCGTCGGGGACTGTTGTACTCAAATGTATTGGCTGCGGGTTTAAGAACCTATCTAGAAAGGTGTCATGAGAGTAACTTATTCAAGTTAATGACCCCTCATATTATCTGATATCGTATGTAAATCAAATTACCTTCAGAGTGCACTACGTTCATCGACCTGCAAAGAATTTTCTACTTCGTCCTTGAGTGTCTTGTTGACTTGAAATTTAGCATCATCTTGTCAGCAAGGACTTAAGGGGACAGATTTTGATGTCTTCTCAAATTACTTCTTGTTGAATATCCAATTGAAAGGAGTATCTTTGGCATGGTGACAGCCAAAATGTAAAATTTGGGCGTTCATGGGAATTTTCTGGGTTTTTCTTGAATTTGCAAAAGCAGGAAAGAGAAACTTTTTCCCTTTTCTTTTTGAGATAGTCACGAAGTAGTCAATTGCAAACTGTAGATCTCTCTATAATGATTCAAACGCGTAATCTGAAGCACAGTGATGGTGCTTAAATAGAAGTAGCTATTCATATCTTTGGTTTCATGTAAAAGATTATTCCAGAAGTCATTTTTATCTAGAAGCTGTTTATCAGCTATAATAAGCTTTCTCCGATAAGAATTCTTCATCTGAATTGAAAGAAATTAGAACTACTTCAATATGGGTTCCCATACTCTGCCCACTTTTATTAAAAGCCACCCTATAAATTACTGAGTTATGGGCATTTTAGGCCAAACCCACCTACAAACTAATTTTAACCCAATAATGGCCAGATTAACTACTGAGGTTTGGGCATTTAGGCCAACCCACCTATGCCACCTCCACATAAGGCCCTTCTCTCAGCTAATCCTTGGTTGCATGGAACTCCATATCAAATGGTGGGCAAATATAAGGGTTGCATCAATATTTTACGAGTTGAACAATTAATTTCATTTGAATACAAGGTAATACTAATCTTTTCTTGTAAATAAGAAAATTATTCTTTTGGAAAAACATTGGTTTTTAGGTGCGGCAACTTATTTGCCAATGTTCCACATGCCAAAAAAAAAAAGTGGGAAAGGGTTAAAGACCCACCAAAAGGTACGTGCATGTCTTACAGATTAGGTGGAAGGTGTGGTGCACACGTGTCTTATAATTCGAGCTGTACATAAGGTACGTGCATGTCTTATGGATCAAACAACAGCCCATGGTACACCTATGTCTTTTGAATTGGGTGGTGCCTATAGTACATACCTTATGATTTGGGTCCTAAGAATGGTTGACAACCCAAGGGCATGTGTGTGTTATAGATCAAGTGGCATTTGTGGTTCGTCCACGACTGATTCGGTGGCTCGCTTGGTACACAATGCCTTATAGAACCGTGACGTGTGTGGTACATGTGTACCCTATAGATCAGGCAGCCCAGGTTTTACATGTGCACGTTATATATTGGGTCCTTAAAAAGGGGTTAAGGACTCACTAAAGGAGAAAGGGCCCATAATGGTGTATAAGGATTAGGGGGAAAAAAAATAATCTCACAATGAGGAGAATGTAAGAGAAAGGATATATATCAAGAAATATATATGCATAGTTCTTTATAGTTTTATTTGGAAAGATTCTATTGTTTACCACATTTGTTATGCATGTTATACATGGTATATGCTCAATCTTTTTCTTGTATCTAGGCTTTGTTGTTATCTTAGGTTAATTAGTGAAACCCTTTTACAAATGTCTTTTGTACTCCCCTTTCAAGTGGAGTAAAAATTGATGACATTTAACAAGTCAAGAAGACAACAAAATTGTGCTTTCCCAAATGACTTGGTAAATAATTTGGGAGGTTTCTACCTTGTACCAAGCATCCAAGTGTTATTTTCTTGACACGTAGATGAAATAGCTCACTAAGTACACCTAATAATCATGGCTTGTCATGAATAACTTAATAACCTCTTCAGGGTTTCTAGTGCATATCTATCTTAAATGCTTTAATTTGCCTTGTGTTGTTCATATTTTGCATGAATAAAAGTAGAACATTGTGCATACAATTTATCAAATGCATGTTGAGACCATGTAAGGATTGGTATCTATCAATTGCTACCTTGGGCTGTTATCCAAAATTAGTTAGAAGATGCATGTATAATCTTTAATAAGAATTCCTTGTAGAAATTCATTATTGGAATTTAGTTGATGAAGATTCCAATCCTACTTTACTACAAGGGGAAGAAATATTTAAAGATGACAATTTTGGGAATGGTTGAAAACATCTCCCATAGTTTAGTTCTTTGAGGCTTGGGAAGGTCTTAAGATTTTAAAGGTCTAAGAACTTAAATTTGTTAGAATGTCTTACAATACTTAAAAACATTTTCTGTAATCTATTAATTTTAAAATATAAATAATTTTTTTAAGATTATATTTAAACCTATTAGTCATGTGAATAAGATCATAGTATAACTTATGATTTAGATTTCCATTTGATACTACTTATAGAACTACAATTTTGCTTCTGATGGTTAAAGAAGGTGTTAGAATTACTACAAATGGAAAATAAAAATTTCTAAGATAGGCACCCTTGTCTCTACCATTATTAGTTTTTATATATATATGTGTGTGTGTGTGTGTGTGTGTGTGTGTGTGATGGGAGTGAGGAGATTTAAACCAAGAACATTGATGTCAAAAGTGATTTTTTTTTTACCACTCAACCATTGGCTTGGGTCTTGTCTTATTTATTTATTTTTACACACACATTTGAGTGTACAATCTGGGACTAAAAAATTCCAAACAACACCAATTCTCAACTAAATTAGATACTTGTTGACTTTAAGTTTTATCTTTACTACTATCATTGTTATTATTTCAGTATATCATTTTATATAATTGCCCTTATCACCAACACACACTTTAGTGTAAATTAATCTAACTCATCACAATATAATACAAATTCATACCACCTCTTAACAAAATCTAATATTATAGATTTGAATGCCTTATTTGTATCCCTCTTTATTAGTTAGTAGAAAATCTTCTAAAAAGTTGGTTGCCCCCTTCAACTTGTCTTGGTGTCAAACATGATCCTTTCTTTAAAACCCGAAAAAAAAAAGAAAAAAGAATTATTAAAACAAATATGATATTGAGGTCAAATGTCCACCATGGTCACTTGCAAAAATAGCAAATCTTAGTGTGAAAGTAAAATAGAAAGTCTAATTGCCAAAAGAAAAAATTATTCTTGCTTGGTGCCGGCCGATCCCAGCCCCATTGCTTTTTGTTTTGGATTTAGAACATTGGCCCAATGAAAGACAAGAGCCTGAGCCCTTAAGCTCTCTCCTAAAACCTCCTCCCCACGAATTATTCCGCGTCGGTTTGGTTTGCAGGTCGGCGTCGTTCACTCCTTTAAACCCAGTTCGGTTGGAACGATAAACCCTCAGCTTTAGGGGCTTCAATGACATCTACTCGTCGGTGTTCTCTCACGGGCAGATACAGGGCCCGAGGAAGGACGAGTGCAATGGAGAAGACGACGTACAGGAGGCTGAAGGGGGGTGAGAACCTGAGGCAAAGGCTTCTGCTGGCAACGCTCTCGCGGTGTCCCGTTGTGATAGAAGAAATCCGCGCCGAAGAGACCCTGCCTGGCCTTCGCCCCCACGAGGTCTCCCTGGTCCACTTGTTCGAGAAAGTCTGCGACGACTGCGTTTTCGAAATCAACGAAACTGGTAAATTTATATTGCCTCAATAATTATAACTTGTGTTGTTATTAATGTGACAATAGCGACATGGGTGTCTTTAGGACTTGTAATTGTTTGTAATGAAGATGATTTTCTTGTTGGTTTGATTTGGTAAATGTGTGGCAGGTACCGAACTGACGTATAAGCCCGGCACTGTGATGGGTGGAAGACATCTTGTGCATGACTGTGGTGTTAGTCGATCCATTGGTTATTTCTTGAAGCCATTGATCTTGCTTGGTTTGTTCGGCAAGAAACCTCTTACTATGAGGCTCAAAGGTAAATTTTTTCTTGGACCAATTGGCCAAGCTTAGTTGGCTTATCCTTCGCCGCAGTTACTTTTATTTGGACTTCTTCTTGTTCCTCTCATTGGCTTCTCTGCTCTGTGATCTTGTGTTCGGTACACGTGTTATGTGAGCTCGAAGCCATCAGCATACAGAAGATGTCAGCGTAGATAATATAGCGGTAGCTGTGATGAACAGATTAAATTCTTAAACTGAATGAGAACTTCAATGAAAGAAAGAATAGTATTTTGCTTCGGAACAGATTCTTCTGAATGTGAATTTGCTTTTGATTAGACGAGAATGAAGACTTAAATTTGGATCTGTAAGAGCTTGTTAGATGGAAATAACCAATATTTTGCGTCCATAGAACTTTTGATAATGTTAAAAATTGGGCAAATAACATATACATTGGATCACACTACCTGAGCATGACAAAGATCCAACCTATTTTAAGAGTACTTGCAGTATTATATATCATGGAGGCTATGCTGTTTTCCAGGAATTACTAATGATTGTAAGGACCCATCTGTGGACACATTCCGGTCCACTACCTTCCCCTTGTTAAAGCGCTTTGGAGTCCCTTCGGAGGGATTAGATCTAAAAATAGAGAGTCGCGGATCTTCTCCTTATGGAGGTGGAGAAGTTATTTTGGCAGTTCCATCTGTTCAAAGTCTAAATGTGAGTGATCTTGCATCTAGTGGTAATTCATCTATTTTCTAGTTTTCTAACATGATTTGATCTGCAGGCAGTAACATGGACTGACTTTGGAATGGTTAAGAGGATTAGAGGAGTTACTTTCTCAACCAGGGTGTCTTCCCAATTTGAAAATGCCATGATACATGCTGCCCGCGGAATATTTAATCGTTTAATACCAGATGTTCACATCTTTACTGATCACAAAGCGGGACCACAAGCTGGAAAGTATGGTTTCCTTTTTAGCAGATAGCATTAGTTGCTTATTTCTAATGTTTTTCAATGCCTTATTGAATAAGTCTCATTTAGGGAAGTGATAATTTGATGGCAGCTCTCCTGGCTTTGGAATTTCATTGGTTGCGGAAACCAATTCTGGTTGCTTCATATCTGCTGATACTGCTGTTGCTTATCCACGGACAGAAGAGACAGGTGATATTGAAGATGAACGGAAAGAGTTGACGCCTCCTGCAGATGTAGGTGAGCAAATTGCTTCGGTTCTACAGGGGAAGATTGTTCAAGGGGGAGTGGTTGATTCAACGTACCAGGTTTGTGCTTGGTCATTGTGCTCATTTTGATCTTCTAAGCTATTGGCTTTGTTGTTAGTTCTATTCTACCATATGAGTGAGCTGTATGCCAATTTATTAGATCGACACTGACTTACTGGTTTTACTGGTGCGCTTGCAGTTCGATTCTACTCTTCCACTGAACTATTTCGTTGAGATAGTACTTTTGGGATATGTTTGGCACTAGACTTGGAAGTAGTTTGCATGGATTAAATTCCTGAGACTTCTATTGATTTCTCTTACTAGCTGTAAAGAAGCCTTTGCTTAGGTTAAACCATACAGTCTGGGACCAAAGAGGTTCCTAGTTCGAAACACCAAAAATCCCCCACCCCCTTTGAGTATTTGTAAACAAATAAAATAAAATAACAAGATCTTACTTGGTTCAAGGAGATACCTACAATTTTCCTGTTAAAATAGTTCCTCGTGATTTTGTTAACCTCTTTGGCCTCAAATAAATGGTTTAGAATACTTATTTTGCTATTGGTAATTTACATGCACCCCAATAGTTCGTCCACGTTACACTCAGCACCCATGTGTTTGCCATCAATAGTTTAGCATTTTAAACTATTAATTGCCTGTGTTAGTTATGACCATTTTAGTGAGAGGGATTTTCCCCTTGGTGGTTTTGCATTAGTTGGTAACACCAAATTGTCATTATTGTGTAGTCTGTTTGCACTTTATTGTTTGGAAGTGTTGACTTTAGTGCAAGTTGGAATTGTGGTTCAAATGTGTTATTCTAAAAGATTTTGCACACGATAAGTTTGGTTTAAATTTGAACCATAATGCTGATAGGAATTGCCCAGAATAAAATAAATAAATAAATAACATTGTGATATTCATTTTGCTAATGATGGGTTCTATTTGCCTTTTGTTGTGATTCACCTCCTCTAATGTTGTCTCTACTGACTGCTTTGTAGGATTTGTTGTTTCTGCTCTGTGCATTGTGTCCACAAGATGTCTCAAAGGTCCGGGTAGGGAAGCTCTCGACCGACGGAATCGAGACATTAAGACACATCAGAGATTTCCTTGGTGTCACATTTGCTATCGAGTTAGATCCATCCTCGGGAACAGTTGAACTCAAATGTATTGGCTGCGGGTTTAAGAACCTATCAAGAAAGGTGTCATGAGAGTAACTTATTCAAGTTAATAACCCCCCTCATATTTATCTGATTTCTCATGTAAATCAAACTGCCTTCAGAAAGCATTACATACATAGACCTGCAAAATTTTTTGTATATCGGATTGATAGGAGAATCTTAGGCATGTTGACATCCACAATCTAGTATTTGGTTCGTGACAATTCTCTGGGGTTTCTTGAATATGCAAAAGCAAGAAAGAGAAACTCTTATCCTTCTTCTTGAGATAGTCGCCAAAGTAGTCAACTCCAAACTGTAGATTCTTATATAGTTATTATACAAACGTGTAATCTGAAGCTCAGTGATTGTGCTTAAATGGAAGTGACTATTCATATATTTGCAACTCCAGAAATCATTTTTATATCATGAGCTACAATGTAAGCTTTTATTTTGATAAGAATTCTTCATCTGAATTGAAACAATGTATCTGGAAGAAATGAAAATTACACAAATATGGGTTCCCATATGAATTTCGCAGAGCTTTGAGCATTTTGATCACTTATTTGCACATCAGTGATTAGCCTCCTCAAACTAATAACAAATGCTCAGCCAACCAAAACTCGTTTATAGTGGGACAAGAGAGAGAGAAGAAGAAATTGTAACTGCAAACAAAGATCACACTAGAAAAATTTCAGGCTAGTCCATACAAAGGCTTAGAATTTCCATTTCAATCCAGCATATGCACAAGAATTTATGGAGGACTTAAGGGCTAGTCATTTTAATTCTAGTTAGAGGGCAAATCTCAATTTTAATCATCACCCCAAGCATCATTTCTTAATTTTTGCCTAGTGACTATGCGATTCTTCCGGGCATCCTCCAGATTTCTGAATTCTTGAGAACCAGAGGCTGTTGAGGGCAATTTCAATCCCATTCCCTGAGCAATCAACCTCTGTGCAGTGCTCGCTGAAGTCTTTGGCCTTGGTCGAGGAGGTTCCAGGTCTGGAATGAATATCATTTAGAGAGCCATCAGAGAAAAGTTCACCTCAATTCCTAGGGAATTGAGTTCTTCAAATAGAAGCTTCTTGGAAATATAGAAAGTTGTAACATATTCACAGTCCAGTAACAATATATAAATATTTGCATACATATAAATACACACCAACATGGTTAGGCAATCCCGAAAGGGATCATGTCAGGCTAAATACTAATCTACATGAGCACATTGGTCATTAATAAGAGTAAGCAATGATAAATTTAGAGCATAGTATTGCCAACTATATAAGGCTGCATCATACTACAATCGTGAAGACAAAACCAAAATTGAGTGAGCACAGAAGGATGTTGAACTAGTTCAACTTAGACGAATGCTGCGATATAACAGACATCACATTTTATAGGGTCTGGTGTAACATGACTCAATAAATATATCTATGAAGCTTCAAGAGATTATATTGCTCATCCAACTTCTCCATGAAGATTTTGCAAGATGGGAAATATTCTGAAAAATGCTCAACAAGTCGTCATGGATGGATACTTTCTAGTCTACATAATCTGATTCTCAGGTACCACAATTACAATCAAAATGAAAAGAGATATTGACTAATAAAGCATGTCAGATTCGAAAGTTTATCCTAAGTTCACCTACATGAACCAATCAGAACTAAGGTGCAGTGGAAATATATCCTTAAGCATTTGTCATGCAATCAACCTTTGTTCTGTCTTGAATTTCTGTCTTCAGACATTTTTGTTTTTGACAAATATATAGGCACACATAAGTAAATCAGAATACTCTCAATGTATATTTAATTGCAATATAATAGAGATGGAAGTAGAGTATTCAAGCAGGAAACATACGACAGATTTTCTTTCCTTTAAATTTCCAGTGCATGCTTAAGTAAATCTTAAGAAAAAAAATTTCGGAATAGCAGGCTTATATTTAGAACAAGGCTAATAATTTTCATAAAGATACATCACTAACCTTTTGATGATATGGAGCTCATGAGAGTATCATTCACATCAAGTATACGCACCGTGAATGGACACTTAATGCTATTGTAGGCTTCAAGTGCTGCGTTAGGGCATTGAGATTGTTAAATAACTAAACTCAAATTACTTATCGATGTGTAGATGGAAAGATACAGTAAAATATTGAAGCAAAAACACAATCACTACTATCAGTCATAATAATGCCACCATAGTGATGGCAAGTAAAGGTATGGTAACTTCAAAGTAGCACTAGATAGAGGAAAATTACTACTGTCAACCACTCAAGAAGGAATATTATCTAAGCAAAAGGAAATAATACCAACCCCAAACGCCAACAATGAGACCACAATTTAACCGAAAAAAACAAAAAGTTCAACACATCATTGTCACGCAATACATCATAAATTCCAGACATTTGGAAAAGCAAGCCCAATATTTCTCATAGATGCCCTGAGAATACCAATGACAATTATCTTTTTCACTTTTTTTTCTTTGTATCAATAAGCAGACTTTTAGGGCATTACTAAAACAGAGATTGAAAAGAGTTCTATCATGAAAGTTTTAATGATATTCAATAGGAACCTTTCTGATTTAAATTAGTTGGAAAATTCCAATAAGAGAGAAAAAAAAATACCACAAAATTTGTGTTTGGCATATCTACTTATCAACAATCTAGCCCACAATTCTTCTGCTGTTTTGGGGGAAAAAGCGCTGAAGAAGTCACAATAAAAATTGGCTAAATGATTTTTGCCACCACCTTGCGAAGATCATAGAGTGGCCAAACCAACATCACATTTACTAGGAACAGCAAACACCTTTTAAAACTATATAACCAAAAACAGGAAATCCATCGAGTACAATAACGCTTTCTCCTAAAGTTGGGAGTTAAAACTTCAAATACTTCTCAATTATGGGCTAACATAAAATGATTCAAACCATCAATTGGCAGAAATGAACTGAAGCTAAAGAACCTTCCAACAACACCGCAGGCTACAAACAAGTTCAATCTCACATACGCTACATGCACGTGGGAAGTCTGTTTATTAAGCTTACATCAAAAAAACTCCACCTGAGAAGTAGAGGAATATGCTAACCTCACAAAGGTAGAATGAATTTTTGCTGCCTCTAAAAAAATCAGTATCAGAGAAAAAACAAAAAGAGGTATTTAATTGCAGTGAAATTTGATATAGAAATTTGCTAACCACCAAGAAGCATTTGTGCCTGTACCAGAAACAGAAAATGGATTTGGATACCAACTAGCTTTCCCATATTTTTCAGAGGACTGGTTTTCAAAACCCAACTCAAGTATTTTCTCGGGGTAGACCATGTTTTACAGTCTAAAGACCAAAAGTTTTATTTTTTATTTTTGAAAAGAAAGAGGCCCTTAGAATCTCATCCTGTTCAAATAGGATTTATTGGATGGATGTTAGGAATGGCTATCGATATAACAACTCTGCATAAAGAAAGCTTCCTTTTCACTGCAGCCAGCACACCTAAGCCCCCCCCCATCCTCTCATAAATAGCCTGGTTTTCCTTTCTGCCTTCAACAGATGCAATTACAACACTGAACACTAGCTGCCACTACTAAATGAAGGGCCATCATATACCACAAGTCAATCTAATTGAGGGG
This sequence comes from Casuarina equisetifolia, assembly GCA_028551475.1. Classification (NCBI taxonomy): domain Eukaryota; kingdom Viridiplantae; phylum Streptophyta; class Magnoliopsida; order Fagales; family Casuarinaceae; genus Casuarina; species Casuarina equisetifolia. The sequence continues at coordinate 20,630,224 of CM052358.1, read as the reverse complement.
AAAAAAAATAATAGCAAAAGAAAAAAGAAAAAACCCTGACCAACAAGCCCTTACTGAAATCTAATTTCATATAATGGTTTCAATAAGGACAAATAATTTATTTCCCTATCGTTGGAATCATATTACTTTCTACGAAGCCTGAGCAGATCATATATGAGAACAGAAATCTACTTTTTAACAAAATCCTATTATCCTATAATATAATCCACCAGTAGACAATTTTAAATGTGTAATAGCTAAATAGCAGCATCTTATACCATATAGACATCAAGACAACTGTTGCAAATCTGACTTATTGAGATTTCAGACCAAAAGAAGGGGGAAAAAAAAGAAAAAAAAAAGAGGAGGGAAATGGAGTAGAAAAAGCTAATAGAATCAATCCCATCATAGATTTCAGACATTATTAGGATATAGGTATCTGCATGTCAGAATGCACCAGACAAAATATGGAATAAAAGGTACTTCTTATTTAATTGATGAAACCAGCAGAAATATAAGTACCAATTGATGGTGTTCGAAATACTGCAAGTGCATTTGTATCATTGACCCAGCGAATAACAAATCCATGATCCTTGAGGTCTTGAAAAAGCTTCTCAAGATCTGTTGTCCTGGTACTAGGTGGAAAGTCAGCTAGAAGGAGGATATGACGTGTTCCACAACTTGCTGAATTCACAATAACAAATCCTTTAGATTCTGTATGGTGTTTTACATAAAGCAAATGCAGAACTGGCAACATAACAATCTAAACAGTGAAATAGAACTTCTATCATAACAGTTAAGATCCAACCGGAAGACATTCAAATGACATTTAAATTTTAAGAACTTTGCTTTATTTTCGATCTTATGATGAAGTATGTCGTGGAAAATTGGAAAACAAATGTTAACTTTCAATTAAAAATAACTTTTGGATAGTCACATCAAGAAAGGTTGTCAACTCTTTAACACCATGTAAGGGAAGTATCCACTCAAAATAAAGTAGATGCAAATGATGATGTTGGCAATCAAGAAGTCATTAAGGTGAATGAAAATGATGACATACAATATCTTCTATCTACATCCTTGTCTGAATCACGGCAAACACCATCATCTTCTGAATTATCAATATTGCCTTTGTCTGATAACTGATCACTGTACAGTTCGTGTTTCTTATATGAGAATGTTCCCCTTCCACGCCGCTTTGGGGCTTGAACCTTGGTATCTGTCAATGAAAGATCTGATACTCCAGGCAAACATTGTGATGAGAGCAATTCATCAAGTTCACGATCTGCAATAGCTTCCCAATCTGCAATTTCCAACAGATTGTTTACAACATCATCAACTAATTTCAAAAGCCAATTAGTATGAAAATAGCAGGGTACATGAGATGAAACCTAAACTAATCAGTTTCTCGTGACCAATTCAGATACTAAGTGGATTGCCAACAATTAAGTAAATTCCTAGGTTAGAGATCTCTGTAATACACGGGAAGCCATGCAATACATTCAAGATTTTAAAAGAGGTGAAGTTGTTCAACTCTTAAAGTAATCAAAGAGGCATCTAGTTCAGATTCCAAGTAAACTCAAACAGCAGTCGTTTGCATTGTCATGAATAATTCTGTCCCAACACTAATCACACTGCTGCTTAGACAAAAGGAAATGTAAGGTGACAGAGAAGTACCATCATCTGAAGACCCATTGCCTGGCTCCTTATCAAAGGGAGACTTTTTCAGTTGCTCAAGATGCCCTTCACGACGAATCAAATCCTTGTTACTTCTCACACATAATCACTGAGGTAAGGTTTTACTAGACTTCTAAAAATACATTCGTAATGGTATTAAAACAAGTTAGGGGCTGGTCCAGATAACAATGCAAGTCATCAAAAGTCCAAAGATCTAAGGAAGTAGAAAATGCACCATCGCTTGAAGAATTTTTGTTCACTGAATCATTGCCACGCACAGCAACATCAGAAGCCGAGGCTTGATCCTCCTTTTGCTCCTTTCTAACCTCTACGTCACTGAAACACAAAATGACCAACAATATAAATTCTTCGTTCTACAGGTTTGCTGTCTCTTTTTTCCAAGAACAATGAAATCTAAACTTAGCCCACATACGCTCCCCAGGTTTCTGAGAAAAGAGAACTCTCTAAGTGCAGTAATCCCATTTTCCAGGCATTAATAATCCATACGTTAAACAATTGTACGAGCTCAAATTAAGAATTTCAAATTCCTCTTTCACGCCCCAAATTATCTCAACAGCAAAACATAGCCTTCAATTTACGGAACAAACAAACTGAATCAAAGAAAGATGAAGAAGAAAGCGGTACCCAGAGAACGCTTGGTGTTTGAGAACGGAAGCCCGAGAGCGAAGGTCGTCAGCTTTAAGAGAGAAGCCTTTGGAGGAGTAGAGGGTTGCCAAGTCGCCAAGGGCAGAGGCCGATTGGAGGAGGAGAGATGGATTCGAGCAGCTTTGGGATTGGAGGTCCGAAACGCGCGTTTCGAGGAGAGAGATGGCTCCGTCGGTGTCGCCGGCGGCGACGAGGTCCTCCACTGCCTCGCTCCAGCTTTTCAAGTTTTCGCCCTTTTGCCGGTCTTCCATTGCACCCAAAACCACTCTGCTCCACTTCGCGTTGGTCTGGTCAGACCCCTCAAGTGGGTCGTCTCCATTTTTTATACTTTATTCTTTCTTTTTCTTTTGCTTGTTCTTGTTCTTGTTCTTGTTCTTGTTCTCTTCTCTTCTTTTTTTTTTTTCTTTTTTTTTTTAGGGTAGAAAAATACTGAATAATTCTTTCCCGATGCTCTAGATTTCATAAGAAATCAAATTAAATTTGATCGAATAAGAGGATTTTATTTATCTTTCAAAGTAATTTTAATAATCTTCTTAATAGCATAACAACGGTTTCAAGATCATCAATTAAAAGATTTTGAACCAAAAATAGAGAATCTTAAATTAAAAGACCTTATAAGAGAAGTAAAGTTAAGTGAATAATAGTAGGAAGAAATAAGAAAAGTTATACCTAAAAATATTAAGCTTAAGTGAATAATGTAACCAAAAGTAATTTGTATGGAAAAGGAAAAAAAAAACATTTGCTCTTGTTCATTTTTTTATTTTTTGTTACTTACCATTAGGGTGACTTAATTAGTGTAACAACTATTTACTTTAACCCATATCCATATGATAAATTGTCAATAAAACTATTTCTTTAGTTTAATATAGCTCATTACGTTGTCTAATGTGACGTTTGATGCATAGGTTGAACCATGACTAATAAAGAGGTGGGGGCGTGCAAACCCTTTAATTTGGGTTGATATTCAACCCTTTGAAATGCATTTCAACTTGATCTATGCATATTTTTGTTTGGTATTGTGTTTTAGACTTTCAATTGTTTGATTTTTTTCCTTTACTTTAAAAAACATGTTTTGGGAGTAACATATATATATATATATATATATACACTTTTATCAAATATTTTTCTAAAAAGTAATTTTTTGAATCGTGCAAATAGGAGCATTCAAGATTACTTTAGGAGGTGAAACAATACCAAAAAGTTGATTTTCTTACAATTTTTAAAGATCTATTACCAAAAATTTAATACATAATATTCATGATAATTGAGTACTCTTGAATAATATTATTTTTTAAAGTAATTTCATATTATTAAGTTTACTATCACTCAAATTAGCTAACAGATGGACAAATATTCTTTATATGATTGTTAAACATTAGAACTAAAAGTTTTATGAATGTTGGTATGTCTATATATAATATACCTAGAAACAATTATCAAGAGGAAAATTTCTAAATCTTTTGTAGACCCACGTGACATATTCCACACAAATAATGTTTCATTATTACTTTTAGACCCATTTGACCGCATTAGATTAATCATCTTTAATCTATCTCATATTTCATCAGAGTTATGCTCTAAACTCCAATATAATTATGTACCAGTCCTTATGTTTTAACTTCAAAACGAACATAACTTATTACCAGTAAACTCTAGAATTGAATATTTTACCAAATAGCTTTTCTTCCCCCTCGCTGTTTAGTTCAATCATTTTTCTAGTTATGTATCATTGGATTGAAACAATTGTGATCAGAGATAACATGTCAAACTAGTAATCATCAAGCCATGAACTATAATGAAAAATCCCGAAAAGCATTACAAGGCTATTCAAGTGTAATCACACAATTAGGAGCCGCCAAATAGATTTTAATCTAATTGCTGAAAAAGTTTTAACCCAAGTATCTTTTAAGTTTACTATCTTAAGCACCTAACCGAGGTCCCGTATCCCCCTAAAACAAGTTGTATAGATGTGGAATGTACATATACGATTCAAATCTCAATTTAGAACTTGCCAACATGACATATTAACATCTTTGGTCTTTGCTAGCTCTTCCGAGTGTCAAAGGCAATTATCATGTCCATAAACTTGTTCAAATATTTAACTAGACCCATAAAAAGTACATCATGTGTGAAAATGATTCGCTTACAAAAATAAATATATCAGTCTATAAAACCTAAGTAGTATGAGTTTATAAATATCTCTAATTGGAAACTTTGTGAGTGAATCAACAAACACATAACCTGCAAAAATGTGCTCTAGAATCATCAGTTTATATTCATCACCTTGTCTTTGATGTAATGGTATCTTATATAAGCATCTCCTGTTCTATCATGATCTTTAAGATACTAAACATAAGAAAGAATTGCTCTTGGATAACCTTTACCTTTTACACCGATATGTAATCAGGTCACTAATTAATAAGCCCGGATACCCATATGTCGATTTTCGTTCATTGATATCATTACCCGAATTTACACCATTTACCTTGTAGAGAATTCGTATTCCTTTAAGGTATTAAAGTGCCTTAAATAAATTCCATATGTACTAGAAAGGATAAGTTTGGTGGAAATCAGATATTTTAAAAAACATGTAGTTGATGAGCATTTCGAGATTTTAAAACTTCTTATCATAGATCATGAATGATATGTTTTTCATTAGCTGATTAAGAAAATTGGGGGACCTGCTTATAAAAAAAATTCAAATATGATATTTAAAGATTAGATTATAAAATTAAGAAAACAAGGACTACTGGGATACAATATATGTTGTCCTTATTTCTTTTTTACTTTTTTTTGTTGAGAAAAAGGCATGCATATGTGTGTGATTCAAGTCAACTTTTATGGAGGTTACTTGTTTGAGTTGGCAAAAATATATATCTATTGAATTATTTGTAAAGTTGATGTCGCTTACTTATTTTGTGCAAATCACTCTTAATTGTGTTTTGAAATTATTCAAGTAACCTGACACTATAATTAATTTGTGATTAGTTGGATTGAAAGAGAGATGTCACAATAAAATAACCATTCAATTATGTTGACTTTAAGATGGCTCCCAAGAAAGAAACAATTTCTCTTAAGTGCAAAGAAGATGATAATGTTAACAAGTGACCAAACAACCAAACCATATGCATAGGATGATAATGTATAGTATTCAAAGTCCTAATCTATTTGGTCAAAGTTGCACTTGAATACTTTTCTAATTATTTATCTTCCTAACATGCCTTGCATTAGCAGGCATCAGTTCCATTTCAACTGATAGAACCATCATGCTACGCATGCACTAAACAAACAAAGAGAAGAAAAGTTTCGTGAAAAAAAGTACCAGAGAGGCAAAACATTGTCTAACTAGGTTTGTAGTCTTCACGTCTTGAGAAAAAAAAAAAAGAAGAAAGAAAAGGAAACTCTAAACCTTGACTAAATGCCCCATTATTAGTTCTTTAGAGTATCCGATAAAATTGGAACGATATTGAATGCCTCATTATCATAACTAAACACAACCCTAAAGTACATAACTTTAAAAACAAAACTTCAGCCTAACAAACAACAGCAAATGACTAAATACGGACAACAATAAAGGCTAAATTCACTATTTCACAATCCTAGGGAAATCTATCTAGGTAATATAAAATCATAATTTATTCACCACTCTAAGAGAATTTTAAAGAGATATGGATATGAATCCACGCACACACTTGGTTATTAATAGAAATGATACGAAACCTATTCACCAAGGGATATAATCACCACGTGATATGGATACCAAGTAACACACATCATTTGGTTACAATCGTTTATAAATACAGATAGGGGCCGTACTCACTATTAAGACCATCATCATTAGATAAAGGTGTGAACTTATGAGCACCACCCAAGTGTAAAAAGCCAAGAGATTTTTCATGTAGTAAGAAAACTTTGTCCTCAAAGCAAATGGCTAAACTTTTCTAAGAAGCCTAACAGGTGCTTTTTGTATGTCACATCATAAAATCTAAACCTTTTATAACCAACAAAAGATTAAAGTAGTTAAGATAAAGTAAACATCAAAACACCAACCAAAAAAAAAAAAAAAACTTAATCACGGACATTACTTTCATGCTTTTACCTGAAGAAAAAGGTTGTCAAAACAATTAACTCTCGTGTTAACTCAAAAGCTTCTGAAATTACTGCCAAACACCAAAGTAAACTGATTCCAGTGGAAGTTATATTTGCAAAAGAATGGGTGTCAAATCTCCTATGAAACATTAGAAAAACATATGCTTGCGGTCAATATAGAGAACACAATTATTAGTTGTGACTACACCTTGTTGTTCGAAGCGTTAATGGTTAACTTACAGCACTAGTAGGTTGGTAGCGAAGTTGTTAGTGAAAAATCTTAATGTTTTAGGTTTAAATCATCCTATCTTCTGTACCTAACAAAAAAAATAAAAATAAAAAACGTAAAACATGAGTAGCATCATAGCGTTTGCTTTCATTGCCATCAGGGATATTCCTGTTGGTATTTCAGATAAAGCCCATCCTAGTTACTTTGGTAACCACAAGTGGAGCGTCGCGGCGCTACCATGAACAGCTTCATCCTAAGTATTCTTCCAAGAGGTTGCATCTCTACACAGAGATAAATAAATTAAGGATGAACTATGGTTGATTTTAATGTACAGTCTCCAGACTGCAAACTAATTCTTCTGAAACAGATTATCCCGCCACCGTAATTTATTGTGTGAATATGCTGGAACCATTGTAATAACAAGCTGTTGCGACCAACTATGCAGCATGGATTTATTACCAATCCTCTGAAGTGTTTCGTTTCGCTAGCTTTGTTTATCCTCCCACGGAAGTTTTTTTCTTGCCCAAAAACTTGTTTTAGAATGTGCATCACTTAGCAAAAGTTGTTTAAGATGAAAGGTTTTGAAATGCAATTCACCTTGATTTATATCGGAAGTCCTTTCATTCTCACAAGTGTCACTAAATCCTTGATAACTCTTTTTCTCACGACCATCACCTTATTGTTTTCTGATCTTGACAACTACAAGTTTTTCCATGCAAATGGGAAAGACAAGAAAATAAAAAAGCATGTCAGTCCTAGGATTCAGCGGGTAAAAACTTTATATGGAGTCCCAAGAGATTTGTCTTCCCACTTGTACATATGGATCACCTCTTGCTTTATACCAACTACCTCCACAGCTGCAAACTCAAAATCTACACACACATCTAGAGGAGTTTATACAAGGTGTATACAAAATAACTAAATAGCGTATCCATGAATGTTTTCAATCAACTTAACTATATCTAAGAGTTTCAACGGGATATAAAATATACATAGTACCCAACTTTATGAGTCCAACCCTTAAGAATAAGCAACTTGGTTGTTTTCTGAGTATACTCTATACTAACTGTCTTCTTCCTCTTGGATAAGCATGCTTCTCCCCCTTCCTACGATGGATGGACTGAAAGACAATAGAAAGTGAAATTGAAAAGAAAAGACTACTTCCCACCTCCTTTCCTTGGCCTGCTGAAGTTATTTAACTAGTTATAGCTACCTGTAATACCCATATAACAATTTCGAAGTGATTGGCAGCGGTTGAGTAAGAGAATGTGAAGTGGGTAAATGCAAGTTCATCAGGCCACAAAATCTGGCAACAATTGGGCGGCAAACCGCTTTCCGTTTTGAATGTCGATGCTCTCGTAGCCATTGTTAGAATGAGATGGTTGTGGGGTATTTATCGCAAAAAACTCTGAGTCTCCAGTTCCCATTTCAAGCCTCCTTCCCATTTGAATGTCCTGCGGCGAAAGGTAGGTTTTCTGGGTTCCTGATACAGAGAGGTTCTCACAGTGAGGAAGGCCAAGAGTGAGAGAAACACTGTTTCCATGAAATCTCGGTGTCAGTTGCTCGGGATTGAACCTTCCAAAGTCTCCTACCGAGTACGTGGCAAATCCAGTGCCATGACTGGTATTGTCACTGATAAATGAGTAGCCATCCTTCCCTTGCCTTTCTTTGAGAAACTTGAGACTGATTGCTTCACTGGCCTCATCGGGTTTCATGTCCATGTCCATCGAGAGGATATTACTTGGAGAGTTATGCATTTCCGAACTTCTAGGTTGTTTGGGACTTTTTTGCATGTCGGACAACCCTACTAGGGTAAAGCCTGACTGGTCATGAATGGATCGGCCGCCCATTGGAGATGTCGACATTGAAGAGCTTGAGATTTTGGTTGGGGAAACGTTTTGGTTGGTGTACTTTTCAGGTTTTGGTTGGTTGGCTTTGATGTGATCGTGTCTAGAGGAAGCACTCTCTTGAGGAGCACCTGTTGATCTTGCCTCCTTATTAGTCTCCCTTTTGTTGTTGTCCTGAGAACCATTTCGCTCTTGTTCCTTGATTTCTTCCGAGTACATGTCTTCAACCATTGGCTTCCAGAGCCTAACTCGAGCATTTATGAACCAGTTAGACACCTGCATCACGTAGCGTATCATTGCTTCGATTTTACTAATGATTTGCAGACTTTGGAGTTTGAGAAAGATGAAGAAAGTTAGAACACATAAGAGAAGCAGCGATACATGAAATCAAAAACTTGATCTAGAATACAACATCCAAGTACCTGGCTTCGAGTTAGTCCAGTTTGCTTCGCAAGCATAACTTTATCCGCATCCTTTGGATAACTGCAAACTCCAATGGAAATATGAATATATATATTGAAAAGAAACACTTTTTACCTTTTTCTATCCATATAAAGTTGTGATTTCTTAGTTAAGAATGATGTAGACTTACGGGTGAAGGAAGTGGTCAAAGAGCCAAGCACGTAGAACGGAGACAGCTCGTTCAGGCAATCCTCTCTGGGGTCTCCAGGCATTGTGCTGCAACATTCCTAATTGTTGTAGCGCCCGCTGCTGTCGTAGTTGCTGGTCGACGTACTTCAACCTTGAACCCTCAGCCTTTGCTCCTAAGCAATCCTCTTCACCCAAGCTCTTGCTTGTGGCTCTCATTTGTGAACAAATTGCATCCTTAAGACAGCGGAATTGCTTTGAGATTGTGTGTAAAGCAAGGGCTGTGTATGACTTTGCTGAACCTAAACCCGCTGCCTGCTCGAATGCAGTAACCACAATCTGCATTTGGTGGTGGTACTGTCGGTATCTTTGCTCCACCTTCACGTTCAAAACAAGAAACAATCAAAAAAGCTTCCAGTTTTTCAAGTTTGTCTTGGATGAGTCAGGCCTATATAGAAACCGGATGACAAGCTCAAGCAAGCAAGAGGTTGAAGAAAAAGAGAGCCTCACTATTTATGAATTCTTGGATCTTCTGAGTACTTTTTTATCACTTCCCTTTTCTTTTCCGAATTTAACTTTATCAATTACTGAGACAGTAGGACAGTCCTGAGTTAACCAACTTGAAAACGACCTGAATGGGCAAAAACTCGCCCAATCCCAACTATAACCAAACCATATTTTGTCTTCTCCGTCGCCGGAATTCATCTCATTCAGTTTCATGTTTCCACCATGAATGGACAAGAAGGCTTACCTTTCATGGAATTCAAGGAACACTCTTGCAGAATGAAACGTGCATAGCTTTACCTTTTCGTGTATAAAAAATGACAGGTTTTAATGGATTTCACGTCTTGCAATTAGGGAAACCAAGATTCAACAACCAGGTGTTTCCAATTTCAACATCAAACACAGTTAAGATTGATTAAATGGGATACAGAGCCCTAAAAAATGAAAAAGAATATGTGTACCTCCTCAAGCATGCTAACAAGCTTTGCCTTCTTCATCTGAAGTTCCTGTCTTTGTGCCGTGGTGAGCTCAGTCGCTTGCCTACTACTACCTTCCCCGGGAACATCTCCAATCACACCCCTGGATTCTTCATTTATCATCTTCCCTTTGGTCCCCGCCACTGAGTCCATTTTGATTCCCTTTCCAACATTTACAACTTCGTCAAGAAGTTCCTGCGTAGCCTTCAAGTACTTGGACCCCAATATAGCACTTTGCATAACCGAAATTCCATTGGACACCGCCGACACCGACGATGGAGAAGTCCCTGACATCCGTAAATCGTCGCCACTTGTGGACGATAGACCCGGAACGTGAGCATGTCCTACGACATCATGCTCACCTGAAAGTGACCGATAAGCTGTCTGTTGAGAGGACAAGCTGAGCGACAAGCCCTGTTGAAATGGCCCCCGATAACCCATCTGGGAACCGACATCCGTGCCACCACCAGAGCTGCAGGCCGCTGTCACAGAAGCCGTATGATCCGTTGGACCCCATAGGTTATAGTGAACACGAGCGGCGGCCATGCCGTGGAGGGGTGAAATTTCTTGTGTGGCAAGCAACGGTGAGCGGTTGGGATCATCGGAATTGTTTGTAGGCACAAGTGGGATCCCAACGAAGTGTTGGTTATGTGGCGGCGCGTGTGAAAGATTAGCAGCGTTGAGCGCGTTGCTGGATGGGTTGAGGAGGACCATATTGGCTGCTGGGTGTTGGTGTTGGTTGTCAGAATAGGGCACGTAGTTTGGGTTTATGAGGTAGAGTCTCTGCAGCCCATCAGCGGTACCTTGGATTTCTGAGCTCCCATGAAAGTACGTCCCCATGGATTCCAGAGAAAGCTGCAAAGATCTTTCAGTCACTGCACGGACATACAATTCAGTTTTCAAAGCCTATGTAAGAGAATCTTTCTTCCTAGTATGTGGACGCAAGGTTCGACTTCTGCCCATTCTGCTGCTGAATTCATCGATGCAGACTCTGACTGATGTTACTGATCCTGCCGAAAAAGCAACAGGGAGAAAAGAGCCGATGATGAATCCACGAAGTTCCTAAAGATTTCAAATACTTTCAGCAAAACCCATGAATGGAAATCTGATATTTTTCAACAGAGACTGTGGGAAAAGAGAAAGAAGATGTTGAATATGAAACCATGGTGTTTATATAAAAAGAGAACAGAGAAAAGAGATAGAAACCTAGTTTAGGGAATTATATGATTTAGACTGACACGAAGCCCATCGAAGATCAAAAGCAAAAGAAATTATAAAATATAAAACGAAGGAAACCCATCAAAGGAAGTTGCAGAACGTACAGTCGCCGACTACCCCCCCAATTACGGCTATACGAACACGAGCCTGGGTTTCATCTGAGATGACTGTCTATCAAACTGAGGACCATGGGAGCTCTTTAGGCTTTTGGCGTAGCTCTTCTCAGAGTACTAAATCTCTGTAACTCTCCCACAAATGAAAACGATGCCATTAAATAAAGGAGTCCCACAAAAAAAAAAAGTTAAGGCGATTTAATTTCTCTCCCAGCATTATCTCCCAGAAAAAGAAGAATAAAAAGAAAGACATCTTAGTACCTTTTTCCTCGGTTAACATTTCCTGTTTATTTCATCTCTCACTGTTGTGTGACGGGGCCCTGCGATGGATAAAAAAAACACAACAGGAGCTAGATAGATCACTTTCAAATCATTTGATGCGAGCACGTTTGATGTAAAACTATAAAATAGCTGAGGGAACGAGGAAACGTCGACCTCCACCAAGGCATTATAGTGTAGAGAATGAGCGAGTGAGGTCTTGGGGAAGTCTCTTGGCCTTTCCCACTTTAAAAATATCTCTTTCATTCATTACTTTTTCTCCTTCACAATTTGCTTGGATTATCATTTCCCTTTCATTTTTTGTGGTTGGCCGTCACAGTTGGGAGATAAAGCCGTTGAATAGTAATGGCTATACCAGAACGAACCACGTACACACAAAAGCTGTTCGATCAGAATATGATAAGCAGTAGAACAGGATTAAACGTGTACTGCAACCTTTTTCTTCCTTTCTTCCATGTTCGAACTGGGAGTAATGTTGTATCAGTTTTTCAAGCCACAGAATCTGCAGCACGTAGGTTTCAGAAGTGTCCTCTACAATATGATTCTTTCTCCCATAGTTTGAGATATCATGGTGCTGAGAATTAAGCTCCCTTTACGTCTGCATTAATGATAAGTTCATTGCTATTAGCTGAGTTTTTCATATAGTATATGGTTGTGTATAAAGGGGAGGAGAGAAAGAGAGAGCTCATGGCAGCACTTTTTCCGTAATTGTCTTGTCAATCTAAATTATTGAAAGACAGATCCAAGGTGACTATGCTACATCTCTTTTTCTCAATCAATTCAATCTTATTTCCGCCATTCTTTACACGCCATTTCACTACCTTTCCATCAGGAAAAGACAACAGTAGAATGAACTGTCCAAAGAAGCCTCTACCCTCCATAAAAATTGCATCACCTATGTGTCAGCCTAGCTCAAGTAAGAAATATTAGGCATCACGGAAAAACTGTGTAAAAGGTACGTATACGCTTCGCCGTATGGTGTAGGTCCATTTTTAGAGCATGCTTTCAAGTTTTCAGTCAAACCCACATCGCCTAGTCATATCAACAAATGACTCGTTGCATTAACCGACATCTCCTAGTCTCACTTCTTGTATTGAGTTAACCCAAATGACTACTTGTATTGCATTAAACCATATAAAGTCTTATTTGAAAAGTTAGAAACCAATCAGATGTCAAGATAATTCATCAATGTACTTACTTGCTGATAGTAAGAAATTACATCATAAACCGATGGATCCACATCAAGCAGGCCATCTTCCAATTTGGTCTTGCCACCACCATCCAATACAAATATACCAAAAGCATATCCTAAAACCATGTATAGAGTGGTGAATATCTCCAAAACCTAATATTTCAACAAAGTTTCAACAACCTTCACACTTCCTAACCTAATATTTCAATTTGAAGTACAAGATCCTAAAGGATAATAGTACATATGTCACATTTCAAGAAAAATTGTTAACCACACTTGTATGTACTATAAAAGAGTTCATTAAGACTCCATACAATAACTTGCCTAGTCTGACTTATTGAACATGCATAAAAACAAATTTTTGTACACACATACTTACACAATCCATCCATTCAAATGTAAAATTTAACTTTCACATCTAAGATGTTATTCTTTTTGCAGCTCAATTTTTATTTTTTCGTAACCCACTAAATTGGGTATTACCTAAATGGTAAGCATGTTTTTCTTTTATGTGTGTTTTATAAGATTTTTATTGTCAAATATTCTCAATAATTAAAGACTTCAATATATCAACATTGCATGCTAAAAACTATCCCCTATACCACTCAAAATAAGGAAATTTTATGTTAACTTGCCATCTAAACTTATTGATTTAACATGCTAGAGTGTACATGATATAATTTTTCTGAAACTATACTTATTCTCAAACTAACATCATATTTTTGTAATAATTATTTCAATACTTCATACAAAAATTAGCACATGATAATCACGCATTATTGTCCATTTTCTTACTAGAAGCTAACATGGGTATAACTTACAAACAAGTGGTAGTTTAATTTAAACGTTATATTTATTTTAGAGATAATTTGGACCTTTGAAGTACAAAAGATATATCACATCCTTGTTGCATTAAATCATCTTTGGTCCATTTAACAAGAAAAGTTAGTAGATAAATGTAATTAACCAATCTGACATTGAAAATCTTGAAATAATTAATCCTTTTGGGCAAGGGATAGAACGAATTTGTTCTAATCAGTGGTTGTCGCATTGGACCACAAGCTGGTCATATTGCTCTTTCATTCATTGCCGCAACAAAATGTCGCTCTAAATTCATGTCAATTTCCCATCAAAAGCCCCGTCAAATACACAAGCGCAATTTCCTAAGCCTTTTGCAGAAAAGAGCTCTCCCATCGGAATTCCCACCAATACAACCTTAATGGTGGCTCCTACAAATAAGACCTGCACCATTAAAGTATACCTACTTATCCTTTGCCTTTTTTCTCTATGGCCACCGGCCTACCACGACCCACCTTCTCCTTTAAGACGTGCATCTTTGGCTATTGGAGTAGGGTAATGTAATCTCCTCGATAACCCGCAATTGTCCCAGGCCGCTTTGAGTTCCTACTGTTTAACATGATAAATTTCAACTACTTTCAAATATTACTCAAAATTTGTATCTTTTTAATATGAAATTCTTATTCTCAACCTTTTCTTTAAGCACGTTGTCGCTATCAACCAAATCTCTATCAATAGAAGAGTTAGGAGAAGGAAGATACAAAGAATCATAAATTGAGTGGCAGATAAAAAAGAATATGAGCATTCTTGTGGAGGAGATAATGACTTCTTTCTTTCTCCTTCTGAACAAAGCTATTTGTAATGTAAATGAACGTTTATTAGTGATTAGGTGAGAAATATTGAGAATTTCAAAGAATTCTCGCTAATTGTCAAGTTCTATGCCTAATTATTGTCTGTAGCTATTTCATTTTATTACTTTTTATGATCCCAAGGTTATAATTCCTTTAACCTTCACAAAAGTAATTGAGAAAAGTGACAGTGTTGATGACAAAACCTGTTAGGAGTAATAATAATGCATCTACCATTCCATAGGTCCCCTCACTTTTCCTTATCCACTTTAAGCTCTCAATTAAAGATACTATCACTTACTCTAAATCAATTATATCTGCCACTCCAAAGTTGGTGGTGCACCTTTTTAGCTAATGTAATGTCAATGCATTTCTTAACACTTGGGAAAACATGTCTCAACATTGATTAAACTAGCTTAGGTGGCCGTTTTGACAGCTTCCAAATCATTCAATATTATAACTTTCAAGTCAAAACGATGACAATACAAAGCAACAACCGATTAGTAAATAACACAGACAAAATACAACGTAGTCAGAAAAGTCTAGCACTCAATTGATCTTCTCTTCTGTCAGTGCCGTGACACCAAAAGCTCCACTTAATGGCTTAGAAAAATGAGCCAACGTCCAAACCAATCGTTTCGGCGCACGTTCATAGCATGTAATGATCATTGAAAAGGGTTTAGAATGAAAGTAAAGGGTATTTCAAATCCGATCGCATGCATTATGGGAGATAAACGAGCAACACAAGCTACAATTAGAAGCTTCAGCCAAATCATGAAGGTTTTTACTTAAGAATCATACCACATGTAAGCATATTATCATAAGAATAATTAGATCCTTAGGTCAAATGAACATGACTTTAGCAAATTAATAGTGCTGAAAAAAGCATGTGTAAGACACATCAGAATTCGCAATTATTAGCTTTCAGAAAATATCATCATTAGTATAAAAAATAGGATTCTATAATTTAATAATTAACTCATGTTCTAGAAAAAGAACTTACCTTAATTGTGCAATCTGTTTGACATGTTCGACTACTCAAGGGTAAAGGATATGACAAGAGAAAGATAGAAGTGTTGGTAAGAGACTTATTCCAGTCTTCCTAATTTTTTTGTTATCAAGTTTTTGTTCTAAAAATTCGTATGCGATGAAAGGTGTAAAGGAATGTTGTTATTTTGACCAAATAATTTCTGCTTTTCTACATACATGACTTGACTTAATTAATGAAATGTAATCATGATTGTAATTTCCACAATTCTAAGTTTCTTATTCGACTTAATTAAATGAAATGTAACCATGATTATAATTTTCACAATTCTAAATCTCTCTTATTGGCAAAAGTACCAAGCACCCCTAATCTGTCCATTTTGTGTGCATGAATTGTAATAAATAATAATAATAACAATAATAATAATAATAAAATTCCTTCATATATGAGTGAAGATAAAAATATTGATTCATTTTTCTCTTCAATACTTAATTTCTTCAAATCAACTAATATCACCTTAAAAGTTAAGATCTTCAAATGATGATAAATGAGTATCACTTTTTTTTTTTTTTTTTATGACCAAAAATTTCCACCAAACTTTGCTTGATGCATAAATTGAGAAACAAGTAGCCCACCTCTCACACCGACTCTCTTTCATCATTTTCATCATATAATAGAAGGCAACTAGTATCGAAGGTTTTTGAAAACACAAGATGTATTCCACTCTTGGCCGCGTAGATCCTTAAATTGACAGTACTAGAGGAAATTATGCAAATATAGGACAATGCTTCCATTATTAGCTGCTTAAGTAGGAAAGAATGTTTTCAAAACTAACAAGGATAGAATCATGTTCGGACCAAGTTTTACTAAAAAAATAATTTTAAAGTACGACAAGACATATGGAATCACAAGAAAAATCAATCTAATAAATTATTAAAACACAAACACAGATTGCAATTCTGAATTCAAAACAACCATTCGTGAACGGCGCGTCGACAGTTGCGTTTCAAGGTCACTGACGCTAAACCAGAAGGGCACGTTAGCGTGACGCGAAAACGAGTGGGGCCCAAAACGAGACCCACGTGCCAGCTAAATGACAGCCCCCAGCGACTTTTACCGGGCGGGTCGCTTTGGCCTTTTGCACTAATCAGGGCGGACCCGCTACGAGCACGTTACGTACACGTGTCCACCCCGCCACATTTTTCACGGCGGTGGGTCCCTTGGACAGGACGTTGCTTCACGCGCGTCGACTTGCGAGCGTGTTAGAGTCGGTGCGGGCCCGCCACCGCAAGATTCGCTCTCGGGCGGAGTCCATAACACGGTCCACAAAGGATGTCTTTTGGTGCTTGGGCGTGAGAACCCACGTGGGTGGGGGTCCCACGTGTCGCAACGTCAATGGGTTCGCCAATTAAATTGTTGTGGGGTTCGTTACTGTACCACAATGTTTTCTAATGGGGATATATTCCGACCCCCGTCGTTGTCCGGTACCAGTTGGGGCTTCCAAGGGGGGAATTCTCTCTTGTTGCTGACTCATTTCGACAGCGATGCACCACCTCGTGTCACCTGACGCCACGTAGCTTTACTAAATACATGTTAACCACTTCATTTTTACAAGAACAATACACCACCTCCTCCTCCTTCTTCTTCTTCTTAAATATGTTATTAAATTTTTATATTCTCTTATTTTTAGATGAATAAACTCAAATTAATTGTTATTAAACTGTTCGTTCGACATCTGTGTGAACATATGTTTGAAAAGAAAAGAAAAAAACACACACACACACACTCTGACTCAAACCATCTTGAAATACTGCTTTCTTACGTGCCCAAAATAATGATTTAATACTTTATGCTAAGAAGAAAGGAGAAAAAGAGTAATTAGGGTTGCAAGTTGCCTCTAAAAAGAGGGCATGGATGTGGAAGCGGGGAGAGGGGGGGCCTTTTCAACGACTTTGGCAACGTTGTACGGACAGCAATATCGACGTTGCATTTTTTTCTTTGAAGTTGGTCGACCAAGACTGCTCCTTAAGTCTTCGGAAATTAACGTATTGGTATCTGATTTCGCTGTCAATTGCGATGGGTTTTCTGGTGATTGCCTACCGCCAAATTTACTGTTGGGACACAGCTTTCTTCAGACAACTCACTAAAGCATGAAACTTCGTTTTCTATTTCTTTGTCAAAACTACAGAAATGAGGCTGCATTCAATTCAAGGCCATAGACGGAGCCGTTTCATGTACGAAACAACGATCCAGGTCCACAAAACTCCAGCTTTGCTGTCTCGTCCAAAATCTTGTTTAAAGAATTTTAAAAATTGACACAAGGATATGCTTTATTTGGAAAATAACTTGCGTATTTTTGGTTTTATAAATAGATTGCTAAGAGATTATGCAGATCGTGCCACATTCATTACAAATATCAATTTTTACAATTTAGGGACTTTTATGAACTTAAAAATCATGAAAGACTATTCCTAAATGACGGCTTTCTCTCTTTGGCCACTATGATGACGTATAAAATAGTTTGATTAACATAATTATCTTTCTTTGGCTCTCTTAAACTTAATTTTGACATCACAGTTAATACATATAATATAACCATAGATTGAAACTTTCATTATTTAAGTTTCACCATCAGGGATCTTGTACACAATATACATACGGTAAATTTCTAATAATTAGTATTTTTTAAGGTAAGGTAAGTATGTTTCCTTGATTTTGGAATGGGGAAATCAAAGGGCATGTCCACAAGGTTTTTGGTTGGTGAAAGAAAAACCCCAACTTGGCCGACTCTTAGCGTCCAAGTTATTAATTGCCCTCCATGCTTTGTGGACCTGAATGATTCAACTAAAAGCTGAAGGAAGCTTGTTTTTTTTTTCATATTGTACTTGAAGAAGCTAAAGGGGTCAGTTTATAAGTTCAAGAGAAGGAAAAAAAGAAAAAGAAAAAGAAAAAGAAACACTGGGTTAGTTGGGTTCGTTTTCCTTCCTAATTAATGGGATCTAACACAAGCAGTTGTACTTTAAATTCATGCTTGGTGGCCCTCATATGGCCGTGTATATCTCATGGTGTGTCCACCACATTTTGCAGCTGTGGATGCACGGCAATGAAGGTCTGGTTCAAACGTTTACAGCTTTTAAAAAATTAAAATAAAATAATTGCATGTCATGTCAGGGCTTAGTCCAAAGCATGCTTCTCCTTCCTGTCTTAACAGTAGTTTTGACGTTGTCCTTTTGTTTGTCTATTGGAGATTTAAGGTTGGGAAGGCATAAGGCCTAGTCGTCCCATGGTGGAAGAGCACAACATGATGATTTTCCACCATGTAATGATACTACTTTTGGGTATTCCTAAAATCTTTTGGTTCTTCCTTGACAAGACGTGGGAAAGCTTGATCACTTGTTCTTTTTCTATCACCATATTTGATATTCTCCACGCAAGAATGCTGTATATCATTGAGGCATCGGAGAATTGGAAGAAAGCACAAGATGGGTAGTTCAAAACGTCAAAATAAGATCCTTTTTAAGCACAGCTTACAGAGTAGATAAGAGTTGAGTTCACATCCTCCGGAACATCAAAGATCATGGGATTCTTCCAAGAATGCCTTTTAGGCTTGGGTAGCTTTGCAGCCTTTTTTAATTTGTTCTTTGTCTTTGATAAGTCCTCCCCAAGTCGTGGAACTTTGTGATGTAGAAGTTTATGATGTACTTGACTAGGTTTTATAAAAAAATTAAAAGAAATTAAAGGTAGTCAAAAGAATAACACATGTTCTTTAGTTTAACCTTGTCTTTTTGTACACTAAATATCCTATACACTAAGGGGTCCTTTTATTTTTTTCAATTAAATTCAAATGAGCATTTAACATGGGTTGAGGATAAATGACTGCTTCAATTCCAGGATCCGAGTGTGACTGAATGTCTGTGGGATTGGCTAAACCTTGTGAGTCTATTCGATTTACAGTGACTAAGGGCTTTTTTGGATTTGTAAATCTAGGTTCCTTAAGACTCTTGGATTCCTTAAGCTCCATGAGCTTTATAGGTTTCTTCTAATTCTTATTGTTGGAAGATAATGATTGGTAACCGAAAAGATGTGCGCACAATCATCAAAATATAAGAATTTTACATAGTTCCTTAAGTCCACAAAACAGAAAGATTGAGGTTTATACCTAAAAACTCTAATAGTCCAAATTACATCTATAATCCTTGTAAGAAAGAATATGATTTTGTCTTAACCACTAATTTGGACTCCACACTCAACATTTGCGATGCTCTTTTTATTGTTATAAACTTATATATGGCATCTAAGAATTGAAAAAATATCATTATTTATCTATTGTTTGATAGTGTAGTGTTAGAAGAATTAAAGGTTCAATTTAAAAATTATTTTACGAACTAAATAAGATACTTCTTTTATTTAAATTTTACCATAAAATATCATATATTTAATTTAAGTTTTGATACCACGTTAGAAAATTCAAAGGTCTAACATAAAAACCAACTCAATAATTAGAAGAATACTTTCTTTATTTAAGTTTTATCACAAGAAATATATACTTTATTTATACTTAATGTGAGACTTTCATCTTGTACATAAATAGAAATAAACTTGACTTCTTCAAGTAAACTGATTTTCGATTTGATACATAGTGAAAATGTTTGAGAAGGAAACCCTTCTCATCCAAGCCACACCCATACGAGAACTCCTAAGGTCACTGTAGAATTTATGTTGCATTCTTCTTTTTTATCACAATACGTAACATCAACAAGACAGCTGAAAAATCAATACGCTGAGAGCCTTTCATTCATACAATTGGTTGTGGGGTGAGAGTTGGGTATTAAAGTCTTGCTTCAACAAACTCGAGCACGGAACAATTCGGCTGTGGTCAGAAGTAGCTTCTGTAGGACAGGCAATCTTAAATTAGGTTTACTCGCCATTCAGGTAATTCAGAATTAAATCGCGGTCGTGGGGAAAATGTCATTATCATTTAAGGAAAGGAGGAGTTCACAGGGAACTATGATTACCGTGCAAGAAAATGAGCAGCTCCTGGGGAAAATGTCTGTAACATCTAAGAAAAGGGGGTCCATGTTCTTCCCGAAGTGGTTGTCATTTTCATGGTATATCAAACATGAAGATAATCAAGTGTTTCCGAACTCTCAACTCATTTCAACTACCATTTGATAACTGTTTCTTCTGAAGTTCCGTATTATGCAAATAGCATAAGTATAAGGCAATTTAGGAAGAAAAATTGACGTTTGCACTAGGGAACAAATTGATCCAGGCACTAATTTTTTCTTCTTCCAATGACCTTTTTCTACAGGGCTTCAATTGGTGCTTTTGTAGTGTTGGTCCTACAATAATTGAAATGCATTAAGGGTGCATGAACCTATCTATCTAATTGCGAACGAGAGAAAAAGGTGCTCCAATTTGTCGCTTTGCCATGCTTTTGGTTCGGCATGTCACTAAGTACTTGTCATGTCAACATGATGCTGCTAGAGTTGCAAATGGTGGGTGTCTTTCACTCTTTAATTCATGGAATAATTACCACAGACCTGGAACAAGCTTCATTGTAGGATAAGAACTTTGGATCAGATCCTCTAGGAATCGAGATTTTCAATATTTTTTAGTCTATACATGTTTGTGGTATGTGTTTGTATGTTCTATACACAAGCAAATACTAGTGTTAGCTTAGTACTAGTTCCTAAATCAAAGTAAACTATGCTTGACAAGATTGAAGAGTAAAGATTTAATTCGCGGAATAATTACCACAGACCTGAAACAAGCTTCATTATAGGATAAGAACTTTGGATCAGAGCCTCCAGGAAATCAAGTTTTCAATATTGTTTAGTCTATACGTCTTTGTATTATGTGTTTGTATGTTCTATACACAAACAAATACTAGTGTTAGCTTAGTACTACAACCTAAATCAAAGTAAACTATGCTTGACAAGATTGTAAATTAAAGATTTGTTATATATATTTTCTATGATAGTTATCACTAAGTGTTTGATTTTGATACTTTAATGAACTTAAGTGATTTAATCCCTAGTACAATTCATGGACCTTTGAAGGAAGGATATCTTGGTTTGAACGAAATGATTGAACTATTTTTTCTGCTTTTTTTTCTAAGTAAAAAAATTATATATCAAATACAAGATGGTTAGAGGCATTACCTCTATGTTGAGACCTTATACAATATTACCTCACATAAAAAAATGAATTCCTCAAGTCTCCAAGTATGATGAAGAAATAATTTTTCCATTATTTTTGGAATCTTTTTAATATAACAAAATATATTTTCTAGAAGCCTTTTGATAAGTTTATGAGTTACACATTTAGGGTTCATATTGTTTTTAAAAATCTTATTATGTTTTTCATTCCAAATAGCATTAAAAAAAAAGATGCAAACATAGATTTATTAATATTTGCCTTAAAACTTTACCCTTTTGCATGGTTAAGAAGCCACCCAATCATTAATTGCTGTGATAAGTAAAATAGTGTCACATTAAGTATAATCTCTAGCTATTCTAAGACTATTGTTGAGTATAAACATTTTAAGAAGATGCTATCTCAAGATGTAATAGAAGTATTACACAAATATTAATCTCCAAGAGAACAAAGTCTATCTTTTGTCTTTAGTCAGTTTTGAATTACCAACCATAATATCATTCAGTGTCAAGGATCTCATAAATAAACCACACAATTTTATACCAATTAATTATGAGTCATTAGGGATGAGAACTTTTCATACTGAATTGATTGAGAATTGTCCATATAGTTAGTAGGTGCTTATCTTCTCTAGTTTCATTAGGATTAGGAATGGAGTTAATATTATCTATTAGCATAAATCATGAGCACCTAACCATAAGCACCTAACAATCTTGTAAATTTTTTTACAGGTGATATATAATTTGACCTTTCACCAAAAAATAAAATAAAATAAAATAAATCATGAGCACCTCTTTTCTGTAGGCAAGTTCAATGATTGAACAATTTTATTTAAATGGATTTGCAAATAACTAATTTGTTGTTGAATCATTTGGTCATTTTGCCTAAAGCCAATATGTGGTTAATAATTGAGCCATCTATAATATCTAAGCTAGAGATTGTATTGATTGATACACAATTGAAGCACATTATTCAACTTATCAAATCTCTTTTAAATGAGTAGTTTCACTTAAATGGATCTTATTACTAGTATATTTCTTTTAATTGGGGAAGAAACGACAAAAGGTTTCTCAAATACAATCTAATGATTACCTATTTTGATAAGCTTTAGGTGTCTTTATTATGCAATATAAAGATTGAAATTAGACAAACCATTCATTAATTATTGTCTACAATCTAAAGATTGAAGTGCAAGGATTCTAAAGCAATTAGCTTATAAAGAAACATATCTTGGATTTAGAGTGAGAATTAACAAAAGAAGCATGCATAAGGGAAATCGGCAAGCAAACTAGTGCATGGTACAATCCAATTATAAGTGGGACTTAAACCTAACATTAATTGGTAAAAAAAGTTCAAAAAGTCTCATACTCACTTGTACTATCCATAATATTATTGCAAAAGGCTTAGGTCTTTGAATTTTTCCAAGTAATTTGAGGTTTTTTTTCCCTTAAGAAAATCTATGATACTGATTGTGCATGATGATTACGTTTTTGTATTCATGTTTGGCTATTTCATCTTCACAACTTGGTGTTTAGTTTTTGTCACTTGTGATCGAACTATTCAGCTGATAGATGTATTCAGCAAGGGCAAATCAACATTCCTATCCAAGCCTAGTAGTCATAGGTTAGAGAATGTTTCAAGCAAATTACTAACTCTAAAATGAGACCTATCAACTAACAGTTCATAACAAATATGAGTTTTCCTCATCCCAAAAAGCCAATTCTTTAGTAGTATTTGCATTATCTTCAAAAAAGTTCAAGTCAAAAATGACAAAAGAGCATCTTTCCAGTCTAAAAATCCTGAAATACAAAATTATCTCGTTTTCCCTATAGTGTCTACTTATTCAGAACAGCAGCTTGACTACTTAACATGTTTTTTTTAGAACAGCAGCTTAGTCTCATAAAAGACCATACATGTATAAACTAAACATATATGCATACATATATCTACACTATTCTGACGAATATGACATGATTCCATAAATTTACTTCGAAATTCATTGATGGAGTTGCGTAGCTAACAAACCAAACTGACAATCCAAGATATTCCATTCATCTATTCTTGCTTCCATCTCCACTGTATAGGAACCCCATAGTTGCGTGAGCATTCTAACAGCACTTACTGGCAAAATTAGGTGTGCAAGAAACGCTGAAAATGTTGAGAGTTAGGCGGGTCAATCAAGTAGAATCTGACTTAAGTACAATGGCTGATAAGAAGAGAAAGCGACTTCCTCTTTTAGATGCTTTGATAATGGATGAAACTGATGTATTCCATGCTCCCACTCTTGTAGTCTAATTCAGGTCCGATGCAGTGAAAACTATAACTCAAAAGGTGATCCCCAGAATGTGATTTTCCTCATCACATCATGACCAATCGAACCAAACATGATTTTGCTCCAATTTTTTATCAGGTCGTTGTTATTGTTTTTGGGTATGATTGGAGACATGGAAAAATGGATCGTGCAGAAAGAATTGGATGTGACCTTGATAATAACGTGAGACTTGTCACATATTTCACATGTATATCTTTTTATAGTGTTGGAGACTGGCCCCTGAGGCCTTTTGCACTCTGACACACAGGTCCAACCACAAACATACTAAAATATCAAAGTCTGAGACAATTTAGTCGGTCCGTACTTGCATTATGGTGTCCGGAGTGCCTCATAAAGATGAGACCAGAGACAAGTCTCTAAACTCATGTTCTCTATCTTACGTTTCACCTCAGAGATATAAAAATTTAAGAAAGATATAGATACTTTCATTTAAGATCTTAAGATTTTAAATTAAATATAAGTTCTTCTTTAAACGCATCATCGTTACATCTGCAGTCATTTTCCATGTTTTAGACCACAAAGGCAAACAGTCTGTGTCAGTGAGCTATGGTGTGCTCATTCAGTTCCCAATATTATTTTCTTCCTATAGCAGTTATTGTTGCGGCCCACTAACTTCTGCTTAAAGAGATGATGCAGCAAGCACATCTTCTTTCAACAAACGCACTAAATTTTGGATGCAAAGTCAGATACAGACGGGAGAAAAAGACGGTTGAAGAAGAAGAGAACCAGCGAAGAAAAAACCTAGCACCATCTTGTCAAGGAAATTCAATATTTCTTATAAAATGGTTCATAAAAAAAGATTATATTTCATTTTGAAAATGATTTTTAAACAATATTAAAATAATGCTAGACATTCTCTACGTCATAATTAATACACTCGGGCCCCGTTAAAATTTGCTGTGGGCTTTGCTCTATGATAAGGATTTTTCCATAACAATGTCATTGCTCTCATGAAAATCCTTACCTGAAACAAACAAAACTTAACCCTAGAGCGCTGTTAAGGCAGCAGTTCTCGATTCTCTTTCAATCAAGAAACCGAGACAAAGGGAAAACTGTTGAAGACACGTACATCTCCATATTCTTTTTTTCCTCTTAAACAGTACATGAAGACACTGATCCGGTGGACAGCCTTTGTAAAAGTTGTCTTTTCACTGCCGTTGACAGTTGATTAACTGCTGCCTTTTGAATCTTGCCCCAGTTACCATCACCATTGCTTGTCTCAGCTTTGAAGAGCCACAAGGAGTTACTTTTCGTTCTCTTTAAAGATTATATCCAGTATTTTACTGCTAATCGGTGTCAACATATCCCTATATTGTAATATCAATGGTGGAGTATAAATAACATCCTTTTCCATCTCCTTAACCTACCGAAAACTTGACAGAAAGTGATGGATCAGATTTTTTAGTCACGAGATCCTACGACTGGTCCTTATCTGTTTCGCCTCTTTTTCCTGTTGTGTTGTTCATTTATATGCCGCGTGATATCCTGTGGCTGTAGAGTGTTGCATTAAAGATTTGTGAAGAAATGAAGAAAGGATGTCAGAGCCTGCAGAGAACCGGAAAAGGAAGGTTTCTACGCGTGGAAAATGGCGCCTATTATCTCAGTGCTTCAACCTACAAAAAGCATTCATAGTAGGATCCATGGATAGCAATCCCTTAAAACTTTTGTCATATCTCCGTACATGAAAAACATATAGAGGGAGGATATTTATTGAAAGACCTAAAATCTATTGTAAAAATCAGATAAAAAATTAGATGGATTTTTTTTAATTTAAATAACTCCATGTCTTGGTAATGTGAGGCAATCTACCCTGTAACACTTCTTGTCATTGCTACAATTGACAAATATCATACTTTTGTTGAGATTAGATATTCGAATACAAGAATGTCAAGAAAAAGCTTGAGTTATAATCTTATGTCAAAAGACTTAAAGCTTAATATATTACTAAACTTATTTTTTCTTTAAAACTAGTTTGTAAAGAAGAAACTTATTTCCTTTTTTTCAAAAAAAAAAATCTCCATAAGACAACTCCCACCATTGTTAGACTTTAGACATAAGACCGAATTGGTAGGTGGTGATGCAGATTTGCTGGTTTTATGTTTTGTGACGGAGCTGCCGACAATTCTGCGTGAGCCCATTTGAGAAAGGCTGCAACTTTTGCACGGATTTGAATTGAGTGGTTATGTTGTGGTGTCTAATGGTCCAACTTAGAAGGTCAGCCAGGCCGGCTCATCTTCTTCTTTCCTTTCGCAATCATTGACATGGGCAAGCCCAGGCATTAGGAGACGAGCACCAGCCTGGGAGAGCTGTCTTGAGTCTCAGGCATGTTTTGGGTTGCTTTCCATCTGCAAACCATCGTTTTGAGCTCCCCGAAAAGACCATTTTGGTTGTTCGATTGTCTCGCATTTAATAGCTAAGACAAGGCCCAAACAACAGAATACTGGCAAACCCATCAAGAGACAGAAGACAGAGCCCTTGCATTTTTCGAAAAATGACTCAGAAAACACCAGGAATCTAGGCAGGGAGGAACTAGAGACCCTCCTTGTCTAGTCCAATTGAGACAATTTTTTCACTAGATTCTCGTAAAACGAAACTGATTGCGTGTGGAAGCACAAATGTTTCTGTCTTGTTACAGATGACAGGTAATGCGTAATCTGCAAATACTGATCTTGGTTCAGAGTGTGGAAGACAGACGTGACGGAGTGGTAGTGGGTGGTGGCTTCTTGGTTGATGGGCATGGTGGGCCAAAAATTGCTCTTATATGCCGACTTTTCGGGTTCAATTTTTACACTCTTCTTAACCTGCTAGTTTGTCTTCAATCAAACACCAAACTTAAATTTGAAGAATCAGAAGCCTGGTTCATAAACAAAAGCAAGTAGGAACATTCTAAATAAACAGGGCAAGAAAAGGGAATCAAATAGAAAAGAAGAGCCTAGAAGCAACAAGATGCCAGCGAGATAAAGTTTGAAAAATTGATAGTGGAAATCCTTCCTACTTTTGATGGAGCAATCAGTAGATTGTGGAAGATAAGAGAGTTGAACGTTATAAGTGAAGTGACAATGAATACAGCTCACACCTTTTAAGAATGCAACAACACATCCGCAAAGCCTATTCCTACAAATAATTGCAGGTATTGCTTGTACTTGATAATTCTTTATCATTGCCAAAAAGTGGACACTCTTTAAACCATTGGTTCAAGGTGGAGGAATGAAATTAGGGATGTCTTCTAAGTGGTTGAAACATTCAAGAAGACGGAGATTATTGAAGATAGTGGCGCATACTCATAACAGGTGTTCCATAATTCCTTGGTTCATCAGAAGAAGAATCTTAAGGAAATCAGAACCAAAATGGGATGAATGTAGTGAAAAAATTGTGCTCTCCCATTTGTTCACGTCATTATCTTTTGTTTTTTCTTTTGGATGAATGCAGTGAAAAAATTGTGCTCTCCCATTTGTTCACGTCATTATCTTTTGTTTTTTCTTTAGGATGAATGTAGTGAAAAACTTGTGCTCTCCCATTTGTTCACGTCATTATCTTTTGTTTTTTCTTTACTTCCTATTATTATGTTTGCATAGTTTCAACATTCTACAAGTTCTAAAAAATTTCCAACAATCAAGCCTGCATCAAGTTAAGAAAACTTATTACCCCCTTAAGACTAACTTCAAAATAGTATAGATGTACTTCATTTGAAAAAATTTCAAATAGGATTTAGGCAATATAGGACACTTCCATTTCATTCCTAATACATTCTCTTACAACCAATGTGAGCTTTAGGCTTCAACGTGGGATAATACATCTCCTTTCGTGTACAAGATGTAATTTGTCTCATAAACTTAACATGTGATATCAAATTAAGAAAACTTATTTCTTTCTTTAAATCAACTAACAAGAAGGTATGTATATTTCACTCTAAAAAGGTTTTTTCAAAAATAATTTATGTGATGTAAGATATTTTCGTATTGTTCTTAACCCATTAGAACAAGGGGAAAATTGGGGGGGGGGGGGGGGGGAGAGGAATTAAAGCCTTATTAGAAACCAACTAAGAATGGAGAGACACTAAAGACACCTTTAGGGTAAAAAAGAGTAGGGTCTCCATTTTAGTTCGTCCAAGCTTCACTTAATCAAGAAGTTGAGTACAATTAGGCCTGGGCTTGAACTTGACCTGCAGCTCAAAAGTCGTTACTTACTTCAAAACAATGTCATTAATTTCAGCAGCCCTTTCATCATGATGAACATGCAGGCAGGAGTGCATTCTATTCTTGCTTTTCTTATGCAGTATTATCAATTAAGTTCTTTGCTAGATCTATCTAGTACAATCCGTTAAATATGCTACTTAAAGTCACCGTCTAAGTTCCAAAGAAAACACCACATAAAACGCAAAGAACAGAAAGGATATCTCATTCTTGGTGCAAAGAGAGACGAAATCATGAACAGATGAAGGTGCTTGAACCCAACACCATTTCGCTCTCCAGCTATCTTTTTGACTAAGTTCTGCCTTATGAGTGTCTGCGCATAAAATGATGCGTGTTCTGCCCATGGTCTTCTGCTACGACCTGCACCATCAATCCCAAAGTCAAGGAAGGAAAAAAGTGGCTCACATGAGTTCGACCTTTTTCACCGCCTCTCTCTCAACCTTGGCAGACAAAATGATAGGCCATCATGCTCCGGTTCGTTTTAGGTGCATTCGCACTTCAAAAGGAAGTTTCATAATTCTTCTTTGCATATCTAATAACGTTTTGAATATGAACTACTCCATAGTTTTCAATGGTCAGAATGTTCTCAAAAAATAAGAATTTATTATAATAGTTCCCTATCTGAATTTGACAACTTAGGCATTAAGTCACATATAATAATGAGTTATTGACACGGAAATGAAAT
This sequence comes from Casuarina equisetifolia, assembly GCA_028551475.1. Lineage (NCBI taxonomy): Eukaryota > Viridiplantae > Streptophyta > Magnoliopsida > Fagales > Casuarinaceae > Casuarina > Casuarina equisetifolia. The sequence continues at coordinate 20,601,364 of CM052358.1, read as the reverse complement.
TATTAGACTCATATTCTATTACCTACTAGGATTATAGTACAAGTGGTATTTATGTTTTTTATTGTTTGCTTCTGAAATAAGCAACGAAGTAGAACCTCTTTACAAAGCGGAAAGGTAGCGCACATCTCATCTTAAAGATATGCTTGGTTGAAAAGGTTCGTTTCTCCATATCATTTTTTATTCAACTTCATGCAAGTAAAGGAGAAAAGGTTAACCCCCATGAAACGCAAAAAGTACTTTGAACATCGTCGCTTAAGATCAACGTGAATGCAATGGATAAATTTCATCGATACAGGATGTTCTCTAACCTCATCCAATAAGTTCCCTTTTCTCTTTTTATTCTCTACTTTTACTCCAATCTTCTTTCCAGCATACTTTTCCTAAGCACTTCTACTATTTATCCTTCGGTTGGTTTCAACCCATTAAACTTTTTTTTTTTGGTCAAAAAGTAAGCTTGCATCAATCGGATTTAGTATATAAAAACTTAGAAGCATAATATAACATTATGAAAACTTTCAAATCTTATTGAAAATAATATTTTTGTAGAGAAATTTAATATTTCAAAATAAAGAAACTATCCATTTCAACATAAATATAAAGCCTAAATTTCAAGTAATAGACATTTCTTCACTTCTAAATTGAAAACTTTTAATAAAAGTATTTCCATATTTAAAGAAATAAATGTATTGAAGTTCAATACATATTTCCTTTTCCTGCAAATAAATTATTAAATGCGTAAAAAAATTTTAAAAAATTGCTTAATTTTGTTATTTGAATGGATAGTCTTGTCCATGCTCCAAGTAGATATGTTACAAACCTAAATCTTCAAAAGAATCTAAACACAAAATATGACAAGTTGCAGATCTTTTGTCCTGAAACTAACCTTTCTACTTTATCTTCTTCATGAAACAATCGCTAATCTTATCAAGTTCCTTGTCGTTACTCAATCAAATTAAATATGTCCAATTGATGGGCAATCATCGTGAGCCAAAACCCAATCAATGTCACCATTCTTTTCCATGCGAGTTCATAAGTGATATCCGTGGCATGTGGCGACAAGTAAAAGACAGTCGGTGTGTCCCAAGTAGCAGCCCTTTGTCTGCTCAGGATTAAGTTTTGTTACGATGCTTTTCTTGTTTTACCTCTCTTCATGATCTCCTATTTTGGTCGGTTCTTTAGCAGTTGATCATCTTTAATAAGAAGATCTTTTAGCTTTCCTGCAAGTTGAACCGCCCCATCCCGGAACCGATTAATCATTGAGTTCAAAGATAAATCCTTTAGGAGTAGCCATCAACAAGCATGCAATGCACTAAATTTTACTATGTTACTCATCATTTTCATTTATTAGAAATTTTAATTTTATTTAAATGTCAATTCAAGATTAGGGAAGCCTTTTTTCTTTATAATGAAGATTTTTAAACAGAATTGAGATAATGTTAAACTTATATCACATTATTTTTAATATGTTTCTTTCTATCAAGTGTGAAAAAAAATACCTTCAACAAAGACCTTTGTTCACAAATGAATGAATATCAATGTTTCTACATACTAATTTTTATTAATGTATATACATATATAGAGTACTTGGATCCAAAATCTAATACTACACAAGAAAACTAAATCCTATAGAGCTAACGTGAAGAGAGTGAAATACCTTTTAGTGAGTAAGATAGAGTAGAATATCATGTCTAATCAATTACGTATTAGTTCAGTAATAAATTAATAAGACATATGATCTCTTGATTTGAAGTATGATATTCAAATATATAAATTTGAGTGTATACATTAGGGAGGGAAAAAAAAAACACATCGTATGTAACTTCTTGAACAGCTTATGAATGCACTTTCAGCAAGAATCTACACTAGGATTGTAGTTGGCTCGAATTGTAGTGCTTGATGTCTGAACGCATCACGCTTGACATGCCAGTCTTTCAAGGATTCTGCACTCCATCTGTGTCACTTTGAACAAAACCTCATATGTCGGGGGGAGCATGAGTTGAATGTTTCCTCTCCCATATTAACGACACTGTTGTCCGTGCAATGTGACGTGCCTTGAACGTGGTACACATGGTTCTTTCATTAAGTTTTCTTTCTTTCTGCGAGACATTCTTGGCTGAAGTTGTACATTGAAATTACTACAATTACGGATAGTTTGGCGCCGATTTCTGAGACTAATTTCTTTTTACACCTCTAGTTTATTATCTTAGCGGTTAGTTAATAAAGATTATAATCGTAAAGTTTAGAGTTTGACAACCTATATGTATGAACTGTAATAAAATATTAAAAAACCAATGTTAAAAAGAAATAACATTAAAGAAAGAGAGAGAGTTTTTTAACATGATTTTAAAGTTCATGGTTTAAGTGAAGTTTTTGTCTATTAAATAAGTTTCTACAGACAGAATTTTTTTATACTTGGGAACATGTTGAAATTCAATATATTTCTCACATTACTAATATAATGGTATGTTTTATTTTTTATATATTTAATATTCTTCTCTCTTATAAGTTAGTTTTAAGATAAAAATAAGTATTTTCATGTGCAAAATAGACTCCCAAACACAATCTCCTGAAACTACGGTGAAATTTACTCATTGGTTTTACTGTAGGTAGCACAAATTTCAAGATTGCAAAGAGATGTATGCCGGCCTAATTGGCAGGAGGTTGGTTACATGAAATCAATGTAAAAGATACGATCATATGCTTTCATCAAATCCTCTTTGTAAAGGCAGATTTAGCTGCTGTAAATGTAATCAGACAAAAGAGCTTCGAAATGACATCGCCAGCAGCCCGAGTCCATGAATGGAGAAAACAACATGATCGAGTATCTTTAGGGTTGTCCGTTCCTGGGGCAGCTTCATTATATGCAATCAAAGCAGAAGATATCATAATGCATCATTGGTCCCTTTTTCTTTATGGGTCTGTTTTACTGAAAACCTTTTTCATTTTTAATTGCAAATGCATCACAGGAAAGCACGTCCGTGAAAAAAGTATTCCACGTAAATTCTCCTAAGGCAACATCGTGAACCATTCCCATCATGTGTCATCAAGCTGCTTCGGCCCTCCATCTTCTTGACATGTAATGAAGATGGAGGAGGGAACCTCAGCACTTCAAATCATAGAAAAGAAATCATAATTATCATCAACCCTTCTCTCCATCTCTCTCGAAGAAAAGAATAGTTTCTTGTTCATCCGAATCATTGGGCCCCAGTTGCCCATGCTTCAAGGCCCACCAACAGGATAGTGGAAAATGAAAGACCTTGGAGAAATAAAATGAAATAAAAGAAATGAGCAGAAAATATTCATGAAAAGACTGAGTTATTCAACCAAAAAAAAAAAGTATAGAAAGATTGAAACTATAGGAGTTCAAGTACAAGACTTAACGTAAGAAAGCATGTTAAGGAATTGACTACCGAGTTGCAAAATTGGACTTGTGTCTACGATCGAAACTAATGTTTGAAATTTTCGAATTACCTATTAATTTAATGATAAGCTAACATGCCTGGAATTTCTTGCGACACCAAATATATGTACAAAAGAAAAATGTTTAAAACCCAAAAAAATTGACAGAAGACTTTCGTGGACGGTCAACTCATTCCAAGAGTTTAATTTCTGTCGATAAGAAATGTTTTTGGAAGTGGTAGGGGAGATATCATTATAAGTATGACTCTTCATTAATGGAGTGTTGGAGTTGTGATAAATCCAATCTTTGTGATAAGTATTTATTTTTAATTAATATTAAATGACACATAATTGCTATCACATCATTTCCAATAATGATACAGTCTTTCTTCATTGTTCATTTAAAACATCAAGTATTATCTTTTCTTTCACTATAAAATTTAAGAAATATATGATACTCTTTACACTGTTCTTGATACGACTTGTTATAAGTAACCTAGATTGCAGGATTTTTTGGTTCATAAAATACGGTCTTGAAACAATGAACATAGAGATGAAATTATGAGTACAATGAAAAATAGATTGGTGACGTTGAAGGCAATGACAATTGTGATCATAAAATAGTAATGAGAAAGAGAGTTGTGGCTGTAAATTCAAACCCAAAATATTTGTGTATAGTTTTGGGGAAAAAACAACAGCCACAAGATATCAACGGACCTACTTCTGCCATCACCTCCATGGTTCTGCAATGCAGCGTCAATGGAGGTGTTCGTACATCTTCGGACCTACCAGAGTTATGTGAAACCACCCACAATAAGAAATGGCAAGCAACACGTGTCAAACCGTCCCCCTTACGTATGTTCCCACAACTTTCACTTTCCCTCTTGTTTTACCCTTTTTGTTCAATCACCCTCTCTCTTTCTGCGATTTGGAAGAGCAGGAGTGGAGTCCATGACATTGTGTGTAGACAGAGCGAAGATGGGAAATCCAAGACGGATTTTAGGAGATAACACTTACCAATTATCAATGTCTAACAGTCAAGATTCTCAAGCTTACTTGTCCCATTGTTCCTATCCCTTCCATAATACAGATAAAGCTCCACGTTGCTTTCCGTCATATCACCGTCAAGAAATGATTTGAAGGGGGTCTTGGTGGAGCACTTCCACACCCACCAGCTTCACACACTCACCCGATTCCTAATCATGCAGAAACTGAATGATGCGACGACCATTTTAAAGATTTTTCCCTTCGTTCATTCGGGCAGGAAAGCTTGACTTTGGTTAACCTTGTGGGTCATTGCCACCCTCTTTGGGACCCCCCTCTTCCTTTGCCTTTTTCAAGGCTCTTGGTCAAGAAGATTAGCTTAGAAGAAAATTCAACACTTCCACCTCTGCAACTGATGGAAAATCAGTATGCTGACCGTAACTGGTGGATTGTCAAATGGGTTTCCTTTTTTGTGGTTGATTTTAGCAGAAAGAAAGGCTTTATTATTAGATGATCTATGAGAATTCTGATTCTGGGGCCACTTCTTATCTATCTCGGAAATCGGAATACTTACTCAAGACTTTAATGGCACCGGAGAGATGTATGGTGAATAGATTTCATAATACTTTAGTTACTGTCGGTCCAATGACATGTTCTTTCTTGGCTAGAGAAGTCTCTTATCTTTTCGTTCCTTTTTGGTGAACTAGATGAGTTCTGGTTGGATGGTAGAGTTCTTCTCTGTAAACCCTAAAGAGGAAGGAAGATTTAACACGAACAGGAAGAACTTGATATTTAAGTCTGCCATTGCCGGTCTATTAAGTTGGTAAAAAGGGAGAACAGGTTTCACCATGATGGGGAAAGCGAAGATAACAACACAGAAAAAGAGCCAAAAATATAAAAGGTTACAGGTGTGGCTTATGTATGCATCTACGACGGTGATTGGATCAAACCATCTTTCTACCTACAACCAACTTCTTGATCTTGCTTCCGAATTTGATAAATCAATAGTGCATATGTCGTGGGTTCCCTCTAGAATATCTTATTTAACTTTGTTGAAAGAATAATGTGTATCATGTAGTAAATAAGCACACATCAAATATAAAAACGTATTTGACATTATATGATTTACTTGGTTTGTGTTTCCAAACTTTCATTCAATAAAAAATCATCATAGATTTTCCTTGTAGTGACTCTTACACTTAAGTCACTATTATAGTTTATCAAATAACATGTTCATATGACTTCTCTTAACTTAGTGGTAAGCTACAAAAGGTCTCTAACCTATCATATCAACATGTTGGGAATTCAACACCTCCCTCTTTCCATGGGTGTTTGATTTTTTTTAAATCTTTTTTCTTTTAAAAAAACATGTTTATACCTAATTTTTTTCAAGATTTCAAATTTATAAGATTATAGAAGAAGCCCTAAATGATAAAGTTATTGTTTTGTCACTTTATATGAAATTATCATTTTTGTTAATATGTAAGAGAATTTTTTTTTTTTTTAAAAAAAAAGAGTATGCTTTGCTTATTAGTAAGATTTGCTTCTATGGAGTACTACAAAGTTGGAGCTATTTTGTCCCTTAAAAAAACATGATGTTTGTATGTTGCTCCTTGAAAGGATCAATAATATGATGCGTTGGATGCAACTCGAACTCTCAAAGGTGTCCCATAAAGATTAGAAAAGAAGAATTACTTGTCCTACATTGATTAGAGAACCCAGTTATGGAAATTAAAGGCTTATAAAAGGAATTTTAAGTATTCCTTAGGAGATATAGGAGAATCAAAATAGTAATATTAATAATCAAGTGTTGAGTTATTTGAAGAGTATTACAAAATTGAGATTCTAAGAGTTTTTCAATATTTTCCTATCAAAAAATTGTAGTTGTAATAGTTAAATATTAGTGGAGAGACAAAAGAGTAAGATATTATTGGTCCAAACCTCTTTAAAATCTTGTATTAGCGTAGGTACATATGTGTGTTTTGATCTCTTGTTGAAGATTTGTGCCATAAATTCCTAACATGAAGACATTGTCACTCAACTTCAGTTCTACAATATAGAGTCGTAGTAGGCTTGTGTGAACAATCAACAAGAATGTTCTAAAGAATAAAGCTTTATTCACAATCCTTTCAAAGAAGAATCAAGAAGGATTAAATGTTCATCCTTACTATTTATATGGCGTCTAAATGATCAGCCTTTTTCTCTCCTTACCAAGACTAAATCACCTCTCTCTATGACAAGAAAAGGTACGATGTTCATCCTTACTATTTATATAACGGCTAAATGATCAGCCTTTTCTGTACTTGCCAAGACTAATCTCTTTTTTTAAAGAATATTTACATTGCAAATCCCCTTGTACAATAATTGTAATGACCAATCCCTTCTTTGAAAGGAAAGCTTTGTACTAAAGGGAGTGCATCTTTGAAAAATGATGTTTTGGTTCATGGAATCAAATAATTTTTTTTCTAATTACAACTCATGCATGCGGGTGTCAAACCCAAGATTTCATAGCCGGTTTTTCACTAGTTCACCATTGAACTATTAGGCTAGGTGACATGAAGTCAAATTTTCCCTTGATAATTTGAGATTTCCTAACATGTGACAAAACCCATGTTAAAAAATGATTCAGATTTTTAGGAAATAAGAGATTGTCAATGTAATTTGTAAGCATTTTGTAGGAATTACTTATGCTTTCTAAAATATACATACGTCGGCTTCTTCAAGTACATAAAGTTATTTGATACAAAGGTATCTAATGGACCCCAAAAAATTGTTACGGAATTCTCAAACAGTTGCATTAGTAACAGCATCTAATGAAAATAGAAATAGATATGAAAAAAAAAATCGATAATGGCATGAAAAAAGTTAAAAGTTCATCAACTAAAGACTAGAATTTTGTTGACAAGTGACTAGTTTAATGGGAAGTAGGTGCAGTTTGAGACCAAGAGGTTTTAGTGATAACTCTATTTTTATAAAGTTATTTTAACTATTTTAAGATATAAATAATACAAGTTTTATAAGATAATATTTAAGTTTTTATATATTTATGTAAATTTGTGTTATTTATGTAGCAAACTCCAAAAGAGCATGAGAAATAAAAGAAAAGAAAGTTACAAAAAGGCATGTGAAGAAGAAAAGGAAAAAAAAGAAGAAGTCAAAAGAAAAAAAGAGGAGACATCGTGTAAAGTAGCACTTAGGTTCAACACCGAATGTATGCGCTAGTGTGTCATTTATTTAAAAAAAAATACTAAAACCTCACCAATTGCATAATAATAGAGTCATTCTTACATATGGAAGAGAAAATTTAACCATAGTTATATTTGTAGTCAATCAATAAAGTGAAAAAATCATTTAACCGAAGAGCCTAAACTTCTGAGTTCAAATCAGCCCATCTCCTTTACCTAACATAAAAAAAAAATACAAAAAACAAAAAATACAAAAAACAAAATAATGACACTTATTTTTTTTTTTAGTTTTTTTCTAGTCAAGTAGGTCAGCCAATCTCCAAAAGCCCAATGGAGATTCCCATTCTCCTTTCAGCTCCCTTACCTCAATCTTGAAGTGAGATGCAAAGGTGGCCTCCTTTAAGTCTTTTCGTACGTTTTCCCAAAGTCTTTCATTGCTTCTAAGTAATAATTCAACTAGACCATTATCTGATCTTGACTATGAGTTAGCATCTTTGAACTACCATCGAAGGTGGGTATTAATATTTGACAAACAAAGCCACTTCCGTGAAGATACCTACATCCATTTGAACTCCCTCTCGAAGACTTTTGGCTTTTTGTCGAGCATCTAAGTCATTACAATAAAACAATGCATGTTCCTTAACCCAAGAGCATCGAGATGATTCTCATACAAAACTAATGTATGCATAAGTCCAATAATCAAGTAACAGCATCTACATAAAACAAATAAGTAATAGTAACTAAAACTTGTAAGTTACCTTCAACAAATCATCAACCACTTACTTCTCAACGACCACCATTTTCTATTATAATACAAACCAAAACTAATTAAAAACTTGGACAACATATCTCAACCATCGCAAAAAATATCCTTCTGGTGTTTTGAATCTATATCCTACATGGGGGATACAACTATATAACATAATCTAGTAGTTTTTGCTCCAACCATATATCTTGTTGAATTGTGAAACCTTGCTCAATAATCCATTTGTCCCTTTTTTTAGTTGTCATGCTAGACATGTCCACCAAATGCTAAACTGGCTTCCATTGTGTTTAGGCATTCATTGACAATGTGGTTTCTTAACTCCTTGTCACACGATCTACTTATCATCTATAAACACATGGTCAACACTAATTATAAATTATTATCAACACAAGGGTGTAAGTATTATAGATTAGTTAATTGAAATATAAACTAATGAATAAAATTTATTGAAATTTAAAATTGACTTTATTTTATTAGTCTAGATAGTTCATAATGCATTTTCCTCTTTTATGAAATCTTTACTAGTTTTATATATGGGATTAACAAATAAAAACTAGTCTATATTTTCCAAATTTATACAAACACAATAATTTTAATAAGTAAACGGTATTATTTTTTTGTATACTTGGTGTTTCATAACAAATGTCTAAAGAGGTAACACAAATAAGGCTAGAAGAAAAGTAAAATCAACCTTCAATTAAATGATAACTAACCATCAATTAGCAAGACCCACAACTATTAAGCAACTCTAGTGAGAAAATAATTAGAATAAAAAACATAATAAATGTAGCCTGTTGAGAAAGAAAAACCAAATTCATTAGTAAAGAACCAAACAAAACTTGAGATGAATCGTATGAACTAGAATAGAAGGTTTCTTAGTGTGAGATGCTTTGAGTTTATTTGTTACAAGATAAAAATTCATCATTTTTTGTCTTTCTAGTAAGAGGGTTGGGGGGGAGGGGGCGGGGAAGCAAAAGAAGAATATGGACTTCACGAGCAAATCCAAGCTTTCAATTCGATAGAAGTGTGATTGAAATTGTGTCACAGCATAGATTTCTTTGGAAATTAGTCTCTAAGCAAAGGTGAGATAAAAACACAATGTGAAATCCGTGTGTGCAAAGATATAGATGCCTCATTCAATTAAAGGTCAATATCACAAGGTTTGCAAGTTCCAACTACTAATTTATGTGTTAACAATCATCTGGACAACGTCATTACAAACTTCACTAGATAATTGTATCCAATGAGTATAACCTATCCAACTTAGCTTCCCAGTATCAATGATTTGGCTAGCTCTTTGTATGTTGATTGTTCAATTAGCACTTTTGACAAAAGTTAATGAAGAGAAAAATTTATGAATTCTCAAAAAATTAAAGTAATTTTTAAAATTTTTTCTTAAATTATCTTAAGCTCTAAGTTGTATTTGATGTAAACATTCACAAGCTCAGTCCATACTACTTGAAATCAAAAGGTTTCAAATTTGACACCCAACTTTCTTACATCCCCATTTACCTAAAAATAAAAAATAAAAAATAAAAGTGGGAGTAGCTATGGATTGGTATCTTGCAATAAAGTCTACCAAGAGCATCATCTAGTTACCAAAAACACCAAGTCACATCCGCAATTGTTTACTCGGACTAAAGGGGAGAAATATTGCATGCATGAATCTAGAGAGGCAAAAACTGTCCTAAGGCCATCATGGAAGGGGGAGGGAAAAAAAAAAATCTCCCTCATCACCATCTAGGCCTTCCTAATACAAACTCAAAAAGCAGAAGAAAAGATTAGGTTGTTCATCATCAACGTTCATAAAGCTCAAATACTGCAAAACTTCACCAATTCAACAGCATACGTGTTGGAGGATTAAAATATCCAGTCCCACATTGGGTAAAGCGACAGGAGAGCCTGGCCTTATAAGTTTCCGCTAACAACCTACTATTACACAGTTTTGTGTTTTAGTTGGGCCCTTCAATTTCTAATATGGTATCAAAGCTGGCCCTGTGTCCTGCCTACCTTGGTGTGGTCCTTCTAGACTGGTCCCACCTCTCACTGCACCCAACGTGAGACTGCGGGGGAGTGTTGGAGGATTAAAATATCCAGTCCCACATTGGGTAAGGCGACAGGAGAGCCTGACCTTATAAGCTTCCGCTAGCAACCCATTATTGCACAGTTCTGTATTTTAGTTGGGCTCTTCAATTTCTAATATGGTATCGGAGCCGGCCCTGTGTCCTGCCTACCTTGGTGTGGTCCCTCTAGACTGGTCTCACCTCTCACTGCGCCCAACGTGAGACTGTGGGGGAGTGTTGGAGGATTAAAATATCTAGTCTTACATTGGGTAAGGCGATAGGAGAGCCTGACCTTATAAGTTTCCGCTAGCAACCCACTATTGCACAGTTTTATGTTTTAGTTGAGTCCTTCAATTTCTAATAATACGGTTCAACCCTATGGACTTCCACTCACAATATATTAGGCCCTCCAATCCATTCCTCTTTTCCTGTATAGATTGATTCTTCAAATCATCATCCCTCGTCCAATCTCTTTAATTACCTCATAGTATTCCGCTAAATTGAAAAGAAACAAGGGAATTGGTTGACACCCACTATTTCTTTTTCGTTTATGCAATCTTTTGATGTTCAATCGTCCCTCATTAATCAGAGTTTCTCTAGTTTACCACATAATAACATCTGGGTTCTCACCATTTTAGAGGATCATCATGAGCTCAGTTAACCCCACTGACTGTTCAACAGTTGCCTTGCTTGTAAACAACTCTCTCTGCTTTTTCTCACCGCGACTACCTTTTGAGATTTTTTAACATGGAACATGGCTCAGCACTTCGAAGTTTTGAACATCCATTAAACAATATTTTGTCCCCAGAGAAAAATATTTAGTCATCATGCTGGGCAGACAGTTTTTTTTTCTGTCCAGTCTTTTTTACATGTTTGAGTTGAGTAAGCAATACTGTTCTCTATAAAACGAAAACGTCCCTGACCCAAAAAGCAACAAGTTAAGACTCAGTCAATTTCAATATTATAACCTCCAAAGCCACGTTCATAAGCCGTTGAAGAGGAATCTTTTACTCGTTCCCCAACGAACATTACTATATCAACAGTGAGATGAAATACTTTTGATTCTTTGAAGTAGCAGAACTCAAAAAGAAACAAGCCCTCATGTGTGTCCAACTAGTGCTCCATCTTTTCATGCCTTCCCCCGAATTCTTTATATATTTTTAAACAAAAAGTGTTTTCCCCACCAACATCACTACAATTCTTAGTTTAATCCTCCCTTGCTTTTATGTGTGTATATGCGCAACTGATAAGTCAATCCAACCCGACGGGACCATGGAAAAAACCAGAAAGGAGCTCAAGAATTCCCATCGAGAGCCAGATCTTACCCAAGTGTTTTTCTATACAGCCGCAGGCCTATAAACATACCCACCATGTGTGGCATCAATATTTTACCTGGGTTTATAGAATATAGTTGCAGAAACATCACAGCGTTTCGCAATCACGAAATAAAGTTGAAGTCTTTTGCTTATGAAGATTATAATAATCTGATAGTTTAATGAAAAGCATTAGGACAAAAACTGGCATGTCAGCCAACTAGAGCCATCTTTCACCCTAAATAACGTCCGCCAGGAGTAAGGAAAGAATAGAAGACAGAAGCAAAATATAATTATCAAGCTAGTGTAACTATGACACCCTCGGATTTGAAAGGTGAACTGTTTTCGAGTTGAACTGCAGACCAACACAGACATGTGACTTGTGAAAATACTCGAGCTAAAGGAGAATAAAACCTATCCTACATAAAATCATAAACTAATGTGTTTTAAGAATAAAACCTATCCTATGGAGCTAACAGATATGTTAGGTTCTGTAGGTAGGAACATCATTGACACACTTGATGAAGCCTAGAGGCACATGAGCAGCATGCCAGGAAGAACCTTGATAGATCAGAAGGTTTAAGATGTCAGGATCACAAGTCCAACTGAACAAAGGATTGTAAGTGCTGCCTTTTTGCCTAAAAGCCTCTGCTTTGTAGGGGCTGTTTGGAGGTTATGGGCTCAACAAAGCGCATGGTTAAAAAATCTTATTTTTATCCAACAGTAAAAATAAACGAAAAGGAGAAAGGGTAATCATTCTTTAGCAAGTGCTCGAGGTGCTTGATAAATTGCTAGCAGTAGAGTTTGGATTTTCACACTAGACATAATCCTTAAGCTCTCTAAAGAAGTTTTTAATTGGGAAAGTTCCTAACCCAAAAACAAGACCAAAAATAAAGAAAGAAATAATAGAATCAAGAAGAGGAGAAAAGGAAATAATGGAACCACTTAAAAAGCTTCAATGTGATTACGTGGGGGGAGCTAGAAGCTTTGAATGTTTAAAAAATACAATAGGTTTGGTTAGAACTAATAAAATCATAGTTTTTGTTACAAGTAACCGAAGCATTTGACAATTTGTCATTCAACTATTTCAAAAGTGAAACTACAAAAATTGCATCATTTTCTAAATGATAGAAGTTTTGCATCCTTTTCACATTGGGTAATCTAAAAACATAGCAACATGTTTGATTTTCTTTACCCAAGTGCTTGATGATGTTTATATTTATGCTTGATGATGTTCCAATCGTACAACAAATAAGGTGTTATGTTGATGATAAAGTATTGTAGAATGTGTAAGTGGGTACAAAGAATATAATAATTAAGGCACTAAATTTAATGATATGATATAAATGTTGAAAAATGTGCAAGTGGGTAAGAACGAACACAATAATTGTGGTCTCTTTTCTTACTCACTTTCATCAACTTTTTTATTAGATAGTTGGGAAAAATTAAAATAACAATTCCAACAAAATAATAATTATAATAGTTGTAAACACGGTTAATACTTCCCCACAAAAAGACACGGTATTGTGGGAAACTATGAAGGAGAAATAAATGCTCACGAACGAGAATCATTTCCTAATAAGAGCCCTATTAGGGTATAGCGAATGTGTTGCCCATTGTATTTTTGTGTTTACTTTTATTTATGTGTGATAGCGTAATATGTAAGTGATTAACTTTTCTATATTGATTAAGCTTATACCATGTTCATTGTATTTATCCAAGGTATAGTTATTACGCCCAGTCTTATTGGTATTAATAAAATTTGTCAGAATTCCATTCCTATTCTCTAAAATATATATTTATAAGAACACTAATCTCAACTAGGCTTAAAAAAAAAATACAAACATGAACATTAGACATTAAGCCATAAGTTTATCTTGTACTATAAATTAAAAAAACAAATAAATTCTCTTTAGTTGTTGTGTTTGTATCATATCTTGTTATCTTTATTAGGAACTTTGATTTGATACATCAATGATGCATGTGTTAAAATTCAAACCCAACCTTCACAAATGAGTTTGAGCATTTGTGACTTAGTAGCACTTGGAGAATACCACCTTATTGGTGAGGGTCCGAAACACCTTCCTCCCCTAATAAATCCCCTAAAATCTCTCCAGTCCCCTAAAATTTGACATTATGGGTTAAATCCTATTCACATGATTGATTTGCTCAAAACTTGTTCTCAACCTTAGTCATCATGATTTAAGAATAAACTTGTAATCACCATAAAAGAATAGAAATTATAAAAATATATATATAGCCCCTAGCACCTATCCTCTAGCAACAACCATTTATAATGTTATTTGGATCCAATGAGTTTGCAAAGGAAAATAATGCTTTTAATGAAATTTCTGTTTAACTAACAAGTGAGTATTGTACGTTATTGTACTAGCAAACCTTCACATGAATCTGCTAGAGGATCTGCCAAAATCAAGTATTATCAATATTAAAATAAATAATTTGAAAAATTAGTCTGACAGTACTATTGTAAAAGACAATTTTAAAGAAAATAACGGAAGTGAGTATTTAATTTGGGAAGGTCCAGCTTTGTTATTAAATAGCAATTACAAAGTTTAGTAGCTCACATGAACACCTGTAATAATGCTGGATATGTAGACAAGTTTTGTGAGAAATGATTATAACAAAACATGAGGTAAAGAACCAATCTTTACATTATTTATCTTGATTTTCGCACGACCATATACAGGTGTTCATTGACAGATTATATTAATACCCATTGCTAGAGGATCTTGACCGAAATCAAAATACTTATCGAATATTCTCTTTATTTTTGTGCTTTTCTAATTGTTCAACTTTGCTTAAACTCAATAATTTAAAAGAAGTGGGACAGAAAGGGGACTCAATCTTCGACTTTAGTACTAAAGATTACTTACTTTTCCATCAATTTAATGCACTTGATAATCTTCCGCCATTAATTCAAAGAAGAACTAGGAAATTTTATTTTTAAATAAAGGATACAAGAGTTTGTGACACTTGTAACAATGGACACTTGTTAAATAAAGTGAAAAGAAACAAACGAGTTTTATTAAATATAATATTTGTTGTTATCATCAACAACATGTTGATTTTCAAGTTTCAATCTAATTAATATATAAAATAAGCTTTCTATCTAATAATCCAAGATTATACTACTAAATTTTCTCTTTATTTAAAAGATATTGGAATTTGTGTCAGACACGATTATGTATATATATTGATTAAATAAGATAAAAAAATTAAAAATTAATTTAATATACAAAAATTACTCGTACAAACACTAAGGTGTTGATTAGATAGAACCATATAAAGATTGTAAAATGTGTAAGTGGATGTTATAATTATAATAATTGTGGTCCCCATTTCATTTGTTTTGTTGTTGTTTTTCTATTAGGTATTCAACAATAACAGAGAAAAAAATAATATGATGATTACAAAATAACAACGACAATAACAATGACAAAGATAAATAGATTAGTATCCCTACAAAAAAGAAAAATAAAGAAAAAAAAATAAAAATGTGCCCTATAGTGGAACCTAAGAACAAGGCCTAGTGCGCATTCATAATTGGTTACAATGGATTCTTTTTGGGAATGTGTTGTTAAGTAAGGATCTCCTTGGGAACTAAAATAATGTACTTAATAAGACTTTTTATCTCGGTTAGACAACCCAAAAAAAAAATAAAATTGAAAACTAAGTTACTTGTCTTGTATTAGGAAGCAAGAGCTATCAAGCTCTAAGACGTGTTTCAAAAGCGCAAAACATGGAGCTTCAAATGCATAACCTATTTGAATCATACAATTTTTTACTTAATTTGAACTATAATTTATATGTTACAATAAATGAATTAAAAATCATACCCAAGACATATTATGAGTGATGAATTTGTAACAAAAATCTTAAGGCAGAAGCAAAACTTTAAATACGAGAGAATTTTTCTTTATATCTCATATATATATATATATATATATATGTGTGTGTGTGTTATTTTGTATTATTAAAGTTTTGAATCAAGTAGCACATAAAAGATAACTTATGGGTTAAGTCTCATTTACAAAATTAATTTGTTTACGACTCCAAAAGCCAAATTCTCCGTCCTACGACGTTTTCTTGACATAAACTTCCAAAAAAATGAATGCTTGAATCCCCCCATGAAAAAAAGAAAAAACTCCTTATATTATTACTATCCAAGCCCCTCATAATCATTTACCATTTAATAAGTTCTTTGTTTCTTTCACACGTATTATTAAATGAGCCTTTTTACAACTTTTAAGTAGTAGTTGACTACTAAGTTATTGGCCTATTGACAAAATTCACATGTTTTTAATTTAAGTTCTCCTATTATTGGTGAGGAGTTGACGAAAATCGTTAAGAAGAACAAAAAAGGGAAAGAGACAAGGATAAAGAGGTTATTATAAGAGGAAGAAGCCCAAGAATTTTGTCTGTAATGTTTCGAGGATACATTTGCAGATTTCCATTTAAGGGGATTAATTAATGTGGTACGGAGAGTGTCATATCCTTCAATTGTTGAACGCTGTGATTTCAGCAAGCATGGAAGGAACGCCGATTGTGACGTCACGGCGGACACCAACCCCGCACTAGTCGTCGCCTCCCCTGTTCTACCCCCGTTCAGATTCTCTAAAAAATTACAGAAAAAAAAAGGAAAAAAGGCTTTGGGAAAATCAGGAAGACGACAAAAGCTGGCCAGTGGCATGGGGTCGTGAATTCGTTCAACTGTGTGTCTGTTTGTGGAATCCCCACGGCTATAATGTGGCCGCTAAAGCGCACTTCGCCCCACTCGCTATTTTTGTTTCTCCATTCCACGCCGACGAGAGAATATCGCTGACGGAGAGAGCGAGACGGAGAGAGACGGAGAGAGAGGAAGAAGAAGAAGAAGAAGAAGAAGAAGAAGAAGAAGAAGAAGGAGAAGGAGAAGGAGCAGGGGCTGCAATCAGAACGTGAGGTCGACCGTAGCAACGACCTTTTTGAGACGCGGACTGCGACAGTGAAGGAGAGCGACACGCGCGTGTTTAGTTGACGCGACGATCTATTGCCTTTTTCGTTCAATTCGAGCAAAAATGGCGCAGATAATGGGCATGTACAAGCTTGAAGCTTGTGGGATAGTGTAGGTTGAGAGGGCTTTAAGTGCTTTTTCAAGTTCTCTCGCTCTTTGCTCCGGACCTTCCGGTTTCTAGTGCTCTCTACCCTTGAATGGCTTACCGGAGAATGGTGGCTGGGAACTTGGATCCAGAAAGGAAGAGGAGCGGAGGTCTGAGAACGAAGCAGGCGGGAAGAGGATCCTGCCGCGGGAGTTAGCTTCACGTCGCTGGAAAACGCTCGGTCTGTGCCGGCGGTGACTTTTTTCTTTCTCTGTTTTCTCTGAAACTCTGTCTCGCACTTCAGTCTCTGTTCTCGGTGCTGCACGCTTGTTTGAATACCAAACTCGGCCGTTGACGCGTGCGATTCCGAGCTCCGAAGCTATGGGTTTCTTGCTCAAAGAGGCGCTCAAGACGCTGTGCGGTCCGAATCAGTGGTCCTATGCTGTGTTCTGGAAGATCGGATGCCAAAATCCTAAGTAAGTCCTCCACAGAATCAGAGGATTAGAGAAAGAAAGTGAAGTCTTTCAGCTTTCTCTGTTTTGTTTTTGTTGTTGGTTTGCTCCGTGCTCAAAGGTCGAATTTTCTTACCAGTCGACCTCGTATTAGTTTGGGCCATTCGAGTTTGAACCCCAAGTACATCTCCGTTTTGGTTTGATCAGAAAGTGAAGAAAAAGTCAAGAAAAAGAGAACTTAGAGTTTCCTTTTTCTTTTCGTTGTCTGGGTTTTCTGTTTTCTGTTTTTTCTTTTTCTTTTTCTTTTTCTTTTTCTTTTTCTTTTTTACCCTTTACGATTCTCTACAAAGTCAAAAACTCAAGCTCAGAGCAGTTCAAAAAGCATATGAGTACGGCGAATCGAGCTGCAAAACTTACCTGTATTAGATTTGGAAAGGGTTCGGGATTTATTTGCTTTTTTGGTTTCAGTTTCCTAAATTTCTCCTCCAACAAAAATGGAGGATGTGATTTGGTCTGTGAGGAATCGCTCGTTTTTAACTATGGTTCCTCGTTTCTCTTAAGTTAAAACTGATTTGTGACTGTCTGATTGGCTACTTTATCTGATATTTGATTATTAATCCGATATCTCTGTATTCCTTGTTTTGAAACTTTTTGCTTTGGTTGGTTCTGTTTTGTCCCAAAAAATCTTTGTGAAAAGTAGATTTCTTTTGGTTTGACAAACCCCTTGTGTGTATGACCGAATTCTGCAGATGAATCTATTGAATCGGAATTTGTCATTCTTTATTTGAATCGGAATTTGTCATATTTTCTCGTTTCTAATAGATAATGCCATCTTTTGCTATACACGGTGAGTTTATTCACTGATCGGTTGCCGTCCGTCAGGTTCTGTTTGGCTTGGGAAAATTACAGTACAGTAGTATGTTAAAAGAAAAAAAAATGTTTTATTTATTTATTTATTTGTCCATGAGAAGAAATTTAGAATTTTTTTCCTAGCTGAGCCTTCTTTAATAATTCAGTTTATGAAGTTAATTTTTATAATGCTTTCTTTTAAATTTATGCCAAGAGTTAAAAATGCTGTGTCCGTAACACCCTATTATCTCTCTCCTTTGGCTCTTTTGATACTTTTCCGGAGTTAAATGATGGTGATTTTTTAAATCTTGGCAGGCTATTGATTTGGGAAGATTGTTATTATGAACCCTCATCATGCTCCACTCCACGCATTTCTGGATCTGAGACTTTTAGAGAGTGGGAGGGATCCTGGGAGTCTCCTGAAATTTGCTCTACTCGGCTTCGGAGTCAAGCAAGAGACAGAGTCCATTCACTGGTTAAGTATATGATGCTGAATAACCAGATTAATCTACTGGGTGAAGGGTATGTACTTTCTTCTTTTCTGCTTACTGTCATCCTTTAAGCTCTTTTCCCAAGATTAGGCATGTGATGTACCATTTTTGTTATTCTTTCAGGATAGTCGGGCGAGTTGCATTTACAGGATACCATCAGTGGATTCTTTCAAACAATTACAACAGGAATACCCATCCACCAGAGGTACATTAATAGAAATTTTGCTTCTGAATTGAATTGAAGAGAGTAAGGATGCCCTTATAGAGCTCATTCTTGTTAAAAGTTCAAGATAGATTTGGTGTCTTTCTACTGGTGGCTTAATACCATAGATCCTGAGAATGTTTTTGAGTCTTCTGATATATTCTACCTGGCATCCTAACTTTGATGAGTAAGAGTGAGGTGTCTTTGGAAGGGAAAATGAAAGTTGAGTTTATAATGAGAACTAGCTTGAGGTGTCTTTGGAAATCCTCTTAGATGTGGTTTTCTCTGGAGAGCAGCATAGAGTGTGGTGATGTCTTAATTTTTTCAGTTTGTGCTTAATATAACTTCTAGGTAATGCGGATGCTTGTAGGTTCTCAATGAGGTTCATCGCCAATTTTCATCTGGAATGCAGGTGTGCTAGCTGTCTGTATGTTTTATATCTGGTTTGGTGTTTACCTTTGCTGTTTCATTAATAGTTCTTGTTTTTGGTTGCAGACGGTTGTAGCCATTCCTGTTCTTCCGCATGGGGTTGTACAACTTGGTTCCTCGTTATCTGTAAGTACTATTTTATTCATTCTTTCTTAACGACAATATATACTTTTCGGTTATCTTTGTTATGCATATTAGGCACTGAACCTAGATTAGACGCTTAACCAAACACATGCACTCTCTCTCTCTCTTTCTCTTACCCCTCCCTCCCTCCCTCTCTCTCTTCCTCCTTTGTTTGTATTGCATTTCAAGAATGTAGTTGACCTGTAACATATCCTTGTTATGGAAAAAGACCCAACTAGCCATTTTCCCTAAGGCAAAATCTCCCTATGTCTCACTGTCGGTGGCAGCAACCCCAGTCACTTGTATATTACTGTTTTCCCAATCATCTGTTGTTTGCCTACTGATTATTACAAATACACAACAATTCTGATACTATCCTTAAAGCATCTGATTCATTTTGACCTACAGTTGTCCTTTCTCTTCCCTCTGGATTTGCTTAGCCCCACAACACAACTGATTTTTCATTGAGGCATCAAAGATGGCCAATTAATGGGTCTGCAGTTGGGTGTGCTGGCTAGCCAACTTAACCCTTGTTCTTGAACTTAGGTAATATTTTGAGAAGAGCTGTTGATGCTTTTCTGATGGATAAACATCTACCCTTCTATGGGGTCAAATGTGGTTAAAGTGCTGGGCCCAAGGAAAGAAATAGGAGTGAATGAGCTATCCCATTTATTGTAGTTGACTAGTGATTACAATAGTTCTTTACATGCATAGCCATTAGGTATACCTTATTGCAGTTCCAAGCAATGTGGACGAAGTAATCCCGGCAAGATATTTTGGGAATAATATCAAGATGAGGATCTCTGCAAGTCTGAGTTCTAGGTCATGCTTGATTGGTTCATGATGACATATAATGCTTTTTAATTCTGAAGATTAATGCCTTGATACTTGTTACTTCAGATTATGGAGGATATTGGATTTGTGAATGAGGTGAGGAGTTTAATCCAGCAACTTGGATGTATCCCTGGCGCTCTCCTATCTGAAAACTTTGCAACAAAAGATTCTACACAGAATATTGGTGAACCAGTTACTTTTGGGGTTCCCGTAACTATGGAACCTCCTTTAAATTATAAAGTGAGAGATTCCTCTAATGTGATGGCGGATGACTGCAACAAACAGAGCAATTCATCACAGGCTTCAAGCCTTGTTGGTCAGTCATCTCATAGTCTAATAGGGGAGATTCAGAATAACCTGTGGAATAGTGCTTCAACATTTCAACTTCCTAACAAGATCCAAACAGTGCCTAAATTTCATGATAATATTTGCCAGCAAAAAGCAACTCCGATGATGAAACCAAATGCTTCTTTCAATGGCCGATTTGAGAATGAAGTTGTTGGAGCTAAGGTGATCCACTTAAATTCTGATGCATGGCAGATCCAGCAATCTTCCTGCGATTCAAGACCAGGGTTGAATTATCAACCTGGACAGTTGGGGGGAAATCATAGTAGCGAAAATATAATGGAGCAATATATTTTTTCAGGAACAAGTATTCGAGATCATTTTATTAAGAACTCGAGTGCATTTAGTGCTCCTAAAATGTCTCACCCAAGAGCAAATGGAGGGCTAATGCTAGATCCCAACATGGGTTCTGTTGGTATTCCATTGTCGGAAGGAAGAAACTTCCATGGTGCGATTGATAGTCATTTAAAGCCAAATTCAGTTCCTTGTTCTCTTTCAAATCTACATAGAGAAGATGGCACTGATCTCTCTGGTGCACATCTCAATGAATTTGAGCTTCGATATGCTTGTTCATCGAGGACACAGGGGGTTTCATTACATGGTGTGGTGGATCAAGTACCTACCAGCAATGTGCTTTCAGGAGAACTTGATCTGAGACATGCCTCCACGGTAGTAAAGCATAATCAAAACAAGTTGGTGCCAAAGGAACAGAGGTCTGGTGCCGATTTATTTGAAGGCCTTCAGATCCCATGCCCCCTTCCAGGCAAGCATATGTCCTTGAGCGAGCACATCCCTGGAATTTTTCCTGATCGTCTAGCCCATGATAATGGAAATCAGATTCCCTCTACAAATGCCAAACAGGAAGGTGCATGTGCCCAGCCCCCAGCAGGGGATGACTTATTTGATATTCTGGGAGTGGAATTTAAAAATAAACTATTTAGTGAAACCTGGAATAATTTGCTTTCTGAAGAGCCAGATGCAAATTTTCAAAATATGGGTGGGACTTCTTCTGTGTTAATGAGCACGGAAGGTGTGGGTTCAGATTTCCGTTCAGTAAGTGAAGGAATATCTGAGAGTGGTATCTTCTCTGGGATAGACAGTGACCACCTGTTAGATGCTGTGGTCTCCAGGGCTCACTCTGCTTCCAAGCAGAGGTCAGATGATGATGTGTCTTGTAAGACAACATTAACAAAGATTAGTAGCTCCTCTGTTCCTAGTAATTCACCCACATATGGACGGGGTAGTACCTCCGACCATGTGCAGGGGGAATTTTTTGGCCTTTCCAAGCCTCAAGGAAAATTAGGGGCTGTAGAAACTACTTCTCTTGGACCTGGTTATTGCAAGGGTGACACAGGAAACTCTTCTCAATCTGTTTCCACCTATGCATCTCATATCAGTTCATGGGTTGAGCAGGGTAATGTTAAGCGTGATAGTAGTGTGTCTACGGCATATTCTAAGAGGCCTGATGAAGTCAACAAATCCAATCGCAAGAGGCTTAAACCAGGGGAGAACCCGAGACCCAGACCAAAGGATCGCCAGATGATCCAAGATCGTGTGAAGGAGTTGCGGGAAATTGTGCCCAATGGAGCAAAAGTAATACTCCTATGTCTTTTCTCTTTAATTTCCTCCTTCCCTTCTCTTAATTTCAACACTAATGCTTTTCTTTTGATGTGGTCTACAGTGTAGCATAGATGCACTACTTGAACGTACCATCAAGCATATGCTTTTTCTGCAAAGTGTCACAGAGCATGCAGACAAGCTAAAACAAACTGGAGAGTCCAAGGTATTGGCTGTGTCAACTTTGCTTATTTCATTTCCTATTGACCAAGCCTTTGTTTGAAGTGGACTGAAAAATATGTTCACATTAGTTTGTGCCATTGTTGTCATGAGCAATGCCACCACGAGCCAAGCATAAACTCCCTCTTGGAGAAGTGGTTCTGTATGCACGTTGTGTGTTTGATGCCAAGAATATATATTCGTATGATTGTTAGGCAATTGTGGTTGGGAATATTCTGATGGTGTGTTTTCTTTGCCTGATTGTACTCAGATTGTTAGCAAAGAAGGTGGACTGCTTTTGAAAGACAATTTTGAGGGAGGGGCAACATGGGCATATGAGGTTGGCTCACAATCAATGGTCTGCCCCATTATAGTTGAAGATCTAAATCCACCTCGTCAGATGCTTGTGGAGGTAGTAAATGACTACCTTTTTTTTTTTTTTCAAGAAATCTTCTCTGAAAAAAGAATCTCTTACTTCTAGGACTTTGGTTGTTAAAGGATTGATCTTCATCACTCCTTTTGCAGATGCTTTGTGAGGAACGCGGTTTCTTCCTGGAAATAGCTGAAATAATCAGAGGATTGGGTTTGACCATCTTGAAGGGGGTTATGGAAGCACGGAATGACAAAATATGGGCACACTTTGCAGTTGAGGTAATAATCTAAACAGAAGTCTTGCCCTCTCCCTTTCAATTGTTACTTAGATTTTAGTTCTGCATTATGTGGTTGTGCTCTGTTGAGAAAGTGTGGTTGGCCTCATCAGCGCTTGTGATATCTAGCCTTCTTTGCAACGGGGAGGTTTAGGCTCTTATAGGTTAACTTCATGGTCGGAGGCAGGGAATCTAAGTTATGGGTCAGGGTGTAAAGGTGTCCTGGGAGAAAGATTTGGTTGGCAGTTACCTGCGTATGACTTTAAAGTCCACAAGGACGTTAACTTTCTTCCCAGGAGAATACCAAGAAGCATGAAAACCTGCATTCTCAGTAAGTTGGTACTGTTGCTATTGTGCATGAGTCCTCAAAAGTGTAATGCCAATTGCTAGTAGGAATTTGAGAAGTTGAGGATCTTAGTTCTGAACATTTACTGACATGTACTTTTAACCGCTGGTATCCTCTATCCGCAAAAATAAAGGGAGGGAAGGTAAGCTCACACTCTTTTGTAAAATTATTAGCCTTTTTCCAAGCACAGTTATGGCTGAGATTTGTTGCAAAATACACCCTCTACTCTATCTTAGCTCACTAGACTTGTGAGGGCAGTGGCATGAAAGTTCATTGACTGACTACAGATATTTATATTTTCTTTAAAATATGATACCCTTCCTTGTTTAGTGAGGTTTTTATGTCTGCACGGCTTGCTAGCCGCTTGCATACTATTTAGTGTTATTTCTTCCTTCCCTTGTTAATTGTCCTTTTTCAGTGTGACTTCCTACCTTTGCCAGTTCTGGACTAGTGATTTACTACAATTTTTACGTACAGGCAAATAGGGACATAACGAGGATGGAAATATTTATGTCGCTAGTTCGCCTCTTGGAGCAAACTGTGAAGGGCAGCGCAGCATCAGTTAATGGCATTGATAACAACAACATGATGATCCACCACTGTTTTCCCCAAACTGCTCCTATACCTGCAATTGGAAGGCCCAGTAGCTTGCAGTGAATTGCCGCCTGCGATACAGTGACCTAGTCTGGCTTATGTTGAGAGCGAGCTCAGATTTGCTTGCTATGACTGACACAGATTCCGGTCCCGGCCACTGTGATTCTAACTTTGACCAAGTTTTTGTCTCCTACAAACCATATAATGACTGAGGTTTGTAGGGGAAGACGTTTAGTTAGTGATATGCTCCTCAAGAACATTTGCTAGTATGTTCGTTCCCTGTCTATGGAGTTAAATATTTTTCTTTAGTTCCTGAGGAGAATATTCAGCCACGGTGTCCAACTATTGTGGAGGCTACTGATTGCACACCCTGGACCACCTAGATCTATTTAATTTCAAGTTGATGGTTATCTTGTAGGCAGGAGAGGGATCCACAGGATCGACACTGGGGTTCTGTGATCACAAATGTACAGAAGATGTGGAACATGAATTGGAGGTGTTGATGTGTTAGTTGGCAAATTATTTTCCTTAATCTTCTTCACTTTCTTCCTTTCTTCCAGATCCCCTGATCCTTCAGGGTAACTGATGCTTGCTTTTGCTTTAAAGTAGTGACGAATATCCTCAACCCAGTCCTGGTGGAGATTTTGTCATGTGAAGTGACTTTGTGTTCGGGTATCTGGAAAACAGGTCAGGATTTATCTGTGGAATTGTGGGATGGTAACCTTTAATGTACTATGTTATGAGATCAACAAGACTACGGTTTAAAGGCTGTAATGTGATCTAAGGTGTACTTTTAAGGCAGTTCAACTGGACTTTGTGCTTAACAGTGTTATTACTACTTGTGTGCAAGAATCAAGATATCAAACGCATGCATTGCATGAACTAAATCAAGATGACACAAAATAAATAGCGGTTGAATCTATTAAAATGCTCACTACTTCTATGATGTAGAGTACCCTAGTTAAGATTTACTTCTTCAAACCCAAGATATCTTAAAAGTGAGAGAGCTCATTTAAGTTTTCATTTCTTCCTTTTTGGACAAACGATTTAGGTTCTTGTTAGAGATCTCAAGAAGATAACCAACTTTTGGGATGAAGGGGGAATCCCATGGCGACTCTATGATTGATTTCTGTGTGTTTTCCCTAATCTATCTGTTTTTTTTTTTTTTTTTTGTGATAACTTCCATACTCTATGCACACATTTGATGTCGAGGTGTTGAATCCCTGACTTAATGGTGGTTTGTGGCCCTTGTTAGTTTATTACTAAGTTAGCAGACCTTGGAATGGGAAGGGAGAGGATGCTAACTACCCTCATCGTTGAAATCTGAATTGGTTTTAACTTCTGGAGTATGGATGAACAAACAGGATATTATTAATACTCAATTAGGATGTTTTGGTTTGAAATTGACAACAAAAAAACTTGCAGCTTTAGTTCTTTTTTTTTTTTTTTTTTTGTCTTTGAAGGTGATTAATCACCTTCGCCACCTACAGTTCCGTCTCTGTATTAACAAAGATATCACATCTAATTCGTTGGGCCATATATTCAGTGGCCTACAATTAAAAAAAGGCTATCACCGGAGAAGCACCCTTTCCCAAGTGATGGCCATGGAGACCGGTCCTTCGAAGACTGCAGAAACTGCCATTGCAGCAGCCACTTTAGTTGTTTTGACAGAAGAAAAGGCCTTGGTCAAATTAAGGGAAGGTTTCGTGACTCAACCTGTTCCTTTCAGTAATTTTTTTTCTTAATGATTATTATTTCTTCGATAAAGAAAGCCACGCACTAAAGCTTAGCAACCCATTCATCGATATTAAAATATTGGTATTAAATTTAATGGTCTAGTCAGCTTCTTGGTTATTATACAAGGATAAACATCTCCTTTCCTTCTAGCCTTCATCATGACATCCACTACCACACCTCTTGATATTTGTTCCACGTAATTTTTTATTTCGACATCTGTTACTTGATAAAGACATCCACTAACCCAATTTGACCTCGAGTTCTCCGTCCCAATTCGTTAGATTCTGCAAGGTTCTGTGCAAGTTGAAGCAACTCTGCAAGGGATTACTAAAAAATGAGGTAGAAGAAGAAGGGAAACGGAACACAAGTATGAAGTGAATAAAGTTGTCTTGAATATTATAAATTTTGTGTGCAGATAAAAGTGTCGTATTGGTATATAATTTATTGTGATGAAATTTAAATAAAAAAAATGTCATTTATTTAAAATTTATCGTAAGAATTATATATTTGATATAAGATTTTCATTTTGTACACATATTTCTACTTTTAATCTATCGTGCAATTGTTGCTAGATATGATTGAGGTTTCCATTTTATCACAAACACTATCATTGTTTGGGCATCAATATCTTGAACGTCTAAAGATGAAGTGACATTTTCTGAAAATTCGTATTGTTGGTCTCTCTTGCTCGCTCGTTCATGCACCGGGTGCAGGTGGGGTAACTTGGAACCCAAACAGGCTTGAAAACAACGTCTTAACTCTCGTCATTCATATGTTGACATGCTAAAGAATCGTTCAGGAACCGAGACAAAGTCAGTGGAGAGGAGTCCTATAAAATTTTTCAGCAGGATTCTCGTGGGTCAGTGACCAATCACTCCCATGATTAGAGGCATGGTGGTTGTCTTTCATAGAACCCTAACCACACCATTTCTTCACGGATATTCGCATCTCTGGCTCCGATTCTCCGGCTTATGAGCCTTTCCTGCCATTTGGGTGATGATTAGTGAAGATGCTCGAAATCTCTACGTGTGATCTGTGTGTGATTATTGAGTTGAAGATACCCACCCAAGTCAACAATGCAACGCCTATACAGCCTATCGGTTGAAAAGAAAATGCTTTAGTTTATGAAGTACATGAGTTGTGCACGAAATCCACCTTGGTTTAGCATAAACAAGGAAGCTGTGATGGGTGACATCAATGGTGTGAAAAGGATTTTGAAACTTTTCTGTTCAAGTAAGTGTTTAGGTTGAAAAGAACTTTTGAATATTAAATTGTGGGGAGGAAAAAGAAAACTACATAAGAGAGTTATATAGTTGGTCTTGGGTTAATTACTGGGATGAAGAGGTAGAAAAGACTGAAGAAAATGTTGAATATAGATAAAATAGATTTAGATATTTAACCCAGTGGAGCTTTAAAGCTTTGCATTAAAAAAAGGAAACTATAATCTTCTTTACACAAGGGAAATACATCATAGAACTGACCAAATGACCAAATGATACGGAGTTACCAAAATAGAGGAGAAACGTGGAAGCATTTAATAAAAGCCGAAAGAAGAAAAAGAACTTAGCCCTAGGCTGTCCAACCACAAGGCAACCTACGTGTGGCCTTGGGTCAGTCGCGACATTTTGAGGATAGATGTCAAGAAAGTCCTAAAGCCCAGCCTAGAAAAGGATATTTAAGAGGTGTCGTACCAAGTAGGCCTTATGCTCTGAAAAAGCTGAAAGAGGAGGGCGTTTTTAGCCCATTGAACCTTATTAGTTTATGATGCACGTCCACTTCATACATATCTTGATGATTAATTTAACTTTTACACTAATGTCAGGATATGTAATCATACTGTCTCTTTGGTGATTAATATCACTTTGACTAGATTAGGTAATGAGTTTAAATTGTGATAACAGACAGGTTCATGTTTTAATTAGTCTTGATTAATTCATTGTTTCATGCACATGATATATTGGATATGCTGATCTAGTGTTTTCCACGACTAAAGTTGAGCTAATTTCCACGAGTCCCAAACAAGTTTTTTACTACCACAGAAATTGATCTCATTCTGGTTTCTAGCTTTTCAATTGAATCTATTCCTATATCATTCCTTGTCATCTGGGTGTTTGGTTATGGCATTATTCTTGCCTGAAATTAGCTGAAAGATTATATTCATCAACACTTCTAGAATTAGAGGTGCTGAACAACTCAATCCTTTTTGGGCATCTAGCTTGCTAGGTCTTGTCATGGATATTGTAATTTCTGGGGCAAATATGCTTTTGAAACTCTAGATGATAGTGATTTTTGTTGAGTTTTACACGAGGATATGATAAACTACAAGAATAGTTTATATAGAAATGAATTTTTCCACTTAAAATCTTAAAACCTTAAAAGTACTAAGTGAAGGAACTTATTTTTGTATAAGTTGCTCTCCTGGTCTATTATATTCCTACATGGGACTTTAACAGTTTTGTTCGTCTCCAGCCAACCACTTTCCGTACCGTCTAACGCTGAAAATTATCTTTTCTGGTGATTTACCATTTGACTCTCGTACTTATCATCGATTGGTTGTTGACTTCTTAATCTCGCCGTCGCTTCTAGTGAATATTACTTAGTTTATGTCGTATTCACGGTGAATTCGCGAACAAAACCTGTCAAGCATATCTTGTTGCTGGATATCTTGTCTCCCACAATCTCAAACAAATGGCTGGACAAGGAATGGTTTTCCCCTCCACCTCGATCGTACTCAAGTAAGTGATGTTCTTCAAGCAGAAGTGGCATTATCCTTTAAAGTATAATGCTCTAGGCGACATCATGGGATGAAATAAGAACATATTGAAGCAGAGGGGATTTGATCCTCTAAAGTACAATGCTCTAAGCGACATTAAGGGATGAAAATAAGGTTTCAATAAGAACACATTCATCCCAATTGTACTTATTCTATATGTCTAAGCTGTGGGTGGTCCTCTGTTCTTTACTTTATCTCCATCAATCAGAAGCCTCGAATATGCTCTCATATCGGCTGTCTAGGGAGTGTAGACTTTTCGAAGGTAGTCTTATTCTTCTAGCTATGAATGGTAGCAAGAACCGAAGGATAAAATCTAAAAGGGCACGGTCGACGGTCCTCAGGAAGCACCTTTTTCCTTCCTCAATTCAAGCTGTACTCCCATTTTTCTAGCTTTTGGGCCTTTCCCGTCAACATACTCAACGAAGCCACCGCCCTTGAGATAACTTATTATATTTTTGGCAAGAAGATAAGTTGAAAGAAGTGTTACTTTGTACAAAAAGGTAGAATCATATTCACATTATCCCGTAGTGTGAATACGTAGTCCCTGCTCTATCAATGAGACAAATGCTCAATGAATCCTGTAATGCCTCCATTGCGGTTGTCTGGCCTGTAGATTGCATACTTCGCACTATAGGCTAGTAACCAATTAGGTGTGCAACCAGCTTACTGGATCCACCAGATTAAAGCTAGTTTGTTTAATCTAAGTGTCAAAGATTTAGCTTACAATGGGTCCACAATGCTAACCTTACTGGTTGGGGCAGGTTTATTGACACCCTAACCTCCATTCAACCTGACATTTTTATAAAAATGTACTACATGTTGGCCAATGGTTGACTTCCTCTTCATTTGTGAATGCAGCGTCAAAAACCAACTTGATAACCATTTTCTCCCCTCCATAGATCACCCCGCCGACATCTTTTCTTAGAAACTTTTTAATACACATTTTTGCCTCCTACAATTCAAGCTGCCTATACTTTCCATACCGTCGACGTGCGGGGATGTAAGCACTTTGGCTCCTGCCACTTTAATGTCCAACTCAAGCATTCTAGAATCACCTACAAGCTCCCCATGCATCCCTAGGATTTCCCCATTAAAGTGACCAACTTTGCCTCAACATTGCCTCTCTTGCTACGTCAAACAGCCCTACAACACTACACAACACTGCAAATAGCACCATGATTCCTGCATCCTAGTGATTTTGGTTATAAATAATTTTGTTTGATCATGATTGGATTATGTATGTATAGAGTGCCCGATTCATTTATAAACGCAAGAGAAAAAAAAATACAAAGAACAAAGTTTTTACACTCCCAGTTCTCTATTGTTGTTGTTCTTTGTCTTACACCCAATTGAGCTTTCCTCCTCTGTACTATGGTTGCTGCTATCTATAGGATAATCCGTTTTTTTTTTAACCTAACAATTCTAGTTTGGCCGCCGATAATTTGCTGCAACAAAAATTTCGAAATTAACTTCATTAAAGGTTGTTCCATCACATGTTTTTGCCTCATGTAATCCAAGTTGATTGTCCGTCTCGCCTCATTAATTTGCGGTGCTAATAGTTTGCAGGGCGTATTGGCAAAGATGTCCTCAAAGTCAAATGCCACCACGACACCCACCATGTTCAGCTCAAGCATTCTACAATCCTCCGAAAGCTTCCCATCGATGTCCAAGCGTTGTCCGCACTACAATGGCCAACTTTGCCAGCAACACTGCCCGGCTACATCAACAGCCAACACTAAACACTACATAGTACTCCAGAAATTGTACAATACCATGTTTCCTGCAATGCAATGATTCTAACTATTGTTATTTTGTTTGATTATGAGTAAGTTTGGTGTACACAGAACGCACTATCCATCTGTAAATGCATGAGAATTAAAAAATACAAAAAACAAGTTTTTTATACTCTTTTGTTTTTCCTATTCTCTGTCTAATATTGACCTGAGCTTTCTTTCTCTGTAGTCTAGATGTTGCTATCTATCTTCTAACAATTCGAAGTTAGACTAACTTTGACAAACTTGAGTAGCTCATTTAAAGGCGAATGTTCAAGACAACTTGATTTCCTTATAACAAATCACATAATACACTAACTAATCATCTTTGGGCATATAATAGGAGTACCAAGTTTTCTTTTACCAGCTTCCAATAAATCCCAATTTCTCTTAAATGACTCTTCTAGTTTAACAACTTGGTTTTGTTAGAGTTACATATGAAAACAAAGAGAATCTTGTATGTGAGAAAACGCACTCGAGAGAGGAAAAAGGAGTGAATGGAAGTTTAAGAAGTTTGTGCATGCGAGCTTGCAATCTTCTCCTGTATTTTTGTGTGATTTGTATGTCAGTTTTGAGAAAAATAGAGCTCTTTTTTCCCTCTTTCTTACAAATTGACACTCACACAAGGGCCATTATTATTTTTAAGTCCCATTTGTTTTATTGAATTCAAGAAAAGTTGGATAAGGTATATCCTAACCCAACAATTATATGCCCTCAAAAAGGAAGGGGAAAAAGACAAGTCCATATTACAATAACCATAACCAACCCCACATATATTTGTAAAGAAAACAATAAACATGTAAATCCACATTCAAAATTTTCATCCTATAAAGGACTCTAGAGAATAATCTGAATCAAAATCAAATAGGATCCCTTTAAATATTGATGAGGTAGTAAGCGACATCATAGTTGTGTGACAGTTCAAACTGTCACACAACTCACTCTTAACCCAATTTACCTTAAACTGTTTGGCTTAAGCTTACAGCATGCTTCCACTTGCCTGTTTACGTTTATAGCCATGGACCTCCTATAGCTTATCATATTTTGTCAAAACTCGTGTTTTATTAGCCTATGCTAAGGACTTACGGACTTACCTATGTCTAACTATTTAGTTTGCATGTGTGAGTGGAAGGGCTGCCCATGCCTTCCAGCTATCACCAAATGCAACTTACACTTAAATTTTTTACACAAAGATATCACTAAAGTAAACCTTAATTTTATCCAAACTCACCAGCATATTCTCTTCCATATGGTATAGTAATAGAACGCTGTTCATAAAGTGACACCTAACTAACTTAAGGTACAGTTGTGTCTTAGCTGAATACCTTTGACAGGATTCATACTTTTAAATCCAGACAGCAGTGCACCTCCTAGCCAAGTTATGGGGCTTGTGATTCATTTATACGTTTGTGGGTCGCTTTCTTGCTTCTGTTTCTACTTTTGGGCCTAGTAAGAGTCCCTTGATGGTAGCTTTCGGCTCAATCCTACTCGCTATTAGTAAAACTAAACCATACTACAAGACAAAACTAAACTTAAAAAAGAGATCTGCATAGGCTACGAGTAAAGCAGGAAAAAGGATTTCAATCACGCGTTTATGCGTTCAGTCTTATCCACTGCAGACATAATTTATGCACAGTCCAGTTCGACTTTCTGGGACTTATACAATGGAGTAAATTTCGGAGTTCATTCGTCTTCTACGTACGAGTATGCCGTCACTATCAGAAAGTGAAGCTACTGAATCCCGTATTTGCTAGATATCCCAACGCAGGCAAAACTGTAAAGGCATTTTATTGACAATACTTTACCTTTTACCTTTGTTCTCACGAACTGTGGGCTTCTGTTAAGGGGGGACAGCATCCATCCAACATGAATAGTAGTTCTTGCTCGACCACTGCTTCCATTGAACTTTCCTTGTACTTGCGCCGTACAATTTAAAAAATAGAAGAAAAAACGTGTTCAGGACGAAGTAATAATATTATAATTCTCCCACATTCTGCTTTTTCCTATAAATCAGAGGCCTGTAGACCGCCACCGAGAGCATCTGGAGTCCTCTATCTACTTCCTTAACTCGGTTCATGTATAACTTCTCTGCCTCTACTCTGCCATGGAGATGACTCCTGCAATCCAAGAGAAAGAAAGGCTATTCACACGCTGCTGGTGGTGGCTTAAGGCCCTGCCGGAGAGGTTGGCAGCCAAGGCGTCGGAGATTGCTATTAACACAAAGAAAATTGCGAAAGAAGACCCGAGAAGGGTAACTCATTCAGTAAAAGTTGGACTTGCACTCACCTTGGTTTCTTTACTCTACTACTTTCAACCAGTCTACGACAATTTTGGTGTTTCAACGGTGTGGGCAGTAATGACTGTGGTCGTCGTCTTTGAATTCTCTGTAGGTAAGTTTTGGTATATTCTTTTAACTCATCGTTTAACTACAGAAAAAGCTAGCGTTTATAGGTGAATATTTGTCCACTTATAGATCAAACAACTCTTGACTGAAAATGATTGAATATACTCTTCAAACATTCTTTTCAGGAGCCACTCTTGGAAAAGGCTTGAATAGGGGAATGGCGACACTACTAGCCGGAGCCTTAGGTGTTGGAGCTCACCACCTAGCTAGCCTAACCGGACAGATAGGTGAACCCATTTTACTAGGGTTCTTTGTCTTCGTCCTAGGTGAGCATTTTAACAAACTTGTTCATTCTTTGTCTTGTCATCTATGGATAATTAACATCTTCTTCTTCTTCGTGCAGCTGCTGGATCGACATTTGTCCGGTTCCTCCCCAAAATCAAGGCCAGATATGATTACGGCGTGTTGATATTTATACTGACATTCTCCTTGATATCTGTCTCCGGTTTCCACGACGATGAGATAATAGAGTTGGCTCACCGGAGGTTGACGACCATTATCATCGGTGGCTTAACCTGTGCTATCATATCCATTTTGATCTGTCCTGTTTGGGCTGGTGAAGATCTCCATAATCTGATCTGTCGCAACATGGAAAAGCTGGCGAACTTCCTAGAAGGTAAGACTTCAAAAAGGACAAACACATTGAGTTCCTCACGCGTAGAATCCAACGTGATGGTTTTCCTTTTCTCCTTCGTTTTATGAACAGGATTTGGAGACGAACACTTCAGAACATCGAAGGACGGAGACGCTACTGATAAGAAGCCGTTTCTGCAGGAATACAAGAGTGTTCTTAGTTCAAGAAGCACTGAACAATCCTTGGTGAGTACCAAGCTCTCTCTCTCACTCTCTCTGTGGAAGTTTCCTGAAGCCCCCGATACTCATTATATTGTTTGACAGGCCAATTTCGCCCGCTGGGAACCTTGGCATGGTCGGTTCCAGTTCCGCCATCCATGGAATCAGTACCTGAAAGTTGGAACCCTAATTTGCGAGTGCGCCTACCGGATCGACGTCCTTAGTGGCTACCTCAACTCCGATGCTCAGGTAACGTATTGAATTCGTATTTCATAGTGCAGTCCAGATAACCTGCAGCTACATATAATAATGGACCAAAATCTGCCTAGTCGGAACAATATGTGGGCAAAATATTATAATAAGGAAAAGGTTTTTGAGACTGTTAAACCGCACCTATATGATCAGCCGCCATATACCTTATTAGCAATATGCTTTTGTTGCAGCCATCGCCAGAAATGAGCAGTAAAATCCAGGAGACGTGCACACAGATAAGCTTGGAATGCGGCAAAGCACTGAAAGAATTAGCGTCTGCTGTAAGCGCAATGCGCCAACCATCTTCTGCCGACTGCCGCATCTCAAATTCAAAAACCGCCGCCAGGAATCTTGAATCCTTGCTGAGATCGGGCTTATGGAAAGAGGCCGACCTCGTAGCGGTGATATCGGCTGCCGCAGTTGCTACATCACTGCTCGATGTTGTCAAATGCACTGACAAAATCGCTGATGCAGTTCATGAGCTTGCGTCCTTAGCACATTTTGAGAGTGTAGAGCCTACTGTCTCGCCGGAACAATCACAAATAGGACCTACTGAACCTGTCAAACGGGCTTCCGAGATTGAATGCCCCCAAGTTGTCATTAGGGTCGATGGACCGCCGCCAGCTTTACAGGATGATAACATTCATCGGGAACCATTACCATTAACTCATAAACAAAGCGAGATGTAAATACCTACCACTGATATGCAGCAATGATGGCAGACCCGAACTGAATTATTGCAAAGTTTGGGTGCTGCTTTTGAGTTACAATCAGAATGGAAGAGAAAATCAATAAACTAAGTTTTATTCTAATGTTCTTTTCAACAACCAAGCGTCACTTGTTATGGTGTGTATTTCACTCAAGAAATCAGGTTCTCTTTACCATCACTCCCACCATCGCCTTGGTGATCTCTGTACTTGGTTCATTAAAAAATTGAATTGCTTTACAAGTTCTAGGAATCTTTTGCGTTATCATTCATTCAAAGACAACACTAAAGAACTTCATAGTGCCTTAAATGATAATCTGCTGCTTTGTTACCCTGATGGGTTAAAAGGTAACCAATTTTGTGGTGGCCAGGATTGGATGCCCCTTGCTTTTCCTAAAGTCTACTGCGATCTCATCTTTTGTGAAGAAAAGAATATTTGCTGAATAGAAATGAAGCATTGAACCTATTGCTATTCATAACCAAAAAGAGGCCCTAGCGCCACACACATCAGGCTTTCACATACAACTCAAATTAGAAGAATTCCCGGCAAGTGGAGCAGTCAAGCGTATGATGGCCTGTGGAGAGGAATAACCCTTATGAAAGCCAATTGTTTATACAAACCAGGTTTTTTTTTTTGTTAGATGAAAGAGGATATGTAAGCCTAGCCCTTTAGGTTAGAATCTCTTGTAGTTTTAATTGAGCTTGATGATAAGAGAATTTAAATCAACTCGTTAGTGAGAAAAACATATATACATATATGGAGTACAACTTATCAATATACTAATAATATGTGATATACAAAATTTCAATACTTTCCACAAGGATTTTCCAATCTAAAAGCAAAGACTTTGAAACATGTAATTTAATATCATGCTGGAAGACTTATTTTCTCTCATAAAATCAATTCGTCTATGAAAAAAAAAATACATTTACATATAAAGATCATAATATCATAACATATTGATAATGCATGACATATATCAAATTTTAACAATAACTTTGCTCTTTTTGTAAGAGATAGACAAAAGCTTTGGACGAGATATAGTCATGGGTTCTCAGATGAGAAATCACCGGTTTATGAATGAAAGAACCAGAACAAAAACACAAAAGCAATGTATCATATCACCGTATCATAGCTTCATTTCCGTAAACCTTGAGTGTTTATCTGGCGTGTTATCACGTCAGATGATGTATACAACCTTCTAGGTTCACAATACCGGAAACTCCTACGTCAGTTTCCCATATTTGACAGGAGCCCATTTGATAAATTAAGTCCCTGAAACGTGAACTCATAAGAATGGAAAGAGTACAGCACAAGACTTTTAAATCTATGGCGCAGCTGTCCCTTTCTTTTCATACACCAATGCTCAGGAAGTAAGTGGAGATAGGTAAGTGCGCTCCTTATCATACCATCTTCTCGACCGAAAACTTTGACTCGGATCCGGCTTTTCCGAGCAGATAAAGTAACTAGAC
The DNA here is from genome assembly GCA_028551475.1 of Casuarina equisetifolia. Lineage (NCBI taxonomy): Eukaryota > Viridiplantae > Streptophyta > Magnoliopsida > Fagales > Casuarinaceae > Casuarina > Casuarina equisetifolia. The sequence continues at coordinate 20,565,561 of CM052358.1, read as the reverse complement.
ACTTGTCTGCATTCCACTACAATCTTTTGAACCGCACCTGACATGGTTCCCATACTGTTCTACTTTTCAGAAGTTTAATCTTTAATATTGTCATGTTATTTCTGGCGATAAATATCAGTAATTATACTCTGAAAAACATCCCCCAATTTTTCAAACTTCGCTTGCCGCTTTTAAATAATTAAACAACCCACCTTACGCCATTTTACCTTCCTCTTTTCTTCTATGATGCTGAAATCATTCCCACAATGAGTACCTATGTGCGATCAGAATTATATTTTGGAGAACTAAGGAGGCAACTCCTTATGCAATACTCAAGATCACGTCATATATTGTCATCTTGGAAAAAGCAATTAACTGCAAGAAATATCAAGTCAAAAGTTAGTTTGAGTGTTAAAATGATATTTATTTTATTTAAGTTTTACTACAATAGATTGTTTACTCAATATAAAACTTCCATCTTATATAAACACTTTCGCACTGAGTGACAAATTAAGCTGAAGAGCATTCGGGGTAAAGCAAATTCAACCTAACTTTGGTATCATATTATAAGGTTCTACACACCCTAATAAATATATATTGGTTCCAACTAAAATTTTCAAAGTAAAGCCATTGAGAGAAGTGTTACATAATCTTCTTTCAATTGACTATGACTTCTTACTAAGTAAATCAACAATTAAAGACAAGATTTTACTAAATATATGAATATTAACTAAATATATGAGTACTGCTACTCCACATTGACAAAACATTAAGTATACTTCCAATTGTTACAAAGATATTTTCTACATATAGTTATTTGTTTTATCTCTAGTTGATACAACCTTGATGTTATGTTCTATCAACTATCAACTATCAACTATCAACTATCAACTTTTTCTTTGGTTAGAAGAATTTTATGTCTATTGTGACGTAACTCGACTCTCTGCGTAAAAGAATCTCGGCTCCATCTAATGTCGTGGTTGGAAACTTTTGCTGCTTAACCTCCAAGAACGCAAAAAGTAGGAAGGTTTTTCCTTTTGATTTCCATTTTTTTCGTCATTATTTCCTTTTTTATATGAAAATATCTAGATTTCTTAGAAATCTTAGTCAATAAGTGATGAATTTGTCCTGAATTTTTGCAACAGGCCCAGTTCATACATAATTATTCTCTAATGGTATTTCCTTTTGGGTCTTTTAATTTGTTGGTATTTGTTGCTTCACCAAGTAGCTAGAAAGGGACGTTAGAGGACAGAATCAATGATCGATGAGTTTAGTGATATGAAAGGTCTGATAGCACAAATCAGCTATCGTAGTACTAATTCCGAAAGAAAAATTTCCTTCTCTGAAAAGAACGAATACATTTGTACTTTATTCATGTTTTTCAAAAGGCTAATGGTTGAACCATAATAGTGAATACTTTCAATTGGTTGCGTATGAATTTTGTATGAGTTTATAGTTGTGGGATCTCTCCGCATAATAGCCCGAAATTCGATTAGATACTTTTTCATGATATTCCGGTTTCATTTACTTGTTTATTTTCCTTAAGGCATCTTCTGAACTGGAATTTCTAAAGTTCATTTCTTCTTGACAAAGTAAGTGCCCTTGAGAAATTTAGTAAGCAGCTTAAACTATCTGATCTGGGTCCGATTTCTTTTAGATCAATTCAAATACTTTATCATGTAGTGCGTGTCATGTGTCTTGAGCATGTAGGTCTTCGACCTATGCTATCCCAACAGTTGTAACGTTTTTGGAACATCATGAAACCTAGTCATTACAGCAATGGCTATCATCATCCCTTGTAAATCAGCAGTTCTTTAATAAAGCTCTCCATTGTCTGAGCAGTTAATCTGTCTGATCCTTTGTCCGAAGGTTGGAAGTTTTGAATCAAAGTTACAATTGTCTGAAGCTCTGATTTCAACCCAAAATCCAGACGACCTAAAGGTTGGAACTTTTGTGCACCCAATGCCTCTTGAAAGTTTATATCCGTTTGGTACATTATAAGCTCCACTCTTTGGGAAAGGAAAAAAAGATAATGACATCCCTGACTAAATCACCGTCGCGGCAATGGATTAAACTGGAACAAGCTTGATATGCATTCATTGGCGAAACCCAGAGGACAACAGCTACTTTTTTTTGGCGGAGGGGCGCCCAATTAGGTCTGCCCACTTATAATGCAAAGGCATAAGTTAGTTGCAAGTGGGTTCATTGTCAACATCAACCACGCAAATTAGGTGAACATGAGCAGCGGTCAGCAGCAAAAGCAAAGAAAAAGAGTGGAATTTGAGCTGTCCTCCACTAAGATCTTTGATACTGGGAAATAAACAGATTTTTTATTGAGAAATTTGCAACAACTTTTCTGGTGATTCGCTAGGGCATGTATCACTTGAGACATGTGAATACTTTCATAGTAGTTTCGCCTCCATATCCAATTTGTTTAGGTGTTGACTTCCGCTACTAAACAACAAAACTATAAATCTGTGATCTGTTCTTTTGGTCACTTCCCTGCTTTTTAGTTAAAGAAAACGAAGCAAGAGGACCAAAAACGCAACGCAAAGCCCTTGGTGCAAAAAGATATAGTGGGCTACCACAGCAAAATGCAGATTCTTTGAAAAAGCAAGCTGTTTTCTCCCTTATGTGTTGCTTATTCTTTATAAAAAGAACCATTCACCATAATTCACTCCCATTTTCAACCATTTCTTTGTGAAGATTAGATATATGTGGTTTGCATTGTTCAAATGACACCTATTTTGGCATCTGCCTTAAGCGCCGTCCATTAATATTTAAATATAACTCATGTCAGAACTTTTTAAGTTTATAGGGGTGACAAGTCTATTCTCTTTCAGAACATCACCACCACCAACCCACCTGCATCTCATTGCTACTTGTCTGAACACAACTCTTTGTTAGTGAAACGTGAGTCATGCAATTGTGACACGGAAAACTATACATATGCTTTGGGCAAAAATCTTAAGCTCGGTTAACTCCTTTTAGCAACTTTACTTAATTGCTCGTATTCTTGTCGGTATGATTTTGACTTGGGGTAATCAGGATGATCGTAGCTCGAGAACATTTAGATGTATGAGATTAGTCATAAGTTATTTGTGTTTCATGTAATTATCATTTTCAACACCTCTTTTCAACCTTGGTAAACTACTTTTATAGTTCTCAGTACTTTTCCAAGCAATGAAATAATAAAATCGCATGAGTCCGTTACCTTTTTTTTTTTTTTTTTTTCCCGTTATCTTAAGTGCGGACTAATTTCATAACTGTCTCGGACACTACCCTCGGAGAAACACTAGTATATACCACTTCTATTCACATTTATTAAGCTTTGAATAATGATTTTCCCCAAAATTTTCCGATGCTGCTTTCAAAAGACACCATCAACAATTATCAATAGTCTAGATTTGAAGATAAGCTTATTAGAACATTTTTTTTATTTTACCTACAGATAAATCATTATTTGTCTTGAATATCCTGATCAAATAAAACGATTTTTTGAGAAAAACTACTTATATTAGAATTTTAAATTATCTTCTGTCGCCTCCAATTTTCTCTAATTTTAGAGATAAATTTGTCAATTATCTTTAAGCCTAATTGATTAATACTCGTCCTTGGAATTTTGTTTACTCTTCTTTCATTTTTTTTTTCACTTAAATATCTGAAATTTCTTCTAAAATGTGATTTATTTTACTTTGCAAGTATAATAATGCATCCATGCCATTTTTATAGATAACATAATTTTTTAAAAATCTTTCAAAATTTATCATTAATCTCTATAATACTTGAAGGACTATAATCTATTAATAAATGCAATTCAGATAAGAAGTAATAGAACAGTAAGTGCACAACTTCCGGTGATTCACAACTAGGACATCACAAACCTGGACAAGAAAAAGCTTCTAGATAGTGATGTTTAAACCACCTATTCCAACGTAGATTTCACCTCTCAACTTCATGTGTATGAAACCAGGATACGCCGTTACTCTTTAACTCACATAGATATTACTGCTTTTGCTATCCAATGCACGTCGTGTAGGGGAAGGTTTGGCAGACATGGCCACTGAACAAGCTTTGGATTTAATTCTAAAGGTTGTAGATTCCCACCATCTTCTCAAGGAAACAAAGCTTCAGGTCAACAGAAGAAAAACCCCAATTTTCAGTTTGAAAATTCAATCCAAAACCGTGGCAATACCAATTGAGATCCAATTATTTGTCAAATCTGCCGGAAAAGAGGCCATGTTTCTCTGTAATACTACTATCGTTGTGACCACAGCTACCAAGTAGAGGAAATTCCACGGGCATTGGTTGTACTACATGTAACTAATTTCATAGAAGGGGACTGGGTTGCTGATACTAGTGCATCTACCTTCATAGTTAACTCTAAAGGTAAACTAGATTTTTATAAATCTTATTTTGGTACTAATAAAATTTTAGTTGGTAATGGAATATATATTCTTATTACACACATAGGGAATTAATCTCTTAATAAAGGGAAAATACCTTTAAAATCATTTTTTGGTTTCACTGAATATCACTCAAAATATCCTATCTATCTCACGGTTAACCTTAGAATTTCCTTGTAAATTTGAGTTTGATGAAGATTGTTGTTTGATTAAAGACTTGGAGAGTCAACACACCCTCCTGAAGTGTGTTGAAAAATGGGATCCCGATATTTTGTCGGGAAGATCAAACAATCGAGTACTGGTTTCCCTCCAACAGTAAACTGTAGATGGAAGAACATGGCATCTAGGGTGAGGCACCCAAATCTATTAGTTTTGAGACAACTCCATGAATGAAAGCCCATTTGAAGGAATGGAAAATCACTTGAATCTATTTTTTGTAACAATTGTTTGGTTAGTAAACGCATGAGGTTGCCTTTTGTTTTCTCACAAAGTCATTTGTAGTTTCTCTTGAAAGATTGCATGGTGACTTTTGGGCTCTTTGCTCTTACACCCTTGATTCAAGGTTTTTTCTATTATTTCGCCTTGATTGTTGAATGTACGAGGTTTACCCAAATCTATTCTTTAAAGAATATATTGAATTTGTGCTAAGTATTTATCTATTTTAAGATTATGGTTGAAAAACAATTCAAAGTAATAATGGTGGTGAGTACAAAAAATTTGGAATTGTTGAATTATTTAGAGGAGAATAGAATAGTACAAAGATTCTCTTGTCCATGCACTTCATAAAAGAATGGAATAGTAAAGCGAAAACACATTATACATAGTTGAACCTTGACGAGCAATGACAAATTAGGCTAGCGTACCTTGAAAATACTAGGTAAAGGCTTTTAATACCATCGTGTTTCAAATAAATAGGATGGCCACACCTACCTTGGGAAAAAAATCTACTTACGAATGCCAATATAACAAAGACCTAAACTCATTCTTAGGGACTTCCGGCAGAGCCTACTATCCATGCTTAAAGGATACAATAAAGGACAAATTAGAACTAAAATCACTCAAGTGTATTTTTCTTGGCTTCAACACGATGCATAAAGGATATCAATGTCAACATGTGCCAAGTGGGAAAGTAATAATTTCTCAACACGTTTTTAGCGAATAGGAATTTCCTTTTGCTACATTTGCCATCGAGCTACCAACTTTGTTGTTATGAGTTTGTAGGAGCTCATAAGTTCACAAGTCTCATATTTTCCAGAAGTTGCACTTGCTGCTCCGTCCAACTCCACCATGCATGAAAACAATGTGTCACAAGCAACTCTAGAGGCCACAAATGCACATTCGTCCAAATTGGCCATGTCGAGTCCCTACCACTAGTTTGCTGTCACCGATGTTTCTGCAATACAAAATATAGACCAGCTCACTCCTATGACATTCTATCTTTGAACATTGTGGCAATTGCTCCTCAACCCCAAGTCTCGATTTCTTCACTTAAGCTTACTCATATCACATCTATTTACTTATAATCTGACTTCAATGGGATTAGCTTTGGAGAAATAATTGCACCACTGCTCCAATCATAGCATGATTGCACAGGATCTGGATAAGATGCGCAATCTGTATGCCTACCTTCATCCGGCCAAACCCATCCCATGAAGAGTCAGGGTCAATTTAGAATACGAAAACCTAATCCTAAGTATGCATTACACATAAGTCATGAAACTCCATCCACTTTGAACACCATGTCTGAAGCTCTGCGGCATCTTGAATGGATTACTACAGTGAAAGCAGAAATGTTTGCTCTTCAAAAGAATTAGACTTGGACTCTTGTTCCAATGTACCCTTCAGTGAAAATAGTAGGGTGCAAATTGGTATTTAAGACCAAGGAAAAACCTGTTGGCATTGTGGATTGGGTACAAAAGGTTTTAATCAAGAGCTTGATAATGATTTCCTAGAAACCTTCTGCACAATAATACGACAAACAACAATTCGTCTAGTTCTTGTAATTGCTACTATTTAATGCTGACTACTTCACAAATTTGATGTGACAAATGCTTTTTTTTTTCATGGTTTCCTCACTGAGCTAGTTTACATGAGTCAAATGCTAGGATTTGTTGATCTAGCTCGACCTTGTCATGTTTGTGAGCTACAAGATGCAGCATATGTACTCAAACAAACTCCATGTGCTTGGTTTGACTGGGTCTTTGATTTTCTAATGCGATATAGCTATTTTAGTTCCCATATGACTCGTCATTACTAATCCATGAGGAAGATGGAATATAGATGTGGATTTTATTGTTTGTTGATGATTTAATCCTCACAAGGAATTCTTAGCCGATAGTCACTTAGTTCAGCGAATGTCTTGGAAGAGAGTTTCCACTAAAATATTTGAGTGGTCTTCATTTTTTCTTAGGTGTGCGAGTTGAACAAACTGATAAGGAATTATTTCTTTTCCAAGCTTAGTATGCAATGGATTTACTATAAATGACTAACATGGCAGTATACAAAGGCACTGCAACACCTATGATGACTAAGGAATCCAAACTCAAGTATGCTAACTCTTTCTGTAGTATCTCACTCTAACAATACCTGATTTTTAGCACTTAGTTAATCAACTTTGTCAATCCATGCAAAAGTCTACACAGAGATTTTGATCATCTCATGTGTGTGTTATGATATTTACATAGCACTATAGACATGAGGTCAAGACTTCATTCCAAAAGTACTCACAATCTATATGGTTCTAGCGATGGTGATTGGGTTGAATATCCATTTACTCTATAGTCAACAACAAATTTTTGTTTCTTCCTTGGTGCCAACTATATATCCTAGAGTGCATGAAAACAACTCATAGTATCAAGATCACTAGCCTAGGTAGAATATTGTGCCATTATGACTCTAGTAACTTAGGTTATTTAGCCATGCCACTTGCTTAGGAAATTAAATATTACTCAATTGGGGTCCATTTGGATATATTGTGATCATTTGTTTGCTTTACATCTCACCACAAAGCCAATGATTCATAATTGTTCCAAATATATTGAGGTAGGCTATCGTTTCATTAGAGAAAAAATGACATTAGGGACTTTAACAACCATTCATGTTCCTACTCATTCATAGCATTTAGGGTTTAGTGTTTAGAATTTCTTCACAAAGCGACTACCTATAGCTACTTTTGTCTCCTTGCAGTTGAAACTTGGTCTTCTTATCCCAAGTTCATAAGGAATGCTAATAAATGTAATTCAGATAAGAAGCATGTAGAGGTAGTAACATGGGCAAGCATTCATTAGCAACGTCTTCTCCTTCTTCTATATGCATGCTTTCTAATCTCAATAATCACTTCTTCTATATGCATGCTTTCCATTCTCAATAATCATGCCAACACATCAAGCACACAGGAAGTTTGACAGCCAACGTTCTTTCTTATACTCATTTAATTCATAGGAAGTTTGAAAGCCAATTCTCTTCCTTATACTCATTTAATTTCTTCTCTATATAAATATGTTGTAAAGATCAGTTTGTGGTATCACGCTTGTACTCATTCAATTGTTAATTCAATACAAACTCCATATTAACAGCAACTAGTTGGAAAAATTATATCCCTTAAAAATGATACTTCACACTCTTTTATTAGTTGTATATGCTAGAAACTTTACTCACAATCAAATTGTTTTAAAAATTTTTGATCCTTTAATCTCATTAGTTGGGAATGTGTTTTAGCAAAAAGTAACCTCCTAAATGTTTCCTAAGCCTTCTATAGTTGATACCCATTTAGATGTCTCTTCTCTTTATTTTGCTACAGTACACTACTATATAAACAAGCCTATAATTTTTAGCATGTTGACTCTACAACCAATTTTCTTTGTCAAGAAAGTCTTTAATTTGAATTCTCCAGAATGCTTACATCTACTTTAAGAAGTTCTAGATTATTGGAGATATATGTATAAATATTCAGAATTTTCATTAAAAAAACCTAAAACATTAAAGTATAAAATCCCTCTAAGTGTGCGTGTTATTTCTTATACTACTAGTACCCAGGAAACCAAAACTCAGATATTGGATGCAGTACAATCATTTTTATCTTGGAAGGGGTCGGTTGTCGGACCTAAACACTTTTGGAAAAATAAAATTTAGAGAGTAAGAGGGAAGGAAAAGATAATGTTGAAAAAATTGTATGCAATATGTCAATTTTGAGTTAGGAAAAATTCTTTCTTTTTCTCCCACTCTTTCTCTCTTTGTTGTTTTTTAGTTTGCATACACAACAAAGTCTAAGGTACCCATTAATTGGTTCTTATTTGTTTCATTCTTCCATAGCACAAAATATGACTACCATTTTTTTTCCCCAACAACTTATGCAACCTTGGAATGTTTGACCTATACCCTTTTGATCCTAGGTAGTAGTTGCTTACTATTGAGCTAAGTGCTTGTTGACAAGACCATTATGTCAAAAGCCCTAAAACTAAATTTAGGAATATTTGAGAGATCATCTCAAATGTTAGAAGATCCAAAACTTAACCCAAAAACTAGTTTAAAACATGATTCCATTGTTGGGGAAGAAAAAAGATAGAGAGAGAAACATGATTATAGTTACATGGAGTGTAGAGGCTGTATTTGGAATTATGCCATGAGAATATTTCTTGGAACAGTTGTACATTTTACCATTCGACAGAATTATTCCAAGAAAGAAGTAAGAATTCAGGCAGAAGTTGGGCTTCCCATCTGATAGGATGCTATTTTTTACTGCGTAGGTCATTGTAGTTCCTCATTGCAACAATAAGTTTTAGATTGCTCGTTCCCTTTAGATTTTGTGTCCTGTATAAGTAAATACAAGTGTGTAGGTAAATATCATATATCTTATCTTATTATAGTAATTAATTCACCATAAATGTAACATCTACAAGATAACATTCCAAGATGGACCCTAGGTCTTGAACAGGATTATGCCTACAACTTCAATCATTTTTGCGAAGGAACCTCCATGTGAAACAACCTTGTTAAACCATGTGGAGAGGCATAAATCTTAGGCCCATGTACTGCAGATATGCGATCCGCAGTGTTCAAAGTTGGTGATCAAACATGACAGAAACGGGAGAGAGGGCCCGTAAACTTCACAAGACTAAGATGGGCCTCTATGACCGAAAGATTGTTAACCCCCTTTGAATGGCCAAGCAGTGGGGAAATGGGCTTCTTATTGTTATAAGTTCTCTGGGATTCTTTGATATATAGATGTTGCGATATCATATATGTTCTTTTGAAATTTCAATTTTACTTGCAGAGGAATAAGGGGTAAATCTTTAATCCTTTCCTTTCTTACTAAAACATTTTGGCCTATGTAAAATTATTCTCCTTTTTTATAAATCAAAAACTTTTCCTATTGTATAAATTTTCCTAAATTTGATTTTTTAGTTATAGACTATGATATGTGTATAGTTAAATCTTTCAGATATCTTGTGTTATTTAATGTAACATGAGTGTTGCTAAAAAACAATGCAATAATCATTATTCCCAAACAGTTTTCTATTTTCATGTCGCTTTATAGGTTTTTTAGTTCATTAGTACATAATTTGTTTTATTAAAACTCTCTTGCCAAAGTTTCCTTGAAATTTAAAATGATTTCATTAGATATCTACAAACAAAAATTTTATTCATTTTAAAATAATTGCTAGTTTTGATAATACTCAATTTTGTATAAAATATTTCCACCACGGAATCCCATTTTTACCACTGTAGATTTTACTCTTGTCAGGAATTTGTTTAGTTATATGTTCTTCTCATGCTTTTTTCAATTCTATACATGCCTTTTTATATGCTAGCATATAACCGCAATAGTTAGATCCTATTCATCTTTAGTTTACATGTGGCTAATTAGAGAATAAAAATCTTAATAGAATAGAAATAAGAACTACAATATATTATGAATAGTTTTTTATGATTTGGTTTGTACAGTGAACCTCAATTTATAGTACACTGGGCTAGTAAGAAATGGAAGTAGGTTTGGTACACTTTCTGGTTTGATTTTGTGAGGGTTTGGATTGAGAAAGGTATTTCAATTACTTCCATACCTTGCCTTGAGAGATATTCCATTTTGGTTGATGGTAAGAAAAGATTGCTTCAAATTTTGAATTCCTCCTTTTTTTAGGTGCTCAAATTGCCGAGACTTAATGAATGGGAGTTGGTAATTGATCTTTTTGAATTGGCAAGACATTTTCTGGGTTGGTGAGGTTGACTTGGCCTTTGTTCTTGATGTGGTTAAGTGAGTTTGATGTGGCATCAGTAGTCTTGATGTCGTTGGCTAAGTTGGATTGCCTTAATATCCCTTTGCAAGCTAAAGGATTGGAACAAACTATAAGCTTGTCTTCTAATAACTTGAAATGGGAGGAGAACAGTCCCTTGGTGAGAATATTAGCAATTTAATCCATAGATGAAATAAAATGAACGAAAAGTTATTTGTTGGTGATGTACTCACGGATGAAGTGAGAGTTAATTTCAACATACTTCATTCGTGGATAAAAGACATGATTTGTCAATAGGTAAAGAGCGTAGAGGTTGTTACACCATAAAGTTGGAAGGCATTGGAGAGGGAAGTGTAGATCGCATTGTAAGGCTTCTAACCATACCATTTCAAGCAAACATGGTCTTGAATTTATGGTTACAAGTGAGTTAATGTGTCTTTTATTGTTGAAAAAATGGTAAGTAGATTGATAAGGTTGTGATACTAGTTGTTAAAAGATAATAGAGTTTTGATGTAAGTTTTTGAAATAATATAACAAATTAACAATAAATACTTACAAGAACATTAAAGATTTTACATAATTTTAAAAAAATTGTTCTCTATTATTAGAGATTTTGATATAAAATATATTTTATATTTTTTCCCCTCAAACCCTATAATTAAAGCACATCATATCATTTTTTTTTCAAATTCCATTTTATTGGCATCCAATGATCTTATCAAATTGGACAAAATTTGTGCTGAACGATATTATATGCTTTGGTTAATTGCTATTTGGATTATTTTCACCCATAGAAACTATATATATCCGCCTCCTCTAAAATAAATGATAAATAGACTTCAAAAAATTTTATCCCCCTTTTTAAGTTGCTTTGAGACCTAATGAAGACTGTTGTGTAGTTTGTAACTCTCCTACATCGGTTCAGGGTGGCTGAGTTAACGGCCATATAAGTGGGGTTCTCTTACTTCCGATTGGATCCTTTTGGGGGTGTTGAGGCCTTCTTAACATGGTATCAGAGCCAGGTTTAGGCCCAGACTGATGTGGTCTCTTCTGTCTCTAGATAGGCTTTCCTCCTACCGGTCAAAAATAAGAGCTGGGCTTTTGGGGAGGGGGCATGTTGTATAGTTTGTAACTCTCCCACATCGGTTCAGGGTGGCCGAGTTAACAGCCATATAAGTGGGGTTCTCTCACTTCCGATTGGATCCTTTTAGGGGTGCTGAGGCCTTCTTAACAAAGACGAATTGAAATTGATGGATGTGGTGATTTTTGAATGGAAGAAAAAAAAAATCTTTCATAACAAGTAATGTGGTTATTGACCCTTCAATCAATAATCCAATTAAGAAGAAATAACATTCATTAGGCAAAAATAAGTAAATGTGAAACTTTGTAAAAGTGAGATGAGTAGAAAAGAAGGTGGAGAGAAAACTTTGTTTGCCATTTGGTTAGAAGGAAAAAAAAAAAAACAAGGAGCAGAAAACAATAAGGGTAACGGTAAGGTGTTTGAGGTTTGTTTTCTTATCTAGGTAAAAAACAAGGTATTGATTTTCATATCAAGCTTTCTAACTTTTTTTTTTTTTTTGGGTTTCGTGAAACCCTATAGCAATGGAAGTATCGATGGGACAATTAAAGCAAAAATTCGAAAGTTAGGTTAGGAAAGAACCTACTCTCAATACCATGACTCAAAGTGAGAAACAAGTAGAAAAGGAAAAAGAATATTACAAAATAAGGATTCCTATTTGTATAAATATACTTTTTTCAAAATATAACTCTATCACAACAATGATTCACATCTAATAATAGAAAGAATAATAAGTTATATTATTAAGGAATAAAGAATAATAATGGTTAATATTCTACAGCACTTACGCATATTTGATGCTTTTTTTTTTTTTACAAAGAAGATAACGAAAATAAGAAATACTATCTTGCTGTTAATTACGTTGTGCGAATAATGGAAGGGGCAGCGAGACCGTGTTATGCAGAAGCTAGCTGCGTTGACTCCTCTGCACCACCGTTCTCGTTGCTTTCTATCGCTCGCAGAGGCACAAACCGAGTTCCTTCTCCGACCGATCGACGCGGATACATGCATTTCATGGATCAAGAAATGCGGAACCATCCAATATTTGAAATCTGTCCACGCTTCGATGCTCAGATCGCATCTTCACCTAAACCTATTCTTCTCCACCAACCTCATTGCTCAATACGTGTCTCTGGGCTCCATATCCCATGCATGTTCCCTCTTCTCTACCTGCCAATCCTCAGATGTCTTTCTTTGGAACGTAATGATCAGAGGGTTCGTCAATAATGGCGAGTACTACCGTTCCCTGCTTCTGTACAGAAAAATGCAAGGGCTGGGCGTTCAAGCCGACAACTTTACGTTCCCATTTGTTTTAAAGGCTTGCGGATTTCTTAAGAATATTGAAGTCGGAGTTGTAATTCATAGTAATGTTACGGAACTTGGGTATGAATCAGATGTATTTGTCGCTAATTCACTCATTGCCATGTACGGGAAGTGTGAGCGTCTTGATATTTCTCGTCTAGTATTTGACAGAATGCCTGAGAGAAATATTGTCTCTTGGAGTTCGATTATTGGTGCATGTGTACAGAACGGGCATTACGAAGAAGGACTGTCACTGTTCTTTCGGATGCTGGAAGAGGGAACCAGGCTGAACAGGAGTGTTTTCTTAGACGTGATGGCATGCACATACAGAGAAAACAAGGCCAATGAGGTCTGTAGGCTTGTGGTAGGTAGTGTGTTACGAGCTTATGGGGGCCCATGGCACACTAGGCTTATGGGGGCCTAGTGGGGGATGATGCTTAAGGAAATTATGGGCACCACGCCAATGGGCAGTTCTGCCTTTTGGCTTAGTGGTTTGCACGTAACAACTTGGTATTAGAGCCACACCCACATTTCGCGTTCGATTCCTAGAAGGGGAGACCTGGGAGGGGGCAACCTGGTGGGGTGACTAGAGTGGGCTGCGGCTCCGGGGGCCGTCGGGGGCTGGGTCGCAAAGCGTGGTGGAGTTGTTACGGGCTTATGGGGGCCCATGGCACATTGGGCTTATGGGGGCCTAGTGGGGGATGATGCTAAAGGAAATTACGGGCACCACGCCAATGGGCAGTTTTGCCTTTTGGCTTAGTGGTTTGCACGTAACATAGTGGATATGACATGGATCGATTGGTCCAGAATGCAGCAATAGGGATGTATGCACGATGTGGCAAAATCAAGATTGCTTGAAGAATCTGGTGTCTTGGGCATGCATGATTAAAGCGTACACACAGGCTGATATGCCTCTGACAGCCTTAGAGCTCTTTGAACAAATGTTATCACAAAGAATTTTTCTTGATTTTGTCACCCTTTTGAGTGTGATTCGTGCTTGTTCAAATTTTGCTTCTTTTCAACAAGCACGTTTCATTCATGGGTTCATCATTCGAAGCTTTTTCCAAAACCAAATAGAGCTTGCAACTGCTCTAGTTGACTATTAGGATTAGTGGAACAATTCAGTTAAAGGGTATGATTGTCATTATAATCAGGGGTCTCTATGTAATTGTGAAATTAGGAAATATCTTCTAGATGTAGTGGATTTCCTAGTAGTATCATATTAAGATTTTTATCCTTATGTGAAAGTAGGTTTTCCTAGTGGTATTTGACTAGGATTCCTTTAGGGTTTCTCTATAATAGGAGAAGTATAGAAAAAACTTAATGGGCAAGTTGAGAGAGTCCCCATAAGGGGCTAATTGTTGAAGAAAGCTCCTCTCATGGATTCAAGTTGATGAGAGAATCCCTGATATACCTATTTGAAGAGAGAAAATGTGTGAGAAAATCTAACGAGAAGAGTATATAGGGACGTAGGACATTGTGATGTTCCAAACTTCTTAAATATGTTGTGTTTGGGTGTATGTGTTCTTATATTTATGTGTTCGATCTCTTTATGGTTGATGTGACTTAGTTAAATTCTCCTAACAAGTGGTATCAAAGCCAGGTTTGGATCCCAACAAGTGGTATGGGAGATAATCTTGGTTCTTAACAAATGGTGCAGTGAGCATGGATTGTAGAAGATTGAGACCATAGATGATGAATCGAATGTGGTGAATGCAATTGAAAAAGCAGATTGATGTGTTTTAAGGTGAAATTTTCTCTTTCCTTAAATCCGGTTTGATTTTGGATGATATTGATGTAGATCAACTAGAATACGTTATTGAAGTTATGGATTGAGGTTTGCAAAGTGCAGATATATGTCTCTCTGTCTATATCTGAGCATTTATAAGCCAAAATTGAAGATTTTGTTGAAGAACATGACATTTTGGAGATGATCAATATTTTTAAAGTTGTTAGATTGAAGATTAGATTGATCATATTGTTTATGGTAGTTGTTGTGTTTCTTTGGCTCAAGTTATGGTGTCAAATAATAGAGAATGGTGGAGATATTGTTGTTTGATGATGAATTGATGTTTGAGGGGGAGCATTTTGTTGATGTTATTGATGAATTGTTGATTGAGAGAGAGCTTATTATGCTCATATGTTGACATGATGCTCCTATGTTAATGTGATGTTCCTATGTTAATGTGATTGATGAAGTAAAAGTTTGAGATTTTCAAGTTTGCCAATATCCAGATGAGGTGTATTGAAGCTCCAATGGTTGATTTTAGGGAAGCACCAACAATTTTGGATGGGAGATGGACTCTTTGTTAAGGATTTCAAAAAGTGATCTCAATTGTTGTCGAAGTTCCTTGATTTTTACTTTTATTGAATGCCTCATAGTGGAGGACACTTTTAGATGGAAGAAGCCCATGATGATGTGCAGATGCTTAGAGAGAAACACGGCTTAGGAAAGGTGTAACCTAGAAGAGGCTGCAATGGAAATGCTTAAGGAGATATGAACTAAAAAAGGCGTGGTTTAAGAAAAGGCAAGATGGCACAGTTAATGTGGGCTTGTTTTGAAAAAAGTTTTGTCTAATCTTTTTCTATATATATAAAAAAAATTGTGGCTATAGAAGTTGAAGAGAGTTTTTTGCAATCTTCTCTTTCAAAAGATTATGGTTGAAGAAAGTTTCCATAGTCTTTCTCTGTCCAAAGACTCTAGTTATGGAAGTTGAAGAGAGTTTCTCCAATCTTTTCTTTCCAAAGATTGTGGTTGTGTAGTTGATATTTTGAAGATATTTTCTATACTTTCTTATATTTTAGGGATGTTGCACCAAATTGTTCCAAGGGAGATTATTAGGATTGATAGAACAATTAGGTTAAAGGGTATGATTGTCATTACAATTAGGGGTCTCTATGTAATTGTGGAACTAGAAAATATCTTCTAGAGTAGTGGATTTCCTAATAGTATCAGGTTAGGATTTTTATCCTTATGTGGAAGTAGGTTTTCCTAGTGGTATTTGACTAGGATTCCTTTATGGTTTTTCTATAAATAAGAAAAATATAGAAAAATTTAGTAGGCGAGTTGAGAGAATCCCCATAAGGGGCTAATTGTTGAAGAGAGTCCTTCTCATGGATTCAAGTTGATGAGAGAATCCATGAGATACCTATTTGAAGAGAGAGAATATATAAGAAAATCTAGTGAGAAGAGACTACATTGGACATAGGACATTGTGATATTCCGAACCTCTTAAATCTGTTGTATTTGAGTATATGTGTTATTATATTTATGTGTTCGATCTCTTTGTGGTTGATGCGACTTGGTTGAATTCTCCCAACATCAACCTATACATCAAATGTGGAAGTTTGGTACATGCTAGAAAGATATTTAATGGAATGCAGGAGAGGAATATAATCTCGTGGAGCACCCTAGTTTCCGGATATGGAATACATGGCCATGGGAGAGAAGCCGTCTGTTTATTGATCAGATGAAGGCCTTAGTAAAGCCAGACGATATTACATTTTTAGCAGTGTTGTCCGCCTGCAGTCATGCTGGGTTGATTGTGGAAGGATGGAAGTGCTTCAATTCCATGGGTAGAGATTTTAAGGTTTCACCTAGACCTGAACATTATGCATGCATGGTTGATCTCTTGGGTCGAGCCGGAAAACTAAGTGAAGCCCTTGACTTCATCGAGAGAATGCCTGCAAGGCCAGATGCTGGTGTCTCGGGGGCACTGCTTGGAGCATGTAGAATACATTTAAATGTAGAACTGGCTGAAGTTGCCGCAAAATCCTTATTTGAGTTAGATGCAGAGAACCCAGGACGCTATGTACTATAGTCCAATATTTACTCATCCTGGCAAAAGTCATAAAGCCCATAGGATTAGAATCCTGATGAAACGAAGAGAAGTCAGGAAAATTGCTGGTCACACCGTTATAGAGATTAAGAACAAGGTCTACACATTTGTTGCTGGGGATCGATCACACGAGCAAACTGATTTGATCTATTCAGAGTTGGAGAAAGTAATAAATAGGATTCGACAGGAAGGGTACATCCCTGATCTGAACTTCGAATTGCATGATGTGGAGAAAGAGACGAAGGAGAAGATGTTGTATGTGCACAGTGAGAAGCTGGCAATTGTGTTTGGGCTACTGAATACAGGACCAGGTAGTGTCATTAGAATCAAGAAGAATCTTAGAGTTTGTGGGGACTCACTCGGCTACCAAGTTTATCTCTAAAGTCACAGGGAGGGAAATCATTGTTAGAGATGCTCACAGATTCCACCATTTTAATGAAGGTACATGCTCCTGTGGGGATTATTGGTGATTATTGTTCTCATCTGACCCCAAGTATTGCAACTGGAATTTTGCTCTAGTGAAGAAGAGAATGCTGCCGACTAAGATTAGGTGGGTCTTCAAACAAGTTTGACACGTGAATTTGTCTAGAGTCTGACAAACCTCTTGTGCCTTTCAGGTTGCTGGCTGAGGACCGTAATCCTGAGATAGTTGCAAGACAAGCACCAGTCTAAGGTTATTTTATTTTGTTTTTCATCTGTTATATATATATTTGGTGGAAATGTAAGTTTTCATCAGTTATTTTTATTATTTTGTACTTTAATCTGGGATTCTTTGGATACTCATGAAGTGCTAAGTACGTCTGCATGGACATTGTATTCCTTGGCAAATACGATGGAAACGATTGCTTGGGGAAGGGAGGCCTGCAAGAAGAAGATGAAATCAGGAATTTCATGTGAAAACTGTCTTAAAATATATATATCAAACATTGATTAAATCTTATTATGATATCTTTTTATAGCAAAACAGTACATTGCTCAAGTTATATCATAATATTCTCATTTTTTTTAAAGTAAACATTCACCTCCTTATAGGCAAATTTTGAGAAGAAAATGAGTTTCTAACATAATAGTAAATCTTATTTTTTTAGTACGATAATAAGATGGGGACTTTGGGGTGTCTTGAAATCCCACCATTTAGGTAAAAATTCTTAATAACTCCAATTGAAATACCAATTGAAGAAAGAAATTTTGTGGAAAATGTTTTTCCAAGCTTTAGACATGTTGACGGGTTGAATTCCTCAAATCTTCTTGTGATATCTTCATTAATATGAAAGATATACCGTAGTTTTTACAAATCAATTTTAAGGATGGAAATAATTTATTAACAAAAATCATAAAAGCAATCATAATTGGCAAACCTGAACAATAGAAACTTGCAAGAGAACCCCACGAATACCCAAAGCCGCGGAGGTTGAAGCCATCACCGCAGGTCCAACAAGCAAGCGCATAACAACAGCGAAGCAGCGCTGCAAGTTTTCCACTCGAAAATAATATTTGGCTGTAAAGCCATGAATAAACCTGTGAAAGCAAGTAACCAAGGCAAAGTTATTAGCAAGAAGGTAGGGTTCTTGATGCTGGAGGATAAACTTTTGACGATTATATCAGGTCGAAAGAAGTACCTAAAGCAAACATGGCCATTCCAAGACCTGTAGCAGATATTATCTCTATGCATGCAGCAACAGTAGCCGGCAGTTTGATGTGCAACCTGATGGAAAATGGATGTTGAAATTATTGATTCAAGCATCTCACAAAGTCCCAAAGGCTACCACTCTGCAAACTCTTTTAAAAAAAAAAATCAATTTTCTGCCGTACAGGTGTTTATGTCTGTGTCTTTGAGAGAGAGAATAGGATCTTGGAATACCTCCAAGAACACTAGAGTGGGTGTTTGGGTTCCTTATGAGCTTCCTCCACACTATGATGAGAATGAGCTTTGCCGTTACACTTGCTGGAGGCATCTGCGGCTTCTCCTCTTTATTTCCTGCATCCACAACTTTTCATTTTTGCTATGTAATTATAAGAAACAATCAACTTAACAAATTTAAGTTGGGATAGATAATTTGATTAGTTGAAACTTTAATCTAAAAAATCAACTAGGATATTTTATTTTCATGTTAATTAAATAATGTCTTAAATGAAGGCAAAATTAGGATTAAGGATATCTTAAGTTACTTACCAATAAAGAGTTTAGGAATTTTCATATATGTTTTGTTGTCAATAAATGTTTGACTAAGAACTTCTTAATCTCAAGTCCGACAACAAAGACATGTGGGTATTTGTGTATGAAAATCTTAAATGATGAGCAAAATTTATGTCGAAGAAAACTATCAATGCACCTAATGAAGAAGAAGATTCCTGCTTAATAGCAGCCTCAGGAATATCAAGAAACTGCCCAAAGTCAGTGGACATGGCAGCTCTATGGTTGACAGGTGATCATGCAGTTGAGCTCCAGGCAAACATGTGAAGCTGATCCTCACGAGCCACCGGCCTCTCCTTCCTTCTCCCAGTTTTCAACTTCTCCTCTTCAAGATTCAAAGAAGTTCTGGGCGTCATTTCTCTGGAAGATGAGGAGGAAAAGATATCACCTAAAGCCCCGGCCAGGTTGAAGCTCGGAGCCCTTGTTGTTGGTTCTTGAAATGAGTGGTCGGAACATATCTCCACGCTGCTCAGGTTAGAGGCCCGCGAAGCCATGGAGGACGCAGAAGATTTCCTCATCACCACGTGGAGCTTGCCATCATCGCGGTCGACGGTGTCCGTTTGTAATGGCTCTTGGCCATCTAAAGAAACAACATCGGAATCAACCTGGAAGGAAGTAATGAATCCTGCAGTCTTCGGAAACCGTTCGGAGATGATAATCTTTGCTCCTCTGTATTCAAATATGAAGAGCAACAGAGTATTCCAGATTACGCCCTGAAATACCACGATTTGAACATCAGGTCTGCTGAGAAATCTCCATACATGCCCGGGAGAAGGGGGACTCCCATGATCAAAGTGTTTAGGGGAGTAGAAAGAGAAAAGAGAGTTATCATCCAGTCAAGGGAAGCATTCTTGCAGATGGATAACCACAGAACGAGGGCCCCAAGAACGAAGACTTTCTGAGAGAGTCGGCCACGACGAACCTGAAGTTCATGATGTAGGGGTTATTGGACGAAATGAGTTTGAAGGAAAGAAACGGAACAGAAAAGACAGCAACAAAACGGTTGATGCCGGAGCACTGCTCCGGTGAGAAAACTTTCCACCACCGGACAGAGCCATAGGCTAACATCATAGCGACATGGGAAGCGACAAGTGCGGCAATAACCTCATAGACATCCTTCCCGTTGATCATGGCCGATGGGGTTATGAATCTGCTACCGGAAAAGGAGACAACGCCAGAGTCTGCATCTGTGCGTTCAGATTCTTATTTAAGTGGAAGAAGACACTGAGTGGAAGAGAAACTATGACAGCCGGGGTGACGAGTGCACTGATTTCATCGTCGTCTCACAATGGCTCATTCTATTCGTCAATGAAACGAAGAACTTCATTCAATCTGGCAGTTCCCATGATCAGCCAAATGTAACTTGATGCATGAAAACCGTCGACACCAACAACAAAATCCTTTCAAAATCTTGAACGTATAAGGAGAGAAAGAGAAAGAGAGAGACAGAGATAGAGGTAGAGTACATCGCTTCACGCACAACAGCCGTTGCTCTTCCTGACGATCGATCCCCCACCGCTTCATCGCTGCTGAAATAAACCCTAGTCCCACTTCTGCTGCTACAGGTGATCAGAGTATCTATATATATATATATATTCTCAGGCATATCAAATATATTTGTGGCTCAAAATTGAACAAAATTGAATAAATGCTCTCTTACACATTGAACATGTATTAAAAGCTCAAAGTTGAATAAGAATTATAACAACTCAAAGTTTGGTCTAAAAACTAATTTGTTATGATTTGTAATAATTAGTGGAGGCAATAGTGTCTTGTTTACCCCCTTGATGTATGTGGAATTAGAATAAGTGATGAGCGTAATATTATAACCTTCTCATTAGGCTTATTTTTACGGTTTTGTGTATCCTATAAAGAAAGACAGCTTAGAATTGGCTTTAAGGCTCAAAAGCCTTACGGCTCAACACCCTATATGACTTAATATAGCTTGGTAGCTTGATACATGAAGGGATGGTATTAGAGATTTGCAGAGCCCTTGAAGTGCAAACAAAGTCAATGTTGGAATTATTGTAAGAATCTTGCAAATAGCTAAGAGCTTGATAGAAAGAGCAACTAAATCAAAAGAGTGAAAGATTATACTTGTATTCCTAATTATTTTTTCAATAGAAAAAGAGAAAGGGACAATAAATCTACTAGTGATAGTGGAGGTAGGACAGATTTGTTCAAACCACTCTAAAGATTGTGTCTTGTGTGCCTTTATTGCTTAATTTGTGTGTCAATTAATGTGTGATGCAACACTTCCACCCTAACATAGTCCATGAACTAAGAGATTAATTTTTATCTTTTAATATTATTTAAGGTTCATATCTTTTCAATGTAAGATACATGCTATTAGAGCTTGTGAGAAATGGGAACGAGCATCTTATGGCCAGTGCTTAGAGAAGTATTTTTTGGTTCCCCTATCAGCGGAAAGAAGTTGAGTTAAAATGATGTTGCCTACTAAAACGTAGACAATAAGCATGAAAAATAAGTTTTGAAATTGCTTTAAACGATGAAATGGAAATGTTAAACTGATATTTATTTGTTGGTCATGTTAAATGATTATATTTATGAAGTGTTTTTGCCAAATTTACTCATCATCATGTTATCTTGATATATAAGTTTAAAGGTAATTGTTAAATAACACTTATCTCACATTTTTAACATATTGATTTGTTATCTTTCTTAAACGTTTTTGTGTTCATCCCCTTAACAATATGAGGTGCAAGCGGATTCTAAGTTTCTTATCTAGTCTCTTAAAGGGAGTGGCACGTGCCGTGGTCCTTGGAGTACATATTGTGACAATGTTTCTCTCTTCTACATCCTTCATCCATTGTAAGACATATATTGCGAAGGTTACTCCTTTAGCTGACTGCTTTTCATGGCCATTTTGTTGTAGGACAGGAAATCTTTGAGCAAGTGGGTTCTTTTTCTTTTTCCTTTCTGCTGCATGTTCTTTTCTTTTTCTATTTCTTAAACTTACATGCTGGCAGCTTGTTTAGGGGTTCTAGAATGAATGGGTTAAGCTTGATTTTTTTTAAGAATTGTTTTTTAATTAAT
The DNA here is from genome assembly GCA_028551475.1 of Casuarina equisetifolia. Lineage (NCBI taxonomy): Eukaryota > Viridiplantae > Streptophyta > Magnoliopsida > Fagales > Casuarinaceae > Casuarina > Casuarina equisetifolia. Next base: position 20,543,476 of record CM052358.1, on the reverse strand, counting down.
GACCAAGGCTAGATGTTATAAGCATATCTTGTATTTTGGGCAACATGCAAGCTTTACCCATACTACATCAGTCCCCTCGAAGGGCAATAAAAAACTTGATACAACTTGAAATCAAATGGAAAACGTATGAGCTGGTTCTTTACGTGAAAATGAAAAATTGCAACAAATAATGAGTCGTATTTAAAATTAACCCTTGCAAGAAAGATATAATACAAACACAAACCTAAAATATCAAAATTGAGAACAAACCTTTTACTGATTACAAAAACATTTATTTAGGCGGCCTGTAATTTTTCAAACTAAACTAATCTTCTTTACGTGCATCCAAGCAAACCCCAGGTAGAGATCCAACCTGGTCATAAATTTGCAAGTTTGTCTACTAAATAGTTCCCCTCATAGAATGTTTAAGTTATTGTGGCTGAAGCGATGATAGCTAGGCATTATCTAACATTATATGCTAGCACCCATGGGGCTTGAAACTCACCCTTTTAAACATTTTATCATGAACTGCGAATCAACTTCTACCTCCTGATGTACAATCCCTTTCTCATGATAGATTTTCCAAATAATTAAGGGGGCGTTCACTTCTGCAGTTGCACTGTTTCCTTCTCCAATATTGGTTAAAAAAGCCACGTGAATTACTCCTCTACTGATTACTCCTCTACTGTCCCTTAATGCTCTTCCACCTGCACATCTCCCTTCTATACAAGAACCATCCATGTTTAGTTTAAGGGATCCTTCTATTGGGGCCTGCCATTTGACCATTATACCTCATGGGATGTTCACCAATGTAGCTGGTGTTTGTAATGGTCGTAAGCTGATACTTTCTGCTGCTGACGGAGGTTTAGAGCACTTGAAGGCTGATGGCATTTGAATGAGACTGAGATGAATTTTCTCTTTCCTTGTGTTGCAAAGATATGCTTTTATGGACATAGACCGCTTCATTTCTTGTTATCTAGATCCTTCATGAAGTTAAACTTCCTACAAAGGCTATGACAGAATCAATTTAGATGGAAAAAGTAGCGTCCTTACGCCCGAGATAATCGGAGACTTTGTCGACCCAAAGCATGGCTGGATATTTAGAATATCTCCATACTTTGTCCATAATGCTTGTGCAATATCGCTTTTAGAGAAAAGATGATCTGTAGACTATATGTTTGGTTGGCGGCAGTATGCAGAGGCCAATGGAAATCCTTTTCTTTTTTTTTTTGTAGATTATAGTCCACCGAAATCCTATTATCCAATACTTCCGAAACCAAAAAGTCAATCCTGGTTGGCAGGATATTGTTCCAGATAAATTTGGCCCATGCAATTTTTTCTCGCTTTTTTCTTCTATGTTCATACACATTTGTTGCAGAAAACCTGCCAGTTAAACTCAACTCCATTATTAATTTGTCTAGCCTTCGGATTAAGGTAATATTTCATGCTTGTCTTAGTTTCTCAGTTGAGAGATGCCCTTCCAAAAAAGCAGAGCTCTGTAACGTATCATTGATTGATGTTTGTGAAGCAAGGCATGTAGGGGTCGACAAGATACTATCTAGCCACCTATCAGTCTAGAAATTATGGTGACCTTCCTGAATTATCCACTTGTTTTGTTGTATGGTGAATGGAAGTTGTTTGGAGATTGTTTTCCAACAATGTGAACTAGCTGAGTTAGTTCCATGTAGAAGCAGTTCCGCTAGGTGGCCCTACTTGTTTCTCTTAAATTTTGTCCACAATGAATACCCTTTTAGATAACCACACAAACTTAACTTGGAATGTTATCATTACTCGCTCTACATTCCTTATTCCTAATCCCCCTTCCTCCACTGGATAGCAAGCTTTCTTCCAGCTAACCCAATATACTCTATGTTCTCCTTTTAATGCATCACAAAACTTCTACTATCAAAACTTCTACTATCATTTTGTCCAATTTTTGCAATATAGACTTGGGCACTTTAATGATCGACAAAATGTGAATAGGAATTGATGATAGAATACTCTTGATAAGCGTAATTTGCCACCTTGGAAAAGAAGTTTAGATTTTTTCTATTTTGAATTTTCCTAGCAACCTTGTCTAGCATCTCATCAAAATAATGTTGTTTGGCACTGCCTTTATATAAGGGAACTACCAAATACTTGATGGGAGAATTCACAAGTGGGAATCGTATCCAATATTTGATTTGACCTTTCTCTTATCTTGGAACTTTTGTTGAGACAATAATACTACATTTTCTAACATTCACCTATTGTCCACCCTTAACTTTAGATTCTTGTAAAAGCTTCTCGAAGTTAGTGATGGATCTTTTTTCCCATTTAAAAATACTAGCATGTCATGGCCATATAACAAGTGTGAGACTCCTATGAATTGATTTGCTTCCTTATACCTTTCAACTTCTCTAGTGTTTATAAGATGATTTTACTTTCTACTAAATGTTTCTTCAACCAATATAAAAAAATTGGCTGAGATGGGATCTCCTCGCATATGCCCTCTTATTGACTTGAAAAAAAAATCAAATTTTGCCCTTATAATTGAATAGTAAACCAATTATTCAATATATACTAGAAGATCATATTACACCATATTTGTGAAAATCCAAACTTCATCATCCCTTTCAAAAGAAAGTCATTTCATATGATCATATGCCTTAACCATATCCGCCTTTATTATTACATTTCCATCTACCTCATGAATTATTTCTTGAGTCAATGCAATATTTTCCTAAATTGCCCTACCATTAATGAAGCTTGGTTGCTTTAGGTAGATCAAAATAGGTAGGATGGTTGGTAATCAATCATTTAAAATCTAGGTTAACATTTTATACCAAAAGGTCTAGAAACTAATTGGTCTTAAATCTAAGAAGTTAGTTGGATTTGCAACTTTTGGTATGAAAGCTAAAATGGTAGCTATTATGCTACTTAATAGTTGACTACCTCTTAAAAAGCCCCACTTGTTGCTTGAAAAGATGACCAATAAAACCATTAGAACAAAAGCATAATTAGGATGCAATCCATTAAAAGCCTTTTGTTTTTCCTTTCATTTAAGGGTTTTGCATAAAAATTCATTTTGCTCCACTGTTATGCACAAGGGTATATGACTCAATAAATCACTTTACATTTCGTGATGAATATCTTAATGGATGTATAATGCTTGACTTACTAGGAATAATTAGAAGAGCTTTATAGAATTCCATTGCCAAAGGTCCCAACACTACAACATCACATGTATAGTACTATCTAGTAATTGGAAGTTTATTTTTTATTGTTGTCTTCTTTCTTTAATGCATGTATGAAAATATGTTGTGTTACAATCTCCTTCTTATAGCCACTTTATCCTAGAATTATCTCTTAACATTCCTTCTTCTTATGCAATGACTTTGTTTGGCTACAATTAAGCTTCTTGATACTCTAGGAAGTGTATGTTAAGCCATCCTCCTTGCATCCATTCATCTATCGTCTATATCTAGCTTCTAAGTTGCCATTGTTTCTTTTCCTTCATTATTTTATAGCACCTATAATGTGTAGGAATCCCTTCTGAAGCTAAATCCATGGAGGAACTCTTGTATACTTTGTCCATGTTTATTCTACTAGATTCTTAAAAATAGGGATCTCTAACCATTGTCTCTAGAGTTTGAAAGCTTTAAAAGCCAAGTTATTTCCCAATAGAGCAAACAAAAGTAGTGAATAAAATCCTATAACATATAAAGTCAAATTGTTACTACCTAGTGTAGTATATGCTACAAAGGTGAAAACCATTATGTCATTTGGAGTATGTGATTCACCAATATGTCATTTTGCCCCGTTTTTAAATTATCATAAACACATACAACAAAAGGAACTCAATAGTGGATAGACGCACAATAAGACTCCTAAAAGCCATGTCATTGGCAACTTTAGCTTTATTATCTAGCTTGAGCTTCTCATTGGTAGCCGAAGGAGTTGAGATTGGTTTACATCCACTTGTTCTAAATTTCTTGAGTAAGGATTCAATAAACATTGTTTGCGACTCAATGATTCTTTTTCATGTTGATAAATGTTAAGCCTAAAAAAATAAGACATAAGCTCCATATCATTCATCTCAAATGCATTAAGCATCTCCTCTTTTAATTCATTAAGATCCTCTACACCATTAACTACATAAATCAAGTCATCTACATATAATAAGATAGTAAGGATTGATTTACCCCTATTTTTTATGAATAGAATAGGTTCACTAATGCTCCTTCAAACTCTTTTTGCAAAAAATGGAGGGAGATTTGACAATATTACTCTAGGTGCATGCTTTAATCCATATAAGACCTTTTTTAACCTTAAAACTCTGTGTTCTTTACTTTTGACAAAAACGTCTTCTAATTGTTCAATATAGATCTCCTCTTTTATTTCCCCATTTACAAATGCCAACTCTATATCAAGTTGGTTTGAAGAAAAAAGTCTTAAATATAAGGCCAAGGTAAAGTGACTCAAAGAAGAAGATCATAATACCATCCTATCTTCATTCGAGTATAAACAGAAAGGATACTACAATCTAAATTAAGCTTTCAGATAAAAGACGGTACATATATAGATGACGTTGCAGTGATAGGGTTAGTAGTAGTGCAATTCTATGAATCTCTTCTAACTACACCCAGTGAATCAAGCATTATACATTCACTAAGATATGCACCTCATCAGAGAATGCATAGCGATTTACTAGGAGTAAATTGAACTTTAACGCAAAACACCTAACTAGGAGTAAATACATAAAAGTTATTAATGGATTGAACCATGAAGGTGCTCTAGGCCAAGATGGTTTTACCAATCATTTGTTTTTTTAAAACAGCAAGCGATATTATCAAAGATGACATAATGGCAACAATACGGAATTGTTTTAGAGGTTCTTAGCTTCCGAGCAGCACTAAAACCACTTAGCTCTCAAACCAAAAGTTGCAAATCTAGCTACCTTTTCAAATTTAAGACTAACTATTATTTATACCTTTTGGTTTAAAATTTTAGCCAAGATTTTAAATGACCAAAATCATTTTGCCCATAACAACCTCCCTTAGAGTAGTCAAGATTTATCAAAGATAAAGGTGATTTAGGAAAATATTACATTAACTCAAGGAATGGTTCAAGAGATAGACATAAAAATAGAAAGGGATAATGTAATCATAAAGATGGATATGGCTAAGGCATATGATCATAGAAATAGTCTTTCTTTTGATATTCCATTGCATATCAAATAATTGGTTCAATTATTCAATTACTAGGGCATAAATTTGGCTTTTTTAAGTCAACAAGAAAGCTTAAACAAGGAGATTCTCTTAACCTAGTCTCTTCCTATTTGCTAAAGAAAGAAGAAGAACTAATTAGTTCGTAGGAATCTTGTCTCCTACCTATTCTATGTTGATGACATGATAGTTTTCTTAAATAGGAATAAATGATCCATCACTTACTTCATAAAGCTTTTAGAAGAATTTGAAGTATTTGATAGCAAGAAAATGCAATATTATTGTCTCCACAAAAATTCCAAGAGAAAAGAAAGCTTTAATTAAATATTGGAAAAGATTCTTCCTTATGGAATTTCCGATAAAGTATTAGGGAGTGCCTTTATATAAAGGTTGTACCACAACATTATTTTGATAAGACACTAACCAAGGCTGCTAGGAAGATTTAGAATTGGAAATGTAAACTACTCAATCCCCCTTCACATTTTGTTGGTCATAAAATCTCCCAAGTCCATATTGCTAAAATTGGATAAAATGATAGCAAAATTTATAAGAAGCAATAAAGCAGAACATAGAACACAATGGATAGGTGGAAGAAAGCTTGCTATCCAATGGGTGAAAGGGGATTGGGACTAAGGAATATAAAGCTTGAAACTTAAATTATTAGGGAGTTTCATCGTGATTCTCCTCATTGTGCATTAACTACAAATTAGCTATAAAGATTTCACTTTGATTGTTTAAAACACTTTGTATTCTCAAGAAATTATGTGCTATAATTCAATTTAGAATTAGGAAATCCTTTTGATAGGTTTTCAAAGGAGGTGGGTGTTCAGTGAAATTCTATATGTAAGTGTACATGTCGAACAAGTAATATAATGATGAATAAGAGTATCGTTTTACAGGGATTAATGTTATCAACTTAACTAATTACTAGTGACGAATTAAACCTATAATTTATCTAGCAAGGTATCATGAAAAGATGTTCTAAATTGAAAGATTACTAAAGCAGTTGACTTTCAAAAAGTGGATTAAATATGTTAAGTATGCTAGAGCTTCTAATTTCACCATAGTTAATAGATATGGATTCTAATAATTTAATGCTTGCAAGAATAATAATATTTATGAAATGACAAAATTTCTTAATTTATTCACTATCCTATATATAAGTATAACGAACCTACTTAGCTTATTAATTCATAATGAATCTGCATATGAACTAAATAAGCTAAAAGTATTAAAATCAATGAATATTCTAATTAAAGCTACACAATCAACATGACATATGTCTTACCACATTTGATTTATAATTGTATATTGTAGGATATATTTACATATTCTCTTCTGTCGGTCTCAAATATGCACATCAAATTGATCAAATGATGATTAATCATTCAATCACATTAAAGATAATAACAAACAACTCACATAAATATATTGTATTGCATAATATGTCAACTAAGGAACTCATAACATCCTAATTAGGCTATATCTTAACTCTAGCAAAAGTAATTTAGTTCATAATATTAAAATAAACAGAAATAATACAATAAGTTACACAAAGCATCTATATTAGAACAAACTAAAAAAGCTGTCACCAAAATTGTCTTCCAATCATAAAAATAAGATGCACAAATCTGCACATCAGGGGTCGAAGAGATTCTGTCTGAAAAACGGAGGGAAACGAGAAACACACGCGCTGTCACGCGCTTCCGCCGCCGGTCTTCACCAAAACTTCCAGAAGTGTAGATCAGGACGCCTAGGTTGCAGATCTGCAGAAAGATTTAGCAAAATCGCCACAGAAACGTGTAGATCTGACGGAGAAGACTCGGACGGCGTTCGCCGTTCTTCGCCGGAAACCGCCTTAGATCGCCGTGAAACTGGTACAGAAATGCCGGAAATTGTGGTGTGAAGCCAGATCTACTCTCAGATAGTCGGAAGGCACTCAAAGTTGGCCGGAAAATGTACTTCTTCGTCGGAAATAACGCCGAATGGCGATGTCGCTCAAAGTTTGACCGAAGGACGGGACCTGGACGCCGTTCGCACGTTCCACACACCCGGATTCTGCGACAATCTTCTGGGTTCCACCACCAGGGAGAATCGGTCGGCTGTCGCACGACCGGTTTCCTTTTTTCTTTGTTTTTTTCCGACTTTTCCTCACTCCTTTGGTCCCGCACGTTGCTCTCCGCGTCTCCCCCTGCGTCCCGCGTGATAATTCTCTATTCCTCTTCTTTCACGGTCCCACGTGTTTTCCACGTGTTTTCCATTTATTTGACTTTTCTTCTTTTGTCTTTATAATTCATTCAAACTCCTTCACTCTTTCCTCACGTGACTTCCATATGCATTGCTTATTTTCTTTTTCATTCCTTTTTCATGATTTTTTACTTTTTTTTTCTTTTTCTTCTGTTTTGGGTTTGCTGCATAAAATGACACAAAATATATAAATACAATTAAATACAAATATAATCTAATAAAAATAATATTAAATATTATCTAAAATAATCAAAATAACTCTATATAAAATAGAATTATTAGTAAGTTGAGTTAATTATTCAATCACTTAAAAATTAGTGTTTATACTCTTAATTTCTTGAATATTTGCATAACTATTGAGTTGATTTCATCATTTGGTTTACATCACTGTACATAGGTTTATACTTTTTGTTCATACTACAATTGTTTTATGATAATTCACGTGTGCTGGATTTATTTGTTATTATTCAGAAAAAGGAAGTTAGCAGCAAAATTTTAAAAGAACCTAATTCAACCCGCCCTAAAAACCTAGGTTGTTAGGGACCTAACATTTATCTCACAAATCAAATCAAAGAAAGTGGAAGAAGCCCTTCAAGATGAAAGCTAGATTCTAGCAATGTAATAGGAACGAAATTAATTTGAAAAGTGTCAAGTATGGAATTAGTTCAAAGGCCAAAAGAACATATAGTTATAGGAATGAAATGGTATTTAGAAAAAAGTTAGATAAACATGGAATTATTACTTACTACAAAGCTAGGTTTGTTGCACAAAGATATAGTCAAAAAGAAAAAATTAACTATGATGTAACTTAAACAATGGTAGCTCAAATGGAAACTATTAGGATGTTGCTTGCATATGCATTTTTAATGGTTTTAAAATGTATCAAATGAATGTTAAAAATAAATTTTTAAATGGGCTAATTAAAGAGGAGATATATGTTGAACAACCACTTGATTTTGAGACTCTCATTTAATTGAACCATATTTACAAATTGACAAAGGTACTTTATGGATTAAAACAAGCCCCATGAGCATGATTTGAAAATTTGAGTTCCTTCATTCAAGAAGAATGGTTCATAAAGGAAAAGTTAGCATGACATTTTTTTGTCAAACATAATTGAATGACATAATTATTGTATAAATATATGTGGATGATATTATATTTGATTCTTCAAACTTACTACTTTGTGATGACTTTGCTGCTTATTTGCCAATATATATTTGTGTGTGTATGTGTGTGTGTGTGTGTGAGAGAGAGAGAGAGAGAGAGAGAGAGAGAGATAAGCATGATGGGTGAATTAACTTACTTTTGGATTGCAAGTAAGACAAATGTCATCTAGAATTTTCATTTGTCAATCAAAATCTACTAAAGAGTTGTTGAAAAAATTTGATTTTGGTACTGCCGAAGCATTTTCAACCCCTATTAGTCCCAACACTAATTTGGAAACCAATAACTCCCTCAAGGCAGTAGACCCGAAGCTACGTAGAAGCATGATTGGATCATGCTTTATCTCCACAGCTTGAAGACCTGATATTCAGTTTGTTGTATGTTTGTGTACTCGATTCCAAGCAAATCCCAATGAATTTAATCTTATGGTTGTCTCAGTTTAAAAATCTAGGAATTTGGTATCCCCGAGACACCACCTTTGATCTTCATGCCTACAGCAACGCTAACTACACAGATTTTAGAGTAGACAGAAAAAGCACCGGCGTTGATTGTCATTTCCTAGGCAATTGTTAGTTTCTTGGAATTCCAGAAAAAAAAAAAATAGTGTGGCCATATCCACCACTAAAGTTGAAGACATGTCAGTTGCTAGTTGTTGTACTAAGTCTTATGGACTAAACATCAATTATAAGATCATGTTATTAAAACACATTTCATTCCTATTGAATGTAATAACACAAGTACTAAAAATCCTGTTCAGCACCCAAAAACCAAGTATATTGACTTAAGACATCATTTTTCTCCGTGATCATGTTCGACAGAAAATTGCTCCTTTGAAAATTGGGAGTGGCCATTCCCAGAACTCAGCACCAATCCCAAGGTTTGCAGCCAGAAGTTGCAGTAATATTTCATTTAGAGTGTAAGATGCCGTCAAGACAGATTAACATAATAAAATTATCACCCAAGGAGTGATTAACTTGTATAGAATATGATTTGTTATGATAATCAATGCAAGTTATGACAGAGGTTGATCAATAGTTTAATTTAAACAGGAAACTGTAGGGGTTCTAAGAAAAGAAAATTATTTTAAAAAATTTTTATTTATACTTAAAAGTTAATTTGAGAATATGTGAATAGATATTTGGTAAACCTCTCCCCCACTTTTTTTTATTTCTCATTTTCCTTTCGATAGCCCCACCTTTTTTATTTCTCATTTTCCTTTCTATCACAAGGAACTTGTAGCGTAGCAAAATGTACGGCTCTAAAAACCATGCAGAACAAGAAGATAAAAACCAGACCTAAAGAGACCTGTAAAGGCTACGAGTAAATCGGAAGAAAAGATTCCAATCACGCGTTTGCGTTCAATCCTATGCGCTGCCGTCATAATTTATGCAGTCTCAGTTCGACTCTCTGGGACTTGAACAATTGAGTAAATTTCGGAGTTCATTCGTGTTCTACGTACGGCTATGCCGTCACCATCAGAAAGTGAAGCTACCGCATCCCGTATTTACTCACTGACAAAGAAGCAATGAATGGGTTAGATATCCCTACGCAGGCAAATCTGGTAAGGCATTTTAGTGATGAGTCTTTACCTTTACCTTTGTTCTTATGAACTTTAGGCTTCTGTTAATGCGAAACAGCATCCATCCAACATGTACTGAAGCTGCTTTTCAACCTTTTCTTCCGATGAACTTTTCATGTACTTGGGCCGTACAATTTTAAAAAGAAAAGAAAACGTGTTCAGGACGGAAGTAATAATATTATAATTCCCCCACATTAATGCTTTCTTCTATAAATCAGAGGCCTGTAGATCGCCTTCAAAAGCATCTGGAGTCCCCTATTTACTTCTTTCCCTCGGTTCGTGCAAGACTTCTCTGCCCTACTCTGGCGTAGAGATGACTCCTGCAGTCCAAGAGAAAGAAAGGCTATTCACACGCTGGCGGTGGTGGCTTAAGGCCCTGCCAAAGAGGTTGGCAGCCAAGGCGTCAGAGATTGCTATCAACACAAAGAAATTTGCGAAAGAAGACCCGAGAAGGGTAACTCATTCAGTAAAAGTTGGACTCGCACTCACCTTGGTTTCTTTACTCTACTACTCTCAACCAATCTACGACAATTTTGGTGTTTCAATGATGTGGGCAGTAATGACTGTAGTCGTCGTCTTTGAATTCTCTGTAGGTAAGTTTTGGTACATTATTTTAACTCATCGTTGAGCTCCAGAAAAAAACTAGTGTTTATAGGTGAATATTTCTACACTTATAGATCAAAGAACTCTAGACTGAAAATGATTGAATATACTTCAAAAATTCTTTTCAGGAGCCACACTTGGAAAAGGCTTGAATAGGGCAATGGCGACATTACCTAGCCGGAGCTTTAGGTGTTGGAGCTCACCACCTAGCTAGCCTAACCGGACAGATAGGTGAACCCATTTTACTAGGGTTCTTTGTCTTCGTCCTAGGTGAGCATTTTAACTAACATGTTCTTCTTTCTCCGCCATCCATGATGATTAATATGGACTTCTGCCTCGTGCAGCTGCTGCATCGACATTTGTCCGGTTCTTCCCCAAAATCAAGGCCAGATATGATTACGGCATGTTGATATTTATACTGACGTTTTCCTTGATAACTGTCTCCGGTTCCCGAGATAATGAGATAGTGTTGGCTCACAAGAGGTTGACGACTATTATCTTCGGTAGCTTAATCTGTGCTATCATATCCATTTTGATTTGTCCTGTTTGGGCTGGTGAAGATCTCCACAATCTGATCTGTTGTAACATGGAAAAACTGGCGGACTTCCTAGAAGGTAATACTTCAAAAGTATAAATATATTGAGTTACTCACGCGTAGAATCCAACGTGATGGTTTTCCTTTTCTCCTTCGTTTTATGAACAGGATTTGGAGACGCATACTTTAAAACATCAGGCGTAGGAGACACTACTGACAAGAAGCCGCTTCTGCAGGAATACAAGAGTGTTCTCAATTCAAGAATCACTGAACAATCTTTGGTGTGTAACAAGCTCTGTCTCTTTCTCTCTCTCGTGGAAATCTCTTGAAGCCTCTGATACTTACTATATTGTTTGGCAGGCTAATTTCGCCCGCTGGGAGCCTTGGCATGGTTGGTTCCAGTTCCGCCACCCATGGCAACAGTACCTGAAACTGGGAACCCTAATTTGCGAATGCGGCTACCGGATCGACGCCCTTAGTGGCTACCTCAGCTCCGATGTTCAGGTAACGTATTAAAATCCATATTTCGTAGTGCTGTCCAAATAATCCGCATTTACATATAAATAATGGACCAAAGTCTGTCCAGTCAGAACAATATGCTTGTAATAGGAAGAGAGTTTTGGGACTGCTAAACCGCACCTATAGGAGCAGCCATATGCCTGATTAGCAATATGACTCTATTGCAGGCATCGCAAGAAATTCGTACTAAAATCCAGGAGACATGCACACAGATGAGCTTGGAATGCGGCAAGGCACTGAAAGAATTAGCATCTGCAGTGAAAGCAATGCGCCACCCATCTTCCGCCAACCACCATATCTCAAGTTCAAAAACCGCCGCGAGAAATCTTGAATCCTTGCTGAGATCAGACTTATGGAAAGAGGCCGACCTCTTAGCAGTGTTTCCGGCCGCCGCAGTTGCTTCACTACTACTCGACGTTGTTAAATGCACCGACAAAATCGTCGATGCAGCCCAGGAACTCGCGTCCTTAGCACATTTTGAGAGTGTAGAGCCTACTGTCTCTCCGGAACAATCACAAATAGGACCTACTGAACCTGTCGAACGGGCTTCTGAGATTGAATGCCCCCATGTTGTCATTAGGGTCGATGGACTGTCGTCAGCTGTACAGGATGATGACTTTCATCGGGAACCATTGGCATTAACTCATAAACAGACCGAGATGTAAGTACCTACCACTGATATGCAACGATGATGGTAGACCCGAACTGAATAATTGCAAAGTTTCGGTGCTGCTTTTGAGTTACAATCAGACGGGGAGAGAAAATCAATAAAGAACTAAGTTTTATCCTACTGTTCTTTTCAACAACCGAAGTGTCACAAACTTGGGGATCCATGCGACACTTTGTCTCAACAGAGATTTAGGTCAGCCTTTCGACCACTTTATTTAACTATTTGAGAATCACAATGGGACAATTTGGTTAGACCCAAGACAACTCATTGGGATTTGGTAACTTAAATACACACACAATAGATCACAAAATACATCTTTATTGAGTAGTAGAATTATTAAACTACAAGCAACTAGACAACAACTCCCTACATCAAACGGGGTAATATTCTATACACAAACGCAATAAAAATATATAGAAAGAAAGATATATAAGTAACAAACATAGGCACTACTCAAATGATAATCTAACAACAAGGAAACTAAGTAGGTCGGCCTTATCTTCTACCGCCTAGTCTGTCGACTGCGAATCCAAAATAGAAGTATCCTTTGGTGTAGTGTGTAGTTCACTCAAGACATCAAGTTCTCTTTACAATCACTCCCACTAGAGAAATCAGCTACAAGCATAATCAAGGAGCTCGCGCATTAGGAACCCGAGCCACACGGCCGCCACATGTGAAGATCACTCAAGCCAGATCTTCGTCCAGTAGACAGGATCTCATAGCCAAAAGTCTTCCTTGAATCTAGATTTCTGGTAAGCGTTTCTACTGCATGATTCAATGTGTTTAATATAAATATTGAGTTTCTCGTACAACTTAAGATTGGGAATATATATAAATATTGAGTTCCTCGTACAAAGATTGGGAAAATGTAGCCCTCTCTCTCTTCTCTCACGTTTTTGTGTTCTTCAGATTCTACCAACTTAGTGACCTTTGTACTTGCTTCAATAAAAAATTGAATTGCTTTGAAGTTCCTAGGAGTCTTTTGACTTGTCATTCATTGAAACACAACCACATATAATGCAAAGGCATAAATTGGTTGCACGTGGCTTCGTTGTCAACATCAACCAAGTAAATTAAGTGAGCATGAGCAGCAGTCTGAAGCAAAAGCAAATAAAAAGGGAGGATTTGAGGTGTCCTCCACTAAGATCTGTCAAGTGAGCAATAAAAGGATTTTTATTCAGAAATTAGCAGCAACTTTTCTGGTGATTTGCAAGTGCATTTATCACTCTGAGACATTTGAACACTTTCATCGTAGTTTCGCCTACATATCCGACTTGTTTTGGTGTTGACTTCTGCTACTAACAACACAACTATAAATCTGGGATCCGTTCTTTTGGTCATTAAAGAAAACGAAGCAAGAGGGCCTAAAAGAAATGCTAAGCGCTTGGGTCAAAAAGATATAGTGGGCTACCAAAGCAAAATGCAGATTTTGAAAAACTTCAGCTGTTTTCTCCCTCATGTTTTGCTTATTCTTTATAAGCAGAACCCTTCACTACGACTAACTCACATTTTGACCCCTTTTTTCTTTTTTTCTTTTTTTTTTTTGGTGAAGACCAGATATCTGCGGTTAGCGATGCACTTGTCAAATGACACCTATTTTGGCATCTGCCTTAAGCTCCTGTCCACTAAAATTTAAACATCACTCGTGTCTGAAGGTTTCAAGTTTATATTGGCGACCAAGCTGAGTTAGGTGATAAGTATATATGCTCTTTCAGAACATCACCACCACCAACCCACCCGCGTCTCTCATTGCTTCTTGTCTGAACATAACTCTTTGTTATTGAAACGTGACTCATGTAATTATGACCCGGATAGCAATATATTAGCTTTGGGAAAAATATTAAGCTTGGTTAATTCTTTTTAGCAACTTGACCCGGATAACAACTCCTTTTAGATCGTATTCATATTGGTATGATTTTGATTTTGGATAATCAGCATGACCATGTAAATGTATTTATTTATTTTTTATTTTTTTTGTTAATTCAATAAAAAGCTGTGCATTGATTCTTGGTATATTAATGATATGCAGAAAGATATTTATGTATATTTTTTTAAAAAAGAAAAGAAAAGAATAATGAGATTTGCGAAGTAATCGAATATTTTTTTTCTTTTTAATATGTGCCAAATACTTTTTGGTGATTATAATCTTTTGTCTTCATAATTTATTTTGTTAGGGTTAATCTTTATCCCTCGAGTTATAAATCCTCTTTTCTTGTCTTTTTTTTATTTTTTCTATTTGATTTATGATTGTGTTTGTTCTATTAGTTAGATTTTTAATTTTTTTTCTCTGTCAATGAGTAAGTTTCATAATCGAGGAAGTAAGTTTCACAAGATTAGATGTGTGAGTTGAGTCATAAGATAGTTGTGTTTCATAATTATCGTTTTCAACACCTATTTTCAAACTTGGTAGACTACTTTTATAAGCTCGTAGTACTTTTCCAAGCAATGAAATAATAAAATCGCATGAGCTAGGAAAAAAATAGTCACTTGTGAGGCAGTCTTGATTGTTTGTTTGGCTATAGAATACAGCTTTGGTTTGGTATTTCCATCAGAACCCCACTCGTTGGTTTGAAGAATCTTCCATCATTCCTCACAAAAGATGCCTTGTCAAAATTCTAAAAGATGGAGAACAAGACCAATCAACATTAGCTAGTGTCAAAGCATTTTTCACAAAAGATGCCCCCATCAAAATCCCAAAAGAGGGAGGATGAGATCGACCAGCATCAGCTGGTATCGAAGCCTGTCAATCCGTGGATGGAGGTGAGAGTCACACAAGTGGAATCCGAAATGCAATCAATCAGGATGCTACGGCCGTCGACACCCCGTCGACACAAATGGAGACACTCCACAACTCTATGGAAATGCTCCGCGACTCTGTTTCAAGCTAGAATCGCACCTTGGGTGGATAGCACAAGAGTTCTACAGAGGAAGTTGGCCAGCACGAGAGTTCTGGTATGGACGCAAGCATGGGTGCATTTGGCAGAGGCACGGACGTGTCTGGCACGAGTGCATCCAGCATGGACGCAAACCCAGGTGCACTTGGCACGAGTGCATCCAGCATAGGCGCATCCGGCACAGTTGCAAGCACACCTGGCACGGACACGCACAGCATGGGCACATTAGGTGCAGGCACGCATAGCGCGAATGCAATGAGCACGAGCGCATCAGGCATAGGCGTAGGAGTGGGCCTTAGGTCTGAGCAGTAGGGTCGAGTCCATATTGCTGCAAGAAAGAGAGATCAAAATGTCTCGAAGATCTATCTAATGACTGGGGCTAGATGGATCTCTGCATGCAATAGAGCAAGATTGGTTGCCAACTGACCTATCTGATGGGATGACCATCGGGCAAACTCTTTCCCACTGGGTTTGGGTTTCTTTATTTAGTGTTTTTTTTTTTAATTTTATGGATATGTGAATTCATTCATCAAAGTATAAGAAAGTACAAAAGCTTAAAAGTGTACCCCAATAGTTCTAACCACAAGCATATAAGAGGAATAATCTCACATATTCGGCAACTTAACCACAATACAGAAAGGCACAAATAATGTTTAGTTTTATCCCAAACCGTGATGTATTTAGATAGATATAACCACTTATTTTGCAGCACGACCACAATTTACACGGCAGAGTCTCTAGTACATTTCAGCTTAGTTTTGGGTATAATATTCAATCAAACAGTCACAACTAAAAACTCATACTCAAACAAGCTTTTATGAGTGAACAATGGCTGTGAACAGTACAGAACAGGGTGGTATGCAATTTTGCTCAAAAACTAAGCTCAAATTAACTCAAGACAGCAAGCAAAGAGTTTAGAAGCGCAAACCAAAGAAGCTTAGATGATTTGAGATGAAATGCAGCTTCATTTTGGAGGCTGAGAGAAGGGTTTGCATCCTGGAAGATCTCTTTTCTTTTGCCTCAAAAAACCAACCACAAAAGTGAGTCTTTTTTCACTTTTTAACTAGCCTATTTACCTCATAATTTCTGCCCACTATTGTGTCAGAGAAATCTGATCAGAAATTGAAATTTCGGCTATTCAAAATCATGCTCAAAGGAGAAAGCTTTCCGTTACTCTTTTGACCCTAGTCCTGAACATAAGGAAGGAAAAAGAAATAGGCCAAACCATGCATTTAAATTTTTGACTTTCTGGTCTAGGTTGGGTCAGCATGAAAGGTGGGTTTGGATCTCAAATAGCCAGCCCAAAACATAGTCATATCAGCCCACACTTAAAGCATTCCAGCCCACTTGACAAAGGAGAGAATAGGAATAATCCCATAATGTTAATAAAAACATCAATATAACGTTTGTCAAAAATATATTATATTATATTTAACATTTAGAAAGAAAAGAATAGAAGAAAATTTAGCGACACAAGTCTAGATAGCTCAATCATTATTACTAAAATCAAGAAAGATATAAAAGGAAAGATTTTATATACCAAAAGAGTCAAGCTTACAAATTGTAATAAAGTTTTACAAGAGTTTTAGAATTTATCAATTGCAATATTTGAGCTTAAATAATGATATTTTTTAACCAAACAATCTTGTAAATTTTTTACAGTGATATATAATTTGACCTTTCACCAAATATACATAAATAAATAAATATATATATAATTTTAACAAAGCCTTGTATTAGTTTACTATTTGACATGTTATTCTAAATATAAAATTATTTTAGAAGACTTTTCTTTTTCTGAATATCAAAATAATTTAGAAAAAATAGTCATATTTCTAACACTTCCATCCATCAATTCATGCATAACTTGTTTGCTCCTATGTTTGAGTTCGAGGAGATGATTAATGCTTTCTCTCTCTTCACCTATTGGATCACAAGGCCGTTGAGAGAATAGTTTGAGGAGATACTATTCTCTATTTCTCTCTATTAGCAATTGGGCCATAGTTGGCCCACCAAAACCTTAAGATAATGGTGAGACGAGAGTTGGCACTTACACAGTCATGAAAGGTGAGTTGTTTTACTAGTGTGGGAGTTCTACTTTGACACTCTCTCTCAGTCCAAGCTCAATTAACTTTGTTGGCTAGGCTGGACCCCATACACATGTAAGCAATTGCCTCTGATATCAGTTAGCAGCTACACTCTATAATTGACCCACCAAAACTTTAAGGCAATGGTAAAATGAGATCCAACACTTAAAGGCCATGAAAGGTGAGCTACTTTACTAGTGTGAGAGTTTTACTTTGACACTCTCTTCGTCAACTGCATCACTAGGACGGCAAAAGAATAATTTAAGGAGATAAGGCATGGAACTTGTGGGCGGTGCAAATTGTTTTTTACGTGAGAAGAGACTCCTTGAAATCCAGCATTAAATAGATATAACAGAACGATGGGCGGCACACAAAGAGCTATCTGATTGCAGCCATAGGATAACTCGAGTAGTTTGCCTGTTTTTGGTTTCTATAACTAGAGGTTTTCTTGTATAGAATTGATGGGGATAACTAACCAAAAAGAGTAAAAGAAAAGGCATCAATTAAAATCAAGATTTATCAGGTAGCTTACTTATGTTTAAACTATGTTAAATAACATACATAAAGATGAAAAGTAAGCAATCAATTTTGTATCAGACTACCTGTCTTCTTGTAGTAGGATCTCCAAATTTTTAGAATATTTCAAATTTTACTTTTTGCTTGAGCAATGGTGCATTGCCATTGGTCCATTGTTTGGTTTTTCTTTATTATTGTAAAAGTTTTTCACCACAATCAATACAAATAAGAAGAAATATTTGTGAAGTGTGAGCTTTTATCTTTGTACAAAATTCTACATTGTATTAAAGCCATGTCTAGAGTTTTCTGTCTTGTTTTGGGTGATTAACTTCTGCAACATTAAGAAAGTTGCTCAGTTTCTTCAACAAAAAATAGAGCAACCTCTCTGATTTTCTATTTTAGTTCATTTTAACACTTTTGTGTTTTTTCAGTCTACATTCTCTCTATTTTCATTCAAGACCTCTTGAGTAGCCAAAGATGTCGCAACACAGTAGAGACTCTTCTCAAGCTTCTGACAGAATTCCCTATGTTCCCCCTCACTGACTGAGAAGACAAATAAGAACCAATGCTGCCCAAGCATAGTCCACCAAGATAGAATCCATTAGGAGGAAATCAAACCAAATATGTCCCGCGCTACCAATGATCACCAATTATTCGAGCCTAAACGAAGTAGCCTTGGCATCATTTAAAATAACAAGGTTAAGGAACTACACTACCTGGAGCCAACCCATGAGAATTTCTTTGCTAACCAAAGAATAAAGTGGGGTTTGTAGAAGTGCAATATCCGACTTGGCGGAAAACTCCCCCCATTTCCCTACGTAGGAGTGCTGCAACGCAGCATTTCTTTCATGGGTGATAAATTCTCTTTTCAAACGGCTACATGATGAGTTGATTTACACTACTAATGCTACTGATTTGTGGGATGAGTTGGAGACCTGCTTTGGCCAAGTTGATCCATTGCATCTCTATGACCTTCTCGATGAACTAAATATAATCTGGCAAGAAGGAGGTCCAGTCTAAATCTATTTCAATTGTCTTTGTCACCTTTAGGATGAACATGCAACTATGCTGGGGCTATGACCATCAAAAAGGTCATGGATAGAGCCGTGGCTCGTGCATCAAGAGAACATACACTTTTACAAGTTCCTCAAAGGGCATATCTTGATGATGAAGCCCCTCCTAGACATTATGAAGACCTTATTCTATGGTTAGTGGGGTAGAGTATCAATGGGAAGGGCCGATGAAGAAAATGAAGAGAATGAACCAGACAACTTTTGTTGCAACAAACCAAGATAATGTGACGGAATGTTTTAACACTGCCTAGGCCGAAAGGCTGGGCAAAATGAAACTATCAATTGTGTCTATATCATAAAAAAAAAAAAAAAACTAAATATCATGTGACGGCAAATACCTCATGTCAAATCATTTGGGTTACACGATCAGCTCTGCTTTATTGTGATAATGAAGTGGGCATAGAAGATAGTAAACAACCTCATCTTTCACTAAAAAACAAAACATATTAACATAGATTGCCACTTTATTCATGAAAGATTGGAAGTGAACTTACTATTATGGCTCATATAGGAGCTCTAGATCAGCCTACAAACTTAGGGTCTTAATTTTCTCTTCTTGCTTAGGGTCTTAATTTGCATGGACCACAAGCTGGAGGGGAGGTGCTTTAATTGAAAAGATGAAAGTGATACTTTCTCTTTCTTTAAGAATTGGACCACAAGAGCAAAAGGAGGATAGTGAGGAGATTGTTAAAAATGATAATAGCCCATCGTGAATAACCCCAACTGTAGACTAGGTCCTCGCTTGTACAGGCCCATTGTGGCCCATCATGTAAATAAGTTTTTTTATTCCTTCTTTCGTTCTTTAAGAGTACACGGCTGCTCCTGTAAATGTTGACGCACCATGTACGTTCAAAAATGATTTCGATGAAACTATTTTCAATGACTTTCAGCTCAAAATCGTTTCTTAACAGAGATAAGGCATGCTCCTCGCTCTTTCTTCATGGATTGAACCGCAAGGGCGGCAGGAGGACAATTTGAAGAGATAAGGCCTGCAACTTGTGGGCTGTGCAAATTGTTTTTGGCATAAGAAGAGCCTCCTAGACTCCCAGCATTAAATGGAGATAACGCAACTATGGGCAGCACGCAAAGAGCTATCTAACTGAAGCCATACGATACTTGAGTTTGTTTTTGCTTTCTATATAAGTAGAGATTATTTTGTACAAAATTAATGGTGTGCTAGAGAAAAATTGCATTGCCTCTATTTGTTTGGTTTTTCTCCATTGTTGTAAGATTTTTCCGCCATAGTCAATACAAACAAGAAAAACTGTTTGTGTGAAGTGCCAGCTTTTATCTTTGTGTGAAATTCTACACTCTGCCGTAGAGATGACTTCTGCAATCCAAGAGAAAGGAAGGCTATTCACACGCTGGTGGTGGTCGCTTAAGGCTCTGCTAGAGAGGTTGGCAGCCAAGGCGTCGGAGATTGCTATCAACACAGAGAAAATTGCAAAAGAAGACCCGAGAAGGGTAACTCATTCAGCAAAAGTTGGGCTTGCGCTCACCTTGGTTTCTGTACTCTACTACTTTCAACCAGTCTACGACAATTTTGGTTTCACAATGATGTGGGCCGTAATGACTGTAGTTGTCGTTTTTGAATTCTCTGTAGGTAAGTTTTGGTACATTCTTTAGCTCATCGTTGAACTACAGAAAAAACTAGCATTTATAGGTGAATATTTGTTCTATTATAGATCAAGAACTTAGACTGAAAATGATCGAATCGACTTCAAATATTCTTTTCAGGAGCCACTCTTGGGAAAGGCTTGAATAGAGGAATGGCGACATTACTCGCCGGAGCCTTAGGTGTTGGAGCTCACCACCTAGCTAGCCTAACCGGACAGATAGGTGAACCCATTTTACTAGGGTTCTTTGTCTTCGTCCTAGGTGAGCATTTTTAGAACATGTTCTTTCTCAGTCATCCATTGATGATTAACATGGACTTCTGTCTCATACAGCTGCTGCATCGACATTTGTCCGGTTCATCCCCAAAATCAAGGCCAGATATGACTACGGCCTGTTGATATTCATACTGACATTCTCCTTGATATCGGTCTCCGGTTTCCGAGACGATGACATAGCGTTGGCTCGCAAGAGGTTGACGACCATTATCATCGGTGGCTTAACCTGTGTTATCATATCCATTTCGATTTGTCCTGTTTGGGCTGGTGAAGATCTCCACAATCTGATCTGTCGCGACATGGAAAAGCTGGCGAACTTCCTAGAGGGTAATACTTCAAAAAGTACAAATACATTCAGTTACTCGCGTAGAATCCAGCGTCATGGTTTTCCTTTTCCCCTTTTTATGAACAGCATTTGGAGACGAATACTTCAAAACCTCAGAGGTGGGAGACGCTACCGCTAGGAAGCCGTTTCTGCAGGAATACAAGAGTGTTCTTAATTCAAGAAGCACTGAAGAATCCTTGGTGTGTAACAATCTCTCTCTCTCTCTGTCTCTTGAAATTCCTTGAAGCCTCCGATGCTCATTATATCGTTTGACAGGCTAATTTCGCCCGCTGGGGAGACTTGGCATGGTCGTTTCCAGTTCGGACATCCTGCGCATGGTCCGTTCCAGTTCCGCCACCCGTGGCAACAGTACCTGAAAGTTGGAACCCTACTTTGTGAATGCGCCTACCGACTTGACACCCTTAGTGGCTACCTCAACTCCGATATTCAGGTAACGTATTAAAATCCATATTTCACAGTGTTGTCCAGATAATCTGCATTTACATATAAATAATGGACCAAAGTCTGTCCAGTCGGAAGAATATGTGGGCAAAAGATTATAATAAGGAAGTTTTGAGACTATTAAACCGCACTTATATGATCAGGCATCGCAAGAAATTCGCAGTAAAATCCAGGAGAGATACACAATGATGAGCTTGGAATGCGGCAAGGCACTGAAAGAGTTAGCATCTACTGTGAGATCAATGCGCCAACCATCTTCTGCCGACAGCCACATCTCAAATTCAAAAACCGCGGCTAGGAATGTTGAATCCTTGCTGAGATCAGGCATATGGAAAGAGGCCGACCTCTTAGCAGTGCTATCGGCTACAGCAGTTGCTTCCCTAGTATTCGATGTTGTCAAATGCACCGAAAAAATAGCTGATGCAGTTCATGAACTCGCGTCCCTAGCACATTTTGAGTGTGTAAAGCCTACCGTCTCGCCTGAACAATCACAAATAGGACTGAATGAACCTGCCAAAGGGGCTCCTGAGATCGAATGCCCCCATGTTGTCATTAGCGTCAATGGACCACCGTCAGCTATACAGGACGATGACATTGATCGGGAATCATTACCATTAACTCATAAACAAACCGTGATGTAAATACTGTTAGATTAATGTGATTGAGGTATCTACTTGGGTGTGTGTTAGTGGTGTGTATGTTAGTCATATAAATTGACTATTATGTATTAAAAGTAAACTGTGGTGTGTAATAGCTGTTTTTTTGTGTATCGTGTGCTGAAAGTGTGAGCTAGATGGTCTAAGTAGTAGCTCTCAAGTAATGACTTTAAGTTCCGAAGACATGGTTTAGCTGAGTCACCTCAAGCAGTTCATGAGTGGATTTTACAGGTGAGATAGGAGGTTTGAAAACAATCTGCGCAGAGAAGCCGTGCCTGAGAAGCTAAGTACAACTCCTCTGTGATTTAAGTAGCTTGTCGTGATTAATGTTGTTCTTAAGAGTTCCACTACTTGTATTGAAGAACGATTTATTGTAGCGGAACTGTTGTGTTCTTCTGTCTTTCTCGTTGGTTTGTACTATAAGAACTCTTTAAGAAGGTTGGCAGCTTTGAATACTTTCGTTGATGGCCGTGTTCTGTATGTTTAAGAACTTTCAAGTCTCTAGCTCAGTTGAAACCTACAAACTATCCGTGAATTCTATTGTTGATTCTAAGTAGTTCTTTGTCCATTCCTTGCTTATTTTAAGATTGGCTCTTAGTGAAGCCTTGGATTGGTACAATTTGTTTTAACGATGATTGCCGTGATTCGTGGAGGAAATGAGTGAACTTGGACTAGAAATGTTGAATTCTAAGGACTAGTTTAGTCTTTCTTTTTTTTAATAAGATGGATTAGGACATACTAGAAAACGAAATTGATAAAATCTAAACAAGTTAATAACAAGTGATTTTAAAGATTTACTAGTTTAAAGGTAAAAGAAAGATAGATTGCGAGAAAACCAAATGCAAGAAGATAAAGGCAAAAGACTAAAGGCTTGGAATTTAAAAAACAAGAATAGTAAAGGCTCGAAAATTAAATGAGAGAAAAGTCTTGTCCTTCTTATCTAAATGGTTGCTTACAGACCAAATCAGAACCTCTATTTGTAGAGAGCTAGGACACAAAATCTTGATACAAATGGGAAACACAGCAATCAATGTGAGAGCTGCCATTTTCGGAAAAAATCAACCGCTGGCACCATCTTTTGTCAAAGATGCAATCTTTATAATCATGAAAGATGTGAATCCTATCTATAGCAGCCCATTTGACGCCTAATTTGATGGGGGCTTGGACCAATGGAAAACATTATAAACCAACTCTTTAACTTAGGAATAAGTAACACTTGTGCCTGAGGTTGGAGTGAGTTAAAAGCCTTTTCATTAGCTTGGCCAGGACATGAGATAGGACATTGGATGCCCCTGCATCATCCTCCTCGAGTTGAAGAGGATTTTCCCTCAAATCCACTAGGTTTGCATCTTCCAAATATGGAGATAAATCCCCTATGTAAAAGTGGCTGGCACTCTCCCATATTTACTTGGCAAATCTACTCTCTAAGCATTGTCTCCAAGCCTTGTAATAACTTCAAATGGTCCATTAATCCATGGTGTCAACTTACTCTTCCGTTTTGAGAAGAACCTTTCCTTCCTCAAGTGCATCCATACTAGATCTTCTGGAAAATTGATAGTTTATGCTACTTATTGGTCTTTGTCTTATATGCTTTATTTACCTTCTCAATTTAAGATTGAATGTCTTCATGGAACCTTTTCATCAATTTGACTTTCTTATTTGCACCAAAGCTTACTTTTTCATCACTAGCCTATAGTCTAACGTGTTTGACTCTCCTAGCATTAATTCTCCGTGTATGCTTACATCTACTTTGGGAAGTTCTCGATCATTCTTATCTTAGAAGAAGACATTGGTTGTTGAACATAATTTAGAGAGAGAGAGAGAGAGGTGTTGTTGGGTGTGTGTGTGTTGGGGGTTGTGGCACGCGGGGAAAATAAAATATTAAAAAAAGGAAAATATAATATTAAAACAAATGCAAGAGGTCAATTTTGAGATAGGAAAAACTATCCTTCTTTTCCTCTCTCTCTCAGTTCCGTATACACAACAAAGTCTGGGGTGGGGAAGGAAAAGATATCAATTTTGAGTTAGGGGTGGGAAGGGAAAGATAATATTAAAAAAAAAACGCAAGAGGTCAATTTTGAGTTAGGAAAAATTATCTTTTGGTGGGAGGAAGGAAAAGATAATATTAAAAAAATATGCAAGAGGTCAACTTTGAGTAAGGAAAATTTGTCTCTATTTGTTGGTTTTTTAGATACACAACAAAGTCTAAGGTACCTATTTATTGGTTCTTGTCTGTTCATTTATTGATCAGCTTACTATTTACTAGTTTCGTTCTTCCAGGGTACAAAACATGACTCCACTGTTGGGTTCCCTACAATTGCATTTGAGATACATGGTTGACTAAAGAATACTTGGTAAATTGCCTTTTTTAGTGAGACATGTATAGAAATTTAGTCTTGAATTTCCTTCGATAAGATACCAATTCACTTGGGTTGGAAAGAAGAAAGATAGAGGGAGACATTGTAGGCTGTATCTAGTAGCAAATTTTTCCATTCGACAACTAAAAAGGAGGACAGAGATGGTGGAGATTGCAGGTGCAAAAGCTAGGGAAAAAAAAAAAAACTCCAAGAAAGAAATTTGAATTCAAGCAGAAGTTGGTCTTCCATCTCATAGGATGCTATTTTTTACTGCGTAGATCATTGTATTTCCTCCTTGCAACAATAAGTTTTAGATTGCCCGTTCCCTTTGGATTCTATTACTTTTCAAGATGGAGCCTTGGTTTTGAAGAGGACTGTGCCCGCTACTTTAATCATTCTTGTGAAAAGCCATGTCAACAAACCTTGTTAAACCATCTGAAGGAGCTTAAATCTTAGGCCCGTGTTCTAAAGATATGCGATCGGCAGTGTTCAAAGTTGATCAACCATGACGGAAATGGGGGAGAGGCCCCAGAAACTTCACAAGACTAAGATGGGCCTCGATGACCAAAAGATCTTCATCTCCCTTCAAATGGCCCAGCAACAGGGGAATGGGCTTCTTATTGTTATAAGTTCTCTAGGATTCTTTGACATATAGATAATGTGGTATCATATATTGCCGATGAAATTTCAGTTTTACATTCAGAAAATAAGGGGCAAATCCTTGGCCCTTTCCTCCTCTTACTAAAACATTTTGGCTGAACTAAATAATTTCCTTTTTATAGATCAAAAGCTCTTCCTATTTGATAAATTTTTCAAATATCTGATTTTTTTGATGTAGACTATGATATGTGTATAGAAATTTTTTTAAATATTTTGTGTTGTTTAATTTATCATAACTGTTGCACAAAGACAATATGATAATCATAATTACCACACATTTTTCTATTTTCGTGTCATTTTGTAGTTCTTATAGTTCATTGGTAAAAGTACTATCATAATTTGCTCTAATAAAACCCTCTTGCCAAAGTTTCCATGAAATTTAAAAGGATTTTCATTAGATATTATACAAATAAAAATTTTATTCATTTTACAATAATCACTTGTTTTGATGATACTCAATTTTTTATAAAATATTTTCCACCATAGAACCCCATTTTTAGATCTATAGATTATACTCATGTTAGCAATTTGTTTAGTCATATGTTCTTGTAATGCTGTTTTTCAGTTATCCTATACAAGTCTTTTATATGCTAGCATATAACAAGAATAGTTAGATCCTATCATCTTCGGTTTACATGTGGCTTATTCTATTTCTTTTGGTTCATCTTCAATTTGAATCAAAACAAATTTTCTAGTATAAAAAGAAAATTTTTATTTGATTCAAACTCTAATAGTACTACAAAATTTAAGAAACTTTAATTGCCTTACAAAAAATATAATTAATCATAATGTATAATTTTCTTTTTGCCAAATTTTCATTCATTAAGCTACTTAAACCGTATTAGGATTTTTTTTATTCCACAAAAGCTAAACCTTGATAACTCTTTTTTAATTAAAGAAGATTCGAGCCTAATAACTTTAATTAGTAACAACTTTGTTAGATGTAATACAATATTTTGAATAAATACGAAAAATATGATATAAGATTAAATCTTTAAAATTAACTAAAAAAACATACATGTCTATTGCACAAGATAAGAAAGGTCAAATATGAAATACATCATGCAACATATATGTATAGTTTGTAACAACAAATAATTAATTAATTCTAACTGGTCTTCCCTAAATATTAAAGAAGCGTCATAACAGAATAGCTCCTCTCAAGATAATCAATGATGCATAATAGAGGTGCCACGCAATGTAACTAAAGCCATGTCAACATAACCAACTAACAATTTTTGTTAAAGCAGTTCCGAGATATACGGAAGTAGTTATGGTTGTAATTTACACTTCTAGTCATTAAAAGCAACCTATATATTGACCATTGTAAACCTTACAGATCAAGCAACTATGATTATACTCAATAATCAAAGCAGAGTTTCACAAGCAGTTCACGTTTTCTCTAATTTTTCATTTTTCCTCTTGGTATCGAGAGCCAGAGCACGCCTTCTTGCTCTGCTTTTCTTCTCTTCCATGGCTAATGAGTTTGTCTTTCCCTTTCCTAATGGCATCAATATTGCCAATTTTGTTTCCTTGAAGCTAAACGAAGGAAATTATATCCCTTGGGTGACACAAGTCAAGTGTCTATTTCTAACCCAGAGTATGCTTAGCTTCCTCACTGGTGAAATACCACCTCCTGTTGCAATAATTATTGTTAATGAAAAAAAATTTATGAATCCTCTATTTGCACAATGGCAACAAAGTGATAATTTTGCCCAATCCTAGCTAATCAGCAGCTTATTTGAAGAAACTGTTGGGTTAGTATTTCAACTAACTCGTTCCGCCGATATATGGAATACAATCAATAGCCATTTTGCTAAGAAGACAGCGGCTAAAGTGTATGAAACCCAAACCAAATTGCATTTTCTGCAAAAGGAAAACAAGTATGAAATCATTTGCTGAGTTTCAAAGTCTTTGCAACCAATTAAATGTCATAGGAAAGCCTTTATCTAATTCAAATAAAACCTTCAGGCTTCTCGAAGGTTTAAGGAAAGAATACAAGTCATTCCTGGCAGCTATGTTTAGACTGCCAATTCCTTTTCATCTAGATGTCGTAGCACAGCTTTAAGCCTTTGATGCAAGGCACGTTAGATACAATCCTACTATCAACAATACTATTGTATTCTTTACTCAACGAAGTAATCGTTCTAGTCATTCAGGCGGCTGTGGTAAAGCTAACTCTAACTCATCTTTCTCTTCACATGGCCATGGTTTTTCCCTAGCCACTCAAAATGACTAACCTCCTGCTTAACGAAACAACACCAATCAAGGCACTTCACAAAAACACTTGCCTTAAGATTTGCCGATATGCCAAATCTGTGACAAGAAAGGGGACATTGCCATGGATTGCTACAACAGGTTTGATCACTCTTATTAGTCACCTAACATCCCAAAAGCATTAAATGCTCTCCATCTTAATGATCTTCCATTCAATGGTGAAAAGTGGATACTTGATTTAAGAGCTAATGTTCATGTTGTTTTTCTTTTAGTAAAATACATACTTATCTTCCTTATGTTGGTTCTAGTCACATCTTTATTGGCAATGGTGAGACAATAAACATTACACATACTAGAACTGGACATCTCCCTAATACTTCAATTCCCCTGCATAATGTTCTTGTTACACCTCAAATGCAATGAAATCTTCTCTCAGTTACCCAGCTTACTGCAAATTTTCCTTACTATTTTATGTTTACTAAGAATCTATTTTATATCAAAGATCTAAGAACACACAAGATCTTGGCCAAAGGGTTTAGACACAAAGGACTTTATGTTCTACCAAACAATCATTTCCAGATCTTATTTTCAACTAAACAGCAACATGTTGATATCTCAACATGGCATAAATGTCTTGGGCATCCTAAAGATAGTGTTCTTTATGTTCTTCAACAACACAATAAAATTGTAGTTGCCTCTAGTCCACATAAAGCCACTACTGTCTTTTGTAATTCCTGTCATTTAAGTAAAAGTTGTAGTATTGCTTTTCCTATGTCCCATAGTTGAGCCTCCCAACCATTAGAAAAGGTCCACAGTGACCTATGGGGACCTTTTCCTATTGCTTCTCATCAAGGAATCTGATATTATCTCTTGTTTGTGGATGACTACACAAGATTCACATGGATTTTTCCTTTGAAACAAAAGTTGGAAGTGTACACTGTGTTTGTCAAGTTCAAAGCCTATGTTGAGAAGCAATTTGACTATTTTATCAAGATCTTATAATCCGATGGAGGTGGTGAATATCTTAGCAATAATATGCAATCTTTTCTATTCATGGCTGGCATACGTCACATGGTTTCTTATCCCCATACACTAGAGCAAAATGGTGTGGCTGAGAGAAAGCATCGGCACATCATTGTGCTTGGCTTGGCTATGCTATTGGGTGCTCATTTACCAAAAAGCTATTGGTTTGAGGCATTCTCCACTTCAACATATCTTATAAATAAACTTCCCTCTCCATAACTTAACCAAGCCTCTCCCTTCTTGTTGTTGTACAAGAAACCTCCAAACTATCTACATTTAAAGGTTTTTGGTTATAGCTGCTACCCTTACTTACATGACTATGCAGCAAATAAGCTAGCAAAATGTTCTCTTTAATGTGTATTTTTGGGATACAACAATGTTTACAAAGACCACCACTATTATCATGTGCCTTCAAAATGCATGTAAATATCCAGGCATGTTTTATTCAATGAAGCTAAATTTCCCTTCTCAAAATCACAAACATCACCTCCTACAGCAGTTTCCATGTTGCCATTGGTTGTTCCAGGACAATACTCTGATTTTGTTGCTACAACCTCCCTTACTATACCTTTTCCATCAAATACAATCACTGATATACCAAATATCATCTCATCTTCACCATAAACTTAAGATAACCCTCCATTATCATAAAAAAAAATATTATCCTTCATTTTGCAACAAAAGCTTCCTTGTCCCATTTGTCACAACCAGATTCCTTACAAACACACAAGATCACTTTAAACACCATTCCAACATCACCCTCACAGTCCTCACTCGTCTTACTTGGCTCCTCCACCACTGCATTAAATATTCCAATGATAGATCCTAATTTCTCTGTTGAAGCATCAACTACTACTAGAACAATTCACAATCACTGTCTGTACCTTCCTTCAACAACTCTGAATTTCCAAGTTGTTCTCATAATTCAAAAGTAGTCGATTCTCTACTTGCCTCTCCACTTCCTAATATCACAAAATAACCTTGTTCCAATAATTCTACACCATTATTTTCCTCATAAAATTTGGATATTGCACAGTCTTCACCAATTCACACTTTTCCACCCTCCAAATCAAACACTTCTCTCGCCCCATATTCCCCTCAAATGAAAACAATAAGCCAACATGGTATTTTTAAACCAAACCCTAAAACACTCTTACTGCTACACTTTTTGTCCCACCAATACCTGCCACCATATCTGCTGTAATTGCACATCCGAGCTGGCATACAACAATGCTTGATGAAATGAAAGCCTTACAGGATACCAAAACTTGGACTCTGGTTCCAAGACAACCCAATATACATATGGTTGGTTGTAAATGGGTTTTTAAACCTAAATTAGCTACAATTGAATCACTATCACAGCTCAAAGCCTGCCTTGTGGCAAAGGGCTTCCACCAAATTGCAAGAATAGACTTTCTGGACACATTTAGTCGATTGTCAAACCAACAACTATACGACTAGTCCTCTCCCTTGCAAACATGCACCATCGAAAAGTTCTATAATTTGATATTTTTAATGCTTTCCTTCATGGTTTCCTAGATACCTTGGTGTACATGGAGCAACCACCAGGTTTTATCAACTCCTCTTGTCTTACTATTGTTTATCATTTACACAAGGCACTCTACGGTCGTAAGCAGGCACCTCGAGCCTGGTTTGATCATTTCAATTCAGTTCTACTTGAGTATGGCTTTTTTTGTTCAATATTCGATTCTTCCCTATTCATCTTCTCTCATGGTGACAACATTATTTGGCTTCTTTTATATGTCGATGACCTCCTTATAACAGGAAACTCTGACACTGTCATTATCTCCTTATTAGAGCTCTTGCATTTTGAATTTCCTCTTAAAGAATTAAGTTAAGTGCATTTCCTTTTGGGGATAGAAATTCAACCCCTAAAGATGGCTTAACTCTATGTCAATGATAGTTCCTATTAGATATTTTGAAACGTGCTAATATGCTCTTGTGCAAACCAATTGGGACTCTTATGGCAACCAAGCCACCAGTCCTTGGAAATGCCTATGCTCCCTATCCAGTTCCTACTCAATTTCAAATTGTTCTTGGTGCCTTGCAATACTTAACAATCACAAGACCAAATATCTCCTTTACTATCAATCGATTGTGCTACAATATACATTCTCTAACAGTATTGGATTATCAGCTTTTAAAGCACCTGCTATGGTATCTCAAAGGCATACTCTCCTTTGGCATTCATTTTCATGCTAACAATTCACTGCATCTTTTTGGATACAATGACTCTAACTATATAGGCTGTAAATCCACTCGAAGGTCCACATCAAGTCATTGTTTCTTTCTCAAAAGCAACTTGATCTCCTAAAGCTCAAAAAGGCAATCCATCATGGCTAGATCCTTGGCTGAAGCTAAGTATCAAGCCTTAGCTTCAACTACTACAGAATCTATTTGGTTGTCTTCCTTGTTACGAGATTTGGGAATCTCTCAACCTTTCTCTACTCCTTTATATTGTAATAATTTGGATGCTCTTAAACTCACCACTAAACCATCATTCCATGGCAAAATAGAGCATATGAAAATTGATTTCCATTTTATATGTGAAAAAGTTTTTCTTAAATAACTTACCACAAAATATGTCCCTACTACACACCAAGTTGCTGATATCCTCACAAAACCTCTATCTAAACTCAATTTCTTGTCTTTTCGTAACAAACTTGGTCACTAATCCTAAGTTTAAAGGTGCCTGAAGAAGTATCTCAACAGAATAACTCCTCTTAAGATAATCAATGATGCAGAATAGAGGTGCCACACAATATAACTAAAGCCATGTTAGCATAACCAACTAACAGTTTCTGTTAAAACAGTTTTGAGATATATGAAAATAGTTATAATTGTAATTTACCCTTCTAGTCATTAACAACAGCATATATATATTGACCATTGTAAACCTCAAAGATCAAGCAACTGTGATTATACTCAGTAATCAAAGCAGAGTTTCACAAGCAGTTCACATTTTCTCTAGTAAGCAATTGTGATCTAGTTTTTCATTTTTTTAATTAAAGAAGATTTGAACCCAATAACTTTTATTAATAACAACATAGTTAGATATAATAACTATATTTTGAATAAATACAAAAAATATGATATAAGCTTAACCTTCAAAATTGACTAAAAAACATATATGTTGCATAAGATAAGAAAGGTCAAATATGAAATACATCATGCAACATATATGTATAGTTTGTAACAACAAATAATTAATTAATTCTAACTGGTCTTCCCTAAATATAGCTAAGCATTTAAACCATATTGGAATTGGCAAAACATTTTGCAAACTATGAAATCACACCTGAAGAACATAAGCATATGCTTCATCTCAAGTTGATAATACCCACTTGAAAAAAACTAGCTAGTGTTAACAAAGTGCAGCTTCGGCTTCTTGTTCAATCACTGTTGTGGAAGTATAATTCCTTCCATGCATGGTTCTCCTTATCCAACTCCCACCCCACTCCCACTCCATTGGACGGCATGGACGTCTTTTGGCACGAAGGGATGCTCACCCATGAGAACTGCGGGGGCGTATTCGACACCGGATTCGACCCTGGCTTTCTTGACGTCCTGGAGAAGCACCCGGAGAACGCAGAGAGGGTCAAGAACATGCTTTCCATTCTTAAACGAGGCCCCATCGCGCCCTACATCTCTTGGCACCTCGGCCGGCCTGCTCGCATCCCTCAATTGCTCTCCTTCCACACACAAGGTAAGTGGGTACTTCTTTGCCTTCTTACAAATCAATCGTTTTAGTTGCTCTTCTTGTTTGATTGTTATTACGTTATCGTGAACCCGTGACAGAGAATCTGGGTCGTTTTTAGTTACTGATTTTGTGCTAATATGCAGCTGAGTATGGTAAAAGTCAGTGCTTTGTGATGATTTTGAATGTTAATTTCATTTGTAAAACTAGGTTTTGGGATTCGAAGGTCTGTTCTGGTCGTTAACTTAGTTGAATTTGATTTCACTGGAAAGTTATTTAAAAAGATAAGCAAAGTTTCCAAACTCCACAGAAATGGGTTTTTATTTTTTATTTTTCTTTTCAATAAAGTACTACTGTGAAGCTCGGAATGTTCTGAATTATGGGATTCTTTTTTCCGTGGCGGGGGGAAGCAAGACCTCCATTCCGCATGGCATATTGTATAATTTGTAGGCAATGGAAGTAATATGTAGAAAAAACATTGGGGGAAGCATGAAATCTGTATGTTATTTCATTCTAAAGCATTGTATGAGTGATACTAGAGCCAGATATAATTAGCAGTATGTTGATTTCTCAGAATACATAGATGAGCTAATTGAAGCTGATAGAAATGGAGGGAAAATGCTTTGTGCTGGAACTTTCTTGAACCCTGGATCATGGGATGCTGCACTGCTTGCTGCTGGAACTACACTGTCGGCAATGCAGCATATACTTGATGGGCATGGGAAAATTGCTTATGCATTGGTTAGGCCTCCAGGTCACCATGCTCAGCCTACCCAAGCTGATGGGTACTGCTTCCTCAACAATGTGGGTCTTGCTGTTCAATTGGCTTTAGCTTCTGGGTGTCAAAAGGTTGCGGTTATTGACATTGATGTACATTACGGCAATGGAACAGCAGAGGGTTTTTACAAGTCAAAAAATGTTCTTACCATCTCCCTTCACATGAATCATGGGTCCTGGGGTACTTCACATCCACAGAGTGGATCTGTTGATGAGATTGGTGAAGGACCAGGGCTTGGTTATAATATGAATATACCTCTACCGAACGGAACTGGTGACAGAGGATATGCATATGCCATGACCGAGTTGGTTGTTCCAGCAGTACAAAAATTTGAGGCTGATATGATAGTTTTGGTCATTGGCCAAGATTCAAGTGCTGTAAGTTTCTCTCTCTCCTCTCTCTCCTTGTAAGCGTATGTGTTGGTTTTTGGAAAAATCTTAATTATTGAATCTTATTTTAAAAGTATGTTCAGAATTGATTGTCATTTACTTATCTTGAATTGAGCTGGCACAAGACCTATTAATGACCAATACTTCAGCTAAGGAATTGACATCAACCATGGAATTTCATGGTCAGACTGTTGGAAACAGAGATTTGAAGCACTAGAATGACTTGAATGAAGGAGATTGATGGCTGCTGCATATCTTTGGAACATTGCTTTTGAAGATCAGTTAATGAACTAAATGGTAGATATATGATAGATGAATATGCTACTGTTGCTCTACTTGGTACAGCAATTGCTGGTTTTGTCTATATTTCACTTGATTTATGACTTTGGACTATTTCTTTGGTTAAGCTTCAGTACCTAACATTCTTGCCACAATAACTTGGGTGTCTTCAGTTCCTAGCATTGCTTTAAAGAGCAGATTTTAAGGAATATTACAAAAGTAACCAGCCGGATCATTCACATATAACCTTCATCTACTAAAATGTTATTTCTGATAGGCACTTTAGATCAAGGATCAGCTCATATCCGTCCTGTACTTTGTGGCTAGAAAAAAGTTCCGAATTTGAAGTAGTTAACATTAAAACCCTTCTTCCAAAAGAAAGAAATTAGAATGATCATACTATTCTTGTGTTACGGTTGGCTTAAGGCAATCATTGAGATTGTGCTGATACAGTTTTGGTTTGTATTTGGTCCTTTTTCTATTTATCAGTTTCTTCTTTCCTAGGTGAAACAAGAAAAGCTATTTCCCAAGAATACATAAAAGGCTGACAAGGATACTTGGATGAGTTAAAGAATTCATAAGTAGAAGTTGACAAGCTGGCATGAGCTTAAATTCTGTAGACAACAAATCCATCATCAATGGGCAATAGTGTTGTAATAATGTGAAGAACAAATTCTACACTTATGTTAGTTAAGGATCTACCCCGTATCTCTTTTTGTCACATGCACTTTTGCTGAAGCCCTTGGAGAAATACAGAACCAACATGGTAATCTGTCGTAACTGCTGTAAAAGGAAATTAGATATCCATTTTTTTTTTTTATAATTGAGAGCATGTAATGGGTTTTCCTTCTTTTTAGGAGATAATGAAAACATTAAGTACTCTTGGATATGCCCCTGTTGGAAGTTGCCTAGAACTTTAAGTTATCCCTCAGACTTTTGGTGATGCCATCCTGTTCCCATTTGATTTTCAATAGTTTGCTCTTCATTGTCATCATATGATCAATATGACTAACAAATATGATGTTCTTCATGTCAGTACTTGACTGAACATGTTTCTGTTTAACATACTTGGAAACAGAACTTCTTGATGAATGTTGAAAATCATGGCTCGTAGCCTTCATTAAGAATACTGATTTGCACTTATCCTTCACCTAGAAACATAACATTGTGGCCCTTTCTTCTTAGTAAAAATTGAATCATCATCAAGTAAATTAGTCCTCCTTATTTTTGAGCTGTTTATGACATTATTATTTACATTCTTCTATTGCAATTATGAAAATATAGCTGTAATCAACATCAAGAGGTTGACTGCTTCAACTATGATCGCTGTACATGAAATTGCAAAAATGAAATTTCAAATGGATCATTAACTATTTTCTCCTTCATGCCTATTCGTTCTTAAATTTTCTTTCCTGTTAACTTTTCAAAAGATCAACCGTTGAAGATGGCGGATAGAGTTTCTTATACAGTACCATTTATTTTTATTTAGTTTGACCCAAATGGAAGGCAATGCTTGACAATGGAGGGTTTTCGAGACATTGGACGGATAGTTCATAGCTTGGCAACAAGGCAAAGTTTTGGCCGCCTTCTAGTTGTCCAAGAAGGCGGCTATCATGTTACATACTCAGCTTATTGTCTTCATGCAACACTTGAAGGTGTGCTGAATCTACCAGTTCCTCTGTTATCTGATCCCATAGCTTACTACCCAGAGGATGAGGCATTTGCTATAAAAGTGATTGAAATCATTAAGCAGTACCAAAAAGACACTTTCTCGTTCCTGAAAGTAGCTTGAATTTTGAGGTATTTGTTTTACATTCTGTACTTATAATTTGTTTTCCGGTAGTAATGGTTCAGTGGATTGCTTGTTTGTGCATTGTTGAGTGAAGCACAAAACATTGATGGGTATATGTCTGCCTAGTTACTTGCCTCTTATGGTGATATTCATGAGAATATCAGACGATTTGCCAGTATGAGCAAAAGAATATCAGATTACAGCATACGCATGGTACAACATAAGATTGGAATTCGAACACATTTCAGCATGAATATCAATGCTATGTTTATACACTTTTCACTACGTATATTTAGTGTGGCCTCGAACTTCAAGACACGCGCAAAGAGATAATGGAGAAGAAGAATTATTAAGTGCCAACATGTTTTCATGCTAATGTGTAATCTTATAAAAGAAAAATCTCTTCCATTACCCTCTAATTTCCTTTTGTTTTCTACTTATCATTTACATATTAAACACTCGTGCCTCAAATATTCATAACTTTTTGGGAAGTTTACATGCTATTTTAAACCTCCGTGGCATTAAAATGGTGCATAACACGATTGCACAATATGCATCATCCCATAACACTCAAGTCTCTGAGCTCGTCAACTTTTTGCAACTGTGGTAGGACTTCCATCCCTGAGGCACGTTGAGGGATCATGCCAGGCAAAAGAGGACGATAAGCATTTACACATGAACATGAGGCACATTGGTTCATTTAAATTTATTCTCTCCACCCTTTGTTCAAATTATCTGTTTTCTTAATTTTTCCCCCTTATACTAGTTTGTCTATACTACAATGACCAAGTATAGTGCTAATTTCGAAAACCTCCCAGATTTTGGACTGATGACCGTCTAGGAGCTCGTATCTTGGGCGCCCAGAGTGGCTGAGAGTTCTCTGACAAGGTTGGAAAGCAACTAGCAGTATCTTCTCCAATAGAATTGTTTGGCATAGCAAAGTGCTCCCTCGTCATGCAACGATCCTTGGGTTGGCTTTACAGCAAAACAGATTGACCACTGAGGATAAGTTACTTGTCTAAAGGTATTATCTTAGATATCTCGTGTATCCTTTGCAATCAGCAGGGGAAAAAACCTTACTAATTTATTTGTTCCTCAACTTTGATACCATCTGGCATATGCTTGCAATAACTGCAACTTGCCGCGGCAAAAACTAAACGATATGGTGCATTGAGTAGTTGCTCACCTTAGTAACTTGATGTCACCGTTATAATAATGTATTGCATTTGTTGTCACTTTGGTTTGATAATACTGGCTTCAAATCCGTCCAACGAGAAGAGATGACTGATAAGATCTTAGAGCGTATTGGAGGATGTAATGGCCACTAAATGAGTCATTCTTCTCTTTTGGGTCTCCCAAGTTCGTCAGAACTTTGCCTCTCCTAGTCGGAAAAGGGCTTATCTATCTTTCAGGATATATCCCTATGCTTATATACCCTTTTTTCTTTCATTTAATGAATTCTCAATTTCCTTTCAAAAAAATTGTTTCTTCCTCCAATTGCTTAAAGGAATGATCAGGTGGATGTTTATTTTCACGGTGTTGTGTTTGTAATAACGATGTCGTTTATTGCCCCGAGACATGATGGGAATGGATTTGCTAGTGTGGGGTTCTTTGTCATTCTGTTTTTCAATATCACAAGGAGCTATACGTTGTCGCTTTATTCGGCGTAGACAACAATGATGTTTTTTGGATGTTGTGTTAAGCCACCTTAAATTGCGTGTTTCTTGTGTGCTTGATTTGTGGACCACCAAGTGAACCATGGCTTGAAGACATTGAGATTGAACTAGTCAGTTCAACCTTTCAGATTTTCCAGCAGTCACAAATGTCGTACTTTTCTGTCATAAGCTTCAACAATGACTTTGACGGTTGAATTCATCAACCTCCAAACCCATCAAAATCAACGTGTTGCAGTTGGCTGGTTTGATCCTCCGTAAGTCTCAAAATCAGCCCTTTCTTGCTAGAAGTGATTAAAGTCTCTACCAACGGATGGTTCAAACTTCCTTTAGAAAACAGAACCGACTTTGAAACGCCACATGGAGTTGCCGACTTCATTTCTTTGACAAACCATTCAACATCTTTATCATGGATAGGAAGCTTATACTAATCAACGAATCAACTGTAGAAGAAAACGACAAGAACAGGCCACTTTCCCTATTTTCCTCACTTAAATTCTTCTCTGGAAAGTGACTAGCTTCTAACTTCCTTCGGTTTTCTGAGATCTTGAAGGTCTCTTTCGTGGGTAGGTCCTTCAGAACTTTATGATTCACCTAACAGAAGCAGAGCATAACTCATCACCTACTGGTATGCCTTCAAAGGACAAAAGTCGAGAGAACATAAATGTAAGAACTTCTTATCATTAAACTGATGAGCCTGGTACAGATTTTCAAAAGGTACCGGATTACAAAGGTAATTCTCATTCCATAGCTACAGTTGTGTGTAATGACCTCAACTTTGAAGCTAAAAAGCTTAAGTCTATTATCATGATAGGTTCAATTATTTTTACATTGTAATATTTCACCACATTTTTGAAATCTCAAGCTAAGATAGCTCTATTCTAACCCCACATATTTAGACACCTTTTCAACTCATGATGTTTTGATTGTTAGGTAAACTTCTTCACATATTGTCCTTTTTGTGAATTGAACATGAGATATGGAGTTTGTTTTTATAATATTATATTAAATTCAACTATTGAGCTAAAAAACTTAAGCTTATTAGCATGGTAAGTTCAATTACTTTTAAATTGTAATATTATAATTTTTAAAAAAAAATTAAATTATGTGTTGGCAACCTTTAAGACATCATTGTTTTGGGACCCAAAACTCATATGCCAAACTATCCAAATTTTGGGGCTACTCTTGACACACTCTACTCTAATGTCACAACAAACAAAAAGTTACACAGAAGGACATTATCATGTCTCCAACAAGATTATAGCAAGATGATGAGGTAGAGGAGAGAGCTTTACTTTAATTGAATTACTATTCTAAAGTGTTTCCAACGATGGGTCAAAACTGCCATGTGTCCCTTCTACTTAACTGCAATTATAACTTCTTTAACAAGTGGGTCTCACATTGTCGACATTGATTCAAGTGTTTACAATCGATGGGTCAAGCTACACATCTCCAGCCACATAATTGCAAAACCAGGAGAGTAAGCATGCATAAAAGCACAATAATTCTGATCAATCATGGTAAAATTGGAAGAAATTTTAAGGAAATTACTATTTTCTTTTATTTTACAAAAATCAATGCATCCAATAATGCTTTGAATATATTCGTTAATGATTTTATAAAATCGTGTATTTTTTTTTCACTTTGTATATTGTATGTTGATGTGATAGTTTGGTTAAAAGAAATTTATGTACTATTTTCATGATTTGGTCAAAAGTTTTAGAAAGGATTTTGAAAACTGCCTTTTTTTTCAAAGAAAATTTTAGCTTATAAAATAAATTACATAACTTTGGGTGCTAAAAAGAAAATTTATGTTTTTCCAAAAGAATAACTACGTTGATATCCAATTTTTATCATCGGAAGTTATCATACAATATCTTTTAGTGTTAATAATAAGAACAAAAAGTTTATTTCCTTGTACAATCGTAATTATTTTTTAATATATTATTCTCCAAAAGTGTGAAAAATGTTCTGTATTTAATTTTTTAGAGTTGTTATTTTCAAAAAGATTCATTATTTTATACTTTTTAACAAACGTACCTTCCATTTTTATCCATAGCTCACTCTTGCCTTCCCATTTTAGCATCCACCATATCTTCATTTGCCTCAATCAAATAAAGTTCTTTCATCTTCTTAGTTAATCATTATAACTACACTACCTATTTTGCTTTCTTGGTATCTTACTTTAATCAAATAATTCTAATTTGATTTGACCAATGGAATACCCTTTATGTCTACAATCCAAATTGCATTCTTTCATGTATCTTGTTTTTCTTAAATAGTCTTTGGATAAAAAGGTAAGTTAAAAATTAATGTGTTGGAAGTCTTAAGATCCAACCTTAAAATTAGTTCATGAATTAGTAAAAGCTTTATTCATCTAAACTTAACTATAGGCTTTCTTTTATTTTGGTATAGAATATGTGACTTCCAACATAAGTCAATATAATAATATATATATATATATATATTAATAATTTATAAGTTCTATTAAATTTCGTTTGATGACTTAAATTGGAGAACAACAACTTGTCTTAACATATAGTTAGGTTAATTAAAAATACAATTAAGGAGATTCGAATTGTATTTTTTATATGCAAGATTACCTATTTTATGAGAAAAATGTGAAATTTGTTCCCAATCTAGTGACTCAAGTGGAGTTATTAAAAATCTTAACCTAATAGCCGGGTTAGAAAGATCAACCCCTTTGATTTTTAATACACCCGCCATCTTTGAACTCCATCCATGTGAAGTGATAACTCAGTCTTCGACGCCTAGGATTATGGCCCTGGCAAAAGCCAAAGCCCTGTGTGTTTTAGGCATGGAGTTGGAATTCCACAGCCCTTTCATTATTGCATATTAGACTTTTTCCTGAGAGAACATACGTGTAGCGCATGAAAGAAGGCACATAATTGTAGCAAGTTGAGTGTAATCTATGCATGTTGGGCTGGGTTGTTAAGCACCTAATACTTAATTAAATTAACGTAACAATTACTAGCTAGAAACACTGAAAGCCTCCCGTCCTGTCCTCCTTTTCAGTTTCTTTACAGACAAACAAG
This sequence comes from Casuarina equisetifolia, assembly GCA_028551475.1. Lineage (NCBI taxonomy): Eukaryota > Viridiplantae > Streptophyta > Magnoliopsida > Fagales > Casuarinaceae > Casuarina > Casuarina equisetifolia. The sequence goes on along the minus strand of CM052358.1, from coordinate 20,503,123 downwards.
GTTGGAATAGTTAGGTTCTAAACTTTTGATTAAGCAATGAAATGACAGTTGGTTCTTATCAAGTTGCAGTAGAGAAAATCTCTACTGCAGTGTGGGTTTTTTTTAATCCATAATTATGATTATCATTTTTTAAGGATAATATCTTAAATTCAAAGTTAATTATCATCAATCTTTTCCCTTTTTTTTTTTATCACTTTTAGTGATCAGGCATTATAAGATACACCATTTTAATATTTCATATATTTGTATATATAGATAATGAGTTCATTTTTAAAAATTTTCTAACTTGTAACCGTTATTTTTTTAAAATTTTTTGACATTTGAATACTACTTAACCGTTATTTATAAAAATTTAAAACCAATCTATAAATGGAAGTTTCCTCTTCTCAGTACAACGTTCCTCGTTTTCCCAAAAAAAAAAGAACATCCTGCGAATGCAATGAAAATTAAGAAAAGAATTTTGAAATTCTCAAAGAATGTTGGAAAGCGGAAGAGCAGCTTTTCTAGCCGAAATTAGCGGAGCGCTTCACTCGAGATGCCACTATTAGATCCTACGATCTAAGCGGGACCCACAGTTTCAGCCGACCTAGGTACTATGATTTTCCAACCTATTATATGAAACCTCCGAAAAACAGGAGGTTGCTGAAAGCATCCGCCGTGTCGACTAATCTCTGTCTGTGTCAGGCCCCGCCACGTCCGGGGTGGTACAGTGATTTGTGGATTTGGTGAGATTGTATCATTAGGGAGCGGATAAAGAAAATGCAAATTGGACTGCAGACAAAAAGAAGATGAAAGAGAAGAAGGAAAAGCAAGCTAGAGTGAGACGGCCATGGTGGACTACTATATTCCTTTCCGTTTGTTCTCTCAAGAAAATGGATAGAACCGTGAAAAGTAGAAGCTGATCTCTGCCTATCCGTCTTTTTCTGAGCTTCTTAACTCCACTTTCGTATCTGGGTATTCACTTTTTTCCATGAAGACTGTCCTTTTCCATGCCTATTTCTTGGTAAGACGAAGAAAAAAAGAAAAAACTCGAGTTTTCTCTTACATTCATTTTATTCTTCTTTTTCTGACTCTGGGACTTGGTTTTTTTAATCAGATTTTGGAGGTATGAACGAGCTAGTTTTGGCATTCATGTGGGTTTTCTGAGGTGCATTGGGATTGCTGATTTCTAGATTTCATTCTGTGACAGTAGTCATGGAAGATTGCTGTAGAAGCCTCCGCATTTCCCTTGCCCTGTGCTTGTTCGTTGTGGCTTATGGTGCCACAGACCCTAATGACCTCAAAATTCTGAATGATTTCAGAAAAGGTTTGGAAAATCCAGAGCTTCTCAAATGGCCTGACAAAGGAGATGACCCTTGTGGGCCGCCTTCTTGGCCGCGAGTGTTCTGTAGTGGGGATAGAGTAACACAGATTCAGGTTTCGAGTCTTGGTCTCAAGGGTCCTCTGCCTCAGAACCTTAACCAGCTCTCGAAGCTCTCCAATGTCGGCCTTCAAAAAAACAAGTTCAACGGGGCCTTGCCCACCTTCAGCGGGTTGTCGGAGTTAGAATTTGCTTACTTAGATTACAATGACTTTGATTCCATCCCATCTGATTTCTTTGATGGACTTAGCAGTATTCGGGTCTTGGCTTTAGATTACAATCCGTTTAATGCGACTACCGGATGGTCTCTTCCTGATGAGTTAGCAAAATCAGTTCAATTGACAAATCTTTCTTTGGTTCATAGTAATTTGGCTGGACCATTGCCAGAATATCTCGGCACCTTGTCGTCTCTGTCGGCGCTGAAGCTCTCATATAACCGGCTATCGGGAGAGATTCCAAAGAGTTTTGGACAGACGTTGATGCAGATTTTGTGGTTGAATGATCAAGACGGTGGCGGAATGACAGGTCCAATCGATGTAGTTGCATCAATGACTGCGCTGACACAGCTTTGGCTACATGGAAACAAGTTCACAGGGACCATTCCAGAAGGCATAGGAAATCTGATATCTTTGAAGGATCTCAACCTCAACGGAAACCAATTGTCTGGTCCAATACCTGCGAGTCTAGCAAGTATGCAGCTGGATAACTTGGACTTGAACAATAACCTGCTAATGGGTCCAATTCCAAAGTTTAAGGCCGGTAATTTTTCTTATGCTTCCAATTCTTTCTGTCAACCTAATCCTGGGCTTCAATGCGCCCCAGAAGTTACTGCACTTTTGGATTTTGTTGGTGATCTGAAATATCCTTTGAGCCTTGCTTCTGAATGGTCTGGTAATGAACCATGTCAAGGGCCATGGTTGGGGTTGAGCTGCAATCCACAGTCCAAAGTTTCTATTATAAATTTGCCAAATCGTATGCTTAATGGTACTCTGAGTCCTTCAATTGCAAAGTTAGAGTCTCTGATTGAAATCAGGTTGGGAGGAAACAATTTAAACGGAAAGATCCCTGACAATATTACGGCACTGAAATCATTGAGGCTGTTGGATTTGAGTGGGAACAATTTTGGGCCACCATTGCCAAAATTTCCTCCAAGTGTGAAGGTTATAACTGACGGAAATCCTTTGTTGGCTACAAATAAAACTAGCGTACCTTCCGTAGCTCCTAAAATCCCACCATCTGTGAGTCCAAAACCTCCCTCCATCAATCCACCGCCACATTCTAGTGAACAACCTTCACAGCAGAGAGCACCTCCCCCAGCCAAAGGCACAAGCTCCAGTCCCGCTATTGTCTCAGAGCAATCACAGACAAAAAGCTCCGACAGATTGAAAACAATGACGATCTTGGGTGGAACTTCTGTTATTGCAGTAGCTGTTCTTGCCATTTTTCTATCTATGTACTGCTGTAAAAAGCGTAAACTTGGTACAGATGTTCCTAGTTCCATTGTTGTTCATCCGAGAGATCCATCTGACCCAGAAAAGATGATTAAGATTGCAGTTTCGAATAACACAACAGGTAGTTTATCAACTCATACTGGAACTAGTTCTACAAGTAACATAAGTGGTGGAACTGAAAATTCTCACCTGATTGAGTCTGGAAACGTGGTCATATCCGTTCAAGTTCTCCGCAAGGGGACCAACAATTTTGCACCAGAAAATGAACTTGGCCGTGGTGGATTTGGAACTGTTTACAAGGGTGAATTAGAATGTGGGACAAAAGTAGCAGTTAAGAGAATGGAATGTGGGGCAACTGGCAATAAAGCATTAGAAGAATTTCAGGCTGAAATTGCCGTTCTTTCTAAGGTCCGCCACCGCCATTTGGTGTCCCTGTTGGGTTACTCTGCAGAAGGCAATGAAAGGCTTCTGGTGTATGAGTATGTGCCTCAGGGTGCTCTAAGCAGGCATCTTTTCCATTGGAAGCGCCTGACACTGGAACCATTGTCTTTGGCTAGGAGGCTTTCTATTGCCCTGGATGTTGCTAGAGGGATGGAATATCTTCATAGTCTGGCCCGTCAAACCTTTATACACCGAGATCTTAAGTCTTCTAATATTCTTCTGGATGATGACTTTCGAGCAAAAGTTGCTGATTTTGGGTTGGTCAAACTTGCTCCGGATGGAGAGAAATCTGTTGCTACTAAGCTTGCTGGGACATTTGGATACCTTGCACCTGAATATGCTGGTAACTTCTTTTTTCCTTTTTCATTCGTCTGAAACCCCTTTCAATTCCTATTTCTAGCATTGATTTTGAAGTAGTTCTGGGATATTTAGTATGCCAAAAGCTGCATCTGCTGTGGGTTTATCATTGATGTGAATATGATACTGTCAATCTTCTTGTGTTTTGCATATATAGCCCTCCTTTTCTTTTTCTTAGTTAGCTTGTTTACACCTTATAATATATATCAGTCTCTTTTAAACAACAAAAATAGTAATTTGATATGTGAGATGTGATTGTGATTGTATTTTTCAATCCTGAGTTGTTGTCAGTAGAATTTTGTTGGGTTGAATTGGTTGTAACATTGTAAAACAGGAATCGTTACCCAAAGACATAGAAGCTTATGCTGAAAATTTACTACCTGCTGACTACTTGGGCCCTTTGAGTACTTTGAATGAGCATTAAAGTAGTAAGCCATAGAGGACATGTTACGCAAATACTTTTCAAATTTATAAGAGCTCTGATGAGTTGTGATACAATACTTTTGGTTTTGTTGCTACCATTCAGAGTGCAGGTTTTACTCTTGAATTTTGCACTAAAATGCAAACATCACATTTTCTGCCTCTCCTTGTTGGTATCACCATCTAAGTTCTGTTAATCAGCCAAATCCTCTCTCCTTTTAATTTACTCATTTCTGAGAAAACTCCTTTTGATTGACAACCCGCAGAACTAACTAGTTTTAAGTGTCTGTTTTGTGTCAACCTGTCTTCAAGTAGGGATCACAACTAAAATACAGATTGGATGGAACAATTTCAGATAAATATTTAGTGTTGTAAAGTGATCCAATTTCTACTAGCAGTGAATATGATGTAGCTGTAGTGTTGTGATATTGTGATGATTGGTGTATGCCTAAATGACTCCTCAATTGTATTTGAATTTCAAAATCAATTTCTTGATTACTTAATGGCTTGGATGTCCTTAGATGATTGTATTTTCTAGAGTTGGTGTCTTTATACATAAACAATACTGACGCATCTCACTCTTGGCTTCAGTGATGGGGAAAATCACAACTAAGGTTGATGTGTTCAGCTTTGGAGTGGTGTTGATGGAACTTCTGACCGGTATGATGGCGCTTGATGAGGGACGCTCAGAGGAAAGCCGCTACTTGGCAGAGTGGTTTTGGCGAATCAAGTCCAGCAAAGAGAAGCTTATGGCTGCCGTTGATCCCGCTCTTGATGCAGATGAAGAGACCTTTGAGAGCATCTCTGCCATCGCTGAACTTGCTGGACACTGTACTGCAAGGGAACCAAACCATCGACCTGACATGGGCCATGCAGTGAATGTGCTTTCCCAACTGGTTGAGAAATGGAAACCTGTCAACGATGAATCAGAGCGTTACTCTGGAATTGATTACAATCTACCGCTTCCACAGATGTTAAAGGTTTGGCAGGAAGCAGAATGCGATGTCAGTGGTACTAGCCTTGATGACAGCAAAGGGAGTATTCCAGTAAGGCCTACTGGATTTGCACAGTCCTTCACTTCTTTTGATGGTCGATAAGTAAACCAAACACCAGCGCAATAATAGATTTTGTTGCATTCTTCTTATAAGTTGGTTGTCTAGTTGTTCCCCCTGGTCTAGGTTTATTATCTTTCAAGGAGCATCTCCATATGATCATTGCATGCAATGAGGTTATGGTCAGAATTCTGGTGCTTTGGGAACTCCTGCGTTGTGTTTTAGGATGTGTTTCTCGGAACTGGAGAGGTGATGCAGATAGAAAGCAGTTAATTATACTTTTTTGTTTGTCTTTCTGGAATCATTAAGTCAGGTTTTCATAATTAACAGATGTTGCGGTGTAAAGAATTGATGTTGTTTCAAACTGTATCAATTTATCTCCATATCTTTATTATAATTCCTCCATATTTCCTTAGGTGCTCAATTTCTATGACACATGCAACATGGTATCCAAAGCATATGGGGTAATTTCACAATTATTATGATTGGTGTAACAATTAGTGTATGAGTATAATTGTAATATCGTAATACCTTAATATGAGCAAGGGTATTTATATAATTGTAGTAACTAGGAGTTTTCTCTATGATATAAGATGAATAGAAGACCTTGGAGAGGAGTGGGGAGATCTTGGTACTTATAAGGGACTCAATTACTCCTTCCAATTCTTATTAGTGTATAAGCTTGTAATTGTGATATCATAAATCACTTCAACTTTAATGTCAATACCAAGCATCCAAACTGGGTATGTAAGGGAGTCTTTTACAAAGTTGATCTTTACTATTAGAATATTAGTCGATATAGAATATTATTTAGTTTAAATTTGTGTTTAAATGTATTTTTAATTTTTTTAAAAAAAATTTTAAATATTACATCTAACACATCTAAACTTACATACACATATGTTAAATCCAAAACTCTATAATTAAGATTTTCATTAACTCACTACTCAACTAGTTGGTTAAGTGAATGAAAATTATCTATTTTTAGTACTAATGGTCTTATTCTCTTACTCGAGATAATAATTGAAATGGGTTTTATTTATTAATGTTTAAAAAAAATCGGTTTTGTTAAGGATTTTCCTTACAAAAAATAATGAATTCTTTTTCAGAGTTTTCAACAACGAAGATGTTTGTATTATACATATTTGATAAGATATAATAAAAATTTCATGAAACTGTTCATATAACTTCTCCTTCTCTCTTCTAGAGTTTGTGCTCAACAACTGGTGATCGTTCTATCTTTACATGGTATTTGAACAACAATGAACATTCCTGCGTGCTCGGCCGCTCCCACTACAACTCAAGTCGCTCAGCCCCCCAGAGGATCCAAACCACCGCCACTTCTGAACCCAACTCAGCCCTTGTTCCCCAACCCAAAAAAGTGTGTCTCCCTCAGGCAGAGCAACAAAACCGTAGACCCTGTTGTCTCGTGGACCTCTTCTATAGCCCGGTCCTGCCGGAATGGCCGAATGGCCGAAGCCGTGGCAGAGTTTGCACGCATGAGACTTGCTGAGGTCGAACCCAACCATATAACATTCGTTGCGCTTCTTTCGGGTTGTGCTGATTTTCCCCTGGGGAGTGTGATTTTTGGCGCTTCGGTTCATGGGTACGTTCGGAAGCTGAACTTGGACAAGAATAATGTGATGGTGGGCACAGCACTGGTTGATATGTACGCAAAATGTGGTCGCGCGGATCTTGCGAGAATGGTTTTTGATGAGATGGGTGAGAGGAATTCCATGTCCTGGAATACGATGATCAATGGGTATATGAGGAAAGGGAAAGTTGAGGATGCAATCGAGCTGTTTGATCAAATGCCTAAGAGGGATGCGATTTCTTGGACCGCTTTGATCGGTGGGTTTGTCAAGAAAGGTCAGTTTGAGCAAGCGTTGGTGTGGTTCCGGGAAATGCAGCTGGCCGGTGTCGAACCAGATTACGTCACCATTATGGCAGTCCTTTCAGCGTGTGCCAATTTAGGAACTCTTGCTTTGGGCCTCTGGATAAGTGGATTTGTTATGAAGCAAGACTATGGGGACAAAATTAGGGTAAGTAACTCGTTGATCGACATGTATTCCCGATGTGGGAGTATCGAATTCGCTCGTCAAGTCTTTGAGAGTATGCAGAGGCGGACCTTGGTATCATGGAATTCAATTATTGTAGGCTTTGCTGTTAATGGCCATGCGGAAGAAGCTTTGGAGTTTTTCAGTTTAATGCAGAAGGAAGGGTTCAAGCCAGACGGCGTCAGCTTCACTGGAGCCCTAACAGCTTGTAGCCATGCCGGACTAGTTGATGAGGGGCTCCAATTCTTTGATGACATGAAGAGAGTTCATGGGATCACTCCCAGAATTGAGCACTATGGCTGCTTAGTAGATCTTTACGGCCGTGCAGGGAGGTTAGATGATGCGTTTAATGTGATAGAAAACATGCCATTGAAGCCCAATGAAGTTGTCTTGGGGTCATTGCTGGCTGCCTGTAGAACTTGCGGGAATGTCAGTTTGGCCGAAAGACTAATGAATTATCTTCATGAACTGGACCCTGGTGGCGATTCCAATTATGTGCTCCTTGCGAATATATATGCAGCCGTTGGTAGGTGGGATGGTGCAGGCAAGATTAGGAGAAGAATGAAAACTCGTGGGATACAAAAGAAACCGGGAATCAGCTCAATTGAGGTTGATTGTAGCATTCACGAATTTGTGGCTGGTAATAGAGCTCATGCTGAGAAAGACCCTATTTATGCAGTGTTAGAGCTCCTGTCCCATGACCTGAAACTGAGTGGTTATATTCCTGAAAATATTGAAAAGCAATCTTATGAAGATGATTGAAACATATTTTTGAGGTTTAGCATGCAAAAGCATGTTCTTGAGAGATAAGAGAATGTAATATATGTATTGGGACTACAGATTAAGCTAAAGAAATCAATTTTTGCATGTAAAACTTTTGTTCTAATTGACTTGCATGGAGAATATTGGTAGCTTTTGTAATTGAAGATCATTACTAAGCAGTACTAAATGTCCGGAAGGGAATTTCACTAGAAAACAGAAAATGAAAGAAGAAAAAAAAACGACGTCATGAGAAATAATGGAGGTAAGTCTCTTTTTTGGCACTAAAAGCAAACACAAAATAGTTTCATCAAGGTAATGTCTTGCCATTGTTTCAGACTGAACATTACAGTACAGACAAAAAGATGGAAGTCCCTTCAATCCGTAAAAACCACGCTTTCCAACATAAAATCTCTATAAACACAAAGTGTGTCCACTTCAAATTTAGAATATATCCTTTACAAACAACACTATCACCATTAGTTGCCTTTGCATCAATTGGTGAACTAAGCTAAGCTCTCTTGACACTTCCTTTGCCCGATTTCTTTTTTTTTGTGTGTGTGAATTCAGCACACCTGTATCTCCAGGCGAACGCAACAACTTATGGCATGTTGTAATCTCCTCGTATTACTAAGCATAGATAGCAAGACCATTAAGAGAAAGAACAGAGCAAAAGAAGAGCAGAAACATTTTTTTTATGTTTCAAAAACTGCCACAGGAAAAATGCTGATCTTCCTTGGTTAAACTCTTTAGCTTCAGAATCATTTTGATTTCCATGGTTATTTATGGATTTCCTGTTGAGTTTCTGGTTCTCCAACTTGATAAGTAACTTTCCATTATCCTCATGTGTACTAAAATCGTCTCTAAAAGAATCTTCAACTTTTTAGTAATCCAGGAAGGCGAGTTTTTGCAAACAGAGCTCCTTCGCCATTGTAAGGCAGGTAACCCACACGAAAATGGTTCACACAGATGCTACACTCAGACTCTTTACAAAAGGCTTCTCCTTGTATGCTAAACTCCGTCTCTTCACAAGCAGCTTCTCTGCCACCCTCTCAGCGACCTCCACCTTCCCATGAATCTTACAGGCCCCAAGCAAGGCCCCCAACAAAGCTTCATCAGGCTCCACCTCTTTTCCCACAATCAATTTCTCTGCTTCCTCCACTTGTCCCACCCTTCCTAACATATCCACCATACAAGTATAATGCTCTAGCCCTGGTCTCACGCCAAAACTCCTTTCCATCATCTCAAAATATCTCTTACCCTTGTCCACCAACCCCCCATGACTGCACGCTGTCAGAACCACAGTAAAAGTGGTCGCATCTGGCGTCTCTCCGGCCTTCACCATCCTATCAAACAACTCAAACACCTTACTAAACACACCATGCATTCCATACCCCGCCATCATTGCTGACCAGGAAATCTCATTCTTAACCGGCATTCCGTCAAACACTTTGCGTGCAATAACCAAATCGCCACACTTCGCATACATATTCACCAGAGCATTTGAATTCGCCAAATCCAAGGCAAACCCATTAAGCAAAACCGCTCCATGGACTTGCCGACCCAGTCGTAGAGCCGATAACCCCGCACAAGATTTAAGCACAACGGGCAAGGTTTGACGGTCAATGGGTTTTCCAGCACCAACCATTTCACGAAAGACGGAAAGGGAACGAGAGAACAAACAGAGAGACACATGGGCTCTGATAAGGACGTTGAAAAGGAATGTGGGTTGATGAGTGGCGAAGGAAAAGAGAACACTGGCTTGGCGCAGTTGGGCACAAGACGCATAGGATGAGATGAGCTTGGTTCGGATGAACTTGTGGCAGGAAACGCCGAGTCTTATGAGTCGAGCGTGTAGCCGTTTAAGATCAAGCAGGTTCTTCGTGGAGGAGCAAGCATCCAGGAGAACGGCGGAGGAAGGAATGATGTCCCGCGGGCCGGGCATTTTCAGAGCAAACCGACGAGTCTCAAACCTGAAGCCGACGTCAATATATCTGTCCCCAAAACCTGCGAGAAAGATTTCTTCGAAACTAAGCCAGACCTTAATTATATTCACATTAATATTAATGAGTTCTACAGCATGAAAAAGATGTGGAGGACAACGTCTTCCTCGTACGTTGCATTTAAATGACAAGCCAATATGAGCCTCACTATCATTTACTATAGGACTTCGTCTTCCTCGTCAGTAATCTCATTCCGGGCTACGACATTCAAAATGGTTACCATCTTTTCAGCATTCAACGATAAAAGATGAACACAACAATAACTTTGTGACGTATCAATGGCGTCGGTACTTTCACAACCTCTAAAAGGTCATGTCCATCCAAGTGATGTTACAAAAATGTCAAATACCCTTTACACTGTTCATCAATTTAACCAAATTTCATTGAAGTTCAAAGAAGAAAAGAGACATTGCAGAGCTCCGCAGCTACACCAGCAGGTAACATATATCCATTAAGAGAAACAACCCACTTAGTACAAAGATGCAAGTACATTAACAAGCACTGTCAACTCAGTACACCGAAAAGAGAGGAAGAGTTCTACGTTCTTCCATGACAACCAGAAAAGAAAAACATGCTCAAGCAAAATGTGAACTTCCATTGACAGAGCGTCCTAAGGACTTCAACAGGCACTGTCATGGTACATGTTAAGGAGTTCTAGGCTTTTCAGGGCTGCCCCCGTGGTGGTGCAACGGGTCTGGACCGGCGGGAACGTTCCTTAACTCCCAATCCACAAAGCTCCGACCATTTCCATCGGTTGCTGATCCTTGTTGGCCGACGTTCGCAGTCACTTTCTTCTCCTTCAAAACGGCCAGCAACTATACGGTCACAGCGGAAGTAGCGGAAATGTAAGTGAAACGAATGCAGAGGAAAACATAAGGAGGAAACAATGAGTAGAACACCATAACGGACCTTTCTGTTCTCCGTCTTCAGGGAAAGTGCTGCCTTGGAGAAGAAGCATCCATCTCCACCATTCCAATCTGTCAGAGTCAAGCAGTGCATTAGAGAAAACAGAGAAAGAACGTGTGGGAAAGTGAGATAGACAAAGAGGTTGACCTGAACATTCCTCCAGGTGCACCAAACATAAAACTACAAAGAAGACTCCACATATGAACAACAACTTCGACGCCATCTAAGGGAAGTGATCGCCTGACTGCGAATACTAACGTAGTTTATAACGTGGTTTATCAGGCAATGCTGCATTACACGGAGAATGGGGGATTTATAGACGCTCAGGAACCTCCATAAATGATTGCTCATGCAGCCATTTCCGGTGAAATGATCGACCTTTTGGAGCTATGTGGCACACAAAATGATCCTCAGCCGAACCAAATACTTATTAAAATCTCAGAGTGAATGACAGCGCCGTCTTCAGTGACCTGCAGCACAGCTACTTCTCAGAGCACATGCCAAATCCTCCTCCCCTCTGCAACTCACTGATGCAAAACCGACGTCATGGTTCTGACATTCCAGGAGTACGATCATATGTTTTCCGTTATGCATTTAATTCCCCTACTGCTAGTCCTTCTGCGCCATCTGGGAGATTCTCTTCTTTTCAAGCAGCGGAAATGCTTTGCATGAACAGGGAGATTCCTCTTACAGCTGTGGTGGTATACTTGCGGTGTAATCGAGGAGAAGATCTTGTATGACGGAATAAGATACTGGCTGATTTGGTGTTTACTCCCCGAATCCTTTGCCTTTTGTTGGAGTAAAGAACCCGCAAAGACTCCTTTGCAATACTGACGGTGTTTTCTGCTTATTTTGTTTACTTCCCCTTTGTTATACTTGCATCAAAATAAGCAGAAAACACCGTTAATAGAAGTTCTTCGTTGCAAAATTCAATTACTAAATGAACAATACGGGATGGAAGGACGGAGATCGCTACTTACACACAGGACGCAGTGGACAGAGAGCAAGGGATAAAAAAGTTGCAGAAAGAGTCAATCTGGAATTGTACTTTTGTAATACGTTTTCAACGTTATTATGATGGAGAAAGCGAGAAAAGAGACTGGGTGGGATGAAAGGGATGACGCCATTCTTCACTCTACTAAGGTTAGGCGGAGCAGCGCCGCCAGCTCTATTTAGGGATGATGTCAAGTAAAGGTCTTTTCCTGCAACTACTTTCTGTAAAACCACTGTAATGCAGGTGGATATGGCGATTATGGACGAAAACCAACATCAAATCAATCAGTCACTTCCGTCATGCAAATTCGTCTTCATGAAACCACATCAATACCGTCGTCAACCACGTACCATCCTAGCTGTATCTCTCACAGAACTGAGAAAAGAGAGCAAGAAAATTGTGACACAGAATTGGCTTCTTCTGCAGAGCTCCCTGATGCGCGTAATGCTGGTATCTAATATTGAAATAATACGTTCAGAATTAAACAAGCTGGCCAGTGCTTTTCAGAAAGAGTTTCAATAGGAGAATACGAACAAAAAGGAAGAAGACCACCAATCATGGGATTCCATGCATAATTGTCTCTTCTTTCTTTTTTTCTTTCAAGTTCTGCAACTTCAGGTGAAGGTATTCAACCCCATCATGGCATTTTATCCGTGATTGTGTCACATGTGCATAGACAAATAATCAAGTTGTGCTTTCAGTGTACCACACAAGAATAATATACACGTAAGGTTGACTCTCTTTTTTTCTATATATAATAAAAGGGAATCAAAATAAATTCTAATTGAAATACAAGATATAATCAACTATTTTAATATCATTTACTGTACTTTGTATCCTTGCTACATTTTTAGTATGAAAAGAGAGGAAAGATAGAAGGCATTAGGCATTTAAAATTTTAGTTTACATATTTCAAGTCATAAACTGAAACAGCCTCACACCCTTTAAACTAATCAATATTTTACAGACACGAGTTCTGTTTTATTTTGCCTCTTTTCTGCAAGATATACAAAGCCTTCACTCTTTGGGTTCCGATTCTAGACCAATTTGTTTTCTTGTTCTTCCCACAAATAAGTCCCCAGACTTGATCCAGCCAGGGATTCTTCCGATGAACGTCGCGAATGGGAATTGTGCCACTGCTTCTTTCCTTCCGAGCGAAACAATTGCAAGCGTTGAACCAGGCTTATAAGTTGTCATTTTGCTTTCTCTTCCTCCCGCCATAAGAACCCTGATGTTCTTTGCAGCCACAAGAGCATGTCTTTGCGCGAAGAACCCTTGTCTGAGTTCCTACAAGTAACAATTTCCAAGGAAAAATATTGCATTAGATTTTGCTGCAAACTACAACGGGTTGCAAGTTACATGATAATACTTATCCTTCTTTCCCTAAAGCACCACCTTATTATTGTTGTCTGAAAATCTGTTTACTTCATAGAATGGATAGTTATCTAGCAAGAACAAACCCAAAATAGGGAAAAAGAAAACATTTGAACAAATACATTTATATTTATAGCGGACATGACCACAAGAAACCTACAATATGAGCATAATTGGAGCCAGCCAACATGGAGCATCTCCTCAAAAGCAAGCAGGAAAAGACAAGATTCACGAACTTCAAGATATGATGTATGATATTTCAGTTCAGAATGCAATCTATCAGCTTTTTTCTAATATAATTGTCAAAATTTCACAAGCTAGTTGAATGTATCAACAAATACCATTAGCTGCATAGCAAATCAGCAAGAACCTTATTATTTTGAACATCCCAGACTTGCCGAATGCCACACTTCTTTAGAAGCATTCTATTTTTACTGTGTCTATCAAGGGTATTTGTTTGATTTAATAATAGCTAGAGTTCTGGGGGGAAAAAAAACCATTTGAAGGTCGAGTGTCTTTTTCCTATACGTTTTCCATGTATGAGGCCATTGCATTAGTTTGGGTTCAGAACAGCAAGAATTGTGAACAAAAAACCAGAGCAATAAATACCATTGCCAAATAATAACAGCAAGACAATTGGCACTTACTGGAATATCAGTGACATCTCCAATTGCAAATATGTTCTTTCGACCCTTGACCCTCAAATACTCATCAACCATCAACCTTCCACTAGTATCCAAGTTATCATTTAACATGGTTTGCCTGAGCCATCCTGAACCCACAGGTAACCCTATGCACAAAAAATGGCAATCTGCAGTGACAATTTTTCCATCTGAAGTTTGATATGTTTTGCTTCCATCTGAAATGGAGTCCACATTCACTCTTTGCTCCAATTTCACTTCAACCTTCTTTGATTCCAACCAACGCAGAGTCTTCTCAGAAGCTTTTGGTCCAATGAATTCCAGCAACCGATAGCCACTATGCACCAAACAAACCTTCTTATCTGGGAAGTCAACAGCAATTTCTCCAGCAAGTTCAACACCAGTGGGGCCTCCTCCAACAATTAAAATGGAACCCGCCGAATTGATCATTTCATGTTCTGCAGGTGCAAAAATTACATCACTAAGCATAGGTTCGGAGTAGCATAAAGTTGCTGCTCTTTCTTAGCCCAATGTTATTGGAGATGGTTTTAAGCAAGTTAGAATTTCATTGATTTTATTGGGAACTTTAAGAATTTCATTTTGACGTTTGCAGTGACAATTAGGCTCCACTATATCTTCTAAGCTATGGAATTAAGAGAACAAATTTGATGGAACAAATTCAATTAAGCTTCTCTGAAGTTTGATTTTAGCCAGATAATGCTCAAATGCTAGTTACATAAAATTGCTTGATTGTTTATTGGAACTGAGTCTTCGCTCATGGTAGCGATTGTTTAAATTGTTTCCCAAGTACCCTGTCTATTAACCTTAAAAACATAACAGCGGAAGGGCTCCCTAAATAGCGCAGCCACACCAAAAATAGAGACATGCAACCTGCCAATTTTCTCAGCACTAATTTTAGTAAATGATCAAAATGAAGATATGAGTCATTTTCTATATACACTCACCTGTTTGGTATTGTTCGAGTCTCTCAGCCTTAGTTTTTGGGGCAGCATTTGCATGGCCAGTGCAAATGACAAGAAAATCATAGGCAATCACTTGACCGTCTGCAGTCAACACTTCAGTTTCATTGATATCGATTGCACCGGATGTAACCACGCGGCCATTAGTGAGGTATTCTCTATGGTTGATCAGTGATCTTTTCGCAAATGATGGCTCAACCATTGACCTCAAGCTTGCCCATGGAATCTCAAAATACTCCTTCCTGTTTTCAAATTTTGTTTTTTCTCTTAGAAACAGAGATGATGACAGCTATCTACATGGAAAATTCTAAGAGGAGGCTCACGTAATGATCCAGACTATCAACATCTTAAAACTTTGAAACCCATTTCAATTTGATGTCAAAAACAGAACCCAAAGTTCTTAGGAACAAAACAGAGAAGAATGAATCTACAACTGATAGAGATATAAGAATGACAATATCTATCATGGGGAGAAGCAAATTACCCAAGTTAAAAGAGTGGGATTGGGTACATTATTGTGGGTTTCATGCACTAACTTTCTGCCCGTAATCCATGTATTAATTGCCAAGAAATGCGTAAGTGATCTACACACAACATTAGTAAGTATAGAGCTGATTAAAATCAAAACTGGTAATTCAACTACCGGTAATCCTACAGATACGATTAAACGAAAATCATGCATAGCTCTTCTTGAGCATTATTAACCAAAAATGTCCCCCCTCTTCAACAGGCTCGAACAAGAATCATGGCAGCAAATTTGAAGTCAGATCCAAGAGAGAGAGAGAGAGAGAGAGAGAGAGAGAGTATACGGATCAACGAGAGTGACATCGAGGTCGAATTGAAGGGTTCTAGCGATGGTGCAACCGGCAACTCCTCCTCCGATGACGACCAACTTGCTGCTCCTCGCCTCCGGGCTTAGCGACTCCATGCCGCGTTGCCCTCTGGATCACACAACAAGCGTGACCAAAGGGTGATCCTCAAGCGGAGAACAATACGCGGAAGGTTCCAATCGAGACACAGAAAAAGCGAGGGGAATTTTAAAGGGCGTTTGGGCACAGAAATCGTCAAAGCCACGTCGTTAACGGTTGGTGGCCACCAGATGGACCAACAAACAAGCAGCTAAACCCGATTAGCTGACGTCGTTTGTTGTTTCCACATTTGTCGTCGCGGCTCTCTACGACCTCCTGACAGAAGCAAAGTTATCCCTCGGCAACAAATATTCCTCGAACTAAAAAGCCCACAAGAGCAGTTGGGCTTAGCTTCAGCGTAGAACAAGACCTTGGATCTTTAAAGATTGCTGTCACAAGAGTCAATTAACTTCTTATCTACATCATGGGTTTTATTGTTTTTGTTAAAATGTTTATCATATACATACGTTCTTGCACACTAAATGAAATTAGACTTAAAGTTATGTGGGGCAAAACAAATTCAACTTAGACTTTAATATTATGTTAAATTTTTAAAGACTCAATTTAAAAAGTTAACTCAAGAGTTAAAAAAAGTATTTCATTTATTTAAATTTCATCATAAGAGATTGTATATTTAATGTTAGACTTTCATCCTATACACACTGTTGCAAGTTGAACAACATCAAATTTAAGATTGTCCAAATTTACTACTAACACTCAGCCTAAAAATTAACTAAAGAGTTAAAAAATATTTTTTTTTATTTAAACTTTATTAATATGGATTGCATACTTAATGTGAGATTTTCTTTCCGTACACAATCTCAACTATATGGATGTTATAAAAATTTCTTGAATCCACAGGTGAAAATGTTAACATTTATATTTATATTTATATTTTTTTATTTTTAAAGATGATCATTTTTTTTTCACTTTAAAATCAGCTCAGAATGTTAGAATGAAATTTCAATGACACAACATTATTTAAAATGTGTGCAGCTTGATTTTTACGAAGAAGTGAAGCAACATGTGTTTGGTTGTAAGGAGCCGAAAGGATGTCGACCCCGTGAGACCGCCACTTCCCCTTCCACGCGCATAATAGTGATACTACTTTTCTCATTTTCTGTCCCCCACTTCTTGTCTTGAATGATGGCGAAACTCTAATGGCAGAATCCTGATACCGTGTGTTCAAAGTCTAGTGCAGCTTAGCTTGTCTTTTTATGCTTAAACTTGGGGACTCAGTGATTAAAAAAAATCTATTTAATTGTATGTGAAGTTGTTACGGGCATAGATTTGGAACTAAGATTTCCTTTTAATTAGTAATTCATGTAATATAAAATATGACCCACCAGTTTAATGCAGATCCGAATTGCCTTCAGGATGCTAAATTGTATGATTTGTATGTGATTAGTGAAGATTTGGATAACTCAATGAATGATTTGAAAATATAGGAATATCTTACCAATTAGAATAGCAAAAAATGAGCATTTTGGACCATGTTTGTCTTTCTATTATTTTTTGTTTCTATCGTTGTGGACAACCAGATTTGAGGCAGAAGTTCTTTATAGCTCAACAGTATTTTCACATTAAATGCTGAAGATGTCCTGTATTTTCTTTTCTGTCATACTTATTACGTTTGTGGTAGTTCTGTGGTAGCTCAAATGGACCGAAAATTTATTTAATTAGGTTAACTCTCTTTGATTTCCCGCACAAATCTAAAGTTGTTTAGCGGTTTAAGGCCTAATCAAGTTAAATAAAAGGCCCCAGTCATGTCAATAACCTCCACTTGTTACGATTCTACACTACAATTAGTGGGCTGTTGTTATTTTGCTGAAAAATCACAATCCCCATGGAAACTTGCTGAAGAACCAGTGTTCCTGAAAGTGAGGTTGCACCTTTTCCCTTGCCCCACCAACTTCCAACCTAACTTCCCACGACCAAACTTAGCATTCTCTCATACAGGGATGGAACAAAAGCTTAGCAATTGATGTAAGAGACTATTTTTTTTAGTTAGATCAATTGTTAAGATAGAGATGTCTTAACGTCAAATTAAGATATTATTGGTGTAAACCACTATTTTTGGCATGTTGCTACTATTTTTAACAACTGTTATTTTTTATGAATCCAATATGAGATATTATATCATATTTAAACTTGAATTTTGACATCGTATTAAAAAATATTAAACTTCTGATTTTAAGATGGATTGTTAAGGAACTATGGCTAATAGAGAGCTATAGGTTTTTGATCTTAAGGTTTTTTATTCAAATCTCCAAACCCTCTTTACTTATTAAAAAAGAAAAAAAAAAGCCTATTAAGGAAGGTTGGCATCTAAACCTATAACGAATATGGGGATATCATATTAAGAGTGACATTTTATGATATCTACATCAAAAGTCTAAAATTTATGTCTAAGTATGACATTTTGTGATATCTTCATATCATGTCCAAGTAAACACATGTTAAGGAATCAAAACTCTTTCCATTTAAACTTAACTACATGTTGGTGTGAGATTTATAGCCTCTAACACTTTTTGTATACAATGAAATTGTCCTTATAGTAGTAATACCATACAGTAATGGGTTAAAAAAAAATCTAACTTAACTCTTGTACTATGTTAAAAAAAATTCTAAATTTAATTTATAAGTTAAAAGAAACTTATATTATTTAAATTTATTCACAAAATGTCATACTTAGACATAAATGTAGACGCCATATTTAAAAAAAAAAAAAAGAAGAAAATTTCGTATTCTAGAACTAATCACTTAACATGTTAAAATAAAAATAAAACCTAACCGTATAAGCGAGGTAGTTTATCATTATCAACACAAGTTAAAGGAAAATCCTATGGGTCCACCGAGCGAAGGTAGATGACCAGCCCGTTTCCCCCATATGCCAGCGTCGTTTTCCAAAGCTGCATGTGCAAGTTTGCGTAGTCCCAGGGAATAATCCAGGAGCGCCGGAGCTACAGCAGGTGGCAAACCAATCACCCGTCGTGGCATTATTGCGAACGCAAAATCGCACTCTGCTTATAAAGCGCATGAGCCGCGTAGGCCACAGCTTGAGAAACTGCTCTGCTGTGAATTAAAAGGAACGCCTACCTGGCGCACGTTAGGAGCAGCGGCAGCAAGTATGCAGTGCACGTGGTTGTGAAATCAGAGAGAAACTACTGACACCTTGGCCCTTTAATGCAGCGTATTATATAGACGGCCTTATCTTTGTGTGGCGTATCATACACTAATCATTGCTTTCTTCCAAGTGGGTCAAGTTTCTTACCTATTTTCTTGTTGTCTCGTATATTTTAATATTGTAAAACATTTAATAAGGTATTTAAATATGTAATAAGTTCATTAATACAAATTATTTTTTAGACTTTATTATCTTTTCTTTATTAAAAATGGAGGTGGGAGAATTTTAAAAAATTTATCAAAATAAGATAAAGTTTGAATCTTAACCTTGAGAATAAAAAATATGTAGAAGACGAGAGTTTTACATTAAAAAATAAAATATCTAAAATTAAGTATAAATTAAAAGAAAATCCTTCAAGTTTTTGAGTTGAGTTTTAAACCTTTTAATTTGATATCAGAGTTTAAGTTGAATAAAACGAGTTAATGATTTAAATAATTCTTTATATCATCCTGACGATACCATAGGCGATAAAGAGGTTTTAATTCTAATTTGGCATATGGTAGAGTCTCTAAATATCATTTAACTATTATGGAGCAGGCTAAATCTTATTATGTTAAATAATCAAAAGATAGTAATGAGATATAAAAAGTAGAAAATTGAAGTATGGTTTTATAGAAGATATATTAGTACTTCAAGCAAGTGAATTCCTATTGGCTCGTGTAGAACTAGCAGTTGCATGCTCGAAAACCGAGCTCACATGGATAAGTAGGCGCAATTTTCGTAGTAAAGTGTACGAGAAAAATAAGTTGAGAGGGGCCTGTGCGTGCGAGCGAGAGAGGGAGGAGAGAGAGAGTGTCGGCGTGGAGCCAGGCATGCCCATGAGGCCTCGTTTCTCTTCAGGAAGTGAGTAAAGGAGAGAGAGAGAGATGAGTGGTTAACTGGTAACCACACTGTCGAGTTAAATAACCACCTTCTTCTGTGTGTGAATTTCACAATCTGAATAAATGTATTGGTACTATCAGTGGGGTGAAGAGCAAGGGGGGCACATTGAAGGGTGCACGAGGATGCGCAGTTGGAAATGATGAAGGGATGCGAATCTGCGGGTATATGCTCGCTGTTTTCTCAAACGGGACGAATCCAGTGATTCGATTTGAGCAGAAGACTGGCATTTGCGCTGCGAGTTCTGAAGGCGGACTGTCTGTGGTTTTGGCAAATCCGGCTTTTTGATGCGCAAATGAGGAGCAATGGTCGTTGGAGATCCAAGGTTTATGGCATTTGGTGGTGAATGCTGAGACAATGGTTTGAAAGGCCTACAAGGAGTTTGATTGGGGCAGCGGGGATCTGCTTTTTGCTTTCTTCTCCTTTTAGTTCGCTTTTGGGAGCCTTCGTGGAATTGATTCTCAATCGGCATGGATCAGTACGAGATCATGGAACAGATCGGTCGCGGCGCTTTTGGAGCCGCCATTCTCGTGCATCACAAGGCCGAGAAGAAGAAGTAATGTCCCTCTATCTGTCTCTCTGGCCCTCTCTCACTCACATACACTCTCAGTGTTCCCTGTTGACATGGCTTGTTCTTGTACTGTACATTCTCGTGGACTGATCGGAAGTTATGAATCTGGCTATTTCAGGTATGTTTTGAAGAAGATCCGGCTTGCCAGGCAGACCGAGCGATGCAGGAGATCTGCTCATCAGGAGGTAGCTTCAATTCTGATTTTTCAGTTTTGATTTGTGTAGAAAAAAGGTATTTTTTTGGCATTTTGTATGGTATAATTACTTCGTTTGCATTCTTGCGGAATTTGGACTTTTAGATGGCTCTTATTGCCAGGATTCAACACCCTTACATTGTCGAATTTAAAGAGGCCTGGGTCGAGAAGGTCAGCACACTTTTTTTGTTTCTTCAGTGTTCAACCATTTAATTCTTGATTATTTGATCAAGTTGTTCTTCATTTGCCATGCCCATCCTCAATTACAAAGCCTATATACTTGTAAATGTAGGGTTGCTATGTTTGCATTGTAACCGGATATTGTGAAGGTGGAGACATGTGAGTGTTTTGTTTAATATTTACAAATTTAAATTGTGTCTTTTTCTTATTAATGTAGATATAAATTTCTCACATTTTTCATGTTTTTACCTTTAATAGGGCCGAATTGATGAAAAAGTCCAATGGTGTTTATTTTCCAGAGGAGGTAATCTTATTTCTCTACTACGATTATTTTATTGTGAAGGAAAAAAAAAAAAGAAGAAAAAAAGAATCATCTTTCCTTGAATTCATCGTAGAATTATATCTGCGGCGCATGACTAATGGTTATGCTGATAACTGTGAACATTGGTCAGAAACTTTGCAAGTGGTTCACACAGCTACTACTGGCAGTCGAGTACCTTCACTCAAATTTTGTTCTACATCGTGATCTCAAAGTATGTCACATTGCAGTCGTAATTGTTTCCCCATTGCTTATGAAGGTTTAATAGCTAACTTTTGCTGGTCTCTTGGCAGTGTTCCAACATCTTTTTGACCAAAGATCAGGATGTTCGTCTTGGTAAATCCACATATGTTGTTATTATTTGTAATAAATTTTAAACTGATCGAGTTTTGAATTTTTTTTTACATATGTTCACTGATTTCCTCGCTCTTGTCTGGTTTATATAGGGGATTTTGGACTTGCTAAAACCCTGAAGGCAGATGATTTGGCCTCTTCAGTATGTGTTTTTTGCGGAATTTCTTTTGTTTGTTAAGCAAAAGATTGGAGTAGGAAATTCAATCTTTAAATTTTGCACCATAAGGATTAAGACCATACACTTTTTGAACAAGTGTATAGGCAACATTGTTGACTTATTTCTTTATTGTGAAAAAAAAAAAAAATTCATTGTGCTGATTTAACTCCTTGTAGCTAGACCTACATCATTTCAATCTTCACCAGATTTCGTAGTCCATAGATAGCCTTATATGAGCTATCCTTATAAATATAAAATAGTCTCTGTTGACCCTCTTATTATATGCAGACTGGTAAAATTTTGGTTTATACTTAAATTGCTGGCTATCTATGCTGTACCATTTGATTTTAGAGTTTGATAAATGACAAGTGCACATTGCTTCTTGTATGGCTGTGTTTTGTAGCACTTGCAACAATATAATGTTTGAAGGAAAGTAAAATGAATTTTTACTGGTTGTATTTAATGTCCTGTACTTTAATCTGCAGGTCGTTGGAACTCCCAATTATATGTGTCCCGAACTGCTTGCAGATATTCCTTATGGCTTTAAATCTGACATTTGGTCTCTAGGTATGTAAACTATATTCCAATACATTTTGATGTTCTTTTCGTTATTTTATATCTGGCTTAAATTGTTTGTCCTTGACCAGGATGCTGTATGTATGAGATGGCCGCTCATCGTCCTGCTTTCAAAGCGTTTGTAAGTCCTTTGACTAATGATCAATTCTTGTACTTTGATAGATTGAGTAGGAATGGTTTTTGATTGGTGCTCAGATTTTTTATCATATATGTTGCAATTTCTCTTTGGTTTTTATACTTGGCTAGCACTTCTTGCATTATTCCTATTATCATGTCACTGGTTTTAGATTAAGTACAATTCATTTTGAGGTAAATTGGGCCTTGTCGTCACCTTTTCTCTTGTTCCTGTCTTTAACTTTTGTGCTCTTTTCTACAATACAACAGAAGGTTGTGAAAAAAGAAATTACTAGTGCTCTAGAATGACTAATTGGTAACAAGTTCTAAAAGCTTCAGAATCACCATATGACCTATACTTTGCCTTTTTTTTTTTTCCTTTTCTTTTCTTTTCCTTCTTCTCATTCTTTCTCTAAAATTCCCGTGTTGCTAGCTTTCACAGAATCAAGCAGCTGCCAGACCATCTGATCTACTGTTTAATGGGAGAAAGTATTGGTGCTAGGCATAGCTTTCCATGTTTTTATGCTGGACCATATGTTCCTGCATATAACATGTAATGTGCAATTAGTTTTTGGATCAGCAGTGAAAATTTTTGCACCTTCTATTCTACTGAATCTTCTAGGCTTTATTTTTGGGAGATGGAAATTTCATTTGTTCTAAACACCAGTCGCATGGTTGCTGAAAGTTTTATATTTTTGAAAAGACAAATGCTTTAGAATGCTCTTCACCTATTAAAGTTGTTTCACTTTGTAAGTGCTCAATGGTGTAACATATGGTGTTATATGCTTTTCATTCTTTTCTTTAACTAATTATCTTTATGCTATTAGTAAGTCTGTCTTACACTTATTTCATTTTAGTTGTTAGTATTAGATGTTTGATGTTGGCATTATACATCTGATTTCAGGATATGGCAGGATTAATTAGCAAGATAAACCGTTCCTCTATTGGCCCTCTGCCTTCTTGCTATTCCCCTTCCTTGTAAGTTCCGATCTCCTGTTGTGAAGTTTATTATACTTGAATTTGATGGTATTCTACATTATTATAAACTACATGTGTTGACAATGTTTCACTTGGGGCTTGTTCTTGATTAAGCTATTGCTTTGCCTGGCTGTCTATGGGCCCTAGACTGGAACCTAGGTGGCTCTTTTAGCAAGTTGCTAATTGTGTTTTAAATGGTGATGAACAGGCTCTGGCTTTACCTCGCTATCCCTTCAGGCTGTGCAGTAGGTTGATAGTCTGAATATATTTATTTAAACTATGTATATGCAAGTGTTGTGAGTCATTTAGAACTTTCGCGAGGAAAAGAAGCTTCCCTTCATTTTGTTGCTATAACTACATGACCTTTAAAATTAAATTCATCATTGCTTCTTTGCGTTTTATGTAACTTCATTTTTTATTTTGTTATTTGCTGAATTTGAGTATTGAAGATTGAGTACCATCATTGAGTATGCGTCATGATTGAGATTTTAGCTCTACTGTTGTTCTCAAGCATCTTATGCCATATATACATGTTTTGGAATGTAACAAAATGTCAAAGTTTTGGCTGTTTCTAATTTAAGATGTATCTCCAAGTGCACATCTAATTACATCATATAGAACTCTACCATGAAAGGTTTTGGAAACTTTACATGGTTTCATTTGGGGTTTAGTGGATCCCATTCTGAGTCCAATAACTCTATTTTTAAATTTTTTATTTTATTATTTTTGAATATTACAACTCATGCACCTAAACTCACACACGAGTGTCAAATCCCAATCCTCACGGTTAGGATCCCTATTAACTCACTACTAAGCTAGCTAGCTAAGCGACCTCATAACTCTATTACCCTATCCACAAAATAGGTCATTTATTGTTTTTATTTCGGTGTCAGTCTTAGAATTGTTCAAGGGGTGCCAAAAACCATTTCTGTGCTGTTAGGTCAAAAGAAGAGGCTAGGTGAGAATCCTTTCACGTGCTTCAAGTTTTGTTGTTAGTTTAACAATGCTGAATGGCATCCTTATGCACAGAGTTTTGGGTTAAGTAGAATGAATCTCTATTTTTGGGGGTTGACCAACATAGGGGATTGAGGTTGCTGGTTACCTGAGACTGGCAGCAGATGTCATTGGTGGTTTACCTAAAAACCTCTCTGATTGGAGAAAAAGAGAAATAGGGCTACTTTTGAATACAGAGTGGTAGCTACCCTTGGATAGAGAAATGAGCTAGCCACAAAAAAAAAAAAAAAAATGCTATGTACGCAAACTTTATATATTTTGCATATGGTAGTAAATATTGAGGAAAAAGCCTGATAGAAGAGTTTGTTTTTCATTACACAGGAAAACACTTATCAAGGGCATGCTGCGAAAAAACCCTGAGCATCGGCCAACCGTAAGCATCTGTACCAAATTTGTTGTTTCAATTTGAAACCTTTTCACTTCAGTGCTTCATCTTAATGTTTTGGATTTGTTTCCTGGGCAGGCAACCGATGTTCTGAAGCATCCATACTTGCAGCCCTATGTTGATCAATATCGCCCATCCTTCAGTCCTCCAACTGCATGTTCCCCAGAGAAGCCTATTTCTGCCACTCGTAGTTCTCGGAGAAATATGGCTGAAAGCCAAAACAGTAATAGTTCTAGCAGTGACAAAGATAGTTTGCTTTCAAATGAAAAGAACATTCCAGTAATGGTCTCAAACTGTAATGATAAAGGCACTGACATGGATTTGGCTTCTATTGATGATGAAGAAGGCTCTGAGAAGCTTCTGCTTAGTGAAGAAGAGCATCGGCTTGATATATGCACAATCAAATCTGATGAGCAAGAGGTGACGAAACTCACTCCTAAAGAACATATATCCAGTATTGAATCAAGGCAGCCAAAGACCATTAAAAGTATAATGATGGCTTTAAAAGAAGGGAAAGTTAGAGAAAATAGTTCTCCAATGAGAAGCAATCAAATGAAGGGCACTGGAGGTGCATTGATACAAAGAACAAACACAGAAGCATTGCCTAAAGTGCCCAAACCTAGTGCACTTCTTCATGGTTTTAAGTCTAATGCAGATACACCAACAGTTGCTCCAGCAAAGACATCCTTGGAATCTGCAAAGAGGATTCAGGGATCACATCCTTTAAAGCACCAGGTACAATTCTGATTCATATTTTCTGTTGTGGTTTCCTCATTTGTACTGACCTGATGACTCAAATGATTGTGGGTTGTCTCTGCAGTTACCTATAATTGATTCTTCACCTAAAGGTAAACCGAAAAATGATCTGACGCCTGTATCTGGTGGTTCTGTAAAACAAGTTGTTGACGATGGACTTCCTGCTAAGCCCAGGCAGAGGACCCCTCCTAATATGGTTAGACGATCATCCTATCCTGGACGGTTGAAGCAAGTGGGGCTTGATGCGCCAAATGTGGCGAACAGTACTGCCAAGTCTGGTCCAACCGAGATGCCCCATGAAGCCGAAGAGACTCCTCTTAAAGTGCCTAAAAATTGTCAAGCGCATGTTCCCAAGCAGATAATACAAGAGCCCCAGAAGGCTCAAGAAAGAAATTCAAAGCAAAAACAAACAGACAGTAGCAATTCCATTCCATCTTCAATGTCAATGCAAGGATTTGAGATTTGCGATGATGCAGCAACTCCTTTTATTAACATGAAAGAGCAGATTCTTGCTGATAATATGAGCGTCGCTCATAGTGAATGTTCAGAATCACAACTACCTAGTTGCTCGTCTACTACCCAGCTGCATTGTGAGAAGTCTGAAACTACTATCCAGCTGCCTTACGAGAAGCCTGAAAATATGTCTTGCCCGTCTATTATCCAGCTGCATTCCGAGAAGTCTGAAAATATGTCTTGCTCATCTACTATCCAGCTGCATTCCGAGAAGTCTGAAAATATGTCTGAAGGGTATGACACTAAGCCTATAATGCACTCAGTCCAAAACTCTGAAGCCATCTTTGATCTCCAGAATACCACTGTTGTTGACGAAAAAGTGAGTTCCAGTGTTTTTCAAGAACTTCCAGTCCGGAACTCTGAAGAAAGATTTGTTTGTAAAGATAATAACCCTGGAAGCAGACCAAGTAGCAGGCCTGGTATAGTGAACCAGCCATACCTTGCACCCGAATCAAGTGGTGATGATAAGTTCACGGTAAGGGAATTTCTTTCTTCAGTTTCAGATACTACACTTTCCATTGCATCTCCCATTTCAAGTCAAAAGAACTTGCAGCTGGAGGGAGGAAACATTTTATCAAGTCCCACAATTGAAAAGTCAGGTGCGGCCCATCTTTCCCCTGCTTTTGATGATGTCATTCATGTGATACGGCATAGTAGTTTCCGTGTGGCAAGTGAACAGCCAGTGCTGGAAACTGTAGAGATGGGGGTTCAGAATGTGGATGTTGGTAAGCTTATAAATGTGGTCAGGGATGAAATAGGGATGAAAAACATGAGTACTTCTGCGAATCTTAGATCATCAAGTGACTCTGAAACATTGAGTTTAAAATCAAATGTTTCTGATCAATCTAGTCTGAAGGAAGTGGAGGTGAAGGACCCTGTCCCTACAGTTCCAAAAACGGATGCCTCAGAGCCAATAAAGCCAAACCCTCCGGTGACTGAAGCAGAAACACCTGCAAAAGAAACACCTACAAAAGAAATCTTGGATGTTAAGTCTTTCAGGCAAAGGGCTGAGGCACTTGAAGGGCTTCTAGAATTGTCAGCAGAATTGCTCCAGCAAGATAGACTGGAAGAGCTTGCTGTTGTTTTGAAGCCTTTTGGTAAAGACAAGGTCTCCCCAAGGGAGACAGCAATTTGGTTAGCAAAGAGTCTTAAGGGAATGATGAATGAGGACAGTGGGCGGAGTTCAAGCTCAGTATCCTATCTGCAATAAGCTTGCTCTGAAATTATTTGTATTGTCCCTAGTAGCTCTTAGCTTTTTGTTTATGCTTTTATCCTTTTCTTTTTGTTCTTTAATTCGTATTGAAGCTCAGTTTGGATTTTCAAAAAAAAAAAAAAAAAAAACAGGCCTTATCTCTTTCCTTTTTGAGTTCATCATGTAATTCTTTCAACGCCTTCTGTTGTTGTACATAGAGAGACTATACAAGTGAATAACACTTCCCGCCAAATACATAGTATGTGCTCTAACTTCTACTGTTAGTGCTGTTATTAACCAAGGCATTCTTATAAAATGTGTAAATGTCTTGTCGGAATGAATGTTTGTATTTATATGAGAAAGCTGTGAAGATCTTAATGGCTAGTGCGACAGACTAGCCTGACTTGTACATCGGGTGGCGCATTTCCAGAGTAAGATAAGGTAAGCTTTTTTTTGAATGAAACGCGTTATTTCTTTTGGGTTGCTTTGAATCTTGTACTCTCTCAATCATGCATGCGTAAGGCTCCTAAATTTCAATCTCGTGTATTTGACTTGTGCATTTCCATACGAGTTGGAGCTTGGGTGATGCTACGTTTTGGTAGAGTATTTTAACCAACTCTTTCTCGTTTTCATTCACCTGATGCTGATGTAGGCGGCGTAGCCATTGGCCAATGTGACTGACTGAAAGTAGACAATCCCCGTTAAAGGTCGAGCAACTGAAACAGTGCGACGTGGTGAAACGCAAACCATACTCTTTGGTTTTCCCCTCTATTTCTGAACTCATTGGATATTGCTTCGATCGTGATCAAAACGCTCGCACCGACCATTCAAAACAGTCCTCTGCGGGCCTCTTTCTCTCTCTGGACGTGCTCTCGTTTCAGAGTCAATTAGATAGAATTCCCAGTTCAGTCATATTTAACGCGCTTTGCGTAACACAAATTTCCCGGAAAGAAGACGTCCTAGAAAGCCAAGTCTGAATTACGCGTTTGGAGACAGTTTAAAAGCCCATCTTCCCTTCTCATTATTACCGCCATTTCCACTGCAAAACTCACACTCAATATGCCTTTTTCCAGCAGCCATGATCACCCTAGCACTCCACCCCCGCAGGCCTACCAGCCTACACACGATCCCTCACAGCCTGACAACTGCATGAAAGCCGATACCATCCGGCGTTGGGCCGTGATGCTGCTGTTATTTTCACTTACCATCAGCTTGATCATCTCCCTTGCATGGCTTATTCTCAAGCCGCAACCTCCACACT
This sequence comes from Casuarina equisetifolia, assembly GCA_028551475.1. Taxonomy (NCBI): domain Eukaryota; kingdom Viridiplantae; phylum Streptophyta; class Magnoliopsida; order Fagales; family Casuarinaceae; genus Casuarina; species Casuarina equisetifolia. The sequence goes on along the minus strand of CM052358.1, from coordinate 20,474,791 downwards.
TCACAGTCAACGCTTTCACCATCCCCAACATTAGTCTTCCCGTCTCGCAGTTAACGAGGAAGTACGGCATCGAAATTCTTATAACAAACCCCAACAAGAAACTAAGGTTGTGTGTAAGCAATTTCAGCATCTGCGGGTCCTATGGGAGAACCTGTCTTTCTAACAGTTCAGTCACCGCATCACTACACCTGGACGAGATGAGTCAGGCGAATTTGAGTGCCCAGCTGAAGCCGGATCATTGTCAGGTCAAGAAGAAAGAGCCGGATTTGCACTTCAAGATGTTGGTTTCAACAACATTTGAGGCTCGACACTGGTTTGATATGGAAAGATCAGTCGTTGTTTCCTGCGAGAATCTGAAGAGTATGTTCTTAACTCCTAAATCGACAGGGAAGCCCAGAGAGCAAACAGAGAACTGCGTTTCTTCTTACGGAAGCCTTCTTGACTGTAAATAGTTCTTTGAGTCTTTATGATCTCGAAGTTTAGTTGTACCTTTCACCTTTTCTGCCCATGTACCTACTAGATTCGTAAAATGGAAGTTCATCTGTTTGGTGACAAAAGCAGGGTTGAAAGTGCGCAACTTTTCCTGTTTGTGATGGAGGATGTGACTTCAGCACGCGTAAGAAAGTCCTTTTGTTCTTTCCATTTTCTATAGCGTTTTCTAGCTCCTTCTTTGCCTTTTTCTCTGGCTGAAATGCTTTTGAAGTGGAGAGAGTCTAATGACGTCTCCACTTCTTGTTCTCATCAGGACGGAGGGGCATGGACTTGTCTGATAACAACGTTGTTAGTAGAACACCGTATTTACTGGATGAAGAGCTAGTTTTTTTTTCTTAGTTAAGTAAATGCCAAATCTAAAACCCTTTAAGTAAAGAAGATTCGAGACCTTTGGAAGCTTCACTAACAACTAGTGAATTGACAGGCGAAGTGACAATTAAGGATTCAAAAACAATAATTTTTTTCCACCGTTAGGAGTGGGCCAACGAGAGTCTTTAGTCTAAGGATATCTCAACTTGATACCGAGTGGTATGCTTATAGCGGATTTTACTTTTTCACTTTAGCATCACTATGGCTGCTCTCAATTTCAGAACAATTTTCACGACAGCTAGTCTTGTCAATAACCACCACAGATTCTCCAGAATTTTCAATCAGATGACTTTTGACAACTCAATACTTCTATAGAATTTATGTAGAAAGTATTCAGCAAGTGGCTTTCGTCGGAGAGATGAGGATATGGTTGCTATGCAATGCTCTAAATAAGTGATTATACTTAGGCCTGGATTCACCACATTTGGGCCAATGTTGTCATTTTTGGACTAAGTTGCTATAATTGTGTATACCCTTTTTCCTTTTCTTTACACATGCCTATTCGCACTTTGTGGCACTTTGTGGTAATTGTACAAAACGAATTTGTGGTAGCTTTTGTTCTTTGTGACAAAGATATAGAGCTAAATTGATAAACACCTAACTTAGCTACATTCAAAAGTGTATGGCTAGGTGTGTGAATTTAAATAATAATAATAACAATAAAGAAATACAGAGCCAAAGGGGATTTACTCATTCTCCTTTTCAATAAAGAGAAACTTCCTCCTTGAATAGATTGGCTTGTTTACTTACAGATAGCTTGTTTATAAACTGAAGTTTAACGGTTTCAAAAGAACTAAACTTTTGTTTTACCTTGAAGGAATAGGTCAAAGGAATTGTTTGACAAATTAATATTGTTAGAAATTTATAATAATCAATAAGATATCCTTAAACTTAACAAAAGCAAATAAGTTGTCTCGGTGATAACAAATGTGGGACAAATTTGTTTGACCCATCTTAAAATCTTGTGCCTCTTGTTTTTATGACTTATACTTGTCTTTTATTTTTCGTGGGATTGGTATTTAGGGTTCTTTAGTGAAATATATCTTTATTGATGAATTGAAAAGGAACTTTTGAGCTCCCTAACCAGTCTCACTTATTCTTGCAACTAGCCAAACGCAATTTCCTACCTTTTCAAAGGAAGGAGAAAAAAAAAACCATTAGTTTGAAAACTTCTCTGCAAATTCCTACTTGAAATTCTATTGCAACAATCATCCATTGTTCCTTTGGAATCCAGCAAAAGGCTTCAACCTTGCTAGAAGTGGAGCATTATGTTACAACCGTATAGACATCATCTATCGAACTTAGAAAAAATGGATCCAAGAATAACAACAAGAGCAGAAGGATTTATTTCTGACTACCTTTTCAAATATTGGATGACCTGCCCGACCTAATGTTTCAAAAGCATAAATGTTTTTGCTTAATCAAGTTCACCTCAACTCCTATTTCAGCTCTTATACATGCTGCTTCTATGCATCATCATCCGTTGCTCAGAGGACGATGCGGTAACTAAAGAATTTCGAGCAACCGCGTTGGTATGGATTGCCCGGCCAAGGAGGACCCTTTTCACAACCAGGGTATGGACCTTCGGGGGCTTTGCATGTAATAAAGGGCCGAGTGAAGGACCATCAGCCTACACATGGTTCAATACAGCCATGCAAGTCAAAGTCGAGAAGGAGTGTTAAAGGTTAGTAAGTATTGTCCTACATTTGGAACGTGAGAATTGACCATTGGCCTCATAAGCAATGATATTTTTTCACTTAATATTTTTAGGTTTTGGGACATGTTCTCACAATCTAATTAAAAAAACCACCATTCACGTTGAAGAGTGTGATAGCCAATTCCCTTGAGTTGATATGTATTATTTTCTTTACATAGGGTATTTAATTAGGTTAGCTTGTTTCCATATAATGGTCCTTCATATTCCAATACAACTAGTGATGTTTGTTCATAATTGATACAAAGGAATACTACAATCTACACCTTTTGGCTAATTATCATCCCCTTATATGTTTCTCTTTCTTTTCACCTTTATGACAATGCTTAAGGGTCACTTGTTTGGTGGTTTAATTGGAACGACCGGGAAATTTTTACCTAATTGGTGGAAGTTGGAAACACCCTTGGTGCCTTTTACTTGGACAAAAGAATGCATAATTGTTGTGAAGAGTGAAAGGCTAATGTTAAAGTTGAAAAGTTCTAATAGATAAAGAGGTTAATATTAAGAGGTCAGAAGAGAAAGAAATTAGAGATAAAATGTAGAAGAATATTCATATTTTAAAAATAATAAAAAACATAGAGGTGAAGATCTTACATATTTGAAAACAGAATGAGCTCGGCTTCTATGCGTCTTTCTTTAGCTACGCAAGACCCTTCTAGAACTGCAATGGGCTACCCAATTTTCAGTGGTGTCCTTCCCTACCACTACATTGCATATTCTTCCATCCAGGTGCAACTGCAGTACTAGTCGTACGATTACCTCTACCAAAAGTTTCCCTTGTGCACCTTGGCCAGCTGCATCCTTGTTAGGCATGTGTAAAAGGCCCAAATTTTTTCAAAAAACCTCATTGAAGAGACGAATTGTTTAAGTTTATGAGGTATATCACAAGTATATTTCTCTTCTGACATGTGACTTTGTCATTCGTAGTCCTTTACCTACTCAGTCACGTTTTCTCCCCAGGATGCCAAACTTCCGCATCGAGTCCAACTTCTCCACCAAGTCTAAGTACCCGTCTTCTGTAATCAGCACTTGGAACATTCAATTCGCCATGAGCTGTTAATATTGATATCATTTTTTAGAATTCGTCTAGAATTTCAACCCCGTCAGATGCTGACTCAGCCTTTGTGCTACCATGGAGGATGATGCCACGTTAAATGCCTTAACCCTGCAATATCTTCCACCAAATATCCAGCGACTTTTAGTGGAGCTGCTCTCCCTTTGACATAACAACACCAGGAGCTTAATTACTTTCTCCACCAGACAATCACCTAAATGTTGTACAAGCTTTCTATGCAGAATAGGGAAAAGCCGAAGAAGCTCGTGAGGCTGTTATGCAACTCTTATATGGAACAACTTTTGAAGTTGGAGAATCATCACACCAAGTAAATCTGCAACTTAAGAATAAACACAAGCTTTGGACCCTCCTTGAAAAGATAGTCAACTCCACTTGGGTCATGCATCACTATTAGAGGCTCAGTCACATAGAGAAGAAGCTTTAGTGCAAGTCAAAGAAAAGTAAGTGTTGCCTACAACCTTTCTGAATCAGGATCTTAATGTAGAGATTTCAGATTACCCACTCGACGTGGGCATTGTCTTCCCATTATTCTCTGCACAAGCCATGGAGCTGGCTAATGACAGGTTCATACACGGGCTTAACTATGATGAGATGGCAGCTTTCATCTGGCTATATATTGATGACGGTACTCAGTAGAATCCAACGGCACTTCATGAAAGACTGAATGGAAATCTAAATGGTTTTGACGATGAATTGTTTATGGGAACATATGAGATGGAGAACGTGAGAGAGAGAGAGAGGATGTTACGGGAATGTTAATGGTGCATGTATCGTGTTGAGAGAACTGAACCCAAAGAACCCGCTTGTGGCCCTGAGAGATTACGGGAATCTGGACGCTGATCATGAGTTAGTAGGTTTGATGTGGATGTGCATCCACATCAAGGTTCGTCTCACTTGGATGAGTAAGTTGGAAGAAATGGAGTGGGGCCGTGTAATAGAAGAAGTGACATCCATGCAAGTTGTTTTTTTTTTTTCGGTCTTTTGTAACCGTAGCACAAGTTGCTTAAATAGTTAAGGTCTTTTGTGTAAAATAGAAGTGTAAGTTGTAGTGCTAGTTATAATCATAAATGCCTGTAAAAAAGGCAACCCATAGTGTACCCAAGCAAGCAAGTTTCAGTTGCTTCGCTTCACGTTCCCTCTATTTCTATTCCTCCTATCATCTTGTTTTCCTTTTTCCTTTGTCTTCAGAGTTCTAATCCTCCATCTACATTCCGCTGTATGTTGCTTTACTGCAACCTTTTTCTATTTTCATTTTGGTACAGAGCATGTTCATCCAGACTGCACTTTACTATCATGGCACACCAGCCTACCTATCCTTCTCTTAATGTTGTCAACTTCAACAACTTTGTTACCATGAAATTAACAAAAGAAAATTATCTTTATTGGATGGCTCAAATGAAGTCATTGCTCCAAACCCACAATCTCACTAGATTTGTAACGGGTCAAACTTAGTCCTATATTGTCTTAGTTGTTACTAATGACAATAAAACCCAAGCTAACCCAAACAACGAGTCATGGAAGTAAATCTATGCATTGGTCTTCTCATGGATCATTGGCATGCTTTTGAAGAAGCAATGGGGCACATCTTTGAGTTGGAAACTATAGCTCAAGTTTGGGATGTACTCACAAGTCATTTCTCTTAAAGAATCGAAACAAGGGAGTTTGGGTGACTGATGGAGCTCAATAACCTTTAGAAGGAAGGTAAACCTTATTTGTCTTTCTTATTGAATTGATAACTCTATTTTTATAGAGTTATTTTACCTATTTTAGGCAATAAATAACTTTAATAATTGTGAGAAAATATTTGAACTCCTCTTTATTTACTTAAATTTATCTTTTTTATGTAGCACAAGAAGGCAAGGAGAAAAGAGATGAACATGGAGAGCCTGATGCTTATTGTGTGACAAAATCGTAATATCAGGATCAAAAGAGTCAAGATGGGCTTGGGCTTTGAATGATTGTTATTAGATTTTATTGTTATTGAGTTTTCTAAATAATTAAAAAACCTAATCATTTTAGGAGTTCAAAGCCTAATTAAATTAGGAGTTCAAAACCTAATTAAATTAAGCTTTCAAAACTCAATTGTTTTAGATCTCTAAGACCCAATTCTACTAGGATAAGAGTAGGTCTAAACCTAAACCCTATTTAAGAGAAGAGAAGAGGCAAAAGAAAGAGAGGGGAGGAAATTGAGCACAACTCAAGAAAGAGGCCAAGAATTCAAGATTTTCTTAAAGAGAAGACAAAAAGGGTGACAGACTTCTTGTTCTTGGATTCAAGATGTCTTCTTTATTCCCTATTATTATTCTTCCTCATTATTTCTTTATGCTTTAGTTTATTTTTGTTAGAGCTACGATGTAACCTAATTATGATGGTATGAATCTTATGATTATTATGTTTTGCAAGATATTTTATTTATGTGAGTTATATATTATTATGCTTAATGCTTTTAAGTGATTGGCCACCACTTGAATGATTTGATGTGCATGTTTGAGACTGAGAGGTAATAATATGCAATTGCTTCTTATAATATATAACCATGAATTAAATGTGGATAGACATATACCATGTTGTTTATGTGGCTTTTGGTGATAAGATAATCGAAAGATTTATTGTAAACTGGGAATGTTCATAGATCCTAATGCATTTGGTTTGTTTCAATTCACATATAGAAATATAGTGAATTAATGAACTAAGTAGATTTGCTATACCTAGACATAGGATAGTAAATAAATTAGGAAGTTCCGCCATCACATAGATATTATCCCTCTTGCAAGCATACATAATCTACGTTAGTACCTCATAGTTATGGTGAAATCAGACACTCTAACATATTTTGTGTATTTAGTTTTATTAAATTTAGTTGATTAGTTTATTCTCTATCAATTTGGATTTGTTAGATAAATTCTAGGAGTTGTTCATCGTTAGTAATTAGTTGGCATAGTAATCACCAATCTCTGTGGGACGATACTTTTTTTATCATTATATTACTTGTTCGACATGTTCACTTGCATTTAAAATTCACCGAACATGAATTCAAAAGCATTTTGAATCAACTCAATGCAATCAAGAAACCATTGAATGATTTAGCAAAGGCTTTTCATCTACTAGAAATTCTTGATGAAATATATGAAACTCTCAAGTTTGCTATGTTTAGACACCAGTTCCAAAATTTAATAAGCTAATCTCATAACTTCAAGCATATGAAGCAAGACTAGGCTATTATAAAAAGCCAAGCAGCTTAGTCATTAATGAAAACATTACTTTCTATGCTCAAAGAGGAGGAGGATGAGGTAGAGGTGGAAAAGGAAACTCTCATGGAAGAGGACAACCATACATCTCAAGTAAGAGGTTTTGTCTTGACATTAGCAGGAAATAAGTCAACCCCATCAAATATTTAGAGGGTTACAACATTTGATAATCAATTAGGTAATATTAGAACCTTCCCTATAAAGTCCACTTTGATGTATCAAATATGTGAAAAGTATGGTCACATAACCCTCGAGTGTTGGAAGCATTTTAACCACACCTACCAAACCAATAATTTGCCAAAAGCACTGGTATCTTTTCATATAGCCAAGCATGCTAGAACTAAATGGATAGCTTATTTAGTAGCATTATCTCATATTCTTGATATAGTAGGTAAACTTCTCACATTTACATATTATAAGGGTATGAGTAAAATATTACTTGGAAATGAAAATAGATAGCCTAATCACTCATGTTGGAATCAAAAAGAATCTTTTGTATATTTCAAAGCTCACATATGATTATCCTTGCACAATGTTATTTGACAAAGATTCGTTTGTGGTAAAGGACCTAAGAAAATATGAAATTTTATTTTAGGGATATAGGAAAGATGGCCTGTATGCTTTGCTAGGAGATAAGATATATGCCTTCTTCACTCAAATGCAATAAGATATTGATAAGTCAACCTGACACTTTCATTTAGGTCATACTAATATGCAAGTTTTGAAACTACTTCAAAGGCAAAGGAAAATAAAAGTAAAAGTAAAAAAGGATCCACCTTAATCATGTCCCACCTACTTGGTTAGTAAAAGCCATTGTCTACCATTTTCATTATCATTGAATAAAAGCATTGTGCCTTTTGAAAGAATACATAGTGAATTATGAGGTCCTTCTTTAATTCCTTCATGTCAGAACTTTCTATATTATGTAGTATTAATTGATGAATGTACTCATTTCAGTTGGCTATACCCCATAAAGAAGAAATTAGATTTCTTTTAGAAATTTGTGGACTTCAATGCTATGATTGAAAGGAAATTTGAACAAAAAGTTAAGATTTTCCATTCTAATAGTGGTGGTAAATATACTAGTCTAAAAGTGGCAAAAGTTCTACAGGAAAAAGGAATTCTACATTAGTTTTCTTATTCTTACACACCTAGTATAATGGTATTACAAAAAGAAAACGTAGGCATTGCATTGAACTAAGACACTCCATGTTCATCCATACCAACATGCCCAAGAAATATTAGGTTGAAGCCTTTCTCACCTCAATATGTATCATTAACCAATTACAATTATAGGCTTTGAAAAATAAATCACCCTTTGAATGCCTATTTCATCACACACCTGATTACAAATCATTAAGGGTCTTTGGAACCCATTACTATCCTTGTCTTCAATAGTTCTCATTGATAAGCTAGCAGCTAAATCTCTCTATTGTATTTTTATTGGCTATAGCTTAAAGCACAAAGGTTACAAATGGCTTCCTATTCTTATAAGAAAGATTTTTATTTCTAGGCATGTGTTGTTTGAAAAATATGTTTTTCCTTTCAAGGAAACTATTAAAACAATGGAAGAAACAAAAATCATAATGAAATGATAGAATGGCCAACCACTTAGATAAGTCTTTAAAGAACTCAAGTTGCAATGAAATGATAGAAAAGTTTGTAATGATTAAAGATCCAACGAATCTTTTATAGCCACACGAAGTAAAGGAAATTTTATTGATAAGACATTTTCAATTGTAGCCAACATCTTATTACAAATAATTCTGACAACTTTAGGAAAAAAAGAGGCATTCACCTATTATAGATATGGTGTGATTTGATGTTTTTTTTTTACTACTTTTGGCTTTCGAAGAAAGATACATTATTTAAGAGAGAAAGAAAAAAAATGTTTGAAAAAATCTATGCTTATTATGAAGGTGAAGTTTATAAATAAGACAATTCCTTCTATCGTGTACCCTCAATTAATGTAACCTTAGATGCTTTAATTGTAGATTCTAGTATTGAGTGAAAGGTTACACCTATGGCTCACTGTTGCAGGATGAAAATACAAGGCCAATGACCAATTGCTCAAGACATATTGGTCCTAACGACTGTACAAACATAGGAGAACTTGACACCTCTCCAACACATGTAGACCTAATTGAATGCTTCTTCAATCTAAAGACTTCAACATTGCATGAAGGAATCATTTTAGGCCTACATAATTTTGAATGACCTGCAAACACAGTTGGAACCTTAAATACTTGCAAGCTCCCTCAATTAGCACTTTCATACCCAAAAAAGGACATTGCAAAACCAGCTAGTCCTTTGGCTTGTTTCCTAAAGGAAGCATACTCTCGAGAAGTAGCTCAGCCCTCATAAAAAAAAGGGTCTTTTGCTAAAACTTCTTTATCACCAATGATAACTTCCACCATAGAAATACATCTCCCACAAGAAGCAACACCAATTTTGAAAGTCACCACTCCATTGAATCTTAACTTGATGAGAAAGGTGAAGCTAAAGAAATTGTAACTTTCAAAAGCTAAAGAAATTACATAAGCCAAACAAAAGACCTTCACTTAATTACTTAGATCCTTTGAAAGAATAAGACATAGCAATTGATAAGGAAAGTTGTGGACGAACATAACAGCTCTCTCAAAGACTCATATAAATTACTTTAAATCCTAACAAACACAAAATAGAAACTAAAAGTCAACATGGGATACAAAAACCAAACCTTAAACATGCACTTATAACTTCACTTAGTGTTCTTAAAGTCCCAACCTCAATAAGGAAGGCGTTAAAACATCCAAGATGGATGGTTGCCATACAAGTCGAAATGGAAGCCCTATGTAAGACTTCTGCCTAGTTTTTAGTTTCCTTAGGTGCTAGCATGAATAATGTTAGTTGCAAATGGGTTTTTAAACCCAAAGTTGTAATTGATGGAACATTTGAAAGGCTGAAGGTATGTTTGGTTGCAAAAGGTTTTCATCAAGAACTAGGAGTTGACTACTAGAAAACTTTTAGCCTAGTTGTATGAACATAACCATATGAGTTGTTCTTGCCCTAGCATGCATGCAAAGGTGGATCATGAGACAATGCAACATAGACCATACTTTTATTCATAGGAAGTTGACAAAACCAATATTCATAAAACAACCTTTAGGTTTTCATGATCCTTTTTTTCCTAATCATGTTTGTTATCTACATCAAGCATTATATGGACTTAGACAATCACTTAGAGATTGGTTTGATGAGCTCTTAGATGTTCTCTTTGATAATGGTTTCTTTAGCTCCCCGTTTGATCCTTCTTTGTTCATTTATAACAATCAAGGGATGCAGTTTGGTTGTTGTTGTATGTCAATGACTGAATCATTACAAGAAATCATTTTGAACTTATGGAAAGTTTTATTGTTCTTCTTTGTAGCAAGTTTCCACTAAAGAATCTTGGTATTCTAATTTTTTTTCTTAAAGTGCAAGTACTACATGATGCTAAAGGTCTTACTTTGACACAACAATAATATATAGTGGATATTTTTCATCAAGCATATATGACTCATTATCAAGCCTTGTCCACTCCTATCGTAGCCAAAGCAACACATGTTCCAAATGGGGATGACTTATATCATAACCTAACATGTTTTCACAGCCTACTTGGAGCACAATACATGACTTTTACATGACCTGATATGAGCTTTGTTGAAAATAAGTTATGTCAAAAGACAATTGCTCCCACCATTTTTGATTTTCACAGATTAGAGAGGTTCCTCAAGTATTTACATGGGATTATTGACTTTGGACTCAAGATTCATTGTCATAATGCCATAATGCATGTTGGCTATAATAACTATAATTATGCTAGGTGCACTAGGACTCAACAATCAACAATGGGTTTTTGCATCTTTGTAGGATAAAACTTGGTGTCATAAATGATAGAGCATTAATCCATAGTCTTATAATTTATAATAGAAGTTGAATATCTAGCAACCAACACAGTAGAGATCACTTGGATTTTGCACTTTTTGTGGCATCTTGGTGTTAGGTTGTACACACCCACCATTCTACATAATGATAACTTACCAACCTTATAGCTAGTAACAAAGCTAGTTTTCCATAATTGATCAAAACATCTTAAGGTCAACTATCATTTTGTTTGAGAAAAAGTTGCTCAAGGTACTCTAATTATTGCTCATGTATTATCCTTAAAAATGTCAACTGATATCCTTACAAAGCCACTAGCAATTCAATAGTTTGCAATTCAATGAAGCCTTATCATGCCAATTTCTTTTTGTTTTTGTTTTTTTTGGGGTTTATGTTAATATTGATGACATTTATAAGAATTTTTCTGGAATATCAACCTTGTCAGATGATGACTTAACCTTATGTGCTATCATGGAGGATAATGCCACATTAAATGCCTTAACCCCACAATGTCTTCCACTACATAACTATCCAACGACTTTTTAATGGAGCTACTTTCTCTTCGACGTAACAACACTAGGAGCTTGGTTACCTTCTCCATTGGACAATCACCTAAATGTTATGCAAGCTTTCTATGCAAAATAAGAATAAGCTCAAGAAGCTTGTGAGGTTGTTCCACAACTCTTATACAAAATAACTTTTGAAGTTGGAGAATCATCATACCAAGTAAATCTTGTAGCTTAAGAATAGACATAAGCTTTAGACCTTCCTTAAATAGTTAACTCCATTTGGATCATGTGTCATTATCTAAGGCTCTACCATATAGAAAAAAAAAGCTTTAGTGCAAATGAAGAAATGATTGCAAAATAGTAAAGTAAGAAACAATGCACCTGAAGAACACCATTTTGTGGAAGCACAATATGCTATTTTTATAACACTTCTCAAAGAATAAAGAACACATGATTAATGTTTAAGTAAAACAAGAATGAAAGATAGGCATCATCATGTCTCTTGGCCTACAACAACAACATATAGTCCAAACTAAAGGCCCACGACACCTACACATTTTTACACTCCCCCTTAAGCTTGGATAAAAGGTGTTGGTATTATAGGCTACATAATGCTTTAGTAAAAATATCTGCAGGTTATTCCTGTGTATTTACATATTAAGTCCTTATGATGCCTCTATCTATCTTTTTTTGAATAAAGTGGCAATCCACCTCAATGTGCTTCTTTATTATGATGATAGATAGGATTAGCAGTTATATGCATAACTGCCTCATTATCACAATACAAAGATTCTGGTCCTGGAAGAACTACCCCAAGATTGAAACAATCCAAGAAACCAAATGATTTTACAAACTATGTAACCCATCACTCTATACTCAGATTCAGCTGAGGATTGAGACACAATTGATTGTTTTTTATTGACCCATGATACCAAAGAATCACCCAGTTTAATACAATAACCAATGACACATTTTTGTGACATAAGACAAGTTGCATAATCTGAATCATAAAAGGCTATTAATTCTAGCTTGGAAGATAAGGAGAGAAAAATCCCAAGACCAGTTCTACCTTTGAGGTATCTTAGGATTCCTATAGTTGCATCCATATATGATTGCTTCGGAGTATGTGTGAACTAGCTCAAATGTTAAACTACAAAGCTTATATTAGGACGTGTGTGAGTAAAATACATCAAACACCCAATCATGTGTTGAAATGGGGCAAAGTCCTGTAAAAAAGGATCACCATTTTTTTCAAGATCTCCTTCATTATATTTTAGGGTTGTTAACTTAAGACTTTGCTCCATGGGCGTAATAGCAAGTTTGGATCCTCTAAGCCTTTCCTCTGAAATGAGTTCTAGTGCACATCTATGCTCAGTTAAATATATCATTCTTGGTGACCTTGCAATCTCAATCCCAAGGAAATACTTACATTAACCAAAATCTTTCATATAGAATATTGAATTCAAATGTTGTTTGAATCTTGTGATGGTGGACATATCATTCCCTATGATCAAAATATTATCAACATAGAACAAGATTATAATAAAGGAATCTCTACTCCATCTAGTAAAAAGTGCATAATCATGTAAAGACTATCTGAATTCGATTACTAATAAGGTTTTTATGAGTTTGGCATACTATTGTCTTGAAGTTTGTTTGGCATAAAGGGATTTTTGTAAGCAACATACAATCAAGAGGTGGCTACATATTTACTTCTTCTATCATGTCACCATGTAGTAAAGCATTATGCACATTTAACTGATGAAGATCCCAATGTTTCATAATGGCCATGCTTACCACTAATCTAACTGTTACTAATTTTGCCATTGGCAAATAAGTCTCATCATAATCTATCCTTCACATTGTGTATATCTTTTAGCCACTAACTAGGCCTTGAACCTTTCAATGGATCCATCAACATGATATTTTACCTTATACATCCATTTACATCCAATGGTTCTTAAACCAAGTGGTAATGACATTATGTCCTACGTGTGATTGGCCTCAAGAGCTGTCAATTCTTTATTTACTGCTTTTACCAATGACTATCTTTAAGTGCTTGATGATATGTTTTAAGTTCTATGACAACAAAAATAAAAGCTATGAACTGTTGATAGTATGGATAGAAACGGTTGAAAGATAACTGGTCAAATATAGGGTAGTGGTTGTTTATCTTTATGAAAATGGTTGAACATAAATAGTCAGCTATCCAAATGAGAGGTCGTGTGGCACGTGTGAACCGTCGAGGTTGGTTCGGGGAAGACTGATGTGGTGGTGATTGCAAAATTTTAAGGCTTGGCTAAGATGGCTGAGTTGGAATAAACTCAGGAATAACATGAACAAATTTAGGGACAATGGGACATGGTGGTGATGATGTGTTTGGTACCTAGTACATGGTCAGGTTTTTGGACTAAGGGCATGTAAGGATGAAATGACTAAATGGGTTCTAATGCAATCGGTAATGGATCATGCATCTGAGTGATGTTCGACTTTGGTGGATGTTTATAAGAGGATTGGTCTGTAGAGAAAGGAAACTCATATTCATAGAACACAACATCATGACAAACAAAGATTTTTCCATTATCAAGTTCAAATACTTAATATCCTTTTTAAAGATAAGGATATCCTAGAAAAATATAAGGGAGAACCCTTGGTGTGAACTTGTCTCTAGGGCGAAGAGCTGTGGCGTAACATCTATAATCAAAGACCCTCAAGTGGTCTAAGGATGGAGGTGTACAAAAAAAAAAGCTCAAAAGGAGATCGATTACTAAGTTTCGCACTTGGTAATCGATTAACAAGATAAGTAGTAGTTAAAATACATTCCCCTCAAAAACATTGAGGAATATGAGCTTAGAAAAATAAAGCTCATGCTACATCCAATAAGTGATGATGTTTGTATTCAACTACCCTATTTTGTTGGGGAGTGTAAACATAAGAGCTTTCGTGAATAATTCCATGAAAAGACAAAAAAGAGGTGCAAGCAGTAGAGAAAAACTCAATACCATTATCTAAATGAATACGTTTACTCATGGTACCATATTTAGTTTGAATAGAAAGAATAAAAGATTGTATTATAGAAAAAAATTTAATCTTTGAAATGCAATAAAAGAGTCTAAGTTATTCGTGAAAAATCATCAACAATTATTAGAAAATAACATGAACCATCATGGTTGGGGGTCTGATAAGGTTCCCATAAATCCATGTGAACTAAATCAAAGATAGCATAACTAACATAATGACTTTTTGGAAAAATAGATCTTGTATGTTTAGTCAATGGACAAACTTGACAAGAGAAATGTTCAGGATAATGTATATATGTTATGTGTGCAAAGAAAATTTTTGTGAAGACCAAGTTTGCAATGCCATAAATCATAATTGGTGCTTACATTAATTGGGGAAATATTGTTTTCAAAAGGGTTACAAATAGTGTTCACATTCATATAACTCAAAAAGGAATAAATAATATTTAAAAGATGATTAATGCAATGAGGTAAATCATCTAAAGTGGGTTACAAAAAATGTAATCCTTAGTCAGTTCTACCCAATCCAATCACTTGCCCAGATGAAAGGTCTTGGAAAATGTAGAATTCATTGAAAAAAATAGCAAGACAATCACAATTAAATGTTACATTTTTTACAAACAACAAATTAAATTTTAATTGAGGAACAAACATGACGATGTTAAGTTATAACATGCGTGTGGGTTATGCATGTCCAACATGTGTAGCATAAACAGAGGTATTATTATGCAACTTAATGGGTAATAATCTAGATTTGCATGAATAAACAAAATATAAAGTTTATATATCACACATGATATGATTGCCAACACCTGAATCTATAATCCATGGATGGTTAAATTTAAAAAGATGAAATTGAGTGGTTGTACTTGCAAACCTCCCTTCAAGAAAGGTTGGATCTATAGACAGCCACATATTAAGTTGCTTGAGCATGTAATGAAGTTGTGCTAAGGAAAAAGGTGGGTTTGGTGACCCAATATGTGGCTAGATCATCAAACCAGCAAGGGGCTAGTTTAGTCTTGAATTACCTCCAATTAGCTTATCGTGGATAACTATAGATGACCTATAGGAGATGGGTTGCTGCCCATGACTTAACTGGAAGCCTAGACCTTCCTAGGGCCCAAAATGGAATGGTTTGGGAGTTAAAGGAATTGGCCCATAGTTAGGATAGAAAGCATATGGTGATAATGGCCCAAGATGCTGGGTTGGATTCTAACCCACTCTACTAAGAAGGCTAACAAAGTTTCTAGGTACCATGGGCCCATCTGTCTAATGAATGACGCATCAGTAGCATTCTTAGTGCTTGCTTGCATCGCTTGAGCTTTGGTCTATTTTCCCTTACCTCTAGGTGTCCAACCAGGAGGAAAACCAACCAACTAGAAACATTTATCTTGAGTATGGCCGAGTTTGTGGCAGTGTGAACAAATCAATTTGCCCCTAGAATGCTAGAGGTGTTGGTGGAATTAGAATGAGAACCTTGATTCTATGAGGAAACCAACAAAGTAGTCCCTTCATGAGGTTAAAATTTGGAATCTCTGTTACGACGTTGGTGTTCATCCTCCTTAACAAGGTTGAATGCTTGGTTGATGGCAGGGAGAGGGTCCTTAGATAGGATATTCGTTCGGTAGTTTTAAAACTTTTCTAAAAGGCTAAGCAAAAAATTCATAAGATTACGCTTGGTCGTACATTCTTCTAGTCATTCATTAACCTGAAAAGAACAGCTCCCATAGCTATAGCGAATAGGGGGTTCAACCATTTGGATTTTGACCCACAAATTAACAAGATTTGTGTAGTAGTTAGTCATAGTAGCTTGGAGAACCAATTCTCAAATTGTTTTTGTCTAAGGTTATAACTTTGGGTCAAAGTAAAAGTCCTAAATTAGAGCTTGAAAGCCTCCCAAGTTTTCTTAACATCATTGGTCCAAGTAATGAAGCCAACATGCTCTTATGTGACAGACTTTTTGAACCAACTTACAAGGGCCGAGTGGTTTTGATCCCAAAGGTTTTGCTTTTCAACGTCTTTCTTTGGCCGAGGAAGCTACCATCCACATACGCCCATTTATTTTTATCAATTAGCTGGTTTTTTACTTGCCAACTCCATATGTTGTAGTTCATATCATATTTAAGTTTCTTTGTGACTAGAGGAACTCCAAGTATATCAATGGTTAAAAGATAAAAGGGGTCATGGTAAGGATTCTAGTGCTATCTTGGGTCGGAGGTTAAAGAAGCCATGAGGAGAGATTGGGAATAACAAAAGAAATAGAGGATAGGATGGTCCAAAGACATAAAAAGGGTTAAAAAATGGGTAAGACGTTATTATCTATAATTGAAACAATGAAGAAGCCAACAAAACACAAACGCTATTTTGATAATATTTCTAAAATGCCAGAAATAAGCTTGAATAGAAAAACAAGCGATAGATTGAAATGAAAGAGAAATGAAACAAGAACCAAGAAAACAAGTGAAGAAACTTACACCGTGTAAACCTTGCTCTCGATACCATGAAGAAATGACTATAAAACAACAAAGTAAGAAATAATGCACTTGAAGAATACCATTTTGTGGAAACATAATGTGTTGTTTCTATTAACACTTCTCAAAGAATAAAGAACACCTAATTACAATTTAAGTACAACAAGAATGAAAGATGGGCCTCATCATGTCTCTTAGCTTGCAACAAAAAAATACAATCCAAACTAAAGGCCCACGACACCTACACATTTTTATAGTAAGTCAAAGAAAAGCCAATGATAACCTTTCTGAATTAAGATCTTATTGTAGATATTTCATATTACCCACTTGACATGGACATTGTCCTCCCACTATTCTCTACACAAGCTATGGAGCTAGTTAATGACAAGTTCATACATAGGCTTAGCTATAAGGAGATGGTAGCTCTCATCTGGCCATAAATTGATGACAATACTTAGCAAAATCCCATAGCACTTCATGAAGGACTGAATAGAAGTTTAAATGGTTTCAATGATGACTTGTTTATAGGAACATATAAGATGGAGAACATGGGAAAGAGAGGAAGTTGTAGGAATTTTAATGTTGCATGTACTACGTTGAGAGAACCAAACCCAAAAAACCTACTTATGGCCTTAAGAGATTATAGAATTTGGACACTAATCATGAGTCAAGAGGTTTGTCTCACTTAGATTAGTAAGCTGGAAGAAATAAAGTAAGGCCACATAATAGAAGTGACATCATGCAAGTTTTTTTTTTTTTTTGTCTTTTGTAATTATAGCACAAGTTACTTAAACAATTAAGGTCTTTTGTGTAAAATAGTAACACAAGTTGTAGTGCTAGTTACACTCGTAAATGCCTATAAAAAGGGTAACCCATAGTGTACTCAAGCAAGCAAAAACTTTATAAGTTTTAGTTGCTTCACTCCATGTTCTCTCTATGTCTCTATCTCTATTCCTCTTATCATCTTGTTTTCCTTTTTTATTTTAGTTTTTATAGTTCTAATCCTCTATTTATATTTTGCTACACGTTGCTTTATCACAACCTTTTCCTATTTTCATTTTAAACAACCCTAGTGAGAAATGTCCATCTCCTATGGCAAGACCAATTGCAAGCTCCACTACAAGTTTGATTTCATTTCCAAGAAGCAGATCTCGCCATTCAAGCTAAGGAAGGGAAGTGAGATGGATGTGGACATGGTGATCTCAGTGGTCGATACCTACGTGAGCTGTGAGGTCCTCAATGCCATCAATTGGGACAAGGCACATGGTCTCATTAGCTTTAACATGAAGAGACTAGCAAAGCTTCATTTATGGGTTGATAATAAGGCGGCGTGGAAAGGGTAGGTTAAGGTCAATTGTGAAGATCTATTGCGTAAGGTCTCGTCCACTGGTAGTAGGTTTGAGTGCCTAGTGGGTGAGGCAAGGAATTGTAAAGCTAATCTAAGTAAATAAGATGTTTTTAAATTGACAAGGTCCATTCTCCCATCACTTAAGGGGATCTATTTGAATATGGATAGTGGTTGTGTAAAGGTATGTTAGAATTGATCTATTTTCTTTCTTTTTCTTGAATGGTTAATAGCTCTATAGAAAGATTATGTTAAGTTCCTCATTATTAGGCAGGTTCCCCACACCAATGAGTTGATCAGCTAACAATCTTTAAGAAATTCTTATTCTTGAATTGACAAGATCCATGGCATGGTATTTGGGCTCCATCGATTTGTTATCAAAACTGTACCAAAGTGTATAGTTCAATATAAAAGATTGCTTATGAGTTTGGAAGATTATTTTTACATTTAAAATTGTTAAAGAATCATATTTTTTTTTTTGAAAAGTTTATAGTTTAATCTAAAAGATTACTTATAAGTTAGGAGAATATTTTAACATTTTAACATTATTAAATAATCATATTTTTTATATATAAAACTTTCATATTCAACACTCTTTACTCATCGAGTATAATTTAGGCTCAAGGCTAAATCTGATAGAACACATTTTGTCATACACCAAGATGTTTAAAGGACTCAAAGTTAAATGAGACTTAAAAAAAAAAAATCAACCAAAACTTACACATTTTATTATAAATATGCCAATAGTCTAAATCAAAGGCTAAAGTTGTTGAGATATTTTTCTTTTTTCTTTTTACATTTAAGCATTATCTAAATCTTTTTTTATGTGAAACTTTAATCTTTAACACAAAATACAAGAACCAAAAAACTAAAAATAAAAATTATAAAACAACAAACCACTTGTAGAATGAGGGTTATGCATACCTCATACCCAATATTTGACATATGTGCAAAAGGTTGGTTCAGATCATGGTTTAAGAATGACATGAGTTGTCTTATGTTGGGCTTCAAAAAATTTGGTAATTATGTTGACGAAGGTAATAGATAGAGACAAGTTAAACTTAACCTATGTTGGGTTTTTGAGATAAGAGCCCATGATGGGGGCAATATTTTCTATTGATGTTTCGTATTTTTATGGTGTTTGGATGTTGTATTATTTATTACAAGGAGAGATTTGTTAGAATTGTAATTTATAGTATTAAAGAACAAAACAGTATTAAGGGCAAATAGATAATCTCATGAGCTATTAGTGAGAGAGCTTGAATTTTAATAGAAGCAAGAGATGAGTGTACCCAAAATCATTAAAATATAATCAAAGGAAAAGAGAGACTCTACTTACAATAAATGTAGGGTATCTTTTTTAGGCCTAAATTACTCTAACTCCTTATGTGCGTTTGCTTGTATGCGTTTTGTGTTAGTGCAACCAATTCCTTTTATTAACTTTTATTGAAAATCTTATTTAAAATAATTTTTTTTATTATTTATAAGCTCATTTGAAGAAAGAAATATGTTTTATAATGTGGTATTAGAATTTAGATTCAAGATAATACTCTTTAGATTAAGCTCAGATCTTATAGTGTAAATCACTTTAGATTGCCTAATTCCTATTTCAAATCCTCTTTAAAATGGAAAATATACTTAGATGTGAAGCAATGTTATCCAAGGTGGGAAGGATGGGCAGAGTTGAGAGACCCAGAAGAGGAAAACTTGTGTGTCAGGTTTGACGAAATCAGGTGAGCAATGGTGGGAGTACACTGAAAACGGAGATGCTTTGGGGACCACGGGAGAAATCGTGTTAAATTTTTTGCTTTCATTTGTATATATTGATATGGAATCACTATTCAGAGTTCTATAACAAGAATCTCATGCATTAAAGAGAAAAAAGAATTCCTTTTTAAAATTGGGTTATAAGTCACATATTTTCATTTTTAAAATGTTCGAAACATAATTCAACAATGTACAACAACCCATGTTGTTTTTTTAACATTATCTTTTACTGTCAACGTAAATTAAGTGCTTTTTCGCTGAAGTATCACATTTGGTTATAAAGAACTTCAGATTACATGTATTTTTGCATGTTATTTGGAGTGATACTACTACACTCGTTGTTTCCTCGAAAAGAAAAAAGAGTTGTATTTTTGCAATAAAGAAAGTAAATGAAGGGCTATTAGTGCATGTGGAAATCGATAAGATTGAAGTTATCAAGTAAGAAAATTGATGAACATCCTCTGTATCCTTAAGACAGAAATATTAAGTTATCCTCTGTATCCTCTGTATCCTTAAGTTATCCTCTGATTGGGAAAAGAACTGAAGTTAATCTCGGCATAAGTACTTGAAACATGAAATATTTTAGTTTTCCTATATTTATTGATTTGTTGTAAAAGGGGAACTTGGTTAAGGAAATTGAGCAGTTGGGTTGATGGGACATGTTGAATGTAAGAAATTTTTTCTGATAATTATTGTTACAGTTCAAAAGTTGTAATAAAATAAGATAATAATAAAAAACTTGTTTATATCCATTAACTCCATTTAATGCGCCTACTTTATTAAATAAGGAAAATTTTCTGTTTAAATTGACAGCTTGGTCGTACTATTGGAGTTTACTAGAACACAAAAATTGACAAGTAATAACTTTACTTTGTTAATGTCGTTTAAAGCATCATTATTATGATAGCAATTGATAGCTCATATTTGATGTAATCTTAGACTTTTTGAAAGCGAGTACAGAAAAAAAAATTAGTTTATTTAATTGATCGAAATTTCCTGATGTAAGCTAATTCTCTCGGGCAATATCGTGCTTGGAGACCAAAGCTTGTTCGGGGTCCTTTTCCTCCTACCCATTGTTGATAGTGCTTGTTTAGCATATGATTGGTGATTGTTCAATTGTTCCTTATTGTGTTAATGAGTATTATTTTCTTTATACAGGATATTTAATTAGGTAAGCTTGTTTCCATATAATGATCCTTTGTATGCCTATATAACTGGTGATGCTTGTACATAATTGATACAAAAAAAAAAAAAATACAATACAAGACTGTTTGGCTAATTATCATATCCTTTATTTGTGTTTTCTTTCCTTTCACCTTTGCGACAATGTTTAAGGGTATTTGGTAGCTTAATTGGAGCTACTAGGGGGTCTTTGCCTAAACACCCTAATGTTATTTTAATCTAGAGGGGCGGGGTGAAATGCATAATTGTCGTTGTTAAGAGTGAAAGACTTGTGTTAAAGTCGAAAACTTATAATAGATAAAACCCAATATTAAGAGGCCTTGGATTGGAGAAGAGAAAGAAATTGGAGATAAAATATGGAAGAATTTTCATATTTTAAAGGTAATCAAAATACAAAACATTACTGTTTTCTCAAGTAAGTTATTATAAATCTGCAAAAAGGCCCTTTAAATGTGACCTTACATGAACCCTAGAAGCAAATATCCCGGCTGTGTAATCTTATACTAGTCTCAAAAAACACCGAACCCTTCACTCTGTCAACGAGCCGGAAAGATTTATCAAAAATTATAAAATGAAGACGAAGTTTGGAAGGAGCAAAGAGTTGAAGCAAATTCGATTTTTTAGTTTCATAAGTGGGTATGTTAATAAAATAAATAAATAAATAAGATATAGAAAAAAAACATGGAGGTGAAAATCTTATATATTTGAAAACAGAACGAGCTCGGCTTTTGTGTCTTTCTTCGTCTCTGTAGCCATGCAAGACCCTTCAAGAACTGAGATGGGCTACCCAGTTTCCAATGGTGTCCCTCCCTCCAACAACTGCGTTGCATACTCTTCCGTCCAGGTACAACTGCAGTACCAGCCATACAGTTACGTCTACCAAAGGGTGCCCTCGCGCACCTTTGCCCGCCGCATCCTTTGTTATGCCACCGCCGTGTTCAGTGTCATTGCCCTAGTCTTCTTCGCACTCAGACTCGTCTTCCGTTACAGACTCAACCACTGAGCCAAGAGAGATCCATGATAAAGGCTAAAGGAGGCAGTGATGTCAAGCAGGAAATCTCGACTCAGACCATTTGTATTTACTTCAACAAAAGAAGCGTGAGCTTCTTCGACAGAAGAACTTTTTGTCTTGGTCCCAATTCAACAATAAACAAGTCCGTACTAATTGAATACTTGTTCCATAAATTCCCCTATAAGAAGGGGGCCTAATCCCCTTAAAAGGCCTTGTAAGGATATGGAACAGTCTCCAACATCCCCAAATTGGTTTTCCGTTTCCATAAAGGATATAATTATCAACTCTTAAGTCCCAGATTATCCCTTTCGTGCAACAGATCCTGGGGGAAAAACGTTACAAAATTTATACCATCTGCTATTTCATATATGATTATGGGTCGAGCCAAAACAAAATACTTTTACTTGTTAGGTGTGACGCATTGGGCATAGATCCACTTTTTCCATTCCTTTTTTTTTTTTATTCCTTAGCAATTCGTGTATTTAAAGTAATCCGCCCGGTTGGCTTCTTGTATTTGAAGTAATTCGTGTATCTACTCCAATGATACTATTGTTTTGTACCATTATAAAAGAAGATTCGGGCAAAATATGTACATCTTCAGGAATGAAAAAAAAAATCAATCTATTTTAATTTGGTATTTTGGCTTATATTCTTTGAGTCCTCGATACTCAGTCAAATCCTCTTTTTTGAGGATTGAGTGCGCCCCTATAGGCACATATTTAATTCCTGAATTCTTTCTTTTGAATTGAGGATCATCAAAATAAGCAAGAATAGTATCTTGCGAAAAATACCATTTAGGGGTATGGGTATTTTAATCGAAATACCATAATGGGGCATTAGCTCTTTTTCTCGTTTTTGAATCGATTGTAATGGAATGATGAATCTATTTCTTCATATCTTTGCCAATAAATCAGAATTTTCGTAGAGAATAGCAGGATATATGAGATTACAGCGCCCATATATATGATTCGATTAAGTTTTGAATCATCAGGAATTCTGCTTTATTTATCTTTACCAAAAAGATCTTCTGCTAAAGAATTTTTTCTTACTTGATCATTATTTATTGAAAGATTAGAAATAGATCTTCTTTCAACATAGAGAGAATGAACATAAATTTGATCTTGATCCTTTTGAAGTTAAAAGGGGGCTACACTAGAGAGGCATGAACCTCCTGATAATGTCCATAAATGACTTGTTTTTGGTAAGAGGTGGACACTGCTATATGTAATTTTGTGTTAATAGACAGTTGTCTCACCTAATACGTTTCCATAATAGTGCCTATGATTAAGCACAATATCATTGTAATTATTATAAATATTTGGTTTACCTTTCCTAAGTTAAGTTATGTCTCTATACATGTATAGCAAGCATTATAAAAATCATTATAGTAATAGAGAAATCCTTCATGCTCCCTTGCAATTTCTTATTTTCTTACATTTCATACAATATCGTGCAATATCATGCTTAGAGACCAAAGCTTGTTCGGGGTCCTTTTCCTCCTGCCCATTGTTGATAGTGCTTGTTTAGCATATGATTGGTGATTGTTCAATTGTTCCTTATTGTGTTAATGAGTATTATTTTCTTTATACAGGATATTTAATTAGGTTAGCTTATTTCCATATAATGATCCTTCGTATGCCTATATAACTGGTGATGCTTGTACATAATTGATACAAAAAAAAAAATACAATACAAGACTGTTTGGCTAATTATCATATCCTTTATTTGTGTTTTCTTTCCTTTCACCTTTGCGACAATGTTTAAGGGTATTTGGTAGCTTAATTGGAGCTACTAGGGGGTCTTTGCCTAAACACCCTAATGTTATTTTAATCTAGAGGGGCGGGGTGAAATGCATAATTGTCGTTGTGAAGAGTGAAAGACTTGTGTTAAAGTCGAAAACTTATAATAGATAAAACCCAATATTGAGAGGCCTTGGATTGGAGAAGAGAAAGAAATTGGAGATAAAATATGGAAGAATTTTCATATTTTAAAGGTAATCAAAATACAAAACATTACTGTTTTCTCAAATAAGTTATTATAAATCTGCAAAAAGGCCCTTTAAATGTGACCTTACATGAACCCTAGAAGCAAATATCCCGGCTGTGTAATCTTATACTAGTCTCAAAAAACACCGAACCCTTCACTCTGTCAACGAGCCGGAAAGATTTATCAAAAATTATAAATGAAGACGAAGTTTGGAAGGAGCAAAGAGTTGAAGCAAATTCGATTTTTTAGTTTCATAAGTGGGTATGTAAATAAAATAAATAAATAAATAAGATATAGAAAAAAACATGGAGGTGAAAATCTTATATATTTGAAAACAGAACGAGCTCGGCTTTTGTGTCTTTCTTCGTCTCTGTAGCCATGCAAGACCCTTCAAGAACTGAGATGGGCTACCCAGTTTCCAATGGTGTCCCTCCCTCCAACAACTGCGTTGCATACTCTTCCGTCCAGGTACAACTGCAGTACCAGCCATACAGTTACGTCTACCAAAGGGTGCCCTCGCGCACCTTTGCCCGCCGCATCCTTTGTTATGCCACCGCCGTGTTCAGTGTCATTGCCCTAGTCTTCTTCGCACTCAGACTCGTCTTCCGTTACAGACTCAACCACTGAGCCAAGAGAGATCCATGATAAAGGCTAAAGGAGGCAGTGATGTCAAGCAGGAAATCTCGACTCAGACCATTTGTATTTACTTCAACAAAAGAAGCGTGAGCTTCTTCGACAGAAGAACTTTTTGTCTTGGTCCCAATTCAACAATAAACAAGTCCGTACTAATTGAATACTTGTTCCATAAATTCCCCTATAAGAAGGGGGCCTAATCCCCTTAAAAGGCCTTGTAAGGATATGGAACAGTCTCCAACATCCCCAAATTGGTTTTCCGTTTCCATAAAGGATATAATTATCAACTCTTAAGTCCCAGATTATCCCTTTCGTGCAACAGATCCTGGGGGAAAAACGTTACAAAATTTATACCATCTGCTATTTCATATATGATTATGGGTCGAGCCAAAACAAAATACTTTTACTTGTTAGGTGTGACGCATTGGGCATAGATCCACTTTTTCCATTCTTTTTTTTTTATTATTCCTTAGCAATTCGTGTATTTAAAGTAATCCTCCCGGTTGGCTTCTTTTATTTGAAGTAATTCGTGTATCTACTCCAATGATACTATTGTTTTGTACCATTATAAAAGAAGATTCGGGCAAAATATGTACTTCTTCGCGAATGAAAAAAAAAATCAATCTATTTTAATTTGGTATTTTGGCTTATATTCTTTGAGTCCTCGATACTCAATCAAATCCTCTTTTTTGAGGATTGAGTGCGCCCCTATAGGCACATATTTAATTCCTGAATTCTTTCTTTTGTATTGAGGATCATCAAAATAAGCAAGAATAGTATCTTGCGAAAAATACCATTTAGGGGTATGGGTATTTTAATCGAAATACCATAATGGGGCATTAGCTCTTTTTCTCGTTTTTGAATCGATTGTAATGGAATGATGAATCTATTTCTTCATATCTTTGCCAATAAATCAGAATTTTCGTAGAGAATAGCAGGATATATGAGATTACAGCGCCCATATATATGATTCGATTAAGTTTTGAATCATCAGGAATTCTGCTTTATTTATCTTTACCAAAAAGATCTTCTGCTAAAGAATTTTTTCTTACTTGATCATTATTTATTGAAAGATTAGAAATAGATCTTCTTTCAACATAGAGAGAATGAACATAAATTTGATCTTGATCCTTTTGAAGTGAAAAGAGGACTACACTAGAGAGGCATGAACCTCCTGATAATGTCCATAAATGACTTGTTTTTGGTAAGAGGTGGACACTGCTATATGTAAATTTTGTGTTAATAGACAGTTATTTCACCTAATACGTTTTCATAATAGTGCCTATGATTAGGCACAATATCATTGTAATTATTATAAATATTTGGTTTACCTTTCCTAAGTTAGGCTATGTCTCTATACATATATAACAAGCATTGTAAAGATCATTATAGTAATAGAGAAATCCTTCATGCTCCCTTGCAGTTTCTTATTTTCTTACATTTCAGTGCATGGTATACATGGGTACTCTAGTGCATTTCTCCCTCTAAGTCAGCAATAACTTGTTCTGATTGTACATATTGATCATTTTGTACTAAAAGAAAACTAATCACTGGAATCCAGCTAAAATAAGTAAGAGAAGGTCTTTATCCACTCTTGTCCCACACGACTTTGTTGTTGAACCACTTGTTACCAGAGTAGCTTGTTGTTGTGAAAAGCAAAAGACTAAAGTTAAAGTTGAAAACTTATGATAGATAAACCCAATATTAAGAGGTCCTATGTTGGAGAAGAGAAAGAAATTGAAGATAAAATATGGAAGAATTTTCATATTTTAAAATTAATCAAAATACAAAACGTTACTATTTTCTCAAATAAGTTATTATAAATCTGTGAAAAGGCCCTTTAAATGTGACCTTACATGAACCCCAGAAACAAATATCTCGGCTGTGTGATCTCATACTAGTCTCAAGAAACATCCATCCCTTCACTCTGTCAACGAGCCCGAAAGATTGATCAAAAATTATAAAATGAAGACGAAGTTTGGAAGGAGCAAAGAGTTGAAGCCAATTCGATAAATGTCTAATTTAATAGTAAGTAGGCACTGTATGAAACTTCTTAGTTTCATAAATGGGTGTGTAAATAAATAGATAAGATATAGAAAAAAACATGGAGGTGAAAGTCTTATACATTTGAAAACAGAACGAGCTCTGCTTTTGTGTGTCTTTCTTCGTCTCGGTAGCCATGCAAGACCGTTCGAGAACTGCGATGGACTACCCAGTTTCCAATGGTGTCCCTCCCTCCAACAACTGCTTTGCATACTCTTCCGTCCAGGTACAACTGCAGTACCAGCCATACAGTTACGTCTACCAAAAGGTGCACCTTTGCCTGCGGCATCCTATGTTACGCCACCGGCGCGTTCGGCGTCATTGCCATAGTTCTCTTCGCGCTCAGTCTCGTCTTCTCCCCTCGCACGCCGGAGTTCCGCATCGAGTCTCTCTCGCTCTCCAACTTCTCCACCAAGTCCAACAACCCGTCTTCGCCAACCGGCACCTTGAACGTTCGGTTCGCCGTGAACATCCCCAGTGAGAAAATGTCCATCTCCTACGGCGAGACTGATTGCGAGCTCGACTACTGCTTTGATTTCATTTCCAAGAAGCAGATCCCGCCGTTCAAGCTGGGGAAGGAAAGTGAGACGGATGTGGACGTGGTGATCTCGGCGGTCGATACCTACGTGAGTCGCGAGGTCCTCGATGCCATCAATTGGGACAGGCCGCAAGGCTTCATCAGCTTCAACGTGAAGGTTCTAGCAAGGCTTCAGTTACGGATCGGCGATAGGATGGCATGGAAAGGGGGGTTGAGGTCAACTGTGAAGATCTGCAGGTCGGGGTCTCGTCCAACGGCAGCGGGTCGGAGAACGTGGTGGGTGGGTCAATTTACTGCAGAGCTAATATGAGTGAATAAGATGTTTTTAAATTGACAAGATCTACGGCACGGTACTTGAGCTCAGTCGACTTGTCATCAGCGCTGTAATAAAGTTTATAGTTTAATCTAAAAGATTACTTTTAGGTTTGAGGAATATTTTTATATTTAAACATCATTAGAGAATCATAATTTTTTAATATAAAACTTTTAAATTCAACACTCTTTACCCATCAAGTATAATTTAAGTTTAAAGTCAAATAGGATGGAACATACTTTCTCATACACTAAAATATTTAAAAGATTTAAAGTTGAACAAAAATTAAAAAAAGAAATCAAGCAAAGCTCATATATCATATTATAAATATGCCAATAGTCCAAATCAAAAGCTAAGTATTATCCAAATATTATTTTACATTTTTTACATTTAAGTATTATCCAAATATTTTATCTTTTTGGTGGAAGACTTTAATCTTTAACACAAATTACAACAACAAAAAAAAAACTCTAAAAAAACACTTGTAGAATGATAATTATGTGTAGTTTAAGAATGACACGAGTTGTCTTGCGTTTGGCTTCACAAAAATTGATAGTTATGTTGAGGAAGGTAGTAGACAGAGACAAGTTGAACTTAACTCAACTTGTGTTGGGTTTATAAGATAAGAGCTCATGAGGGGGGCAGTATTTTATATTGATGTTTCTCATTCCTACGATGTTTGTATGTTTTACTATTTATTCCAAAGAAGAGATTGGTTAGGAATTGTAATCTACAGTGTTACGGAGCAAAATAGCAGTAAGGGCAAATAGGTAATTTCACGTGTTATAAGTGAGAGAGCCTGAATTTGAATAGGAGCGCGGAGATCTAAGTGTATCTAAACATATTAAAATAAAATAAAAGGAAAAGAGAGATTATCTCGACAATAAATGTAGGAATTTTTTTTAGGTCTAAACACTCTAAACCCTTGTGTGCATGCTCCCTTTAAATAGTTAAAACTTAACCCTAAAAGAGAGTTATGACAAATCAAGAATCTCTAAAATTAGAGAAGTTAAGACATATTAAGATTTTAATAAATAAAAAAATTCTAAACAAATCAAGAATCTCATACATATAAAAATGTCAAATAAATAAGAAATTAAGACAATTAAGAAAAAATAAATAAAAATAAATAATTTAAACAATAAATAACCCTAAAAAATAAAGGACTTAATGAGTATATGTTTGTATCTTTTTAAATTGATAAGGTTCTCAAATTCTACTAATAATTGAATAGCTTAAACTTTCCTTTTTAAGACACTTAAAAAAACGATCCAACTCTTTTTTTTTTCTTTTGATTTATTGGGAATAATAACGCAGTGAACTGTTCCAAATACCGGCTAACCTTCTCCTACGCAAGTAATATTCCTCATAATTTGAAATATTAGCATAAATTATTATCTTTTAAATAAGAAATAAACAAAATGAAAATCCGAAAAAGTAGAGGAAGATTTGTACGGAAGATGAGAATATATATAAATGTAAACCCCAACTTTTTTCTTGTTGGACCCAAGTCGTCCCTGCGTTCACTATGCAAGACCCTTCCAGACCTGTCACCGGCTACCCCGCGGCCAACGGCTGCCCTCCGCCCCACTCCGGCACCGCCTACCCTTACGAGGCGTCGCCCCCTCAATCCCAGTCGTATCATCAACCTGACCATGTACCGTCCTCGCAACTCTCCGTCCGCTGCGCCGGGTTTGCCATTATCCTCTTTTTTGTCGTCTTCGTGGTTCTTTTGGTGCCCCCGCTCTTCCATCCGCCCCCGCCGGATTTTAGCGTGGATTCTCTCTCGCTTACCAACTTCTCCGTCGGGTCCAACTCCCTCACCGGCACCTGGAACGTCCGACTCGTCGTCTACAACCCCAACAAGATCTCCGTCTCCTACGACTACGTCGATTCCAGGCTCTTCTACAATTGGGTGTTAATTTCCGAGACGCAACTTCCTCTGTTCAAGCAAGGGAAGCGGAACCAGACTTTTATGAGCGCGACCTTCTCGACGATCAATACCTTCGTGGGCACACGGGTTGTCAATGACATCAATGAAAAAAGGGCGCGTGGCCCCATCAGTTTCGATGTGAAGGTTCGGGCAATTGTTAAGTTCAAAGCCCTTTTGGGGTGGGCGTGGGACCCGTTCCTCCTTGTCTGGTGCGGAGACCTGCCGGTCGCGATTTCGTCCAATAGCAGCAGCTCCGGGAACCTAGTAGGTGGAGCGAGGGGCTGCAGCGTTGCTCTCTCTCAGTGATTGCTGTGCCATTGTCTTCTGCCCACAAAAGTTTGGTTTTCTAGTCAGTGATATGCTGTTTTACAAATATATTTAGTTCATGTCCAACAGTTCGAGGCTTAGTTGTTTTTTACTTGTTTTGAGCACAATTTTGGACCCCGTGAGGAAATCTCGATGTACTCTGGTTGAACCAATCTGGCTGGCAAAATTTGTCCTGGCGTGATGGTTAAGGTTGTCGTTTCTTTGTTTTGGCCCCGTAGGTTAAACATACTTGTGGATGATTATCATTCTTAAGCATTTTTCTTAATTAGTTGTATTCAACACTTTCTACTCATCAAGTATAATTTAGGCTCAAGGTTAAATGGGATGGAACACGCTTTCTCATACACTAAGATGTTTAAAGGATTCAAAGTTAAATGAGAGTTAAAAAAATCAACCAAAGCTCATATATCATATTATAAATATGCCAATAGTTCAAATCAAAAGCTAAGTATTATCCAAATATTATTTTATATATTTTTTACATTTAAGTATTGTCCAAATATTATATCTTTTTGGTGTAAGACTTTAATCTTTAACACAAAATACAAGAACAAAAAAAAAAAAAAAAACTTGTCCTAGCTAAGAGGTCATGATGGAGGCAATATTTTTTATTGATGTTTCTCATTCCTTTGGTGTTTGGATGTTGTATTATTTATTCCAAGGAAGAGATTTACTAGAATTGCAATCTATAGTGTTATAGAACAAAATAGTATTAAGGGCAAATAGGTATTCTCACGTGCTATAAGTGAGAGAGCTTGAATTTGAATAAGAGCACAGAGATCAAGTCTATCTAAAAACATTAAAATATAATCAAAGGAAAAGAAAGACTATCCTTGACAATAAATGTAGCGTATCTATTTTAGGCCCAAATATTCTAAATCCTTGTGTGTGTTTATATGTGTACGTTTTGTGCTAGTCCAATCAATTCCCTTTCATTACCTTTTATTGAAAATCTTATTTAAAATGAAAAATGTGTTTTTTATTTATAATTTAGTTCAAAGAAATTTTTTTTTAATATGATATTAGAATGTAAATTAAAGATAATACTCTTATACATTAAGCTTAGAGCTCATATTAAGAATACTATGAATTACTTTAGATTTCCTAAATCCTATTTAAAATTTTCCTTAAAATAGAAAATATAGTTAGATGTGAAGCAATGTTATCCAGGGTTACAATAAGAGCTCATCAAGAACCCTAATGAGGAGGAGCATAATTGAGAACAAAATCTGGATTCACATTATTTTTTTCTTTCTAGAGTGTGGAGTAAAAATTGAGATGGGCATGACTCCGAGGCATCAAGAATACCTAGTAGGACATAGTTGAGAAGGAGGTGCGGGTCTGAGAGAACCAAAGGGGAAAACTTGTGTCAGGTTTGCCGAAATCAGGTGAGCAATGGTCGGCGTACACTGAAAACGGAGATGCTTTGGGGACCACGAAAGAAATCGTGTTTAAAGTTTTGCTTTCATTTGTATATATTGATATGGAATTCTACTGTATTTAGGGTTCTATCACAAGATTCCAACGCATTATATTAAAAAAAATCCTTTTCAAAATTGGGTTACAAGGAAGTCACATATTTTCATTTTTAAAATGTTCGAAACATAATTCAATAATGTACAACAACCCATGTTGTTTTCTTAACAATATCTTTTACTATCAACATGAATTAAGGGCTTTATAACTGAACTATCATATTTTGTTATAAACAACTTTAGATTATATGGTTCATGCATAGGATTATCTCCTTAAACCTAAATTTCAATATGATGTAAAAAATGTTTTTCTTTCAAAATTTTTTAGAACTTCCAAATATTATTATCATTAAGTCAAAAACTATAACTAATGATTAGAGTGTTTATATTATTCTTTAACAATGACTCAACAGTGCCAACGAACTTACTGGCCACCTATTGAACCTCCACCCATATGGCATCCACTAACAATTTCCCCAAAGCAAATCCATTTATGCAATAGTTGGAACAAAAAAATATAACTAATATTTAATATTTAAAGTACATAATTAACTTATCAAGAAGAGATATAATTTTTATTATTTAATAAATTATCAAGTGAAAAAAAAGCAGCTGGGTCTTAAAACCATGGACGGCAAAACAAAGGATATGATAGTTTTATTGCTCAACAACCATTAAAATAATAC
This sequence comes from Casuarina equisetifolia, assembly GCA_028551475.1. Taxonomy (NCBI): domain Eukaryota; kingdom Viridiplantae; phylum Streptophyta; class Magnoliopsida; order Fagales; family Casuarinaceae; genus Casuarina; species Casuarina equisetifolia. The sequence goes on along the minus strand of CM052358.1, from coordinate 20,442,750 downwards.
ACCAATTAGAACAGGAGTTAACATGTTTCTCCTAATTATTGAATACCTTAAACTGTCCTTTTTAAAGCACTTAAAACAACGATCCAATTTTTTTTTTAAAATTTTGATTTATTGGGAATAATAAAGTAGTGAACTGTTCCAAATACCGGCTAACCTGCTCCTACGCAAGGAGTATTCCTCATAATTTGAAATATTAGAACTAGTTGCTACCAGACAATCAAATAGACCTTCCGAAAGATCCTTGGTTCCGAGGTAATCTTTCGTGGAGAATAGAACAACTATGACTTAGAAAAAGCATCAATGCAAGATTCATAATTAGGCTTTTTTGAAAGGAGAGAGCGACTCTGCCCACTGCGGGGATCCAAAAATGAATCTATCATCATCGGAAACCGAGGAAGCTTCGCCGGGGGTCAATTGCAAGCAACCCGGCAGTTTTCCCCACAAATCCTATAGAGTAGCTGTTTCTAGGCCGTCAGAAACTGTAGAGATGTTACCGGACATTCCCAAGATCTTGATGCAGGGACATGAGCCAGTCACCATCGAAGGAACCCCGAACATAATTTTTTCAGATGAGGAATTGTTGGCGGCAGCGAATTTTCACAAAACAACCCTAATTGCAAAGTTCTGTGGGAAGCGTCCACCGGTTGCGGAATTTGAACGCTATGTGAATTCTGAATGGGGTTTAGACAAAACAGCCACCGTGGGTTTCAAATCTCCACGCAAAATTTCTGTGCACCTTCAAACTGAGTCAAATTTTGCGAAAGCGTGGTCGCGCGAGGAAAGAATCTTAAACGGGGTTCGATTTCTTTTATTTCGTTTGGAAGGGGGAGGACATGGGGAACCAACGACGGCAGCACATTGGATCCGATTACCTGGACTCCCGAGCACGTTGCACAATCCGGGAGCTTTAGAGAAAATCGGAAATCAACTGGGTCACTACCTGCGTTCGGATTTGCGGACACAAAAATTCAAACATCCGGCATATGCACGAATGTGTTTGGAGCTAGATATGGCGGAGACGCTGCCGGAAAAGTTTTGGGTTACTCCAGGATCCCAAAAACCTTACATTCAAGTGATTGAGTATGAAACTTGGATCGGATACTGCTCTCACTGCCAAATCCAAGGTCATGAACGGAAGAGGTGTTGCAAGTTACAGGGCTGTGGGACAGATGCTCGACGATATGTTTCAAAGGAAATGGAAGGAACGGGTATGATACGGAAGGCCCAGGCTGAGCACAGTACGCACGAGAAGGTCAAGGGCAGAGCGCGCAAGCAAGCAGAGCGTACTGAAGTAGAAAGGCTACCAGCTGTTCAACAAAATGTCTCTAACGAAGATTTCACAACAATGAAGCTGCTTAAGAGTATTCCAAAGTTGAAGAGTAAAATAGAAACAATATCAAGTAACAAAGAGATATCAGATCAGGAGATTTCAGGATTGAAGGAAAGTGGAACAACGCTAGATGATCAAGAAGAAGCTTTAAAAAACAAGGCAAGACTACAAAAAATGGAGGAGGAACTTTTCAAGGAGCAACAAGAATTCAATAGAAAAAGAATGGGTGTAACATATAGGAGGTCAAATGTTCGAGAAAATGCAATTATGAAAGGAGGAGGAAAGGAAAGGACAAAGCAAATTGTTAAGGAAGATATAAGACCAAGGCGACATCTAAAAAGTGAAATACATAAGAGGGAGGAAGAATGGGAAGAAGGAAAGAGTGAAATTTAGAGAAAACGAAGGGCTAGTGCAAAAGAAAATGGCTTCTCAAAATAATAAATCCTCGGAGGACATGCAAATAAGAAATCAGTTTGAAGTATTGATAGAGGAAGATTTGGAAAATGAATTGAAGAAAATCTTGCGAAACACGGAGCAACAAGAAAAAGACAAGGAAGACAATCTCATATTAGAAGATTCAAAAACTCATCAAAGTTCAGATAGTAATGGAAATGATAGTAAGTCAACTGCCATGAATGGTAAAATACTTACCACCTCTTATGTCTAGCTTTATAATATGGAATATTAAAAGACTAAGTCCTCTAGAAAAATTGGATTTTCTTAAACGAGAATTCAATAGAAATAGAATAACTATAGTAGCTCTTTTGGAACCAAAACATTCTGGTGAATAATTGAGTCAAACAGCAAAGAGGTTAGGTTTTTTCAATTTTTTGCATTGCAATCCAGAAAATACGCATATATGGTTAATGTGGAAAACAGAAGTAAGGATGTTATTAGTAGTTTGTTGTAATCAGAGTATAACAGTGGATGTGCAAATGGATGGGAAACAGTTTTTAGCAACAATAGTATATGCAAGCACAGATTATGTTAGAAGGCGAGAGCTATGGCATCATTTAAAGGGAATTCAAACAGTGGGTAAACCGTGGATAATAGGAGGAGATTTTAATTCCATAGTTGGTCCGAATGAAAAGAGAGGAGGGAGACAATACTCTGTTGTGGCAAGTAGAGAATTCCAAGACTTTATTTGTCACCAGGGATTGAAAGATTGTGGATTTATGGGTTCTCCTTATACGTGGTGTAATAATGTACAAGGAACACAAAGAATATGGGCAAGATTGGATAGAATACTTTGCAATTTGGAGGCATCCATGACTTTTACCTCCCCGAAGGTGAAACATTTACCTAGAGTAGGATCAGATCATTCACCATTATTGATACAGTTGAATGGGGCATATAGAGGAACCAAGTCATTTCATTTTCAGAAACAATGGTTAGAAGTGGCATCAATAAAAGATTTGATAACAAGACAGTGGACAGGAAACTCAATGGAGACACCATGGATACGTTTGCATCTGAGAAGTATAAAGGTTAAAAAAGCCTTGCAAGAGTGGCAAAAGCAAAATGAAAGTAATAAGGAACAAAGAATAACAGATCTTACAGAGCAGGTGCAAGCAAAGGAATGTCAGTTGCAAGAGGCATGGTCAAAAACTATTTTCAAAGAGCTACAAACATTGCAAGAACAATTGATAGAGCTTATCAAAAAGGAAAAAAATGTGTTAAGAGATAAAGCCCGGGTCAAATGGCTACAGGAAAGGGATCGAAACTTGAGATACTTCCACGCGTGTATCAGGGAGAGACGCCAAGCATTTCAATTTAACTTTCAACTACCAGACGGAATGAGGATAGATGATGTGGAGATTTTGGGACCAATGGTTGTAGACTTTTATAAGGAGTTGTTGACGTCACACAAGACACAACAAGATGATAATGAAATGGAGGATTTCTTCAGTCCAATTCCAAATATAGTAACGACAGAACAAAATGAAATCCTATGTAAAATTTCAACATGGGAGGAAGTGCAACAAACAATAAAAAGTATAGATCATGATAGTGCTCTAGGTCCAAATGGATTTACTGGTCATTTCTTTGAGGTTGCTCAAGAGGTGGTTAAGGCAGATATACTTGATGCAATTGTTGATTTTTTTAGGGGGGGTCACATTCCAAGAAGTACAACAGCAACCGTGTTATCATTGATCCCCAAAGTTGCTCAGCCAAGTAGCTTTTCAGATATTAGACCAATCAGTTTGTGTACTTATAGATATAAGATATTAGCAAAGCTTCTCAACGATAGGCTAGCTAAGATTCTTCCTCAAGTAATATCTTTAGAACAATATGGTTTTGTGAAAGATAGATCAATACAAGAAAACATAGCTTTAGCACAGGAAATGGTTCATGAAATAAACCGAAAGGTGCCAGGGGGTAATGTTGTAATCAAAATGGATATGTCAAAAGCATATGATAGGATGGAATGGTCTTTTTTATTGAAAGTAATGCGGAGATTTGGATTTTCAGAGACACGGATTGACATGATATATAGATGTATTTCGAACAACTAGTTTTCCATACAGCTACAAGGAAAAAAGTTTGGCTTTTTTCACTCCATAAGGGGGTTGCGTCAAAGAGATCCTTTGTCACCAAGTTTGTTCATATTAACACAAGAAGCATTATCTCGTAAGTTGAAACAATTAATGCAAATGGGGGATATTGGGAGCTATAAAGGAACGAATGATTTTGGATGTCTCACACTTGCTATATGCAGATGATATGATAGTTTTTCTAAACGGGAGACAAAGATCCATTCAGAAGTTTATGGACTTATTGCAGAGATATAAGCGAAACAGTGGACAAAAAGTAAATGTGGCTAAATGTAATTTTTTAGTGGCAAAGAAGATGTCCCATCATCGAAAACAACAAATTCAAAATTGGACAGGATTTTCACTAGTAGAATTACCAATGAAGTACTTAGGAGCTCCACTTTTTAAGGGAAGATAAAAAAGGAGTTATTTTGATGAGATTATGAGAAAAATTACAAGGCGAATTTCCAATTGAAAGAATCGTTATCTTTCTCATGGAAGGAAATTAACCATTCCTATCCATTGTTTATCGGTAACTAAAGCTCCCAAGGTAGTGTTATACGAAATAAACAGGCAAATGTCTGAATTCTTATGGAGTCATATGGAGGAGCATAGAGCACATTGGGTGGGGTGGGAAAAAGCATGCCACCCTAAGGAAGAAGGTGGACTGGGAATAAGAGACATGAACATGGTTATGGAGTGCTTTTTAGTGAAAATGGCTTGGAACTATATTAAAGGAGATTCTTTGTGGGCAAAATTCATGCGAAGAAAGTATGGAAATCCAATGGAAGTTTGTCATCAACCAAGAAATGCTAAACCCTCACATTGTTGGAGGGCTATTAAAACTCACATTGCTTTTGTTTTACAGCATAGTAGATGGGTGATTCGAAATGGAGAACGCTCTTTCTAGAGAGATAAATGGTTAGATGAGATATTATGACATCCATCATGTGATGACAATGCAAGGAGTATTTGCAAAGCCATGGAGGATCCAGAGTTTCTCAAGGAAAATTTATCCACAGAGCAATTGGAACAAGCACGTCGCATAATCATCTCCAATGACTCAGATAGAATGGCCTTTGAGTTAACCTCTAATGGAGAATTCTCTATAGCGTCAACATATGCAAACAAAACACCACATGGTGAAAAGAAAACTTGGAGTAAGTTTATATGGAATTAGTACTTACCTCCAAAGATTGGCTTCTTCATGTGAAGGGTGATGAATAAAGGATTTTCAACAGATGAAAAAGTTCAGGAGAGAGGCATTTCTTGTGCCTTAAGATGTGTTTGTTGTACAACACCGAAGTGCAAGACACTAGATCATCTTTTTTGTCTAGGAGAATTGGCAACAGGACTATAGAATCATTTTTGTCATATTTTGCAAATGCCGTTCGACGTGACATGATTTTCAACTTGGTTGTGGATTGGTTTCATAAGGCTAGTATCTTCTCACAAGGAGGGATATCGTTAGCCTTAATTGTTTGCATAATTTTGTGGCAAATTTGGTTGGCTAGGAATAATGTCATATTCAATAATCAAGGTTTTTCTTTACCAGTTGTGGTAGGGGAAGTGCTTTCAAAGGTCCGTGAATTTATGGCTTCTTTTCAAAGTAATACATTCCCTTCAATGAAAGAATGTCAAATACTACAAGAATTACATATTCCAATAGTTGTTCCACCACTTCGTAGAGGTCGTATGGTACATTGGTCGTGTCCATCTCCAGGTTCTCTAAAGTTGAACACAGATGGATCTTGTAAGGAAGGAGCTTGTGCAGGAGGAGGTGTGGTACAGGATTGGAGGGGAAGTGTTGTTATGGCTTATGTGGTAAACTTAGGACAAGGAAATAGTGCAAAAGATGAGGTTTTGGCTTTATTAAAAGGTTTTAAGATATGTTATCAGCAAGGTTTGAATATAGCGTAGATAGAAGCAGATTCTCAATTCGTGGTTCAATGCATAACAGGTGTTGATTCAGTTCCATGGGATTTAGAATATGAATTACGTCAATATTTAGTATATCTAACATCAAATATCAAGATCACCCATGTCTTTCGAGAAGCAAATTTTCTTGCAGATGGTTTGGCCAACTTTGGTCATTCGTTTATAGGAATACAAGTTTTGTCCACACTAGAATCTCTACTAACAGATTGTAGGAAAATAGCCTTGGAAAATCAATTAGGCTTGGAACATTATAGGCCTCCTTGACTACATCAATCTCAAGAGTCATAAGTTGTTTTTTATTATTCACTATATGATTTTCTTAGGCACTTTAAAAGTTTTATTTTATATTATCTTATTACCTGAAGTTTAGGATTATGTATTGAGGGGTTAGGTTTAACGTCCTGTCCTATGTAGTCTTTTTACACAGGTTTTGAGCCTTGGTTTATACTGTGAGATAAATATCAAAATAAGGGTTCAAACCCTTTTCTTTTTCTTTTTTAAAATAATAATAATTTGAAATATTAGCATAAATTATTATTTTTTAAATAAGGAATAAACAAAATGAAAATCCGAAAATGTACGGAAAATGAGAATATATATAAATGTAAACCCCATTTTTTTTATGTTGGACTCGGAGTCGTCCTACCATCACCATGCAAGACCCTTCCAGACCCGTCACGGGCTACCCGGCGGCCAATGGCTACCCTCCGCCCCACTCCGGCACCGCCTACCCTTACGCGGCGCCGCCCCCTCAATACCAGTCCTATCAGCAACCTTACCCCGTACGGTCCTCGCAACCCTTCGTCCGCCGTTTCCTGTCTGCCATGATCCTCTTTTTTGTCGTCATCGGCGTGGTTATTTTGGTGCTCTGGCTCGTCCTCCGCCCCCGTCTGCCGGAATTTAGCGTGGATTCTTTCTCGCTTACTAATTTCTCTATCGGGTCCAACTCCTCGTCTTCCCTCACCGGCACCTGGAACGTCCGGTTCGTCGTCGACAACCCCAACAAGAAGATGTCCGTCTCCTACGAAGACGTCGATTCCGGGCTCTACTACAGTTCGGCGTTCATTTCCGGGACCCAACTTCCTCCATTCAAGCAAGAAAAGCGGAACCGGACTTTTATTAGCGCGACCTTCTCGACGGTCAATACCTTCGTGAACACATGGGTTGTCACTGATATCAATGGGAAAAGGGCGCGTGGCCCCATCAGTTTCAATGTGAAGGTTCGGGCAAGGGTTCAGTTCAAAGCCGGTGGGTGGAGGGCGCGGAACCGGTTCCTCCTTGTCTGGTGCGAAGATCTGCGGGTCGCGATTTCGTCCAATAGCAGCAGCTCCGGGAACCTAGTAGGTGGAGCTAGGGGCTGCAGGGTTGCTCTGTGAGTATATAGGATGATTTCGGATTAACACTGCCAATAATCTCATAAGAAAAGGAGGATTTCTTTGAATTTGGGCTGTCATTGGTAGTTTTGATGTATATTGGAATTAGTTTCTTTTGTTTGTCTTTTTTGAATGATTAGTTGGTGTGATTAATGGCTCTACAGTATTCTGCAGTTGGGTGTTGTGTTGTTTAATTCTAGCATTATATTTGGAATAACATTCTCTAGCTTTCGGTGTTTCTTTTCTTTGAAAGCATTATACTCTTATTTGGAAAAATGAGGTCCTTTGTTATGCGATGAAATATGTGCATTTTAATTTATTTTAAGGGGGAAGGGACTAAAAAGAAGATAAAGTGGGAGATCATCAGAATAAATAGAACGAGTGATTACTGTGCCATTGTCTTCTGCCCACAAAAGTTTGCTTTGCTAGTCAGTGATATGCTGTGTTTTGATTATATTAGTTCATGTCCAACAATTCGAGGCTTAGTTGTTCATGTCTTGTTTTGAGCACAATTTTGGACTCTGTTAAGAAATCTCGATGTACTCTGGTTGAAGCCGGCTGGCCAGCGAAATTAGACCTGGGCGTGATAGTTGAGGTTGTCCTTTGTTTGTTGTGACCCAGTAGGTTAGACATACATGTGGGTGATTATCATTCTTAAGTATTTTTCTTAATTGGTTGTCGTTTTTCACACCCGTGTGAGAATTTACAATCTCCCACTCTGATCAATGATCATAGGATTGCGGATGGTGGTTGATAATTGGACAACAACCAAACCTAAACCAGTTTGGTTGGTATACTATTTATAAGGCTAGGGATGTCAACTCTAGTGTATTTTCATCTTAATTCCTGTTATTCTTTGTTGGTTCTCATGCTGTACAATCACCTTGACAACCCTAAGCTTGGTTTTTTTGTTTTTCCTTGTACAATGTAGATTTAAGAAAAGGTAAATTTTGGATCATTTAGATCATCGAAGACACTTATATGGGGCCCAATTAAGCTGCATACAGAGGGCTCCATTATGCTGGTAGACCTTAATATATTGGATCAGATTGTTTGGTTTAGCCAGTGACATACGTTTTTTGAGAAAGTGGATCTCCCATGTATTCTGACAACTGTGAAATTAACAGGTGATTAGTTTTTGTATTGTACCAATTGCTACATTGGTGGCGGCCTGATGGATTGATTTCCAGCAGCAAATCCTATTTTTAAGGACATCTAGGCCCTGTTTGCCTTGTATTTTGTCCTCAGTTATTCAAATTTGGATAAGTGCTAGTTGAGTTTACGCAAAGGTTTCTAGTGCTTCTATATTCTACCATGTCATCCTGGAAAATTCCTGATTCTTGTAAGAAATACTTTCAACTTTTCTTGACCATTTCCCTTTATTTAAGAAAGGTGTTTAGATGACCATAGATGTTGACCAAAACTAATGGCCTGAAAACGAAGTCGGTTGGTGAAATGCATTGCTTCCCCTGCCAGTTGGTGCATATGGCCACCCTATTGCCACATCTGGAGGTCAATTTTTCTTCTTTTTCATCTTCTTCTTACAACTAAATCTTGATGGTTGTGTTTATTATTTGCTTCCCTTCTCTTCTTTGTTTGGTCAAGTTCAGGATGAGATTATTTGGTACTATTATCACAATCTTCTTTTAACCAAGTAGTTCTTGATTGTGCCGCCACCAATCATCCCTTCTTCCCTCACCCCTTCACTCCAAAAATTCTCCCATTGGCGTCCATGTCACCTTCTGTTTCTAACCCCTACCTAACCAAGTCTTATAACTAGATATACCTTGAAAGTTAATAAGAACTCCACCAAGTCTTCACCTACTCAACGATGCCTCCTGCCCTAAACCAACTATTTTCAGAACGAAACTAGCAGCGCCCTTGCTCATATTCCCAAAGTCATTATGGGAAAAGTGAGCCTTTCCTGGCTAGAAGAGCACAATCACTACTGATCTAGCTCACTCTGCCTCCATATCTATGCTTGGAAGCAAAATATGAGAAATGCATATCCTCAGATTCATGGAAGTGTTTCCTATTCTCTGCAATTTTTGTTTTTTCTAAGTTCGATCTCTACAAGTGTGCTCTCAGTTATCATGACACGTAACAAAGAGCTTTAGTTATTGCAACACCATTCTGTTAGTAGGATACATTGCTGTTTTAACATGGCTGATGAAAACTTGTTGTTTGAAGGCAGCCTTTTTTATTGGGAAAGGTGTTTCATTTTGTGTGGTCGGCTTTTATTGTTGATGATGCACATAAGTGGCAAGAAGGTGTGGAGTGATAAGAACAACAATAAGTTGCCGCTGCTGGCTTCTTGTCTTTTCCTTTTATCTGGTTTCTTGCGGGCTCCGTCGCTTTCTTGTTTAACAGGAAAGGGGTAAAGGTAAAAATGCTAGCTGTGGGAAGGATATAACCAAAATTACTGAGAATTCGAAAAAATTACTGAAACTTCAGTCACCATCACCGGTAAATGTATGAGCCCATGTTAGAACTGCCGTCTAGCTCGGTTAGGTATAATACATCAGGGCCTCAGAAAACAACTAGCAAACTCTACCCACCCAACTTCAGAGTGGAGAAAGAAGGGAAACGGAGAGGAGGTTATTGGTTCGTGGGTTTGTAATTGATCAGCTACAAACCAACTCCATGTCAAGCTGACATACCCTGTTTTGGTTTTAGTGTGGAGAGAACTCGAACTCGAACTCGACAATTGATTTGATGTCAAGTCACTCCTGAAGTTACCCACACTTGGAGTTTCTTTTTCTTTTTTTTTTTTCTTTTTTTTTTTTTGGGGGGGGGGGGGGGGGGGGGGGGGGGGGGGGGGTGACGTTGAAATTTCTTTAAGGGATAATCAAAGAATACTCCAAAAAAAAAAAATGTTTTAGAATGTTGATCCGGTATCCTTAATATGTTCTTAAGGAGAATAAATAATCACTCTTTAAGGATTATTATTTAAATATATCGATCATTCTAAAAGAGTTCGACCATCCCAAATTAATTGATAAATGATTAAATTATTCCTTTTTTGTTATTTTAGTTTATAACATTGATCTTTCCTAATCATTCATTATAAATAAGCAATTGATATTATGAGAATCACAAACACAAATCTACTGAGAAAAAGACATATTTGATGTTCCTTTCAAAGCACAAGAAAACGAAACTACCATTAGGTGGGGCGAATTCTTATAGATAATCAGAAATTATAATCTATTTAAGTCCATGAAAGTTGACCCTGCTTTTTAACGTTTATTTTATTCCCAGCTTCACGCATATTTTGTTGACATTTTCCACATGTTTTCAGGAATTGAACAAATTTCATCTAAAATTGAAAGTTAGCTTAGCTTAATTTTCATTTATGGTTAATGATTACTTAAACCAATTGAGAGTAGGTATTGTCTAAGACTTCTTGGTCTCAGATACTGTATGTGGGTGTTTGTGTATATATTAAAAAAAAAAAAAAAAAACCATTCAAGGTACATCTCGTTTTGCTCTCTCCAAAAGAACAAACTGTGGTTTGTGCCTTAAGTTTTCGATTTGAAGGATTCTTTTTCTTCTTTTCGTCTTTATTCCTCTTTCCCCTTTGCCTCTGACGTGACTAACTTTTTATTTTTCCTTTATTCTTTCTATCCTTAAGTTATGATTCCCTTTTGATTTGGTTCTCCCATTCTGATTCTCTCCATCCGATCACAGAAATCAGAATACAGATAGAAAGGCAAGAGAACTGAATAATTGAAAGAAAAAAGTTCCATGGAAAATATTGTGGTCCCTAATTCATGTGTTGTTGTCTCTAAACATTTAAGAATGTGAACAGAAAATGGCTTGGAGTAGTAAGTGTCATCGAATTTGAAAAAAGTGTCAAAACAGAGAACCTATTCGAGGGTTAAAAAGCCATTACTATGATGTATCCTTAGCTTGTGTAGCTTGAGGAAGCCCTTGTTACCTTTCTCGAAAAGAAGCGGACATGATTGATAAGAAGGAAATAGAATCCAGAGGATGCAGCAGAGTGGGGACAGCATGCATGTCCCACCAACCACGCACTCATGGAAGCTTTGGATGAATCGGACTAAAGTTGATTTTCTTATTCTGGGCATCAACGAATGGACCGCCGGGCAGAGCACAGGGTGTCTCCGGCCATGCAGAGGATAATGCCGGCGTGGTAGAAGCCTTACCTATTGCAGAGGAAACTGCAAGCACTAAGGCACCTAGGTTTGCAAAAGCCATTCCAGCGCATGCACACTCAGGAAAGCGACTTTATGGACTTGATTTATGAGTTACCTTTGGTAAACTTAGCTAACAAGGCAATGTTATTTAGACTTTTCAAGTACCAACTTGATGCTTCAGGACGTGGCACTCATCATGATCTTTTTATCTTCTCCGAAAGGATAAAATGTTTGTACTGCGATCACATGTTCTGTCATAAGAGGAGCATCTCCATGAACTTCAGCGACGTTTTTGGGCAAAGGAATGGAAAGCTTATTTGTTGGAATGGTGATAAATTAGCTGGAATCAAAAGAGACATGTTGGTAAGTACTTTGGGCCAGAAAGACGACATATTAAGATGTCCCAAAAGCCATATGGCCAACATGTTTATCGTAAAAGCCAAGGCAAAATTGGGACCTGTTTATTGCTGTCGCAGGCTCACCACCAAGAACCAATCATTCCAAACCCACCATTATGCCAGAATGCACACTTGTTATTGAGTCATATCGTTTTCCAATGACAACTTTTAAGTTAGAATCTTTTATTTAAAATATATCTCATATTATCAAGATATTGGTCTATTGTGCTCATTATATATAACAGTATTTTTCTCTCTTATAAGTCAATTTAAAAAAAGAAATGAACTTTTTAACATAATATCAATATTAAATTTTAAGTAAAACATCACTTCACTTATAGATTGATAAGTCTCACACTTGCAAGCATCTACCAGAAGTCAAATTCCCAACTTAATGATCATTAGCCCTACTAGTTTATCATTAAGCCAATAGACCTTGCAACCACTAAGCTCTTGTCGCATATATCTAAATCTCCATTCTTGCTCCCATACTGCCTTTGCATTGTTGATGATTTTCTATCCTTAATTTTTGTCCCAAAACTTACTTGATTTTAACTACTCCCACTCACTAAAACAATATAATCCAAAACCTTTGGCTTTAGAAAAATGATAATGGTGAGCCCACGATACCACGATACCAACCCTCTCTTTTCATTTAGAACAAGGATGAATTTTGGAGGATTGGACATAGATTTGGATGGAAAAGAAAAAGAACTAACAACTTCAGTTGACAGATGATGGCTTCAATCCTCGCACATTGTCGAAAAGCACGTTAGTAGTTGACCTTCTCTTGAGTTGATGCGTGGAAAACTTCAACGTCGCTGCGTTCCATAGACGTCGAGAATTATTGCGATGTTGGCATCGGACCACTGCCTTCGCTACGCAAAGAGTAAACATATTCTCTTTTGTGAATCATGGCTTTCATCACTTTGACATATTTCACTCCTTTTAGCTTTACTATCAAAACTAGTAATGATTCTTGTTAAAAATAACGTCACTTAAGTCTTACTTTATTTAAATCTAAATCCTATTCGAGAATCATTTTTATAAGCAAGAAAAATATCTTATAATGAATCATTATTTTTCTATATTTAAGATGAAATTTTATTAAAAATACTGTGATATAAGTCTTGCATGATCTAAATCTTACTTAAGAATCAAATCAACTTCCTAACAACTCTAGGTTTTTATATATTATACTGTTCTTATGAGATTCACTCCTTTTTGTGCTGATAAATTGAGAGAACGAGCAGCAGAAGACAAGATAACAAGCCAAAAAAACGTTGGTACCACATCAATGGTGGTTGCATCAGATTCCAAAGCATAGCATCCACTCAACCCGACAGAACCCCCGATATTCAGTCTGATAAGCCCTTCAACTTTCTCTTTCTGGAGGAATGGACTAGACCTAGTTTCCTGTCATTCTTCCAATCCCTTAAAAGCCCTACTACTTAGCCATCAATGAGTTTCTTGTGCCTTTATAACCCTTTTAAGAAGCTACTCAAGTGCCTGCTTTTATCACTGCGTTCTCCCGAAGATGAAAGCCTAAAAGTAAATAGAATGAAGCCCATCGGATCCGAGACATAGTTTGACGCGTTGGTGTAGGGGTGGGTGTATCTGTTAGTTGTCTCCCAATACAGATGAACATTATTTTCCAGTCACATGCTGATTGAGTCAAGTCTCCAAATCAAAACAACGGGGATCACGCGAAGTGCTCCAGCCTAGAAATTGACCCTCTTTCCGAAGTTCTTTGTGAAGACTAGTTTATACGGGATATCTTATAGAATCGAGGAAGACGACAAGCATCTTAACAAATGTATTAGTTAGTGAATTACTCTTAACTCTGTTAACAGATCATTTGGTGAGGGTGAATGGTTAGCACTGGCGTTGAAGCACGGTGCATGTGCACTTTATAGTATTTTAAGACCATGCATCACGTTGGTCATAGAATCTAGAAACTAAAATAGGTAGCTGAGGACACAAATGATTAAGTGGATGAATGGAAAATGTCGACAAGGAATCAACTTTTCTACAAGCAAGAAATCATTGTTTTTGGTCATCTCCATGTGCAAGCAAGAGGTTCTTGTTTCCCCCATAGAATTACGGATGAGAACTTGTTGCCCGATTCATACTCTTTTCAAGGACAATGGATAGATGAGTGGCGTGTGGGTGAAGTTAAAGCCGGTATTTAAGTCAAATTTTGGCAACCAAAACGAGGGACCATTCTTGCTGACCCATGGCCATAAAGGAAGAGATTATTGAAGGATTTCAGCTTCTTGATGAGAGGGTTCGTCATCTCATGATGAATTACGTTTAACTGAACCTAAACTATTGTTGGAAATTGTGAGTAATAGCGTAGTTGGCGATTCATGACAAGTCTTAAGAAGTTAATGGAAATGCATGAACTCAACATCAAATTTTGGAAGCCCATCCTCCAAAATCTTTGATCTATCACGAACTGAACTTTGTTAAAACAGTGTGCAAATACCCCAATTTAGACAATTCTTTTTATGAAGGGAAAGACCTTTTGGATAAGAATTACTCCGCAAAACGGAATCAAAAACCCAAGTGCACGAATCCTTAACCAATAGTATGAAGCTGGCATTGGATGCGGAGGGACATGTTGAGAATTGTCCAGCACAGTTTCATATTCTCTAAATACTACTTAAAAATCTTCTTTCTAAGGAGGAAATTTTCTACCTTAAGTTGGCTTTTTGATAAAAATGACTTTAATAGTATTTTGTTGAGATTCAAACTAAGCCCTATGCATATATAATACAATGTCAGTCTGGATTTGAGAGAAATTTATTATGCAAAATTGATCATAACTATTCTAGTAATCAAGGATTCAATATCATGCCCCAGTTGAGAATTATTCTATTTGTTGATTGTGGGAAAGCGAACTACACCTCCCCTTTCTACTATTGGAGGAGAGAAGAAAAAGGCTCTTTGAAAGTGATGGTCTATGGTTAAATATTCCTTTATTAAATGAGGTCCTTAAAGAGCATAATACCTTTTCGAGTCGTATTAATTCACTTTTCTTTGTAAAACAAATACTTTCCCTAGATATGCGTAAAGCGTCCATTACAATAGATATTTGTTCAACTAGCCACGAAGGTCTTGCATGCACGGTCTCTCTCCCACGTGCTCCCTCCATAAGATGCATTTTCAAGTGATTAGGAGGCCATTAAAAACCTTATTCTGTGAAAGCCACTTGCCCATGCCGGCTAGTCTTCATAATCTATGTATAATTAATCATGTTATTCTTAATCCCTCTAAGGGTTCCTTCAGTACCGCCACGGTTGCCTGCAGGAAGGGATATAAAAATAATGGGCAAGAAAGCTGTTCTCATGATGGTCATTAGCTCATGACGTTCTTCACTCATTGTGGGTTTCCAAGCGGCTGAAAACGAATGGACAAGGCAACGGGGACTAGCCATTCCCTGAACGCTGCACCGATCCCAAGGTTTTCAGCTAGAAGTTGCAAGAATATTTCATTTTACAGAGTGTAAGATGCCTTCAAGATAGATTAATATAATAAAATTCCCACCCAAAGAGTGATTAACTTGGGTAAAATATGGTGTGTAATGATAATCAGTGCAGGTCATGACAGGACTTGATCATAGTTTAATTTAAACAGGGAACTCTTGAAATTCTCACCATGTAACACCAAATTATAGAAGGGTGTTGTGTGCACGACAAACAATTGAATTGTCATAAATCAAAAGCAATGTCCCATCTTGTTCAGGCCGGAAATATTAATTATCAACTCTGTCCCATCTTCACCACATACACTCATATCAGCCACAAGTAGGCTATAACAAAAATAGAAATTATTGTTAAAATATTTATTGTTACTTAAAAGTTGATATGAGAGTATATCATTTTAAATTTTGTTATCATATTAAAAAACTTAATCTTATTTATTTATTTTTGATAACTTAAAACACCCACCAAGCTTGCTCGATGATTTAAATTAAGTAACAACAATTCATCTTAAAGAATGTTTAGGTCAATCAAGAATGTAATTAAAGAAACTTAAGTCTAAGATACTTATTTCATAAGATCTCCCACATAATCCATTCTTACTATCTCAATTAGACTTCAAAAACTTTATTGTTTTACTTAACTTGAGAGTAATTAGCTTTCTCGAAGACCTTAAACTTACCTCCCACAAGTCCCATGGCCTATCTGGTCGGTCGCCCTCAAATCCTGCCATCTGTATTTCAACTATTATCTTGGAGGGACCACCCATCGCCATAGCCTTTTACAGCCCCTGATCTGGTGAAGACCCATGCATGATGTACCTAAAGATAGGGTCGCATTAAACGAAGCCCATGCCCACATTTTCCTCTACCCACTAAAGCAACTTCTGCACATTTTCTTTTAGCCTATAGTCAACTTTTGATTGCTAAAGCAAAACCCCATGGTAATTTCTTTTTGAATTAATGCTTCTTGTTCACAGAACTCTATTCTTGCTTAGACAATGAAAGTACAGGTATTGTACACCAAATTTAAGACCTCTGACCTAACAGCTATGGCTAAACAGAAACAAGTTAAATACACGTACCTAAACCATGACAAATATGATCTACAAGTAGTTAATTCTTTTCATTTGTTTACTTCTATATAGTGGACGCTCTCTGTGAAACTTTTCTGCTGAGAAGTTTCCCTCAAAGCCTTCTTTCTTAGCTTCTAAGGTTCATTAGCTTACTTCCTTCTCAGGTAGAGTTTTCTGTGTCCCCTACCCTCTGTAGAAGAACTCAGGCAAGATCATGACTTCCAAAGACTGCTGCCACCGCCACGATGAAGGTATTGACCGCACTCGCCTCATAATATACGGCATTGTCGCCTTCGTCGTCCTTGTCCTCTTTGCTATCTTTCTCGTCTGGGCCATCCTCCGGCCGGCCAGGCCCCAGTTCATCCTCCGGGAAGCCACCGTCAGCGCCTTCAACGTCACAGCTTCCCCTCCCTTCACCCTCTCCGTCACCATGCAGATTACCATCGCCTCCAAAAACAGCATGGATCGCGTCGGAATCTACTACCAGAAGCTCAACGCCTACGCCACATACCGCAGCCAGCAGATCACGCTCGCCACTGAGCTGCCCTCAACCTACCAGAGCGGGCACGAGATTACGATATGGTCTCCATTCTTGAACGGCTACGCCGTGCCGATATATCCTGGACTAATGATGGCTCTGCAGCAGGACGAGAACGTCGGAGCGGTGTTGCTGAACGTCAAGATCGTTGGGAGTCTAAGGTGGAAAGTGGGCACGTGGTTCTCCGGGACGTACAGCTTGAACGTGAACTGTCCGGCGTATATTAAATTCGGTAGCAACAATGGCGATGGTGGGTCACCCTTCGGGCCGGTAATGAAGTTCGAAGCCGGCCAATCTTGCAGTGTGGAAGTCTAAGCCAGTACGTTACTGTAGATCTTGCCATGTAATCCGCATCAGGTCTTGTCTTCTTCTATGGTTCTTCTCCTGTTTGGATCATATTACTTTCTGTCTTAAGTAAGATAAAGTTCCACAAAACAATAGGGGGAAACCCACTAATTTTCCATGATTAGTTACGGGTTTTAATCATGCTATGATTCATTAATGTATGTACGTTAGCAAAGAGAAAAAGAACCCACTTCATTTCGTGTCCAGTTGCAAACATCCAAAAAGATACACCTACATGAAGCTTGGTGCTTTTTTCTATTTGGTGATCTACCATGTCCTTTTCAGTAAAGTAAAGGGTTAATTGCATTATCAGGCAATATTTATCCTGAGTGTGAAAATTAAACTGAGTTTTCCTGCAAAATTTTGCGGAAGGAGACTTCAATAAATCCTGTTTAATAGGGTTGAGATAAATCTGAAGGGGGAGTTGACCCCAAGGTCTCTTATCCTGAGGGGACCGGGGACAGGTTGTTTATATTCTCCAAGGGAAGCCTCTTCCTTCTTTAATGGTGGACAAACAGTACAAGTTTTTCACCTATTTTATTCTGTAACACAAGAATCAAAGTAAAGGGTTCACTAATCAAGCAGCAGAAGTTTTGGATCGTGTTTCGTTGAAATGCCACAGAGAATTAACCAACCACGTTCTCTTGTGTGAGAATTAGCACTACTTCATGCTTAAAATGTTTTAAATCTGCTGTCCACTCAAAGATTATGAGTTTCTGTGTCTTAACTTTGTATCCTGTGCATCGTTGGACTAGAAAACGGGTCTTATTGCAACAAACCCTTCTGAATCTTCTGGGATTTGGTAAAGTTCCTCAACCCAAATCGAAAGGAACCACGAATTCTGGGTTCAAGAGTGGAATTTTCTTCATGTTAGGTGGGATGTAGAACGTGGGCCAGAAGAGTGAGAGCATAAGGCTTATGTTACGACATCGATAGCTTAAAAAAAATAAAGATTAGTTTGATTGACTGAGCTCATAAGGCTTATGTTAAGACATTGACAGCTTGAGAAAAATAGAGATTAGTTTGATAAAGTGAGATCATGATCTAACATTAGTACCAATTTATGAAATCCAAGTTGAAAAAGTACTAGAAAAATGGGTGGGATTAACTCCTCCACCTACTTCTACTAACCAGCTGGGATCTCTATTATTACAGTCAAATGCAGTTGGAAGGAGTCTTCACTTCTCATTTTGTAGCTCCTTTCACACGACATTATCTGCCTTTTCTCTGCACATGGTTAGGATAATTAATATGTCCATTGACTATGTACATGTTACAAGTCAAGGAGAATGAAAAACGACTGAAAAGAAGAAAATGGTAGTAGAAATTGTTAAAGGTAAAAGTTTTACTTTATTTAAATCTTGCTTGAAAATCCTTTTCACGTGGAAGAAAAACATTCTAAACAATAATAGAATTTTTAAACATAACATCAAAACTTAAGTTTAAATAAGACACACTGTACTTCCAAATAAAGATCCTTATAGAAGATGTTTCCTTACACCCAAGATAAAAGGACTGTTAAAAATGGTGTAACAAAATTTCTACATTGTCCTAAATATTGCTTAAAAATTCTCATTACAAGGAAAAAACATCCCTTACCCTTGAGTCAATTTTTGGGTAAAAATTGACTTTCCCTCATCCTCTTGAATAATGTAGTTTTTGGGGTGTCTATGAACTTTGTACCTTCAGATGGGCATGGAATGCTTGAATAACCTGTCCATTATAAAAAAAAAGTTGTAGGTCCAATTTCGGATGTTGTGAAACCGCAGTTGAAGGAGGTAGACACAAAGATAATGGTTAGAATCTTTTAGTTATTTGCGTTTGTATGGCATAAATCATAGTCCATGAGTATTTGGTTCCATACTGGATCTCGCAGTCAAGCTTCATGATCTTGAACAAACTTCTTTTTTCTCCACCTAAACTTCTCCTGAAGCAGATATTCTTCCTCCATCCATATGCCGGGTCTGAACTTCAACAACTCTATTCCCCTGTGCGTGAAGGTGATCATCTAGCCTTCCCACTTAGCAGCTTTAGTCTTGTTAATTATCTCTTTTGTTCCGTTCCCCTTCACCTGCTGTTTTCATCAAATCCAGAATTCATTTCCGCAGCAAGAGAAAACAGGCTTGCTGATAGGCAATAATCCTTGACAAAACCTATCTGAAAAAAGATTAAACATGGAGAACCCTAAGTATTAGCTCAATTTTCGTCTATAAGTTGTACCAGTAAAACAAACCCATACAGGAAAACTGGAAGAGAAACAAGGAATTATTCAAAATAAAAGTACGTGTCTAATCTTGGAATTTATGCCATACAACAATCAAGAGAGACAGGATAGAATATACAGCTAAGACATAATATAAAGCTAAGCAACTGCTTTCCAAAACATAAAACTTTGAGATGTTTTGGCCCTCCATATTTCCTGAGGTACAAATTGAGGTCCCAAAACCGATTTCTGAAAATGAATAGAGAAAGGATTTGGCGTTCTATAAATACTTAACAGTTGCCAAGTGTGCCGCACCTGTTATACTCTTTAACCCCGAAATTCATAATTTATGCAATTGTAACCCTAACATGCTGATACGCTCAAATATGATAGGAAATTGTATTGGAGAAAGAAAACAAGCAACAGTTTTCATACAGAAGTAGAACAATCAACTTAAGCATAGACTGCAGAAAGAAGAAGATGTAAGAGAAGGGAAAGATGGAATGTGGATGCTGTGAAGATAACCAGCTTGAAAGCCCTAGAGCCATATAGAACCCTATCAGAAAGGAACAGTGCTACGCCCATGTTTTTATTAAAACTTCAGCTAATCAACCAACTACAACCAGAACACATCAGTTTGTCAGGAAACTTTGATCCCTAAATGTTGGATGTCTATTGAGTTCTCTGCAAACATCTACCTACTCTTACAGTCTCTCATAAGAAGCTGCGTAGTAAAACTATATAACTCTTAATAAAAAATAAAAAATAAAAATAAAAAAAGGTTCCAGCACTGCTCTTCTTTGATATCAAGTCTTTTTAATGTCCCGCAGGAAAATTTATATTATCATTATAAAAGTGCGCTTCTTTTGATGAGACCAGTACACCTTTCTCTCTTGATGATCTTGTGTCCCTCAGACAAAGAGCTTCCCCTTTCATTTAATCATAAACTCGAGATCCATTTATGGTGCTTTCTTGTGCATTGTTTTTCCCACCGGGATAGAAATTTCTTTCACCAGCATCCACCAGATAACCAAGACGGAGAGCAAGCTTGATGTTAGTGGACTTACCGGTTGCTCCTTCAGCTCTGACCCAAAGTGGAAGATATACCTAGCTACCTACCTACCTTGTGTTCAGGTTTCTTCTTCTGCCAGAACAACCGAAAAGCAGCTGCAAAAGCAGCAATTTTAAAAAGTATCAAAGCAACTAACGGCAATTTTAAAAAGTATCAAAGCAACTAATCTCCCAAAATCAAATGAGAAGGGGGGGGAAAAAAAACAGAGAGAAAATCAAGCAGATGTAATAATCAGGAAAAATGTTCAATTGTTAACTAACGAACCAAACAGAGAGAAAATGCCTGTTAATATAATAATTAAAACTACAAACATTACTACACTCTAACCAACATATCCAATTCAAGAGGCAAGTTCTACTATGGGCCATCTACTTATATTAACGGCCAGTGAGTCGCTCAAACCAGCAACATATGAATGCAAAGTTTGCCAAGGAAAACCTTCTTTCTGTATACTCCAAATATCTAGAGTTTTATTGAACTATAATTCAGCCCACCTTCTATTATGTGCCAGTAGAAATTGCAGAAAAAGGATTGTTCGTGCTGCAGTCAGTAGCTGCATCACAGCATCTTCATACTGACACATACAGTTTGCTTTTGTCTGGATGGAGTTTCATAAGTACCAAGACAAAAATCGAAGATTTTTAAATGACTAAAGGAAACACTACAACAAAAAACGTATCCAACTCAAAACTAATTTGATTTCAATATCACACAAATGTTGAGTACAATTTTTCCTTAGAAACATTTATATCGATCATAGTAACAGAAATAAATTCCTTATTTTCCCATTACCAATTTTCCCATTACCAGCAATTTCCACATGAACAAAATCCATTATTGACCAATGATGAAATCAGTATCCATCCCGCACGATAAGTTCCCTTGAGTTAACTAGGAAAATCAACTTTATCACGTTAATTTATTACACCAGAAAGCTATTCGGTGGCCTTTCTTTTAACTCTATAAATTCCATACCTTCAGACTACCAGAAATCTCCACATGAGCAAAGCCCATTCTTGAAATGATGAAATCGATATCCATCCCGCACTATAAGTTCCCTCGAGGTTACAAGGGAAATCAGCTTTAGTACCAAGTGACAATCATTGCAAACTCGAAGATTCTTCATTACATGAATAGGCGTCCAATTAGGCAAGCTAATCAAGCCAAAAGCCACAGCTAGCTTCTCACTGTGGTAACCCTGAGAACGAAGAGAATTCTGTGCCTTAGTGTAGCTAGATGTATCTTCTATCTTCTTCATGATCTTCTCCAACATTCTGTAAATGTCCTTGATTTGAGGATGATTAGTGTCATCTACAGTGAACACATGCACCCTGTTTTCGACCTCTATCCAGCTACAACCTGGCATTTTATGTATTTCTTTCTCTCTCATCAGTTTTCTTACATCTGCAACCCCTTCTAATTTACCAGAGTCTAGATATGTATTTGCTAGAAGAACGTAACTACCAGATTCCTCCACCCCCAGCTCAAGCAAATTCTTCACTGCAAATTCTGCTATCCTTGAGTTGCAATGGTTCCGACAAGCACCCAGCAATGCACCCCAAATAGCAACATTTGGCTTAAAAGGCATTCCATTAATCAAAGTCTTGGCCTCCTCCAGTAATCCTGCCCGACCAAGCAGATCCACCATACAAACAAAATGCTCAGATGTTGGAGAGATGCCAAAATCTTTAGTCATAGAATAAAAGTAATGCTTTCCTTCTGTTACGAGCCCTGAATGGCTACAACCGGATAAAACAGAAACATAGCTTATGTGATCAGGTGAACATTTCATCTTCAACATACTCTCAAAAATGTCTATTACTTTCCTACCTTGACCATTTTGAGCATATCCAGCCATAATTGCATTCCAAGAAATCAAATTTTTCTCATAAATCAAGTCAAAAACTTTTTGTGCTTCTTCAATTCGTCCACATCTGGAATACAGAGTAACAATACTATTTGCAACTGAGACATTAGAAGCAAGTCCCAATTTTTCAGCTTGACTTACAATTTGGATACCAAGTTTTAATGTTGCTAAATCAGCACAGGCACTGATTGAGGTAGCAAATGTAACCCAATCAGACTTAACCCCTTGTCTTCGCATTGTGGTGTACAAATTGAGACCTTCTTCCCAAAATCCATGTTGAGTATATGTTCCTAACATTGAATTCCAAGTTATGACATTTCTCTCTGGCATTTTATCAAAATACTTGCGAGCTTTTTCAATATCACCTATCTGGGAGAATGCAGTGATCATTGCTGTCCACGATATTATATCTCTTATTGGCATCAGTTCAAATGCACGGTTTGCTTTCTGAGCATCTCCAGACTTAGCATACATAGTAACAACAGCATTCCCTACAGCAACAGAGGAAGACATTCCACTTTTTATTGTATATGCATGGTACTGTTCCCCCATAGAAGCATACTTCTCACCAGAACAAACCCCAAGAATCGTTGCAAGAGTAAACTCATCCAAGGCAACAGGAGTCTCCCTCATTTGATTAAACAGCACTAAAGCTTCTTCTTGAAGCCCAAACTGTGCTACTCCACTGATTAAAGAAGTCCACGAGACTGCATTCTGTTCTGTTAAGCTCTCAAATACCTGCCTGGCAAATTTTAAGCATCCACATTTTGCATACATATCAACCAGACCATTACCCACAGAAACGTCCAGAGATCGTTCCATGCGGACAATCCGACAATGCAAATGGGCACCCCATTCCAGATCATTTATGCTAGTGCATGCACTTAGGACGCTGGCATAGGTCATGGAATTTGGTAGGATACCTTGATCCCACATCTCAATAAACATACCAAGGCTTTGAACCCCAAAGCCATGTTGAGAGGAGATCGAAATTATTGTGCTCCAAGACACACAGTCACGTTCAGGCATTCGGTTGAACAAATAAAGAGCTTTTTCTACCCCATATAGTTTAGAATAACCGTAGATCATACTGTTCCAACAAAACAAGCTTGGGTTTGGGATTCTTGAAAACACTCTCTCAGCATCACTCACATTTCCAGATTGAATATACATATCCATTATCGAATTCTGAATAGCCATATACATGTTGATTCCAAAATCAAACTTCTCCACGAGACCATGCAGTTGAACGGCCAACTTGACGTAGCCAAGACTACCACAAGCCTTCATTGCACAAGTAAAGGAAAATGGGTCATCAAGGCAGTTACCATCACGTATCAGCAAAGCAAACATATTTACAGCATTTTCTGGTTGCCCATTATGGAAATAGCCGGACATCATCGAAGTCCAAGAAACAGCGTCTCTAACAGGCATTTCCTTGAACAGCTTCTCTGCTTCACTCATCCGACCCGAGTCAGCCAACCCACTAATCATTGTATTCCAACTATAAATATTATGATGCTCAATATCAGCAAAAACTCGGCAAGCGTCATTGATCAAATTGCAATTGGAGTACAAGTGCAAGAGACGGTTTTGTAGGAAAATAGAAGAATCAAGGCCGGTGGATATGAGCTGGGCATGGAGTTTTTGGGCAATGGGTGTGGACCTGATGGCAACACAGGCTTTCATAGCTTCGTAGAATCCCTGAGAGAGTTCCATGTACGACAGTTGGGCGGAGGGGTCGTAGGAAATAACGAGTTTTGAGAGGTTTTCTTGTTGGGTTGAAACATGGCGCACGAGTAGGCGCAAGAGTTGCGGGAGATGATGGTTTCGAATAACCATACGGGATTAGGAGACTCTTGAACCCCCGATATCTCGTCTGATTGTGTATGCTTCACTGTTTTCAGATTTTCTCGTCTCTTCTTCTCTCACCTCTTTCTTTTATCCTTTTCTTCAACCTCAATATTGTATTTCTTGAAAACTTCTCCAACCTCGTTTTCCTTCACCTGAACTTGTATCCATTGACAATGAAATTGCGGTGTTTAAATGCGTAAGGACGAAGTTAAAGATGAAGGGCAATGGGTTCATCCATAACTTCAACACTTGCTTCTCAAAAATCAGAAGAAAAAAGTCGATCTTTCCTTGAAGATTTCCAATCCCATGATATTGCTTCATTGAACTCAACATCTCGCTAGCGCTGATCTTGCCCATTTGAAGATTATACAACTGGCAGCGAAGGGTCTTGAATCACAGCCAATGAAGACGAAGTTTTCACTCTCTTCCTACATCATGGACTTCGTTTCATCCTTCGCACGTGCAGGGAGCAATAATCTTCACTTCCGAAGGCATTGAGACGGGCTGACTGGGACGGGCCGGATACGCCTTGGCTACTTCATTTGTGTGCAGATAAAAGGCCACCATATAGCTTACTTGATGTTATGCACATGAAAAGGTTAGCTTACTCAGGGTTAATAGCTTTAATACAATGTATGGATGCTATGACCCTTGGATTTCAAGGCATTCAACTTAATGCAAATTATGACTCTTGATGCATGAACTTTTGTAACCCTTAAATAGTATTAATCACCTACTAGCTTAGTAATAAGCTAGCAAGACTTGAGATGGTTCAATATCCAAATGCATGAATTTGGTGCCTACATAATTACAAAAAAAATTCTTTAAATGTTCAACTAGCATTTTATTTGTATCTACTTTAATTGTACTTTTTTCAAATAGCTTTTTCTTTGTCAAATTGCATGAGGCCTATGCATAAGCTAGAAAAGGAAAGGTCTACATAAACAAGGACTTATCTTGGAATCTTGTATAGCTTTCTCTCTTTGTTGAAGAAGAACTATTTCCTTTCTTATTTGTCATTCTCTTCTCTCCCAACTCTTTTGTTCTCTCCTTCCCTAACTTTCTTTTGTGCATTAATCTAGTTAAAGGTTGACTTATAAATTAAGCTAAGTAGTGAATGGTCTTTTAATAAATTGGTGACAAGTGGTATCAAAGCCTCAAGGGTTTAAGCCAAACAAAACTTAAGTAGTAGTGGAAAACCATAGCAAGAAGACCATGAGGAGAGAAGCAAGTCAATCACAAAATGGAGAAACGGCTTTAAAAGGGAGTCTTTCTTTTAAAGTAAACAATTGAGGGAGTGACTCATAAACTTACACAAGACTTTAAATCATTAGAGTCTCATATGTTAGGCAATTTAGATTAAAAAAAAATTAAAAACAAAAACAAGAAGGTCTAAGGCTTTTGAAAAGAAGATGGAGATGTTGCCTAATTTCCAAGCTCATAATGAGTATGCAAGTAGAATCCCCATAAAGGGGACTTGAAGCCATACAACAAGAGTTAAGCCAAAGACCTCTTATTCCTAGTGGCAAAAGAAAAGCCTAATGGATGGAAACACCTAAACTAAAGGCATGGAGTGTTACTTCGAAAGTGTAAACATAGTGGACAAGCCAAGAAAGCTATGCACTACATCCCTCTATTTGTTTGATAATGTTACATTATGGTGGTGTAAAAAGCACCTTGAGATACAAAGGCATCAGTGCCATATTAACACTTTTGAACAATTCAAACATGAATTGAAGAAAAAAATTCTACCTCAACAACATGACCTTTGAAGTTTGCAAGAAATTAAGAGTTAAGACATGTAACCTCCCTCAATGAGTATGTTCAAAGATTCAAAACTTTTATTTTGCACATTTTAAGCATGGCCAAAAGGGACTTGTTATTCTTCTTCATAATGGACTCTAAAACTCAGCAGGGATAGAGCTCTAATGACATGGGGGTAAAGAACATATATGAAGCCATCATGGTTGTAAGGTCTTTGATGGAATGCCAATGTGGCTAGTCTTTCAAATTAAAGTCACTTAGCCAATCCGATAAAGAATAAGGAGATGGTGAACCCTTTAATTATAGAAATGAAGATAAAGAATCCTTTAATCATAGAGATTACCAAGAAAGAAAGTAGGGCAATACTTTCCTTGCCTCTTGTTATCTTTGCAAAGGGCTACCTCCCATTGAATTGTAACCAAAACTTGGTTTGTTAAGTGTCATGCAAATGAGTAGGAAGAAAAAGGGATGAAAAAGCGGAGGCATAAATTATAGCTTTACAGTTGCTCAATGCCCTTCAAGAAAAGGCCTTACCTTAAGCAAGGAAATAGTTGATGTTTATAAACATTATAGTCAAAAACTTACTAGAGTCTTAGTTGGTAAAGGAGTCTTTCATAACTTTGTCACTCTAAGAGTAGCCATGAAGGCTAGCTTAAAAGTTTCTAAAAGAAACAAGGTTTTGTTAAAGATGGTGAACAACAAAGTCTAACCTTTATTTGGCATTACCCTAGGACTTAAGCTACACCTA
This sequence comes from Casuarina equisetifolia, assembly GCA_028551475.1. Lineage (NCBI taxonomy): Eukaryota > Viridiplantae > Streptophyta > Magnoliopsida > Fagales > Casuarinaceae > Casuarina > Casuarina equisetifolia. The sequence goes on along the minus strand of CM052358.1, from coordinate 20,416,066 downwards.
GGCTAATGGAAGGCTTGGCGAACTTTTCACTCATAGCCACAACTAACTATGAGTTAGTCTTAAGGATTGAATTCTTGAGGAAAGCAAACATCATCCTTTTATGAGTATATTATACATTCTACATCCTCACTAGGGGCATAACATGCATAGTTTGTTAGCCATGCCTAGGACAATCCTTTAAAAGATACTATTAACGATGCTATGGAAGAAAGGATTAAGAAAGGGAGAAGTGACATACTTGGCCATGTTGAAAGTGGTTAAGCCTAAGGAAATCCATAAGGAAGAAGATCTCCCTTAACTTGTTTGTAATGTCCTTTAAGAGAATAAAAATGTGACACCTCCCAAGTTACCTAAGAGACTACCTCCAATGAAAGAAGTTGATCATGTCATTAAACTAAAGCTTGGGGCTATGCCTCCTATGATAACATCATATATAATGGCTCACTTGAACTAGAAGAGCTCAAAAAGTATCTTAAGGGTGTTGTCAAATGTTGGTCACATATACCCTTTGAAGACATTGTACAAAGCCTCAATTCTATTCCAATAAAAGAAGGATGTTTCATTATGTTTGTACATAGACTACTGAGTACTTAATAAGGTAATAGTAAAAAACAAATATTCAATACCTTTAATCACTTACTTTTTAATAAATTATGAAAAGATTATAATTTCACCAAGGTAAATTTACAATCAGGATAGTATTAGTTATGGATTGTAAAAGGAAAGGAGCCCAAGACCATGTGCATGACAAGGTATGGGTCATTCAAGCGGTTGATTAAGTTGTATGTCTTGACCAATGCCTCAATGATGTTTTGGACCCTAATGAACAATCTCTTTTATCTATTCTTGGATTAGTTTATGGTAATCTACCTTAATAATAATATAATTTATAACAACTCATTGAATGAACACATTGAACACTTGTAGATGGTGTTCAAAGTATTATGGGAGATCCATTCTACTTGAAGAATGAAAAGAGTACCTTTACCCAAGCAAATGTGCACTTCCTTGGGCACTTTATTAAAAATGGGATCCTATATATGAATCCAAGTGACATAAGATCAATGATAGGATGGCTCATTCAAGGATCATTAAGTTGTAATCTTTTATTCACCTTGTAATCTATTACAAATAGTTCATCTCACACTACTCGGCGTGAGGAACTCCTCTAATCAAGTTGCTAAAGAAGGAAAATGCATGGGAGTTGATTTAAGGTTGTTAATGAACATTCAAAGACTTGAAGATCATGATGAAGGAACCAATAAATGAGCTCTTTGGCTATACAAAACCTTTCAAGGTGCATATGGATGCATCTAACTTTGCCATTGGGGAAGTTTTGATACAAGAAGGGCATGAATTACTTGTAAGTGCATAGTATAAAAGAAGGAAATAATTGCCATAGTCTTCTACCTTTAGACATGGCATCATTATTACTTCCTTAGTTTTCAATTTCTTATCCAAGGACAATGTGGCCATGAACTACTTTGATGGCAACACTTTTTGGCTAAGTTTGAGTACAAGATGAAATATAAGCATGGAAAGGTAAATTTTGTGCCAATGCCTTAGGCAAGAAAGTCGAGCTTGCCACTATGAGCCAAGCTATGGAGAGGATGATGTTGTTAGCTCTCTTAAAGTCATGTACAAGTTTCTTTTTTTTATTGAATGAGAATTGTTTCCTCTCTACTCTTGTCTTCTTCTTCTCTCCTAGCTTTTTTGTCTTATCCTCCCTTAACCTTCTTCTATGCATTGATTTGGTTCAAAGTTGACTAACTTTATAAATTAAGCTAAGTGTTACATAATCTTTTACTAAGTCCATGATAATATGTCTTCTTAAGGATCCATGCCCTTGTACAATTTTATTGAAAGCTCTCCGTTTATATTTTTGTTTTTCAACATACAATGAACCATATTTAGGGATTGTCCTTTTTTCTTTTTCTTTTTTTCTTTTTTTCGTTATAGGGTGTTATGTTTTGTGGGGGGAGAAAGGTTTGTAATTTTTGTTCTAGAGATTTTTAAAATGGAATGTAATATGATGGTAAATCTTTTTAAAGCATTAAATGTGAATTCATCTCTTTTTAAATCTTATAACTTTCCAATTATAGTTAATTACTATTTTACCAAATGCTTCTAATTTTTTTTTTCTTCGAGAGAATAAACTCCAAGTTTGTTGGATTAAATCATCTATGAAAAACATGTCTTTTATAAATTAATGGATTGATGGATCACAAATGTCAAGATAAACAATTTATAACAGTCTACTACTCTCGTTTTCTAGATTGATTACCCCGAGCACATTTTCCATGAAGTTGATGTGGGCAATTAATGAAAGACAATGCTTTTACTATATTTCTCTTGTCCATTGACTCTAGTGCCTCAAATTTTAAGAAGCGAAGTCTCAAGTTCCAAAGCTAATTTTCATGTCCAACATAGCTGTTCAGGCATTTCACCACATTGGTTTAATCAATCTCTTATCATTCGAACTTTGGTCATCAACTTTCCAAATTATCTTATTAAAAGTCCAATATTTTCGTGAGAAAATATTCTTTTTCTAAGCTCAAAATACTTCTTTTCATGCTCAGTGTCTACTATATCTCAGCAATAGATAGACGACATGTAAAATAATTGGATACACATTAAAAGATGAAACATTGGTAAATTTGTCAAGTTAAAATGTGACAGTGGGTGGTTGGATTGTGGTTACTATATTTAATGCTGAAGCAGAGTACACTGTCCCTCGACTGCCGGAGTTACAACATCACAGAAAGGGTCCTACAAAAGTTTAATGTGACAGCACACGTACTCTTGCAGTGTCCAAGTCATGATTACAAAAGCATATGAGGATAAGAGAAATGTTGTTCTTTTAGTCCAACCAACTTGATCAAGTTGCCCACATCTATGAAGCTAAGGAATCGGATGAGATTGGTCATGTTTTGAAGAGTTTGATCTAGGGGAGGGGATAAAGAACGTTGAGCAAATTTAAATTCATCTCTGTTGTGCTATTTTATTACGTTGGCTCTTTGAGGTTTTGTAGCCTGTAAGAAACATTAGATTATTATGTAGTTTAGGATGCCGGGTCATATCTATATTTTATAGATTTTCTGATTATAAAAAAGAAGAAAAGATGGGATTTGGAGTAGGCTCTCACAACTAAGAGATGACTTTTGTAACTTCTATCTCTAAGACACATCTTTGAGTTCTCTCTAGTAACTTAAAACTGCTTTCACTTTTCTCATAATAAATTAGATTTGTTTTTTATGAAAAGGAAATGAGGAAATTCAAAACATAGACCCTAAGATCATAAGCCAATAGTTTTTGGCACTCAATTATTAGTCCCAGTTGAATAATTTAGATCTTTTAAGCCTCACATTTTTAGGTTATTTTTTAAAAAACATGACTTTTTAGAAAGATTATTTAAGGTAGAATCCAAAGCCAACATCAACTTTCGAAGTCGTCTAAATTGCATGTTAAAGTATATGATTGTCGTGAGAAATGCAATTAAAAATATATGATTGTGCAAGATATAAGCACAGGAGAAAGTACATATGTAATCTTCTTATAAGTTATTAGAGTTTAGATTGAGAAAGATCCCTTTTCGTAAACACTGGCGGCTGCTAAAGAGGACTGCTTAGAACATGTAATTAGAGAAGAGTTTTCCCACATAAAATATACAGGCCGTTTATTCTGATCAACCGAACAATGGAAGGAACAAAAGCCTAAGAGAAGTTTATTCAAGGTGACGAAGAGCATGACTGTCGCCGGAACCCAAACCTCTCGTTCTTCAAATCATACTCCACGTAGAAATTCTGCAGCTGGAAGTTCCCCAGAATTATAGAAGGCCCCGCTGCCAGTTGCGTCATGCCAGCAAGCCCGTCCGTCACCACAGTCAAGCACAGTGCCAACGCTCCTCCGCCGTCTCCCACCGCCGCGACATAATTCTCCAACGGCAACGCCATCTCGGCTCCACCCTTGAAGTGAAACCTCAGCTCCGGGAACGATACCTTTTCCACCCGCCGAGGGACTTTAAAGCACGGCCTCAGTCCCGTCAGCGCTTCTATTTCCACCGCCCTCTCGTACTTGTTCTTCACCTGTCTCTCGAACTCCGACGCCACGAGCTCGAAGACGTCGCGTGCCATGAAAGTGAAGGTTGTCCCCGAGTCCACGATGGTCCCACCACTGCCGCCTCGTTGTGGAGTGAGGTACCGGAGGGGAATCTTTACGATCTGGCCTCCGACGCTGATTTGCTGGAGAGCCACATAGTAGTAAACCAAGTATGCCGGGTGTTGAGGGACGTAAGGGTTTTTGGTGAACGTGGTGTAGCTTAAGCCTTTGGTTTTCTGGGAGCCAGAGTCAGTGTAGAGCACGAGTGAGCTGCTTTTGGAGGTGTCGTCAAAACGGTGAGAGAGGAGACAATAGGAGAATTTCTTGAGACCCAGTTGGCTCGGCAATGATGCAGGTCCGCGGCCGAATCCGGCAACGCCAACGGGCTGGTGCGAAGAGAAAATGGAGCAGCCAACAAGGAAATTGTGCACGGTTCGCTTAGGAAGGTTGAGAGTTTCGGAGAGAGCAAAACCGCCGGTGGTGCCGGAGCCGTAGATGATGAGATAAGGAGGGCAGATCTCGGTGCAGTTTCTAGAGTTGGGTCTGCAGTCTTGGCAACGATAGTTTGATCGGTGAAGCCAAGAGCATTTGGAGTTTAGGCAGCCAATGATCTTGGTGGACGAGGAGAGCTTGGGAATGAAAGGTCTTGGTGGGTTAGCGAGGAAGGAAAGGGAGCAGTTGTTGCAGACGTAGCGGCGAGTGCAGGGGAACCAGGTGAAGTCACTGCCAGTGTCGAGGATGAAAGGGAGGGTTTGAGGAGGAGTTCCAAAGCCAAGGGGAATGGAGTAGGCTCCATAGCTGTGGGAGAAGAGTGGCGCGGTGGTGGTGTAAGGGCTGGTTTGTGGGCTCTTGAGGTGGTGGGCTCTGGTTTGAGAGGCGCAGACTAAGTGGTAGAGATTTTGGTATGGAACTGAAGGTGGGTTTCCATGGAAACTTGAAAATGAGATGGTGATAGTGGAAGAAACGATGGATAAGAAAGGAAGCAGAAGGAGGAAGAAGAGCAAGGAAGAAGGAGAAGCCATATCTCTGGCTTGTGCTTTCTGAGAGCAGAGCTTATTGGATTCTCAGTTTGGAGTAGGTTCGGGTAATAAATATGCAACTCTTGTGCTTCCAGGCGAGGACTGCCTCTTTACACGTGTTACGCAAATAGGGAGTTGAAACAAGAAATTGATTGAGGTAATATATTTTGTGATAGGTAGTTGACGTCCCTTCATACAGCGTTACAAAGTTCCAAGACTAACAGGAAATTCAAAGATTTCACACGATCGATTTCAGCACCAAACACCATAGATCAAGACCTTGGCTTTTCATGCTCTTCCTTCTTGATTGCTGAGCCAGATATCTGAGATGTTAGACACATCCCTAAACGGGAAGGCCGAGATGTAAAGTACACAGTCCAGATTACAATGAGAAAAACTTCTCTTTCAGATTCTACAATTCACAAGGGTCACAGAAAGAGAGAGCTAAGACTGTTCTTTGGCCTTCTTCCTTGCCAAATAGCGCTCTTTTGCTGCAGCCACAGCATCCCCACTTCTCTTATGATGCTCAGGCCTTGGCTGTTGTGATGATGGTTGATCACTTGAGGCTTTCTCTTGTTCATCTGATGTTTTCTCTCGTTCAACTGAAGTTTTTACTTGAACTGAAGGATTGGTAACTGGCTCTGGCTCTGGCTCCGGGGACACGAAGCTTCTCTTAGGCAGAGTGGAAGTTTCACCCCCATGTTTTTCTTCCACAGCTGAAGCCTCCAATGGTGGACTTAAGTTAGCTGGCTTTGGACCTCTATCTGATGTATCAGTGGAGCCTTTTTCTTCTAGCTTCTCTAGCTCCCTTGGCTCAGACGGTCCCTCTGCCTTCCTTGACTCAACCTGATTCTCAGGCTTCCTCAATTCGCCTTCGTTTGCACCAAAAGCAACATTTTTTCCAAGGTTGAAGTAAAAGTCGCTCAAATCCTTCTTCTTTGTAACCTTTAAATCAGCCAAAAGGTAATTATCAGTATGAGTTCAAAGAGTTTGAGGAAGAGATATAAATACCAAGAACGGAAAGGTTAAAGTAAGACAAAAATAGTTTTTTGATATGTTACCATCATCTATAACAGTGTAAAACAAGAGAACCAGCCTAAAGCAGCTGAATCTGATCCCAGATGAGTTCCATCACGACCAGCATTTCTCACACAAACAGTTCGTTGAGTACTTAATCAGAATAGGTTACTTGATTGTTAAAAAATCAAGTCGCTCCAAAGTTTAACTAAATATCCAAACACCCAAAAACTTCGTGCTGATCTCAATTCACGCAGGATCTTTAGAAATTCAGCACCACTTAGATTTCTTCATAAGTCCTGGAAGGCTTATTGGATGGAGAAGAATGATTAAGGACTAGGCGGTAGTTATATTATCGAAGAAAACATTCCATCTTGGAAGGAATTTGATGGCTATAACCAGATCATCACATCTAGGTTCCCTAAGCAAAACACCCAGGAAGGAGAAGACATCATGGCTTCGATGCTTCAACAATCACATCATAGTCTCAAGGTTTACATGACTAGTCTCAACCATTTCTCAAGGACTAAAATTCAGAAGCAAAAAAGAAAAGGAACAATAAACAAGTAAAAACTACTTAAATTAAAAATAAAAAATAAAAAATACCCTACAACATTAAATAAGACTATGGACTTCCAGATCATTCCAGAAAATCTAAAAATTTATTAGATAACACCTAATTTTGTAAACTTACTAATTTAAACTAGTTACTCTATCAGCTACAGAAAAATAGTACAAATTACCCTATAACAGGTGCCATTCAGGTCTCATATAAAAAGCACTCCCTGTTTTCCAACGAGTTTTGATTTTGACTTTGTTTTCCAAAAGGATTTTGCTGGATGCATCAACCTTAACCAAACCAATGCTTCATTTTAGAAATAAATGAGGTCATCAAGTATCCCACAAACTGCGCTTTATTCTTGGTTAGAAACTGCACATGCATGAATTAAAAATAGCATAGAAATCAAGAAGATAAATGGTATAAAGATCCATAGTTGATCATGCGTCCACTCAAGAAGTTTCCTCCATCAATTCACAGCTGACTTAACAATAAGATATTCTGACCAAAATTGTACACTCATTCTTTCTTGTTAGACAACAGTTCCTACCTTCTTCAGTGGCACACCATCTTTCAAATGAAAATATTTACAAGGTTTAATGCACCTCCACAAGGTAATCCAAAAGCATCTAAAACACTCTGAAAAATCTGATCACTCCACCTACAATCCAAGAAAACCTAATCCTTTTGGGCAGTCAAATAGATATATACCATGAGAGGAGGAATGTTTCATCCACAAACATGAATAGACAGAAAGCTATGATTCTGATCTTCAAAATCTACAAGAATAAACCTCCAATTCCAGAACCTAGTGTATACCAAACAACTCCCGGCAAGAAGCAAAGCCAAGAAATTAGGTTTATTTGCATCAGGTGCTTTACTATCCCCATTCATCATGACATGGGAATCCAACTACTAAAACATCCATATCCCACCCATCTGCCTAAATGACAAAAGAAACGTCAAAGTGCAGCAGACAGAATAAAAAGAATCAACACTAATTGCAAAAGCATGCCACAATTGTATGCATAATCTAAACTGAAAATCTTCACTTCATCGCAGGTAAAAGCAATATAAAACAAACATGGTCACTATTGTCGATCTAAGGTAAGGTTAGACACAACAATGTGGAGGCAAAAGTTATACATACATCTTCCTTTGCTTCTCGAAGTTCACGCAAACGTTCTTCTGCCTTCCATTTCTCCTGCTCTTCAAGTTTCTTTCTGTAGGCACGCGTGACAAATTTGTCCTTGTCTGCATAGAGATGATCATCTTGACTTCTCTCTTTTGCAATTTTTCGCTCAAACACTATTTCACGGTATTGTTCTCGTTCTTTTGCTTTTTCTTTGAGAAGCCCAATATATTTTGACTGCAACAGAACAAGCACATGTAGGTCGGTTACAATCACTATTTAACAAATTTCTTTGCAGGTAAAAACAACACTTAACCACATCTATGAAGAACAAGAAATTTTAAGATAATTGTCTCAATTTCATTTTTTCTTTTCAACAGTAAAAAAATATTAAAAAAGAATGTTCCAATTTCACATCATATTGAATTATAATGACGAAAGAAAAGGTCAAATTTTCTGTAAAAAGAGTATGCTGAAGGTCCATAACTAACTCACAATTTTCTAGCAATACAAAAGGACTGAATTTGGAAAAGATTCCTTGAGATATTGGTATACGGCCAAGTTTCAGTGGCTGACTACAGCACTCATCATATAGGGATGACTCAAATATAGACATAACAGCTTTATGACAAAACGTCAATTATAAAGGTTGTTGAAGGTCCATTATAAAGAGTATGCTGAAGCTCCATAAATATTCCGACCACAATTTTATGATGCTTGTCTTCGAATTTTATGATGTTTGTCTTCAAATTTTATTAGTTGATTAGTTACTTAATTGATTACCAAAAAGCTTCTGGCATAAACAATCTGGTTTTGTTCTATAAAAGTACTTGAAACGAACAAAGAAACAAGGCTAACCTTTCTCTCTTCACGGTCTTGCGCTCGAGGCCGAACGACTTTCTCTTTCATTTCATCATAAACTCCATCATAATCAAATACCGTGGGATCCTCCTCCAGGGCTTTCTTCTGCTGCTGCTCAATCTTCAAAAGCCAAAATGCAAAAACGAGTCAACCGATAGGAAAAGAAACAGTATAAGGAAAAAAAAAAGGGGGGGGGGGGGGGGGGCGGGGGGAAATTTACTCACATCCTGGAGAGACTTGTTCTTGCTAGCCTGCCGAGAAATTTCTTTCTCCACGTCGTCGTCGTCGTCATCGTTAAAGCCAAAAGGAGGCGGGCGGGGCGGCTTTGCTGGCTGCTGCTTCTTCTGCTGAGCCGGCAGCCTCAGGTTCAGCCCGTACCCAATCTTGCTCATTTCACTTTCTCCTTCTCTTCCTCTTCAATGCTGAACCAAAAAGTGGTCAAAACAATATCACAAACTATGATTTTTCTTATTTAATCGATGTCATAATCGCTACCAAAACCAGCTTAAGCAGTTTCGTGCACTAAATAGCTTCAACAACCAACGATTTATAGTGTTCCCTTCGGTGTTATATGAAAATTCAAAAATTAAACAAACTCTTCAAAGGGAGTGGTGAAATCCTAATTAGAGGTCGACGAGGGAAAAAGCCTTGGATCGACGAGTCTGTAAATTCGTGAAAGAATGAATCTAATCAAAAAGACATACCTAGATAGACGAAAATCCGAATACTTGTAAACAGAAACGTAAAACTGCGAACAAACACAAAGTATGAAGGGAGAAGGGGGATGAGAGGATCTGTATATTAGGCCACCTGAATCGAACGGGAAGTTATTGGGCTGCCTCTGTGGGCCTCGTTTGCTTACCCATCCTTAATATGGGCTGGCCCATATATTCATTCCTTGAACCCAGAAGTTTCTATTCTGTGATCTTTTTATCGCAAGTTGATTAACGCGTGCGTGTGGATAACTTCTGCTATTCTTTTCTGTAGAAAGATCCTAGGCCCTCTGTTTGGTTGCCGAGAAAACAGAAGTGAAAGGAAAAAGAAGGGAGAGTCTTGATTTGCTACAGGTTAGTTCTCTTTTCTTGTCGAAATGCCGACAACGTTCACCTCTCTTTCTCCTATTCTTAAACATTTCTGATTTCTTTTTCCTTGGACATTTTGCGTTGCCCCTTCGTTTTCTCTGCAATTAACCTGAGGACTGGAATTTTGATTTCATCACTCAACATTGGTGGATTGAACATAATTTGATTAATTCGAAGTTGTGTCCGTGTCAAATTATAGTTCTTGTTTCTGATAATGGTGTTCTGTTAAACCCTTTTCTCGGCTTGAATGCTGAGACCTTAGGAGAGAGAAGAAATCCCCATGTAACTATGAGAAACTCCATAAGCGTTCCTATTAGTATTAGGTGCTTCATTGAGGTGGGGATGATATATTTCGGAAATCAGAAGACCTATGAAATCATTTTGGTTCAGTTTCCTGTGAAACTAAATGTAATGTTCAGCGGGATATGTACCCATGGATGTGAATTGAATGAGGAACCGAGGTAGGCTTGAAATTCAAATGGTGAAGTATTTGCTGAAATGTTTTGCTCGACTTTGCATAACAAGTTATATTCTTCACGAATTCTCTGGGTAAATCATGCTCCCGTCTTTTCTCTGATTTAGGCGCAAAACTTATAGCTTTATATGAAAACATTGTGGGATGGCTAGTGGATGTTAGTTTTTTCCTTTGCAACATTTTCCTTGGCCTTATGAATATAAAAGGGTAGTTAGTGATCTGTTTGACTTGGTTTAGTTCGAATGGTGTTCTGACTATACCATTGCTATCCCAACGCATAGTTATAGGCGATAGAGCGCCTTTAGAAATATGAAAACCCTGCTTGAGAGACTGCTTTCAATGTCGTTCTTGACATAACCTTCCTTTTAGTTGTCGACTCCTTGGATTCTCAGGAGCTCTTCTCTAATTCTATTATGCTTTACATCTCATTTTCTTTCTCCACATCTTACAAATGATTAAATTAAATCTGTTAAGAATTGTGAGGGTTGTCCTATATGATTTAAATTTGATTTGATAATTCTCTTGAAAATAAAATACATGTTCCCTTCTTACAAGTCAATTTTAAGTAGGAAATCAGCGTTGTTACATGATTATTAGAGTTCAATTTCAAGGGGGTTCCCCCCTCCCTCATTGCCAAAATCTTACTAAGGAATCCTCTTTAAAATGAGATACATATCCCCCATCTTTCTGCTTACAAAATAGACTCTTTCACAACATTTCTAATGAATGAAATGCTTAATGTGATTTAAGTTTCTCTTTATAATGAGGGTTTTCCGGAGTATTTGGGGATGTAAAAGAATTCTTCTGTTATCATCGTGCAGAAACCATTTCACTTTTCCACTGCTTCCTTCAGCCTTGGCTTTGTCCTGGATACTTCTCTGTTGACTGCTTAATCATTTCCCACCTCGGTCATGTTTCTCAGCCAAAATGTTTAGCTGTAACTCCAAGAATCATATCAAGATGTCAATTGCAGACAAATCTTGTCTCTTTTGCTGATCAGCATAATCTAGTCCCTTGTTGACTGATATGTAATATTTCTTTTTGCAGCTGGACCTTATAATGGGAAATCAGTCTGTAAAGCAACAACAAGAAGAAAGGGAAGAAAGGGAGAAAAGGGTAAAAAGGGAGGAGATACTATTGAAGGCTGTCCCTCCTGTAGATCGTGCATATCTTCGGTGGCTTGCTCGGGACATTGAGAGAATACACGGCTATACTCTTAAAAATCCTCGTGCTCTGGAGCCACCAGAACATTACAAAGAATTCATGCGCTTTAGTGGTTGGTTGGATGTCGACCTGGATGATCCTGATCTAGCCCATTTATTTAAGTAGCCAATCATACACTGTTTAAAAACATCCCCAAGTTCCAAATATAGTGACTACAGAGCTGTAGCTGCTTTTGGTGTTGAAGGGATGCGAGCTAGGCCTTAGCATAGGATGCTCTCAAGAGAAATAAAAAAATATGTAACTCTTTTGGTCTAAATGCATTGTAAGTCTTTTATCTTTATGATAGGACTCTATTCAAGGGAAAGGAGCCAAAGTTTTTGTATTTTAGTCTCATTTGATCTCGAATCTTAAGGTGTTCTGCCGAATTCGATGTTTTGTTGCTACAAGCATAGCGATGTAACGTGACCAGAGCAAAACCGGGGGAAGAGGGTTTGGGTAATGATTTTGACTGGTAATACCGAAAGATACCAACACAAGACAACCAAACTAGGAGAACTCAATAATTGACCCGTGCAAAGATGCAAGCCTGGCTGTTCTGATTCGATCCACCCAATTAAAAAACGAAGAGTTAGATAAAGGATAACTCCTATAAAATTCAGGAATAGTGCTCTAAGAACTGTAGTTGAAAGGAAAAGACGGAGGGTATCTTTCAAAGTACTACCTTTTGTTATCTTTAATCGAATTTTGTGAATTTCAATAATAAATTCCTTTTTTTTGAACATGGGTTTCTCAAATAAACAATTATTTTATCTCTATTCCTAAAATTCCTATAATAATGTTGCTATTATTACTATCATCATCGTTGTTGCAATTATTATGGTTACCATTATAATTACTACTATCATTACTAATGTGACGCCAAAATATTATAATTATTTTCCATATTCACCGTTGTATCATCATCGTGGTACTCACAATGACATCATTATTGTTAAAAGTGTTCTTATTCTCTCCATCATTGTTTTTTATTAGAGCCATACATAGATATACCTCAATCAAGTTGGTTTATCTTGTCATTATTTTTTTTATAGCATCCTCGTATCCATCATGATACCATCATTGTCGTTGTTGCAATTTATGTAAATGCCATCATCTTTTTAGGAGGCATTTGGTCGATTTTGTGGTTCCTATTGTTTTAGTTTGAAAACAAATGCATCAACTTGATAGATAAAATCTTCCTCTGACCTTTCGTTAACAATAAATGATTAAGTTGATATCCATAATAGTTTTGACAATGTACTTTGTTGTAAATTTCATATATCATCTTAAAAGCTCAGTTCAAGAGACTGAAGATATTTGTTATATTTAAATTTTATTATAATATTATTTTTTAGCAATATGTTAACATTTTCTTTTATTATAACACACATTTGAGAAGAGAAAGAAGACTCAAACCCATGACAGGTGAGATTATGAATTAAGGTTTGATTCATAGAACACCACTAAACAAGAGCTAACATGTCATTTCATTATAATAATTTAATATAAATAATCTCATGATATTATTTTTATACTTGTTTATACCTTTATGAGATTCAAATAGAATTAATAAGTAATGCTTTTTATCAATCATGTTTAGTACGTTATTTAAAGTTGTATTGTATTATTTTGAAATAAAAGAAATAAAAAAATATTTAATAGTAAAAGTTTAGACAACTTAAACATTATTGTAAAAATTAAGAAGAATAGGAGAGACAATACATTAATAAATTCATACTCATTGATATCCATACTGATGCTAAGGATAATTGGATTTTATTAAAGAAAATGAAGTCCATCTTGGAAAGGGGGGAACATAACGGTGGCTAAGAGAGCGGCGCCTTATGAGTCGTGACCGTGGAGGTGGCGGGAAAGAGCTGGCTGGCTTGGGCTTTTCGTTGGGTGGTTGGTTGTGGGGCGGCGGAAGCAATTGCGATGGAGAAATTACGCGCCAATTAATCGCCACTTTGATTTCCCCTAATAAAAGGCGCGCATCGCCGATTCGAACCCGGCTAGTTGTCGTTATCCAAAGCGCAAAAAAGCAAAACTTATTTTTCACACCACTTCAGGAGCTTCGATACTCTACACTGAAATCTATTTGTCTCTAACTGCAAGTGTTGCGATGGAGAAGAGGCGCCATCATTTTTAAAATTCAAGGGTCTGATGCTTAGATTTTGACTGCAAGTCCGGGATAATGAACTACACCGAACCACATCCGATCCCCGCTGTACCAAACAGTTGGCGCGGACTTGCACTCGTTTTCACCTTTTTTTATTTTAATTGATTTGTAATTGAATTTTGTTTTCCGTTAAAGAAAAAGAAAAATAATTAAATTTTGACAGTAAATTTATAAGTGCTTCCCTCCACATCTACATCCGAACCAAATTCCCTCCCTCCTACCCTTTGTTTCCCTCGTTTTCTGCTCTCTTTCTCTCTCCCGCTTTTGCAATTTTCCTTGTTCCCAAACACCCTCAGATCCCCTCTTTCCCGCACTCAATTTTCCCTCCAACTTCTCGCTTCCAATTTCCCTCTTCTCCGTCCGATTGTAATTGTTTTCGCTCTTTGTTTTTCTCTCCAACACCCCCAAACCTCAAGAGTTCACTTCGGCTCGATCTCTCGGTGCTCGATGTCGGGCCCGAGAGCTCCCACACCGTCGGCGCAGCCGCCTTACGAGCAGATCATGCAGCAGCCTCAGCCGCAGAGGCCACAGCAGCAGCCACTTAGGCGGCAGCTACCATTCTCCTCCTTCAAGCCACAGTTCGCTGCTCCAGCGGAATATCACCGCTTCTCTGATCGTCGCGTCAGCGCCGCTGACCACGAGGTCGAGGCCATCATTGTCAAGTCCCCGGTGAGTTCTGCTTACATTGGCTTTGGTGAAATTTTTGCATTTATTTTCTTTTTGTGATGTCTGTGATTTGAGAATCGCTTTGGGATCTGCTCAAAAAGTGAGTGGAATGAGTTGTTGATGTTTTGATTTATTGAATTAGTGGTTGGCACGAGTTCTTGGGGTTTGATTTGCGGGAATTGTGGAACAAAATTGTTGGTTTCTGTTGCCAGACTGTGATTATTTGGGAATTACATATTTATTTGGTAATCTTGGTCTTTCTGGAGTGTGGCGACTTGGTTGAGTAGGTCTCGTTCTTGGACTAACTTTATTGCGTGCTTAATCGGTAAAGTTTGAAGGCTTTTAAGGGGCATTTGGTTGATTTTGTGGTTGACTAGGTGCATTTGACTATTTTTGCATTTCTTTTTAGTCATTCTTGTGAAACTATAATCATGATATGATGATGGCACCCAGTTGGCTCATTATGTGCAGATTTATTGAAAGGTTGTGATAAAAAATGTGTTAGTTACTAATTGTCTTTGTGCTTCGAAGACATTTTGGTCTGGTATAAGAGAGTGCATTCTTTCAAGGTTGTTAATGAGTTCCTTATGGATGTTATATTCACTAACTCTTAGTTTTATTGTTTATTTTTTTTGGTTAGGTGAATAGGAGAATGAGAGGAGTTAGGTGTCAAACCTAAGACTTTTTGGTCTCAGACTGCATGGGCTATCAATTGTCATATGCATGTCGATCTATAGTTACTAAATGACTAATTGGGCTACCAATTGACTGACTCTTAGTTGCTTTTTTGACTAACAGGCAACACAGTGACCATCTAAAAAAAGCGAATGGTTAGCTGGAATAAGTAAATCTCTTACATTCAATATTTAACATGTGTTGATAAGCATGTTGATCTATAATGTTCAAATTTTTTTCTGGACTTGTGAGTCATCAAGACTGTTAGTGATATCAATAAAGGCTGTGTCAATGTCCTTCACAAACAACTGGCAGTCAAGATAGTGGACATGACAATATCTGGATAATAATATCGGATTTACAAGAGTCATTGGTCAAGTACTCTCCTCTCGTTTTTGACATATACAAGATGGTGATGGAATATGACAGTGATGTGTACTGGCACTGTGACCCATAAACGTGATGTCATGGAGGATTGCAAAACAAACTCTGTATGTAGTATTGCTAAAATGAAGTCTTTTCACGTTTACTTTCATGAAGGATTGCAAAACAATCTCAACTCAACAGTTTAGGTAACAGAGGAACCATTTCTAAATGGTTACATTAGATGGTACTTCTATGTGTCGCTGCCGTCCTCCAAATACTAACTGCACTAATTCGGGTGCTTTTATTTCTACATTCTCCGAGATATATACCAACCTACGTGCCACTTCTGTATAGCCTATTATCCTACTTCCTTATATCAGGGCTGAGTACAATTAGCTAGGTTATCCATTCATGGAAGTAATCTTAACTAATGGAAACTTCAGTGTAGAGATTGTGAAGCGTCTGAATGCTGAAATTGTTTTTAGTTAACCTGCCTATTGACGAATATCTCTGGTTCACATCCTAGTATAGACATTGAAACCTTTTGCACATAACTGTTTCTATGGGTTTTTATCCATCTCTCAATGTGTATGGATGACCTGTGCTTGGATATCCCTTTTTGTGTAAATATCTAAAATGTCAAATTAATTTTATCCTGGGAAAACTAAATTTATTTTGGAAGCTTTAATTGCTTATTTTTGGAAGTGACTGAGAGGTCTTCTGAACTGGATCCTTTTGCATTAATGTTATTAAGATTCAAATTGCGGATTCTAGTTTTAACAAACTTGTTTGTCAGATCAATATACTGTTCATTTTAGTCTTTAGACATATATCAATCGGTTGTGCTGGAAATGGATATGGTTGCTAGTTGCTTCCAACATTTCTTTGGTTGACTTAGCAGTGAACTTTATGTGATAGTAACATGGCTGCCAGACTTTTTGGGCCATTAGAGAATTTTTATGCCTTGAAGATTGTTGAATTGGACACGGGTTGGTCGATAAGTCCTCTCTATTCTATTGTTAAGATTTTGCCTTAATTTTATGGGGAAGAATTTAGCGTGTACACTTACAAGATAAGATTTTTTTTAGCTAAATGTGTATAGTATTTGTTTTTGAAAATGCAAATTTCACAGGTTATTTTTTTTATCTTTCAAAGGTTAATCAAAGAACATTCTTTTACAAATTTCACAGACAATATTTCTTTACAAGTTTGGTTTCTATTGGAAGAATTTCTCACTTTTTATCCTATTATTCCCTTTTCTTTTCAAGTCAGAGACTAAACTAGCATACCATTTGTTTTTCCTTTTGGTTTTCAATGATGATATGCACAAACACATAATGACTTTTGTAAAGCCTTCCTTGTGGCATCAGGCCAAATGGCCCCACCATGTCCATAAAGAATTGAAAATGTATTTGATTTAGCAAGGAGTTGGGATGGGGGTAGTCAGAAAGTAGGGTGGAAGAAGTTGTTACAATTAATTAACTATTTTCCTTTTTATAAGAACATATGGCTGTACTAGGTTCTTCAAGAAAAGGATCTCTTATGAACTGGTTATGGAAAATATGCAGATTGGGAATTACCCTATGGTCCTTTCTGTAATAGTACACTTTGCGGATGAATCCTGCATGAAAATTGGCTTTTTCATAATATTCTTCAATACTAGTGTCCTATGTATATGTTTCATGCAGTTTGAGGTCCAGAATTCCTATACTAGTGGAGTTTGATGCATTTGCATTTTTGGAAGTGGTATTCTATTTGTTGTAGATAGAGTCCATTGTAATAATTCTCTTCTGCACTGTAGTTCCTGAGTCTGAAGAGAACAAATAAATGGTTCCACAAAAATGTAAGGTGTTGTTTGAGAGTGTGAACTCTTGTTGAATAGGCATATCTATATATTTATATTTATATACATATGCATACACATATATGTTCACTGTGTTTAAGATATTGTTAGTTGGGTTCCCTTTTTAGAAGTTTATATGATATATCCGAAGTCATTCTAGGTAGAAACATTATTCTTGTGGGGGTAAAGTTATCATACCAGTTAAGTAAAATTAAGATTTCCTTATGAGTTTGACATTAAGAAATCTCTGATGGATTATAATTTCAGATGTGTGTTTTTTTGCTATTGCGTATGATAAGATATTTGCAACATCGTTCTTTCTGTTGACAAATCTTGCTGTTTTTACTGTTGCATTGTCGAGCTTCCTTAAAATTAGGCTGGTAGTAAATTTTTCAGCCAGCATAAATGTCTCTTTGTTTGGCATTCTTTTATCTTGAGTGGGACATTGAATTCTGGTTTTTAATTGAATTTTTATTTCATATATTTGCATTGATTGAATTCATCAAAAACGTGTTTTTATTCATTAGCATTTGAAGCGGAAGAGTGACATAGTAGACTATGAAGCTGAGTCTGGTGACAGAGCAACTGGTCCGGGATTCACTGAAGTAGTTAGCACTTCCCTTCAGACACCTGTATCAGGAAAAGGCGGAAAGGCAAGCAAAACTTCAAGACTTACAAAGTGTGGTAAACCTGGGCCTCAAACTCCAGTATCAAATGTTGGTGAGTATAAATATACCTCCCATGTATGTCTCTCCGCTAGCAAAATTACTTCTCTTTCCATCTCCTTTGGTCCTATAGAAAGCATAAGATACTTACTGCAAAACTTTTTTTAAACTTAGCAGGTTCTCCTGGCAATAATCTCACTCCAGCTGGTCCTTGTCGCTATGACAGCTCTCTTGGTACAGAATTACCACTTCTGCCTTTGTCAGTTAATTTATAACTCATAATATGTATGTTTTAAGTGAGTATGTTCCACTGCAATATTTCTTCTTTTTCTTTTTCTTCTTCTTCTTCTTCTTTTTTTTTTTTTGTGTGTGTGTGTGTGTGTGTGTGTGTGGAGCACACAAGTTCTTGTTTAAGAGTAGCAACAATGTCCTATGTTTCTCGTTCAGGTCTCTTGACCAAAAAGTTCATCAATCTGATCAAGCATGCTGAGGATGGTATTCTTGATCTAAATAAAGCTGCTGAAACTTTGGAGGTGACTATTTTTCTGTCTGTTTCAATGTAGCACTTATGGTAAGGTTGTTTAAGTCAAAGATTTCTGCTACAGGTGCAAAAAAGGAGGATATATGACATAACAAATGTCCTTGAAGGAATTGGTCTCATAGAAAAGAAGCTCAAAAATAGAATACAATGGAAGTAGGGAAATGCTTTCCTATTTTTGAATGATTTTGTTTTTGTTTTTTGCCAAATTTTGGAAATCTGTAATCTACTGCGCATGAGAATTTACTGGGTCTGTTTGATTCTTTGATTAGGGGACTTGATGTCTCAAAGCCTGGAGAAGTTGATGAAAACTATTCCACTTTACAGGTATGCAAAATAGAGAAATTGTTTCTTGTCATGCATGTGCCTTGGATGCCCAGGCTCACAATCCCTTGAACAGTATGCGTGTGCATGGGACTTTGTTCTTTTACTTGGTTGGATTTGATTTTTCTTTTGAGAGTGAAATTTGACTCTGGTAGGTTATTGGATAGGCAACATTTTGCCTATAGTAAAGATGTTTATCTGAATATAAACTCAACGATGCTTGTATGCCAACCATTTTAGGTTGACAGAACCAGGTTTACTTTCTTTTAGCATGACCTAGAACCATAACTTTTCAATTGTTGGCCATACTGTTTGCATACCACCTGTTCAATCCACGTACCTTCTAGACTTTCCCTTCTAGCACCTTTACCATGAATTAAAAATGGGCATAATGGTGGAGTTGATTATCATTATTGAAAAATTAGATTAGGCCCTCGGATTTGAGTATATTACGTGTCACCATATACATGACATTCAGATGGGGATAGATCAATAAAGCATGTTGTCTTCCGTGCGTTCAAACTATATCTTGAAGGTAAAGGACTTGACCTTAGTTTTCTTTTAATATGCAGGCAGAAGTTGAAAACCTTTCCATTCAAGAGAGCGGATTGGATAAGCAAATAAGGTTAGTTGGCTGTGCGTCTTCTATTACTGCTCTACTTTGCTGTCTTTCCTCCCACCATCTACCTTCAAACCCCCCCAACCCCACCCCACAACTTCTGATGTGCTTGGACTTCTAATCTGTTGCAGAGAAATGCAAGAACGATTGAGGGACCTTAGTGAAGATGAGAACAATCAGAAGTATATTCTTTTTCCATTTAGCCCCGCCAAGATTCGTTCTCTTTTGTCTCATTATGATTATTCTTTTGGGTCCATAGTTCATCATTTTAACTGGCAAGTTTACCTTTGTGCAACTTAGGTGGCTTTTTGTCACTGAGGAAGACATCAAGAGCTTACCCTGTTTACAGGTTTGTTTTTGTTAATGTCAGCATAGATAATGAATTATTTTTGGGGAACCTTGCATTTCCTAAATACATTTTTCATCTTGTTAATCAACTAAGTATAATGTAATTGCTTCTATCAGAATGAAACATTAATAGCAATAAAAGCTCCACACGGCACCACTCTGGAAGTCCCAGATCCTGATGAGGTAATTTAAGGCACAGGGATGAAATTTCATTTTCGTGGTTTTTGTTTGCATGTTTCTGAAATGACTTATAATTTGTACTAGGCTGTTGAGTATCCCCAGAGGAGGTACAGGATAGTACTAAGGAGCTCAATGGGTCCAATAGATGTTTACCTTGTGAGGTATCATTGATTCTACTTGATTACAAGATTCATTACGTTTTCTAGTAATTTACTTTTTTTCTCAGAACTAGCAAAGATAAAGCCACAATCCTAGTGTAAGTTATGATGGAATATATCGGAATCCAGATAATCTGACTCTCTCGCTCTCTCTCTTCTTTCTTGCAACTCATCATTCTAGTCAATTTGAGGAAAAGTTTGAGGAGATAAATGGTCTTGAGGTACCTCCAAACCTTCCGTCAAGTTCAGAGTTTGATGCAAGCCAAACAACAGCAATGGTTGCAGAGAGCAGAGGAAAGGAGATTGAAATGGAGGGACAAGATAATCACAGAATCTGCTCAGATCTAGGCGCGTCTCAGGACTTTGTGGGTGGAATCATGAAAATTGTTCCATCAGATGTTGATGTAAGTATAATAGTTTTTTGAAAGATACTTTCTATTATAAACAGTGCTTTTTTTTTTTTCCCTTTTTTTTTTTCTCATTTGATTGAGGTCCAAAAAATTATTACAAGCAGAAGCTGCAAGTTCTTTTCCCCTTTGTCTAAAGTAAATGACCGTAAATGCCTGTGAAGAATATAGAGGTTAAGTCAAGCAGAATAACTTAAAACCTGTAGAATGCCTTACTTTCACTATTTTAGCAAGTGCACAAATCCAGTTTCTGACCAATGGGTTAATAGTTGACAATATTATGGCTCCATTTTAGTATTTGTTCCAGTTCTGCTTTAGTTTTTGTTCTTTTTACTGAAGGCCGAGTATCGGTTCTTTTCTGTTTTTCTATACAGAGTGACGCAGATTACTGGCTTTTGTCAGATGCTGATGTTAGCATTACAGAAATGTGGCGAACAGATCGTATCCTCTAAACAAAGATGCTTTTCCTTTTTTCTTTTGAGCTAATTTTTATTTACCCTGTATTCCTTGATTCCTTGATTCCTTGCTGGGGTAGAATGGAATGATCTGGATGTACTCCATGAAGATTATTCCATGGCTAATGTCAGCACACCCCGGCCCCAAACTCCACCATCCAATACAACTGAAGGACTTCCTGTTGCTAACCCTTCCGAGAGTTGAGACCTTCGAAGGTGTATGCGGATGATCTAATCGAGGATACAAGGACTCCTTTACTGATGAGAACCTATGACGTCCAACCATTTTCTGTTGTGTAAGGCTCTGGAGGTTGGATTGAAGGTTCCCAAGGAGATGCCTCTGGAGGTTGGATGTTCCCTCAAAAATGTATACAATAAACTAGTGGATGGAAAGTGGAGTTCCCAACTTCTTTGTACAGTAATGTAACATACATATGTTGTGTACCAAATAAGGAGAGAAAGAAAAAGAAAAAACAGAGAGTACCACTGTTGTACACCGGTGTATATTATGATTTTTAGACTTTATTGTCCTGACTAGCATGACAACTAGGTTAACTTAGTATGGAAGATTCTGAAGCAGTGAATTTCATATGTTTACTGTCAGATGATTAGTTTGATACCCTGATTCTAGCAATGAGGAGATTTATTCGCTATAAAAGAGGAACAGAGATTCATATGCTCAACTGCTCGTGTGTGACAGATTTGAACTCGATTTGCGTAGGACAGATTTATCTCATTAGTAAACAAGTATGTACTTGTAAGTTAAGGCAACCCCATGAAAAAACAGGGAAGAGGAAGTGCAGGACTGCCTTGTGATCAGGAACAAAGAAAAATCCCCGTTATATGTTACACATGAAGCATGGGTTTGGGCCTCTACTTCCCCTCGTCTACTTTTTTCCCGATCCAACCGGCAACAATGGGAGTGAGAGCCACCGTCGGAGGAAACCTTATTGGAGATGCAGCCTTGTGTGCAGCATATGCCAAAGCCAAGGTACCAACTTTCTCCCCGGTCGCATCGGTCGAAATCCCCACCTGATAACACACAACATTGAAAACCATGAATGAATCTTCTGAAGGTAGTTCACAGTTAGTTCACTAAAGGCCTTAGCTTTTGCACTTGCCTTTAGCAGCAAAGATTGGACATCAACGCCGGCGCTAATTAGTGCATAGCAGAGCGCGAAAGAGATCAAGGAGAGAGTAATGGAGGTAGCCAGATACGCTCCTCCGTACTTTGCTAGAAGCTCCTTCGCTTGATTCCCCTTTGATTTGGTTTCCTCATTTCCTTGCCCTCCTTCGCCTTTTGAGCTGAATATCTGCAGACAATCAAGAAATCATTAATATACAACAATACCTTGAATTTTATGGGAGAAAACGGGGGGAAAATATCTCTCTTATGGTTCCTGGGCTTCAAGTATCTCAAGTCTCAATTCCTATGAACTCTCTACGATCTTATTGACACAAATGAGCTTTTGGTGCAATTTACGCAACCAAAGGAGTTTGCTTGTGCATCGCAGCAGCATGTTGTGTGTTGGTAGAATCAGATACTTCCTTTGAATTAAAATTCGCATCACAAAAGTACCCAAAAATGCTCTTCCTCTCTCACTTTTCTGCTGACAATTTCATTCATGTTAGTGGTGTAAAGCATCAAACATGGAAAGTGGGTTCCATGTTTGATGCTTTGGTGATCATATTTTCCATCACCATTTCGAGGATGCACACTTCTCCTAGTCAGAAGGACAGAAACCCAGAAGAAAAGAAAGGCTACTTCGAATTTAGCTTTCCCCTGGGATTCTGAAGAACAAAATCCTCCATTCGACTTAACTTAACTTAACATAACAGGAGTAGCTACCTTTGATGTTAATTCTTGGAATCACATGAAAAAAAATGCATTAAAAAATCAGAACGTTAATTTCCTTCTTCCTTTCATTCCACAAATTCCTAAACGACCATGCAAGGACAAATGTTCCAAATATCCAAATTCCAGTGCAGGTTACACCAGATGATACCCTATACTCATTAGCCGATGGAAGCAACCCTTTCTCGTCTAATTTGCGACTGAAAATAACTTGGAAACTCATCTAAATAAGCACATAAGGAAACACAAAAGCATTGGGAGTGGTAATATGGAGACCAGCCATAAGTCCAAAAGAAACAGAAAATTTAGCGTGAATTTAGCATTTTAGAAGCCCAAAAGCAGCCGAAAGAAGAAAATGCGGAGAAGAGAAGAAATGGGCACCTTCCAAAGACCAGCCTCAAGGCCATACTTCTTCGTAATTTCTTCCGCGGAAGCAGAGGAAGATGGGTTTTTAGTTTCCTCTGTTTTTTCTTTGATAGCTCTGGCTCTGAAACGCTTCAAGGTGGACTTGGAGGGTGGAATTGAAGCACAGCAGAAGGTTCTGAGCTCATTACGGAAGCAAGAAGTATAGGACAGAGGAGGCGCTAGCAGAGCTGTTGCCATGGTAGCCGGCCAAAAGTTCTGTTATCTATTCAAACATTACAGTAAGGTCCAGGAAAGACTGAAGAAAATACCCAAGAAAATCAAAGATACAGGGGAGAAGATTAAATATGTGAACCAAGCCAAGCAAGAAAACTAGGGTGGACGATGACTCCGGAGAGATGATAATGACAAAAGCAAAGAGATGACCCAGTTTTACTTTTCTACCCCCACAGTGATCAGCTACATTAGGAAGATTATTTCCTCTTCATCAAACTAAAACATTTAAGCATCTAATAAATAAACTTCTTTCTAATACATGGACATGTCGTTTTTTCAAATAAACTTTGTTTGTAAGGGAAAAATGATAATAAAAATCACGAGGAAAGAACAGTGAAAAAGAAAGAAAGGCAAAATTTTTCTAGGACCATGGAAATAAAAGATAATTGCAGGGTTTAGAAAGGACACAGTAAAAAAAAAAAATCTAGAAGCAAATAATTTTTTTTTTCTTTTGACCCGGTTAAGGTTACTTTGGTCATTGTGGTTTCTCCCACCGGTCTAAAGCTGTGGAGAAGAGAACGGACAAGAAGCAAGCAAGCATTGCAACACGTCTGCCACTGCATCGAAATATCCATCCGCGTGGACGGACATGAGGAATAGACATTAAGAAATTGTTTGAGTTAGAGTTTTTATTTATTTTGACAGCGGCGTTGATTTATTTGATAGTTAACGAGAAAAATTACTTGAAACCAAAAATAAAACTTTTCTCGAGAATTGTAGGGTTAGTAATTGATAAGTTTCATGCATATATTGTACGGTAAGTTATTATCATGTATCTATGTTGAAAGTAGGTGTTGTCTTACATTGGAAGTGAAATGATGGACTTGTGATCTTCTAAATGATAAGAATTGCTCACCTAATGTGTTACATGCCTAGAATTTGAATTAGGATTTCCTTTTATTTAGTTATTTATGTAGTAGGAAATGTGGCCAATGACTTTCATGCAGATCCATATTGTCTTCAAGATGCTGATTGATGAAGATCTCATTTACTTTTATAAGGATATACAGATGTCAAATGAAAGGTGATTTCATTATTTCGTGGAAGGATTTGCTAGTGTTAGGGTTGGTAAAGATATGGGCATTTAGGACCATGGTCATCTTTCATTAGTTGTTATTTCCCTTTCCATGTTTTTCCTTCATTGTATTTGTTTTGATTAAATTAATTTTTTACATTTTGTAAAACCTATTCAAAGGTTATAGTTTTCAACAAAAAAAGGTAGAGAAGAAGTTATCCAAATAGTTTGTTTTATGTTTTTGTTTTTTTGTTCTCTTGGTAAAACAAGAGATTATGGCAAATACCGCTACGAATAGCCATGTTCGTAACAATTGGTATCAAAGCCGCGTTCCTAACCCAAATTAAGAAGGGATCCATCAAATGGTGGCGGAGATGTGGGAATCTTGTAAGGCTTGGAACGACTATCTCAGGAAAGAGATGGTTGAACTTCGAAAAGACCTTCATAAGGAAGAAAAAGAAAGAGAGAGATTGCAGTTGGATCTACAAGAAGCTAAACAATTGCTAGAGGCAATCGAGATAACACCAGACAACCCATATAGGCTAGTCTTGGCAATGGAGAAGCCGAAGGAGTCTTATCCAAGGAACCATTCTCTTCTCCTTAAATTTGGCTAACCAAGGAGACGGCCTAAAGGTGGGCCAAAAAAGGGTCATGTGGTGGGGAAAAAGGATAAGTTGGAGAGATTTTTAGGTGTGTCTATCCATAGAGAACCACCACCTAACTTGGTTAGAGGACTGCCCGATTCATGCAGCGTAACATTTACAAGCCAACACTTCTCACACCGAGGACAACCACTAGAATTTTGTCATGACAAATAAATTCTTGATTTATGCTTTTTTATCTATCCTTATATTTTGATAAGTTAGTTTAGTAGTTCTTAAGGGGCATATTTCATGGACTCATAATGAATAAAAATTGTAATTCCCTTGTTTCAACCTTGAGAACAAGGTTGTTTTGATGGGGTGGGGTATGTTACATGCCTAGCATTTGAATTTGAATTAGGATTTTCTTTTATTTAGTTATTTATGTAGTAGGAAATGTGGCCAATAACTTTAATGCAGAACCATATTACCTTCAAGATGTCAAATGGAAGGTGATTTCATTATTTTGTGGAAGGATTTGCTAGTGCTAAGGTTGATAAAGATATGAGCATTTAGGGCCATGGTCATCTTTCCTTAGTTGTTATTTTCCTTTCCCTGTTTTTCTTTAATTGTATTTGTTTTGATTAAATTACTTTTTTACATTTTGTAAAGTCTATTAAAAGGCTATAATTTTCAATTAAAAAAGATAAATAAGAAGTTATCCAAATAGTTTGTTTTATGTTTTTGTTTCTTTGTTCTCTTGGTAAAACAAGAGATTATCGCAAATTCTGCTACGAACAGCCATGTTCATAACATAATGCCTTAAGGTTTTTAAATGGGTTTTCATACTTTAATATGGTATCAAAGTTAAGGATAGGCATCCCCTTTATAAACTCTCATGCCTTAAAGTTGGGCTTTAGTCCACTTACAATACTTATGTCAGCATACAAGTGAAAGGAGTATTAAAAGTGGGTGTTGTCCTACATTGAAAGTGAGAGGATGAATCTGTAATCTTATAAGTGATGAGAATTTTTCACCTAATGTCTTAAAGTTTTGGGATAAGTTTTCATACTTTAATAATATATGTGACTAATCTAGTGATAGATGTTAAGATGTGGATAATGAATCTTATATATTGCTAAGAAATAGTTGATACAAAATTTGAGCATCTTCTCTCAAATTTCAAGAAGCTATTAGGATCTTTCTTGTGTAAAACAAGAATTCAACGGCTAATATGCATCAAGACTATTTGTGTTCTGTTTCAATTAAGCCAAGGTTCTCGTTCAAAATGGACTTTTATTAAACTTTCAGATGTTTAGGAAGTTGGTAATTAAATGAAAAAATATAAAATTACATAAAAGGATAACTAATGGTTTCTTATATCTGTTAATAAAGTTGTGAGAGATTTCTTTTACTACTTGTAATTAATAATACATAAGTTTTCATAAAAATTCTTTGTCAAATACATTCTTTTACTAGTACAAGGAAGTGTACAAAAGTCAAATAAATATATGGCTTATAAATTTTTTATCTTATTTGTTTTTTTGCACATGTTGCACACCAATCTATGCTGGACTGAAATTTGTATTGCACCGTACAAATTTGCATTAAACTTCTCTTGCTTGGTGTTTTTCTGAGATCTCCTTTAGAATAAATTTTCCCAGATCTAACAACTCACTAAAACAAAGGAAGCCTGGTGCAAGGGACTAGGTTCGTAAGTTGCATCTCTAAATAGTAGCATTTTTAAAAGATGAGGTAGTTAAGATGAAGGCAACGTCATTGGGCTTGTTAATAACGATGACAACAACTTGTTTTAACTTAGTCCAAACCCTATGATCAAGCTCTTGACTTGCTAATTATGAGCCAAAAATTTGATTATAGTTAAAGAATTGATTTGCCTAACATATCCAACTTGTTGGATCTTTTTTTTTTTTTTTTACTCACGCATCGGGGAGGGGAGGAGATTTGAACCCATGATTGGTGGGACTTTTAGTCCGAGTTTGACTCAGAGAACGCCATTGAGCTAGGGCTCGCCCCAACTTGTTGGATCTTCTCCACCCTCAAACTTAGGGAATCTAGTTTGGCCATCTTGGTTTTAATGCTCGACACAACTTTGCTTGATATCATGGCTGGATTATTTGACATGAATAGGCATGACGTGAGTCGGATGGCCAGGGGTTGTGGGCATGTAGACGGGAAGCTAGAAGCTCGAAGTTGCTCTTGCGAGAGAAGATAAACGATGTTGAAAGCACAAAGGCTGTTCGAAGGCTGGACGTATGATTGGCCTCCAAATTTAGGAGGATTTATTCAATTCAAAGATACTTTCTACATATGACTAGATTGAATGTTGAATTTTAAGACCTTCATGTGTTATTATTGGGCTAAAAGTTATAATTAATAATTAGGATGCATTCCTTACTACTTAAAAATGACCCAATAGAGATCACAAACTTGCTAGTCAGCCACTAAACCACCTTCCATGTGGCATGCACCAACAATCCCTCCCCTAAAACCCATAGCAAACTCGTTGGTGCAAGGGTTTGAGTTGGCGACCTAATTAGGTATCACTTTTTAGGACCATTAGGTGTTGTAATTGGGTCAAAAGTTATAACTAATAGTTGTATATTCTTTATTCCTTAACAACAACCTAGTAATGCCCACAGGCATGTTGACCACCTAGTGGCCCACCTACCATGTGACATGCACCAATAATTCATAGTGATTAGATGTTTTTGAAATAACAAATTCCTGACCAATGCAATATCTCAATCTAAGCAATTAATCTTAACTACTTATACTATCAGCTAGAAACAAAATCTCCATTTAAATCAACATTTAATCAACTTGTATCATGTTTGAATTTGATTCTCTTGTTGGCTTCCAATGGCTTCTAGAACATTTCCTTTTGGATTGATATTAGTTGAACTTTGAAGGTGCTTTTAACATAGTCTTCCTTGTTTTGTTGTCTTTGTGGCTTGACTTGGTCCTTCATGGCATAGGAACCTTTCTTATAGTTATTCAAAGATACGAAAGTTAGCGTTTAAAGGATACTTAATGCTTAAATTAAAATATGAACACCTTACTAGTTTATCATCTTTTGCATATAATCCAAATGAGTCATACCTTTTGCTTGTTTTTTTTTTTTTAAAAAAAAATACGGAAGAAATTTTGAGATTGCACAAACACCACATACAATTGAATAGACAAAAAATATGAATGTGGATATCCAAATACAATAGATTTGAGGAGGTTTAGGGTAACATAATGTCCCATGTCTCTTCATGGACACTTTTCACAAATTTTTCCTCACTTCTCCTTTTATCAAATGGACAGCATCTTATGAAAACTTTGTTGAATATATTTTGATGTGGACTATGCAAAACATATTTGAAAAAACTATATATGTATACAAATTATTATTTCTCTTGTGCAAACAAAAAACATGAAACTTATGTAAAACAAATGGTTAAGTTAATGATTATTTTCGAGACATATAGTTCCCATATCCTAAAAATGTTTTCAAAAGTCTTTATAATAAAATTTTCCTTAATATTTGATATAAGGTCGTATGTAGCTTGACATACTATTTTGCTTGTTCAGAAACCGAGTGTGGTCTTTTGTAGTGTGTGAATTGAAGTGTATTGTAAAATTGTTATTCCTTAAATAAAGATTGGTGTGTACTAAGTCTGAGAATGTGACTCAAAATTTGAGCAAAATATCCTCTTTGCTATTGGTAGGGAGGGTGGACGTAGGTTATTGGGCTGGACCACTTATATGTTTCTCTGCGTATTTTGTTCATTTTTCTTCATCTGGAAGAAAATATTAAATCCATTAAAAATAAAAAATTAAATTAAGTAAAACCCAATCCGACCCGCATATTAGATTAACTCATATCCAGCAAACTTTTTCATCGCTTAAAACTCATGAGACACTCATCACAAGTTTATGAGTCTCTACAGCCAACTCCTTGGTACTTTTTCATAAAACTAACCCACTAAATTCCTTTATATTTTATCTATTTATAAACCAAAACCTTAGTTTCTACAATTATATAAATGTCTCCACTAATTAGGATGTTACAACCTTTCTATTTGACTTAATTGTTCCATCATATCATAACAACAGTATACTAAGGAGGAATACCAGGTAACCACCATCCGCGGCCTATTTTCCTTCTCTTCCCTGCCCGGTAAAGGTGGATCGAAGAAAGGTAGCTTATAAGTTTCTTTAAAATTTGAAGAAAGACCTTTTTTTCCCTTTAGTTTTCAAATCAGCTACAATATTTTATACTTATGATAGATTAGTCCGACAATTTGCTCCTAATTAGTTGTTGAGTGCTCTTGCTTCTTGAGTTTCATCGCCTTCCAAGATGGGAATTGATGCCCATAACAATTGAAGTCACCTACCATCTTGAATGATCCAACTTCAACGCAAAATTTAGCCTAATCCTCTTTGATGTTCTCTTACTAAAGTGTTTTTGGGCTAATAAGGCCGTACATTATAACATTATATAGTACCAATGCTCTTAGACGATTTAAAAAAAAAAAAACCACTGAAGCCTCCAAAAAATTAGAACTTGTTACGAATAGAAGCAAATCAAGTAGTAAATATATACACAACAAACATAAGAACCCCAACAGTTTTACATATTTGGAGATAAATTAATCTTTATTGTCATAGAAGATAAAATGTTTAAGGATTTTATACATATGGAGTTGTTTTCGAATTTTCCTTTTCGAATTTTCCTTGTAAAAATAAGGTATTGTTATCAATATGGATTATTTTGATTGTTCAAATGACATGGTACATTTAGTGACGTAGCACATTTAGAGACAAAGTGGGAGAAACCTTAACTAAAAAAATTGCTTTTACCTTTAACCTTTGATTTTGTCTAATAGAAACAATACCTTTTAAAAAAATAGTGTAAATCAATAATTTTTATTTTTTATATCTTTTTTGTCTCTACACAATTTTTGGACAAGTAAATGATGAGATTATCTCCTTTGAATCTGATTTTTTTTTTTTGTGGGAAAAAGGGAAGGAGATGCTCAACCCTCAACTTGTTGGCTGGCAAGTCCATGAGCGGAAGTCGACAATCATGTAGCCGCCTTACCTGAAAGATTTCTAATATCTTATTTTTCTGCACAATAACTGGGGTAGGGATTTGGAAGGAGAGCATCCTAATGGAATAAGAATCCAATCCATACCTGAAAATCTCTAAAATCGTATTTTTCTGCACAATAAACGGCGTGGGGATTTGGAAGGAGAGATATCCTAATGGAACAATAAGAATCCAATCCTAATCACCCGTAAGTTTAGTGATATCTAGTAACACCAAATCAAATGGCAACTTAAACCCACAATTTCAGTTTAAACTCAGATTTGAAGTTTGTTGGATAGATTTGAAATTTGGATGCAAAACGATCGTCACCTTATTCCTCTCTATATATATCAAAAGGCGACCAAGATATTGATCAATCAGAGTTTCAAAGCCAAACACTCCTCATAAATTTCTATTTATTTCGAGATGCAAACGAGTTTCATGGATTCAATTGACAAGAAACTCTACAGCTCTAGCGACTCCACTCCATTCATGGATCTCTTGATTGAGTTCAAGAAGAGAGCTGAGATGCAAACGAGTTTCATGGGTTCAATTGACAAGAAACCCTACAGCTCTAGCGACTCCACTCCATTCATGGATCTCTTGATTGAGCTCAAGAAGAGAGCAGAGATGCCAACGAGTTTCATGGGTTCAATTGACAAGAAACCCTACAGCTCTAGCGACTCCACTCCATTCATGGATCTCTTGATTGAGCTCAAGAAGAGAGTAGAGATGCCAACGAGTTTCATGGGTTCAATTGACAAGAAACTCTACAGCTCTAGCGACTCCACTCCATTCATGGAAAACAATGTTATGGATCCCTCCATTGAGCGCAAGAAGAGGTCTGGTTTCTTCAGAGCCTTCAAAAGTCAAAGCTTTCCAAGAATGGCTCGGGAGAACAAATCTTCCACAACTTCAAGTTCATATGGTCGACATTCTTCTCCTCAATCTTACACCTCTCTAAAGGATTTGACACCCCCTTTGTCCAAATTTCAAGGGCAAAGAAATTTCTGGTTGAGAAAATTAGAAGCGGAATCTGTTCAAACGATTCCTATCAGTAACTTGTTGGTGCAGAAGGCTGCTTGGGCTTATTTGCAGCCAAATCCGGTGTCAACAACTCCGACAAGGTCCGGTAAATGCAGCTTGCGACGTGTATGGGACGGGTTAACACCTCTCGTGGATTGTTGTATTAGCTTCATTAATAGGTATATTATTATGGCAGTAAGGCACACGTTTGGAGGGTTGACGGGTGCCACTCATGAGGTTGGGAGTGCATCAGGACGGAGATAAAGCTTGGCGGCAGATTTCAAGTTACTGGCTTTTGTTGAAGGGGTAATAGAGATAACAAGAATTTGTTTCTTCAATTCTTCTTCTGGGCAGCTTATTTTGATATATCTATTATGTTTTTGTTTTTTGTTATTTTTTTGTTGCATTAACTGTTACTACTAGGGTTTTGTTAATGCCAACGTCTTGAGTCAGGAGATATCTTTGAACAGTAACAGTGACCTTTGATAGGAATGACATCTATGTAAATCCATATGCATATATATATGTATAGTTTTTTCCTATGAAAGGATAAACCAAGGATGAATAAAATTGTCATTCCTTTCTACAATTTATCTTAGTATTTTCCATTATTGTTGCTGTGTCAAAGTTTTCCCTACTTGTTTATCTTATATTTATTATTTTTATTTTTTGTTTAACAAAAAAATATCATTTTTTAAAAATCCAAAATTAAGTATATCGGAGATATATTTAGGTTATTCCAGTGTTTATTTATTTATTTTGTACAACAAAATAACTTTTTGAATTCCCTGTTGAAAGAGATTTTGCTAAAGAAAAAGCTTAATTCTAATGGTCTATAATGTTCTTAAAAGGACAGTAAGCTATGAAAATTAAGGTCTTTTAGTTGAAAGTCTTTGAATTTGATGGTTCATAATCAGTCCAACTAGTTGAATTGAATCTTAGATTTTAAGAACAAAATCTCTTCCAGAACTCCACAACAGCTTTGAAAGACTTCATTACTAAAAGATATAAAATCGTATATGCATAAATAATCTACCAATTTGGGTAAATGAATCAATCTTTTTGGGGCAAATAATTTGGAAAAATAAAAATATATATTATAAAGTTCATTTTTATCTAAACTTAATTTAAAAATAAGTTTTTAGATAACATTTAGGCAATGTATAACTTATTTTACCACCTAATATGCACTTGAAATGTGAATTCTGAAACATCAAAACTTAATCTAAGAGTATTTGGTTTTATTTTTTTATAATTAAAATATTTAAACAAGATTTAAACAATGTACAACTTATATTATTATTTAACAAAAACTCATTTACACCCGCCGAGTTCAGTAGTCTTATAGGCACATATGCCTCCTACATCCTAATGATTCTTCCATTCTTTTTTAAAATATTGTGATAAAAATCTTCCCACAGAAAGCTCCATGATTTTAGGGTTTTTAGTTTTTCCCATTTCAAATTAGGTTTATCTAATTTGAAAAGCGAAAAAGAAAAAAGATCTTATCATTAGGGTTGTTTTATTAAAAATCAAATGCCCAATCTCCAGCCAAGCCAAATCCCTCTTTAAGTTGGTAATCTTAACAACATTGATACAAAGGGACTCCTGCTCAAAACCACCTTCTTATTCACATTTCTATGAGCAGAAGCAAGTACTGAAAAGGACTCCTAACAAGAACATCTTCTTATTCCTTACAAATCCTCTCTCTCTCTCCCCTTCCTCTCTCTTCCTCTCTCTCTCTCTCTAAGCCATTGTTGTATCCTGTAAGCGATCTCTCTCGGAGCATTAGTTTACGCTGCAAAAGGTTTTCCATCCTCTCTCATGTCTTCCAACAAGAAAAGTCTCCTTAGAACCATATTTACACCCACTGCAGGCTGTGGCTGCGGGGGGAGCAGAGCCTCAGATGTATTTGAGCCCACTGCCAAACCAAAGATCATAACAGAAGAAAACCACAAGCCTTGCGCCTCCTCGTCAAGTTCCTGTGACAGGAACGGCGGTCTTTCGGTTGACGAAGAGGAATCCACTTCCACCACAATCTCCGAGTCCGAAACTGATCACAGGAGTTCAAAGATTCCCACTCCATGCCGGAAAATCATCGACAGCATCGCCGTGGAGAAGGAGTCCAGTGATCCTTACAAAGATTTCCGGCATTCAATGCTCCAGATGATCCTGGAGAAAGAGATATACTCTAAACAAGATCTTCAAGAGCTTCTAGATTGCTTCCTTCGGCTGAACTCACCTTGCCATTACGATGTTATCGTCCGAGCCTTCACGGAGATCTGGGATGAGGTTCTCTCCGAGAGGCCGATCTTGCAGAAGCCCTCCCATGAAGGAAAATCATG
Organism: Casuarina equisetifolia; assembly: GCA_028551475.1. Lineage (NCBI taxonomy): Eukaryota > Viridiplantae > Streptophyta > Magnoliopsida > Fagales > Casuarinaceae > Casuarina > Casuarina equisetifolia. Next base: position 20,382,635 of record CM052358.1, on the reverse strand, counting down.
TGAGTCCTAGATGTGGCACGCGTGACAGCACGGGCGTTCATTGAATTCGCACGTGGAAGGAAGCTGCATGGGAAGGTGACGATTTCATTACTCATCAATACATGGGGTTTTTAAAAATTAAGGCAGGGCAGGAGATCAGCGAGAACCTACTTGCTTGAAAATAATGTTTATTGAAAGGCAAACAGCGTTAAACTTTTCTGTGGTCAGCAACTGTCTAATCTTTTTTCTTCACAACTTGTCCTTTATTGGTTAATCTAGTACAGCTTCCTACATCTGCATTAACTACTGATCTGTCTAGTTCTTAATGATTTAGTGGTTGGGGAAGGACTTTTCCCACAAGTACTGTTGATTACTTCTTTCCAGGCTCTTCTGTTCTGAATTTGATTATTCTTTCTCACCGAGCAAGAAAGAGAGAGGGAGACATTAATCAATGTGTACTGGTTGTTGAAAAAGGTGAAAGTTCTTAACTCTTACCTACCTCTGTCTCATTGGATAAAAATATGATTTTTGGGTCAGGAAAGGGATCCAAAACAAGCATATCTTAATCACAAGGGGTGAATTCTTTGGGGCTAAAATCACCTACACTACAAAAAGAGGCAATATGTAGTTTTCATCCAGCCCGTTTATTCCTTTGAATAACAATTATTCTATTGTTTTACATTTATTATGTCTAAAAAACTCATTTTTTTTCTTTAAAATTGGGTTGTAAAGAAGATGGGTACGTTTCAATTTAAAAAAGAACGGTAAGTTTGTCATTCTTAATGCCTCTTCATTATTCTTTACATATAAAGATGTAAACAAGTTTTTTCTTATCAATTGGCTCGGAAAAGGATAATCAATCATGAAGAGTCAAAACAAAGGAAGAAGTTGACTCTGCGAAAAGCTTAGAGGTATTTTGGCACAAAGAAAAGGTTGTCTTAGAGACAAACAATTAAGTAAAATGAAAGGGTAATATTATTGGAAGACTAATATGAGGTATAAGAAAACACTTTAAATTATAATAATTCAGTCACAGAATATTACATTATGATAAGTAGCACCTTCTACTAATATTTTTAATTGATTTATATAAGGTATTTCTTTCATTGTATCCTTAGTAATAATGATACGGAGATTCAACTCACGCCCCCTTAATTACATCACAAAGTACTAACTTTTTTCTACCCAATAAGCTAGCAACACAATTAATTACTCTTTCAAGCAACGGATCATAATTGTGACCTTTCTTCACGATTTTCATTCTTTATCATTTACGCATTATCTTTACTTGTAGTTATCAAACCGTTTTTTCTACAACATTATTGTAGGCATAAGCTTAAGGATCATAGATCTCTTTTGTACAATCTACTAAGAAGAAAATTAGGATAAGTGCTTAACTTTCTCTACAAACATCAATTAGATCTAATGGCAAGACTTAACAATGTTGTCAATGCATTGTATAACCTGTAAATTCTTGAAAAATGAAAGAATTACTGATTAAGTGTCATTTATGCCAAGGTCGAAGGAGGATATCTCTATTATTCTTTGAAGTTTTTAAAAGTGAAAAAATGAAGTGACTTGTTTTTTTTTATTCTTTTGGGAAAGAAGCAGCTTGCTTTTATTGTATTTCTTCTATGCCGCGCGTGACATGTTAGTATCCGAATTCATGCCATTCTGTGCAATCGAAGCAATGTTGCAGTATAGGGAAATACAAAATCTTTGGAAACAGTAAAGAAGCATCAAATCTTCAGTAGTGGGTGAAGGAAAGCAAAATTGAGAAGATTCTAAATTATATTATACACATTGTATGTATAGATGGCGAAACCGACAAGTAAGATACATTTTCACACCATACAGAGAGGATGTTGGAAGCGTTGGACTAATTGGACGGGAACCATCCATATCCGAACTTGGGTTGACGCATCCATAAGAAAATAAAGAAAATTTTGGAAGATTAAAGTTAATATTCTTGATAACTAGCTTGTATAGAGAGAGCTCAAAATGGCAACATTTAATTTAGGATGAGTCTCTAAGTCAGCATTTTAATCCAAAAAGTCAATTTCATTAGTTGAAGTTAACTTATATTATGCAAAGATTTATTCGCAGAAGTCTACTTTGATATGGAAATTAAACTACAGTCACATGTAAATATAAACAATCTATTTTCTCGTATGAGAATTTAATATCATATCATAATGGTGATTACACTTCTATTTGTTATTCTTATCTTGAATCGTCCCGAACATTTTGTAAGGCCAGTTGTGTGTCAGCTTTGTTCATGGGTTGTCTATGTAGTTCTAGACACAACCACCTAAAAGAACTGATGAAAATGCTCAGAATCCTTTAATCTTCCACTCAACAAATTCAATATATTAATTCAAGTCCCGGCCGGTTCGCTTAAAAAAAAAAAATTGAATTTGACAAAATTTTGCAACCGATGTAAAAGGAGCAAAATATACTTGAACTAAAGTACCTGATTACTGACATAGGCTAAGCTACAAGAACACCTGAAGTAACTGCGAGTGCTATTAATAAGCAAATGCTGGGGTAACGAGTGTATCCTGCAAGAAATCTTTTGTATTTAAGTGGGCTTGTCCCGTCATTTCAAGGTGTGGGTATTTACGTATCCATTTATATTATGCATTAACCCTCCTCAGTTTTCAACTACTCAGTTTCGGCGTAAATGCAAGCAGAGAGGGAGGGAGAGAGAGAGAGACGGGGGAAGAGAAAGACAGAGGGAGAGAGATATTGTCATTAACTATCGGTACATGGTCATAAATTCAATAAGAATTTTCAGATTCTGCTAATATCGAGGCAGAAAGAAGGCTTCAACAAGGAATACCAAGCAAACCAGTGTTAAACATTCTCAACAGACTGGCCCAATTGAAGATGAAAACTCACGGGCCACCGTAGAAAAGTCATCGGCCAAGTCAATCTCGGTTAAAACAAGCCCAAACAACCTGAAGGGCCCTAGTAAATCTCTGGATAACCATTAGATATTTGAATAACCATATAAATTTTGCAGTTATATAATTCTCTGGATAATCGCATAAAATCTTTTTGATATATGCTTAACAATGGTTTCTGTAAATACTCTATATAAACAACCTGAAGGGCCTTTCTTGTAAATCTCTTTTTCATTTTTCATCAAAGCTTATTTTGGTATCAGGGAAGTTTTGCTCTCTTTCTTTTACCACCACGGCAAGAAATCCCTCAACCCCTTTTCCGAGCACTGCAAACGAGGCAAACTTTGTCACCGTTGAGCTGAATGAAGGGAACTTTTTGGCATGGGTCATGCAATTCAAGTTGCTGGTCAAAACTTAGCATCTTAATGGCTTCTTAACAGGTACTCCAACATCACCTTCTCAAACCATTATGCTTGATAGAAAAAAGAAGTCGAATCTTGCCTGCAATTATAGAAATTTTTGAATAACCACATAAATCTTGCAGTTATAGAAATCCCTAAATAATTGCATAGAAGATCTTTATGTTTTATGTTTAATACTCTATAAAAAGGACTCAAAGGGTCTTTTGTGATTTACCAGAACATCTTTTGCGATTGAGTTTGACATTCATTACTGAAAACAGGTGAAAATTTCTTGCAGAGCGCGTGCTCTTTGACTACATGCGGCTGAATATATCGACTCGTAAGGGTATGAATCCTTTCTATTTATCTATGTAAACTAAGTAAAACTTTTTTTAGCAGTCTTTGTATGTTCAACAATTTCCTTATTTTATGTCAATATGGAAATCTAGTAGTGGATCTATGTAGGTTTGCAAGGTGTAGATCTATGTTTCTTTATTTAGATTTGATCATTTGTGAATCAGATTGGAAGTTTTGTTGAAGAAAAGAAAAATGGCAAACATATAAGTAGTTGAAGGCAAAGATCAAGATGAATGATTAAGAAATATTTGTAGATATTTTTTGATTTACCGCATGTGTTAGTGAATGAGAGGTTCTCAGAAGATTTCTAGAGGATTCTAATTGCAACCCACATGGAAGAATGGAAAATGGTGGTGGAGTTTGCCTAGAAACATCATATTATGTTACAAACTCTAGAGTGATGCTAAAATCTTGACCAACAATGGTAGTTTGATGATTTTGAGGATTAAAGGTGACAAATTGGAAAATTACAATTTGGTTCATGGTGAAAGATTGCAATGATCAATGACTTAGGAAAGGTGTTGAATTTTAGAAATAGTTTCTCTTTAGACAAAAGATGATGAATGCCTTACTTTAGCCAATAATAGGTATAGGATGTTAGGATAAATGAAGAGGTGTGGGAACCCCTTGGAAGAGAATACTTTAACACAAAAAGAATGGCATTACACTTCTCCTATGAAGGGAGAGAGTTTTGATCCTATAGGAAAAGCAGGCAAATCACCATAGTTCCTTATATTATAGATTATACAATTACAATGACGAGCCATGATATTTTGCTTTTGAATTTTCCTTTGACCTTTCAAATCCTCTACAACCATAGTGATGTTGTCCTTGTTTCCTTTTAGAGTAACACGTTGTTATAGGAGTTTGGCTATTGCTTGCATTGTAGAATCAATTCTTTCTTGATCCTACAACAGAAGTAACACATGAACTTCTAATGAATTATGCCATTCAAAAGGAAGCAAAAATAACATCATTGTTGTTGTAGTACATTTGAAAGCTCAAAGGAAATTCAAAAGCAAAACACCACAGTTCCTCATATTGTAAATCATACAATTAGAATAAAGAGCCATGGTATTTTGCTTTTATGGAATCATGCTATTCAAAAAGGAAGTAAGGACAATATCAATGTGGTTGTAGTGGATTTGAAAGCTTAAAGGAAATTCAAAAGCAAAATACCATGGCTTTTCATTCAAATTTTATGGTCTACAATACAAGGAACTATTGTGCTTTGCTTTTGAATTTCCTTTGAGCTTTCAAATCCACTACAACCACACTAATATTGTCCTTACTTCCTTTTTGAGTAGCATGATTCCATAGAAGTTTGGTTATTGTTTACATTGTAGAATCAATTCCCTCTTGATCTTGTAGTTGAAGCAATAGTTTAATATCTACAAAATTGTGCTATTCAAAAAGGAAGTTAGGACAACATCACTATGATTGTAGTGCAATTGAGAGTTCAAAGGAAATTCAAAAGCCAAACACCATGGTTCCTCATATTGTAAATTGTACAATGAGAATGACAATCCATGGTATTTTGCTTTTGAATTTCCTTTGAGCTTTCAAATCCACTACAACTATAGTGATGTTGTCCTTGCTTCCTTTCTAAACAGCATGATTCCATAAAATTTTGGCTATTGCTTACATTCTATAATCAATTCCCTTTTGATCTTGTAGTTGAATTTCTATGGAATTGTGCTATTTAGAAAGGAAGTCAAGACAAAGTCATTGTGGTTGTAGTGCATTTGAAAGCTCAAAGGAAATTCAAAAGAAAAATACTATGGTTCCTTATATTGTAGATTGTATGATGAGAATAAGGAAACATGTTGTTTTGCTTTTAAATTTCAATAGCATGATTTTGTAGAAGTTTGGCTACTACTTACACTATAAAATCAATTCCTTCTTGAACTTGCAATGGAAGTAGCATCCAAACTTTTAATAAATAATGTCATTCAAAAAGGAAGCAAGGATAACATCACTGTGCTTGTAATGCATTTGAAAGCTCAGAGGAAATTTAAAAGCAAACCATCATAGTTCCTTATCTTGTAGATTATACAATTAAAATGAAGACCCATGAAATTTTACTTTTGAATTTCTTTTGAGCTTTCAAATCCATTACAACTATAGTGATGTTGTCCTTGCTTCCTTTTTGAATAGCATGATTCCATAGGTGCTTGGCTATTGCGTACACTATAAAAGCAATTCCCTTTTAATATTTTAGTGGAAACAATAGATGAACTTCTACAGAATCATGCTATTTAGAGAGGAAGAAAAGACAACATCATTGTGATTGTAGTGCATTTGAAAGCTCAAAGAAAATTCAAAAGCAAAACATCATGGTTTCTTATATTGTAGATCATACAATGAGAATGAGGAACCATTATGTTTTGCTTTTAAATTTCCTTTGAGCTTTCAAATCCACTACAACCACAATGATGTTGTCCTTTCTTCCTTTCCAAAGGGCATGATTCCATAGAGCTATTACTTACATTTTAGAATCATTTCCCTCTTGATCTTGTAGTGGAAGCAATAGTTGAACTTTTAAAGAATCATGTTATTCAAAAAGGAATCAAGTACAACATCATTGTGATTGTAGTGCATTTGAGGGCTTAAATGAAATTCAAAAGCAAAACACCATGGTTCTTCATATTATAGATTGTACAATGAGAATGAGGAACCATTGTGTTTTGGTTTTGAGTTTTCTTTGAACTTTCAAATCCTACTACAATTACAATGATGTTGCCTTTGCTTTCTTTTAGAATAACATGATTTTGTAGGAGTTTGGCTATTGCTTGCACTGTAGAATCAATTCCTTCTTAATCCTACAATGGAAGCAATATTTGAACTTCTAATGAATTATGTCATTTAAAAGGGAAGCAAGGATAACATCAATGTGGTTGTAGTGCATTTCAAAGCTTAGAGGAAATTCAAAAGCAAAGCACAACAGTTTCTCATATTGTAGACCATACAATTAGAATGAAGGGCCATGCTATTTTGCTTTTGAATTTCCTTTGAGCTTTCAAATCCACTACAACCATAATGATGTTGTCTTTGCTTCCTTTCTAAATAGCATGATTCCATAGGACTTTGGCTACTGCTTGCATTGTAGAATCAATTCCTTCTTGATCCTATAGTGGAAGCAATAACCAAACTTCCAACAAAATGTGCTATTCATAAAGGACGTGAGGAAAACATCATTGTGATTGTAGTGCATTTGAAAGCTTAAAGGAATTTGAAAAGCAAAACACCATGGATTCCTCATATTGTAGACTGTACAATGAGAATGAGTAACCATGGTGTTTTGCTTTCAAATTTTCTTTGAGCTTTGAAATCTACCACAACCACAATGATGTTTTCCTTACTTTCTTTTTGAATAGTATGATTCCATAGGAATTTGGCTATCACTTGCAGTGCAAAATCAATTTTCTCTTGATCTTGTAGTGGAAGCAATAGCCAAATTCCTAACAAATTATCCTATTCAAAAAAGAATCAAGGACAATATCATTGTGATTGTAGTGCATTTGAAGCTCGAAGGAAATTCAAAAGCAAGACACCATGGGTTCCTTATATTGTAGATTGTACAATGAGAATGAGGAACCATGGTGTTTTGCTTTTGAATTTCTTTTAAGCTTTCAGACTAATATAACCATAGTGATATTGTCCTTATTCCCTTTCTAAATAGCATGATTTCATAAGAGTTCGGCTAGTGCTTACCATGTAGAATCAATTCCCTCCTTGACAGAGGGAAGTCTAATGCCTTTCTTTTTGCCCAACTGAAGCATTCTCTTCCGAGCTAGTTCACGCACCTCTTCACTGGTTATTACATCCCATACCCCACTGCGGGCTAAAATAAGGCATTCCTCATCTTTGGTATGAGGGAGAAACCTCACTTCTGATTCCGGAATTATCCATGGTTTCAAATACTTATCACTTGAGCGAAACCTTTATTTTGCTTTCGACAAGTAAATAAGCTTGAGTTCGCTGGCTCATAAAAATAAATAGGTCTTATAATACAAATTTGGGATGAAAATGGTGGAATTTTCCTTCTTATTTGATGGTCATTACAGACCTTGTCCAGAACAGACGCATACATTTTGCGCTGTTTACTCATAAATATTTTGGATCTTTTCCCTTCTCTGCAAATGAAGCAAAGCTTTAGCCTCAATCTCCCACCACTCTTTCAATTTTGATGATGAGGCCGAAGCATCATAACAACAGGAATAATAGGAAGATCCAGAAGAGGGCCCAGTTAAGACATCAATGAAGGCCTCGATTATAAATCCATGGTTTTTCTTCCGGTTCATCCTCAAATACCATGTCAATAACTCCTCCAGGTAATCCCAGTTGATTTTGCTGACCTTCAATCCATAAGCCTCGACCATTTCCTCCATAGACTTCCGAATATCCATATATGGATTGTTGGATTCTATAGCCTTCACGACACACTCCTGGAATGAAAACCCGCTTGCTCTTACTGATAAGCTTGAGTTTGCTGGCTCATAAAAGAACTTCCTTGATCTCAGTGCCTTAGCTGCCATTTCTACCACATCGTCATCAGATTCAATCAGCGCTGTTGTCAAACGTTTCGACTGAGAATATGACGAGTCTAGCATCGTCAGAACCTTGACAGCGTTGGACGGAGACACGATGCGGTTGGCTCGGAATGGTATGTATTTGAGGTGCTTAAAAGGTAACCATTTGCATGAAGCTTCAGTGTTTCTGCTTCTGAAGATTGAAGGCAGCTTCAACATCTTCACCATTGGTTCTCAGCATGGATGGTCAAGAAGTTGCTGCTGCTTTTGATGCTTGGACGGAGAAGTCTCATGTATAACGATTTTGAGTGTATATGCAGCCATCTGCTGCTTAAATGTTGTGTCAATGGTTTGTTAGGGTGACATAGATGGAGACGAAGGGTTTGTTACGGACATTAATGGTGAGCATCTACTCGCAAGTTTCAAATTCAGTATTATGCTTGTTTGTTTGGTCTAAGAGAAATGAGAATTCAATGTAAATTTAAGCATGATGTGATTGATTCATTATCCACGTAGAGAGAAAGAGAGACAGATGAATAATGTCCACTCGGAGCAAGAGGAGCTCCAGCTCACATGTACTGTGATTTAATGTGACATTAAAAGAACATAGCAATCTATATCCTTCTTTAGCTCTTGCGGGTTCTCCCCAACTATCCTAAACTATGTATTCGGGATAAGGGGGAGATTATTACTTCTTTTGGATTAAGGTGGTAAGTTTTGCCTTCGACATTGAGGAAAAAAAACAAAGGGGACAGGATAACGCATTAATTGAAGAATTTAAGAATGTTGGAAGCCATTCTAAAGAATTAAATTTTTTAAACAATTGCGAGGCTAAAGAAAATGACTATCAGTTTAACCTCTATAGTTTTATCTTGAAATACAGTAAGTGCTCTATAATGCTAACGTATTGGATTGATGGATTCCATATATGTGAACAATTGTTTTTTCCTTATAGGTTGATTTTAAGGGAGTAAATCTTCCATACATGATATTGAGCTTAGATTTTGGATACGATACCTTTTTACTTGTGGACTGATTTTCATTAAAAAATATGTTTCCACATGCCCAGATGAAAACACTTCATGAAATTTGTTGTATCTTACATTGTTAACATATTAGATTGTTGTATTATATATATATATATATTTAAAGGTGTTTTCATGTTTTCCAAGTTAATTTTAAGGGAGGCAATAAGCCTTTAAACATCTCTATGTGCAATTGCACAAGCTAAGGCAATGCATTGTTCTAAATTGTTGGCATCTTGCAACCTTGAAAACTCAAGGTATACAGTCATGGTAGTTCTTAGAAATAAAACGGAAACATACTACATCAGCAACGTCTGAAGTGGCAGAAGTGGCAATTTCTCAAATTAAAGTAAGTGCGTGTAATACACGCACGACACGAGCAAGGCAACACACATACAACATGTAGACGCGCGCGTGCATCTCACATGCGTTGTCTCCTATACCACACCCGCGCGATAACAATTCTTCTTCAATTTCTTTTGGTAGTTATACAAAATGAACGAAGGTAAAATAAGAGCCATTTAAATAAGAAAAAAAATGATATTTTTATTACAATAAAAAAGGAAAAGAATCATCAATTCTATGGATGAAATTTTTTATTCAAAATTTAAAAGGTATTAGGATTCTTTTCTTAATTAATTTGTTATTAATTCATTATTATTACAAGATGATTTACGTTTGTTTTCTTAAAGCTATAAAAAGACAATTGGAGTGTACACATAATCCATTCAAGAAATACAATATTTTTTTCTCATTATTCTACATATTTGTTTTTATTTCATTATCACTTTTATAATAATTTCTATAATATTTTGTAGAAACTCTTATTTTAATTGTAGTATCATCCTCCAAAAGACCATTAGGAGAGTTTAAGGACTAGAAGTTCATAACTCTCACACGTTAGACTAGAGCCAATTGGACTTTATTAGTAGACCAAGGTTTGATTTTGTTAGAAATTTGGAATTAAAATTAGTAAAGCTAGATTGGTTTATGTCAAGGATATCTTATGAATATTTTGAAAGTTATTTTCTTTTGTATTAGTAAATATTTCTAGTGGTATATGATTAAGATTTCCTTTGGTATTAGTTTAATAATGGGAAACTATGAGAAAACTTAGAGGGTAGAAAATAAAATAAATTTGTTCACTCTATATGATCTTGAACCGAATTATGCTCAATATGCAGAAGAGTATATGCAAAATGAAAGTTTTGCATCTGAAGAAAAAAAATTTAAATGAAAGAAAAATTTTTGAAATTCTTGATCTAACTTTTCAATTAGACCTTTAAACTTTTTAATATGATATCAAAGTTAGGAATGAGTTTTTACTTTGTAATCTCTCAAATTTTAAAGTTAGGCTTTGTTCATATATAGTACTTGTGTTAGCATATACATAAATGAGAATATTAAAGGTGGGTATTGTCTTATATTGAACTCATAAGGGTTAGCTATTAACTTATAAATGATGATTTTTTCACGTAATTTTTTAAGATTTTGAGACATATTCTAACGTTCTAATATGGTATCAGAACTTAGGTGTATATAGGACAAAAAGAAAATTTATTTTTTTAACTCTTAAATTAATTTTTTGATTGAATAACCTTTTAATATGTTCTCACCTACAACATTCATTTCAAGAAGAAGCACAAGCCCCCACTTCAGGATTTCTAGTCATTGTTTTTGCAGGACCGCCTTTTACTTTCTTCTAAAACGATGCTGTCCAACCACTTGTTTGATACATATGTTTCTTAATTTACTGGTTCGGATTTGTGTCACGCAATGGTGGGATATCCCTCAATGTCAACAAAATCGTAGAAACTTCCCCCACGCCTGGCATCCCCATCAAACTTCTCGGACCTGATGGTTGTTTATAATGATGAAATCAAGGCCTGCGTTGAATTTTCAGGCGTAGACTCCTGCTTGGACCCTGTTAGTCGACCAAACTTGAATGCTTGACCCGAAGACAAAACACCGGCTGTTGGGTATGATTTTCCGCCTTTTGACTAAGCATCCAACGTAGTTCACGACTGGAAGCAACCATTAATTATGGTATATGCGGAGATTAATGATTTAATAGAATAAATAATAATGAATCTTCATTTTTAAAAAACTTCCAATCCATACAACACGCCGGCGTGTTGCTCCGGCCCGTTATTTACAAAATACACATCCCTCATCTTCTGAAACGCATGCCACGTCAGCAAGCTGTCGGAACCGGCCTGGTGGCACTTCCCAACCGCCCGGTCTACCTCCAGGGTGCGGGCCACCCGGTCCAGCCCGCCGTACAAGCTCTTGCAGAATCTCATCATGTACTTCACGTCGTAAACTCTGTTCCCGAAAAACACCCTCACAATTTTCATGAATGCCTCAAGCCCTGTCGGCAAGGCCCGGCGCGTGAGGATCTTCACCAGGTACCCGAAGTCGTACGCGCTGTGGAAAGTGACCCAGCTCACCGACTCGTTGCAAACGAGTCCCGACGACATCATCAACTCGGCGAAACGCGCCGAGTCTACACCCTCCTCTCGGTTCCTATCGAAGTCGATCCCCTGCCGCCGCAGCAAATCGATTGAATCTAGAGCGTGCTCGTCACGCGCCACGTCGAAATCCCGGAAGTTGAATTCCCAGATGAACCGGTTCTCGCTTCCGAGGTCGGGAAGGTTCCCATCGACGTCAGAGAGAGTCAGGCCGACCTGGATCAGGTTCAAAGCGTCGACGTTCGTCTTCAGAAGCCGATAATGATCGGAGGGGCAGAGCTGTCGGTGATACGGCTTGGCCGGGTCCACCGCAGGCCGGAAAACCAAGCCAGGAAACTCGGTATCCATGGAAATATACGAGTACTCGTCGATCACATCCCTGATCAACTCAAACTCCGACTCCAAATTACCCGCCCAGACCTCCCGGATCTTAATCGGTTTCAGATCGTCAGCAGTCATCGTCAAGTACAGTCAATCACAACCTCGCAGCTTCAAAACACAAAGAAACACAACCTTTGTTTCCGACTTCACAGAGAAGACCAAGAGGATCTTGTCTTGCTTCCCTTTCCGCAGTTGATTCTGGTCGAGATGGGGGCGGTGGAGTGGAGCTTTTATATCCAAAAAGGATGCGGTGCTACGTGGAAGGGTCGTGGATGGAGAGTGTGAGCGCGAAGCTGGAGTGTAAGTTGGCGAGTGGAGGGGCCCACCAGTGTCCAGGTTCAACGCGTTCACCCTTCCTTGCTTTTGACCGAGGTAAGCAACGTATCAGAGACTCGGTCGCCGTCGGCATCCCTGCTGCTCTGAATTATCTTGAATCCTGTGCCCACGCGCACGTTTTAGTGCATTCCAAAGCCTCGTCCTTTCCGTTCTTGAATATTATTCTTGGACCGCCTTCTTTCGCGGTAGCGGCTGGTCAGTCCACGTTGTCTTATTCCCACCACTCAAAGGAGACGCCAATTGGGAAGCAACGCGACGACTCCATAGTTTTGACCTTTTTGGTCAATTTTGGAATCTCCAAAGATGTGGTTAATTTGTGGTTCTTCTTTCTTATTATTATCTCTCTCTAGCTTTCCAAATAAAACATCTTTATTCTCTCATTTATTTCTTTTTGTTCATAGGTTGGTAATTTCCTGTCACTTTATTACCATTGAAGACTTTCCTAATTTCGTTGGATTTTGTCTTAATGAGTGTAAAGTCAACAAAGGTTACTGAATTTGTTTTGTATTGTCAAGTCAATCTGTAGTAGCAAGGCTTGTTAGTTTAGTGATAATTTAACATATGAGGTGTGTGAGTTTAAAATAAAAAAGTCAATTTGTGTATAATCGAAAGATATGATAAAATTATGCATGTATGTTTAGACATATATGGGGGAAGTTATGCATTTATTGTTGTTCCTAATTATATATTGTTTCTGCATTATTTCCTATGTCTTTATCCAGTGAACTTGCTTTTATGTTGTTTCTTTTAGAGGTTGAGTCTTTATTCATTGAATTGCTTGAATTGCTGCATGTAAAATACGTGACTTATTATGAGGTGCGGCATTTAAGATTCACATGCTTGTCATGTGAATATCGCATAATTCTTCAACGATTTCCAAAAACTTAGTTGACTAGCACGAGCCCTTAATAATTCACCTGGGGAGATTTATACAAAAATTTATTAAAATTTTTCTTTTTCCTTTCTTATTATAAGAAAGAAAGAAAGATAGAAAGAAAGAAAGAAAGAAAGTAAAAATGAAAGGGTATAAAAATAGCAAACTAGTAAAGTTTTGTTGTGTAACAAGATATGAGAACCAATTTGTATAATCTCTTCAAAGTAGTTATGTTGTCTCAATATTCTCATTGTTTTTTACTGCATTTTTTTTATAACCTAAAACAAATTATTGTTTTAAGACAAAAAAGAGAACATAAGCCCACCTAAGCTAGTTATGAAAACTATAAAGAAGTTTCATGTGATTTCCAAGTAGTATTTTGGCATTTAAGAAACAATGAAATTATAAGGTAGGTAAAGACTGGTGTAACTAACACTTAATTAACGAAAAAGTAGTATAAATTAACAAAAACTATAAAGTAATTATTCTAAAGGAATGTCCCGTGGTTCAGGCCAACGCAAGCCGCTACAGTGGAAGCATATTTTACTAACTACTGTAATATAATTAGAGAATATCAGCTGGCCAAAGACAGGAAAGCGTATCAAAGCAAAGGAGGAAGAAACAGGAAGCTGAAGCTCTACGTGTCTTCTTTCATATGTGGAGGTGGGGTGGGGCCTTTAGAGTAGGTAGAAGGCAATTTCTGTGAAACACATGCTTCTAATCCTAGTTTGACTGGGAAAGTTTGGCCTTACCTGCTTCCCAATTGTGTCATCTTATAAAAATGAGAAAATGACTCCAAATGAGTCAACAATGAACAGTAGGAGTGGAGTCAAGAAATAGTTAGAAAAAGGCAGAAGGGATGTATCCTAACAATAATGGATGAACTAATAAATGGGTTGAATCATTCATAGATAAGATTTATTTTTTTGTGAATATTTTATTTGTTAATGTAACTCATTTTCAGCATGATGTTATTGATGGGTCTTTTGAATCATTCAACAAATTAAAATCTATTTATTATTTGTATGCTGACATGACTCTTTTTTCTGTTGCTCATTTGTGATCAACACTTAAGATGTAGAGAAATATAGATTATTATAATGGTAAAAAAAATATTTCTCAAGGATTAGAACTAATTTTTTGCTCTTTTTCTTTTTCTTTTTTTTTTGTGTGGCAAATTTGAACACAAGATCCATGCTTATTCTTTAGGGAAAAAAAAAGAAACAAAAAATTATGAGATGAGGTGTTAATTGATGACAAGAACAAAAAAAATGTCACTTTAGTTCAAATGATGATTTGGGTAGACTAGCAAACTGCTACAGTAACTTAAATTTTGGAAGGTACACGATCAAATCTAGAATGACTTGGTACTCACATGACCAGATGGCATGTACGGAAACTTTTTTATCTTGCAGTTGGTTAACGTGCTTTACATGCAAGAGTTTATTGCGTGAAGAAGCAACCTTTGAAAAACTGCCAAGAGTGAGATATACGCAAGGTTCTGTGAAGACACAGTGAAGACCAACCACTAATGACAACTAGAGGAATATGGTCGGTTTTGTTATTTTCAAAATAAAGATGTTGAAATATTAATTTTATTAATTAAAATTTAAAAATATTAATTTTTTATGTAAATATTTTATTGTATTTTAATTAAAAGATTTCAAACTTAATTTTAAAAAAAATAATAATATTGTGATACCCTCTTAAATTTTTATATTATCTTATTTTTAAATAAATAAACTCTTCTATTCATAGCAAAACAAAAAAATTGCGTGAACATAAGTGCAAGAAACTCACTCTTCATTCATTTTCTTCGTTGAAGTTTTCATATTTTATACATGTTGAATTTTACAATACAAAAGCAAATTCAGTCACCTTCGTTAATTTTATACTCATTAAGAGAAAACAAATCCAACGAATGCGAGCATAACGTAAAATTTTATCCTTGACTTTTTCCTCTAGAAATAGATTCTATATTTATGCACTAAGCTGTCAATTTTCCTCTCTCGAAGAGAAGACTAAGTCTGGATCAATCTTCGTTGAATTTTGACTATAATTGGGCTATGGATAAACCAAACCATCTACTCAAAGTTACCCAAGTTGACTGATCCTCAATTTCGGTGTTAGAACTATTTTCTATCTCTCATAACAAGTTATTGGACTACATAGAGGCTAGACTGGGAAGTCCAAGGCCGACTAGGGGGTCTCTCTTCTTCCTCCCTATGATTATTAACAAACAAGAATCCAACAAGAAAATGCACAAACAATCTCAATATGAGGGAAGCTATAATCTCCTAATTTATTCAAGCTTTAGCTAATTCAAGAATGGCAAAATACAGAGCCTTCTGTCTTTCTTAACAGAATCATCCTCTCAACCCTCCCCAAAGGTTACATCCCCATGCAACACGAGGTGCTTCATCCACTTATTTGTTTCCTACGTGGTTGCGGCCTGTTTCCTCATGTTGTCATCCCTCCTTCCTTATCGAGAACCTTGACCCCAAGGTTCAACTCCAGAGACTGAGTCATTATGTGCCGTAAATCTTCGCATGTAGCTTTTCTCAACGTCAGACCTTGCCAATGCCCTAGTAATGCAATCTTTTTTCTTTTGAATTTCTCGCTTCTAAGATCGCTTTCGGTCTTGGACTTAGCATTTTATCTTCTTCAATGCTCGGGACTTGCGGCTGGGCTAGAGTGGAAGATCCCATAAATTTCTACCATACTGACACATGAAAAACTGGGTGTAGATGCAAATTATCAGGGACCTTCAATTTGTAAGCGGCTTCACTGATCCTTGAAGAACTTCTAAGGGCCCGTAATAACATGGTGAGAGATTGGTATTCCTCCTTAGAAACATGTCTATAGGGCTAGAGTTTCAGATATGTAGTGTCTCCCACTTAAAATATCACTTCCTTCCGTTTTATTCTTTCTAGTCATAGAAGTGCCTCATTATGTCTTGTGCTACCAAAAACGATTGCTTCAATTCCTTTAAAACCTAGTCTCTACCTTTTTTTTTTTTTTTTTTGCGAAGAATAAGAGAGTACAAAAGCTTAGGAGCATACCCCAACATTACAATTTATCTTAGAGAAAATTGAATGTGAAATCATAAAACTTACAAGGTTGCTTGGCAAGTTATTTGTTCACCTAAAAAGGAAGGAGGACTTGGGCTACTAGATCTTAAAGTGTGGAATAAGGTTTTGTTAGGGAGGTCACTTTGGAAACTCATCAATTATCCAAGCTCATCTTTATAGAGTAGAAGGATTTATAATACTAAATGTAGGAGAGTTTTAGTTATATATCTTGACATCAAATGAAATATGGCATGAAGTTGGGGAGGTTTTATTAAATTATGAACAATTCTCATATCTACACTCTTCGACCTTCTTATTGTTGTAAAGAGACATATAATGATTTGCTCCAAGTTAATATTGAGGTTGAATGGCATGACTTGATATGGTTAAGTGGAATTAGCAAACATAATTTTATTGGATGACTCATATGTAGATATAGACTTTCTACAACAGATGTGGTATCTTGATGGCTTCTCTTAATTAACTTATCTTGTAATTTCTGTGATTCTAAATTGGAAAGTAGGTCTCACTTGTTTTTTCAATGTCCTTGGATTGGGCAAATATAGCGGAGTATACTTGTGTAACAAGGTATATGTAGGAACATTGATGATTGGAATTCTAAACTATGATGGATGGTTAAAGCAATGAAAGGCAAAGATTTGGTTGTAAAACTTCTTAAACTTTTTTTCTTAGCTTGCATGTATTGTGTATGGCCTGAACGAAATTGTAGATGTTTTCAAAATAAAACTGTTGAAATACCTAGTTTCTATTTTCCAATGCTTTCTTTATTGAATCAACAAAAATAGCCTTAGGAATATAGGATGATAAAGTCAGAAGAGTTATCCATACACTACCTCAACATGGGGCTAGACTATCGCATTGTGGTAGTTAAACTAACCCATTCTTGGGATTGATATGATGTGAAGCTATATAAATACATTTCCAAAGTTTAGTTTACTATTTCGGATTATCTATTGGTTTGTGGGTAATATGTCATTGAAAAGTTGAATCTCATCCCTTGTAGCTTAAATATATGCCTCCAAAACAAGTTGGTGAATATTGGGTTCCTATCACACCAAACACGGAATCCATAGAGTTTAAATACATTATAATGATATGCATGTGTTACTGTCACCATTGTATATGGATGTGATAAAGGAATGAGGTGACTCATTTTGGATAGACAGTCCATCATTGCCATAATAGTAGTTATATACCTTTAAAACCTCCAAGTTTTGTGTTCTTCCATTTTTTTTAGCACATAGCACACTGTTGTACAAGCTCCATTAGGTCTTGCTTCATCTTATGTCAATAAAAAATTGTTGTGATCCTTTGCGATGTCTTTGTGTAGCCTTCATGAGTGGCTGCACGAATTTATCTTAGCGAGACAAGAAATTAACTCTAAATTCTTAGCTAATTATATTCTATTTTTAAAGAACAAAATTCCCTTATATTCCCATGGTCCATCTACCTCTCTATTGACTAGTTGCTCCTTTAAAGCTATTAATTTTGGATGAGAGTCAGCCTCTGCTAAGATGGGGTCTAGCCAATGAGGTAAGAGAAATAGAGATAGCGGAACACTCCTCGATCTCTTTTTCCACTTGTTGCTTATTTTCTCCTTTTGTCATATGCTTTGACTCTATGGGCCTTTAGCAGTATTGTAGTGCTAGTGGTTTAACATTTTTCTATTGGTTGTTCCTTTCCCCTTCCTTGTGTTATACTACCTTCCATTTGAAGATTCTTTAGTTTTGCCTCTAAAAGCTTCACTTCAATTGCTTCACCATTGACTTTTGCTTTTTCATTTGTCTCTAGTAGTATTCTAATCCCTGCTTCCTCATATTTGATGCGGATGCACTCAAGGCCAACTATTATCAGTTCCCACATCAAGAAGTTAAAGAGTCCACATTAAGATCCAATGGGTCCAAGTATCTCAAGCTTAAAAAGCATCTCTAAGATTCACAAGGATTTCTAATTTGTTTATAATATTTTCTTAAATTATTACTCTTTAAATATCTACAATTTCTTTTGCTGTTGATTGAGGTTTTCCTAAATTATTAGATTCCTCAATTATTTAGGTTTCCTTAATTATCAAGATTCCTAATTTATTTAAGATTTCCTTATTATAGTGATCCCTAATTTGATTTCCTTAATAATTTAATACAACATTCTAAACAAATTAGAAATCCCTGGAAATCTTAGAGATGTTGGGCTTCTTGGACCCATTAGATCTTGGTGTGGACTTTTAACTTCTTGATGTGGGAACTAGTAATACTTGGCCTTGAATGCATTTGCATCAATATTCAACTCTTTTTTCTTCTTGTTCCTTTCTTCTTGAAAGAGTACCAAACACTAAGTTTTCTTTTTTAAGCTTGTAATGAATTACAAAATCATATCCCTATAATTTTACCAACCACCCTTGTTGTGCTGGTGTTGTAAGCTTTTTCTCCCGCAAGCTCTTTGATTGGTCCTAACTATGAATTGCTTCTCCAACAAATACTATATCCGTTTCCTAATTGCTAGGATAAGGGCTAGCATCTGTTTTTTGTATGTTGGTAACAACACATTTCTCCTTGTAAGAGCATGACTAGAGTAAACTATTGGCTTCTAATCTTGTAGTAAAATGGCTTCGACACCAATTCCACATGTGTCACACTCCATATGAATGTCATAGAAAAATTTGGACTGTACAATATGGGAGCATCAGTCATTAACTACTTTAACTCTTTAAAGGCTTCTTCCATTGCTGCTATCCAAATGAAGTTATTTTTCTTCAATAAGCTGGTTAATGGGGCAACCAACAACCCATATCTACTAATAAACTTATGATAGTACCTTGCAAGTCCTAGCAAGCCTTTAAGGTTGACTCTCTACTGTGCCAACATTAGTTCTAATAGCAGCAGGTAAGTATAGCTAGTTCGTCAAAGACATTATGGCATGAATCTTTCCAAGGAGAAAAGACCAACCTTGAGTTGTTGCATAGTATATACAATACATCATTGACATGTGTTATCTCCTTTCCCCACATCATCACTAAAATTGAATCAATTCCTTTGTTGCTATGAGTTGTATCATCACCAAGAATGACCTTGCTAGTTTGTTGTATGGCTCTTCAGATTTGTGTTCAACTGTGGCTGATTGTCACCTTCTCTAAATCCACGGTCACATCATCTCTAATGATGATGTGGCCAAGATAATGAACATTAGACTCACTAAGACTACACTTTTCCATCGTAACAAATAGCTTGAGCTCCTATAATAAGGACAAAACTCTTCTTGCATCCTCATGTTCCTCCAAGTGATGCTTTATACTAATATATCAGTGAAAGCCACCAACACAATTTTCCCTAAAGCTCCTTGAATGCATCATTCTTCAAACTTTGATAAATGAAAGGTGCATTCTTTAACCTAAATGGCATCACTAGAAATTCATAATGACCCATTAGCATGTGGAGTGCCATCTTCTTGATATCCAATGGTTGCATCCTAATTTGGTGGTATCTTGATCTATGGTCTAACTCTGAAAAGAAAAAAAACCTTGCTCCACAAAGTTTATATAGTAGGTTATCAATTGTGGGAATGAGGAATTCATCTCTTATGGTATGACTATTTAAAGCCCTTTTGTCTACATAAAACTTCCAAGAGATCTTTCTTCTCAACTAATAATATTGGCAATAAAAAAGGGCTAGTGCTAGGAGATACCTTTTTTTTCCTCTCCGTCAATTCCTTCTTATTTTCTCAATCTCCTTCTACTAAGAGTGAGGGTACCAACATGGCTTTGTGGTGATGGCCTTCCTTAAGGAGAATTTTATGATCCCATGTCTTGTTGGGTGGTAGCCCATGAGGTTTGCTGAGTACCCCTGTAAATTCTTTTATCACTTTAGCGAGTCCTTCACTAAATGTCTCTTGTGCAAATCCTAGTGATTTTCCTTTTAACTTCCTAATATGTATAAACAATCCAACTTCTTCCTTCTGAATTGCCTTTCTAAACTTAAGACTCTTCAACCACCTGATTGGTAGAGACGTTTTCTCTTTGTAGCTTTACCTTATTTCCCTTCACCATAAACTCCATATGCAATCGAGAGAAATCCCAGAATACCTTCCCATGGATTTCTAAGCATTGTGTCCCCAACACTACTCCCAACTCCTATATGAGAAGTATATAAAAATCAACTTTCATCTTAGTCCCCTACATTGTTATGCTTACTTTACTACATAATCCTTCACTAAATATTGCTACCTTTGTTTGTTAGTATATTTTGCTTGAAAATTATATTTTCAATACTCCTCATGGAGAAGAGAGCCAAAAGGCTCTACTTTAATAGCAATGAGCGAAAGCTGTGTTTATTGGAAGGAGTAGGATGTAATGAAGAAGAAGACCAAGAGTTACTGGACAATGAGGCAAAATTGGCTAACACTTAAGTTATGCTTGATATTTCATTAAATGCACTCACGGGAGTTAAGAAAGGCCCTAACTATGCCAGGAGGAGGGAGCATTGGATTCCCTGGGATTATAGCTATCTTTTTAATTGACTCAAGAAGTATCATAAGGAGTATATCATAATCCTTTACTTCTGATGGGAAAAAACAACGTATAAAGTTTCCCACTTTGATTAAACATGTGAGTATATACTAAAACACCAATGATGTATTTGAATCACAAGTAAAATAATCAAATCATAATCAACACAAAAGAATTTCTACGTGGAAAAACCCCACCAATGTGATGGATAAAAAACCACGGGACCGATCACGGAGTCCACCCAAATCTCCACTATATAAATTGTTAGGTTACAACCCAATCAAGTCCTTAACAATAGTAACAGGACTAAGATTTACTGATTCAACAATAATAGAATCACCAATAAATAGTGAAGAATAAGTTGTAAACAATAACTTTGATCAAGAAAAGTTGGAGAAATATCACCTAGATTTTCGACCAAGATCTGCTGACTTTAAGAGCTCCAAACGACGATCCAACCGTTAACAATGAAGAACACACAATCCCAAACCTGTTGACAAAAAATTAGCTCAATCAGACCACGGATCGACCTTGAATAGATGTTTGATCAACTACTATGCAGGGCTTATAATTCTTGCGAAATTCTGCTCTTTTCTTTTCTCTCTCTCTTTTCTTTTTACGGCCACTCACCTCTTCTCTTCAAGAAAAAATCCTATATTTTTTCTTTTAAACCTTAGGGCCACATTACTCTAATTGGACCAAATAATAAGTCCCTGAATATGGGTTGGACCAACCCAACAATTCTCCCCTTCCAGCCCAAATGAGGGAGATTTCATATGTCCATTTCTCAAGCACAATCCAAACCAGCCTCATGCCGACAAAACTCAAACTTTTCTCGCCATAAAGCCTTTGTCATCATATCAAAACCATTATCCTCAGTATGTACCTTTTCAAGTGCAACCTCTTTGGTTTCCATGATATCTCGTATCTAATGATACTTTACATCAATATGCTTTGACCTTTGATGAAAAGTAGAGTTCTTAGCAAGATGTATAGCATTTTGAGTATCATAAAATAACATATACTTTTCTTGTACAAAACCAAGTTCTTTTATGAATTCCTTCATCCAAAGTAACTTTTTACATGCTTCCGTTACTGCAATAAATTCTGCTTTTGTTGTAGATAGAGCAATACATTTTTGTAATCTTGATTGCCATGCCACAGCTCCCCCTGAAAACTTAATCAAGTATCCTGAAGTAGATCTTTTATTATCAATATCCCTTGCCATATTAGAATCTGTATATCCCACAAGAATAGACTTATCACTCCCAAATGAAAGTTTCAAACTAGAAGTGCCTTAAAGATACCTTAGATCCACTTCACTACATTCCAATGTTCTCTTCCAAGATTATAAGTAAATCTGCTAACTACTCCAATTGGATGAGCTATATTTGGCCTTGTACAAATTATTGCATACATTAAACAACCAACAGTTGAAGCATAAGGAACTCTTTTCATATCTTTTCTGTCTTCTTCATCTGTAGGACATTGTTTCTTACTAAGCTTAAAGTGTGTAGCAAGAGGTGTGCTCACACTTTAGCTTTATCCATATAAAACTTTTGAAGTACTTTCTTAATGTACTCATCTTGAGACAACCATAACTTCTTGGCTTTTCTATCACGACTAACTCTCATACCAAGAATTTGCTTCACTAACCTTAAGTTTTTTATTGAGAATGACTTAGTTAACTCTTACTTTAACTTTTTAATTCTTGCAGCATTTTTACCAACTATAAGCATGTCGTCTACATAAAGTAGTAGAATGAGCAAGCATTTTTACCAACTTCTGCACAAACACATAATGATCAGAATTTATCTTCTTGTAGGCTTGCTCTAACATAAAAGATTCAAATTTTTGATACCATTGTCTTGATGCCTGTTTTAAGCCATATAAACTTTTCTTTAGCTTGCAAACATAGTTCTTTTTACCTTTTTCTTCAAAACCCTCTAGTTGCTCCATATAAATTTCTTCATTTAGGTCACCATGAAGAAAAGCAATCTTTACATCCATTTGCTTAATTTCAAGATCAAGATTGACAGCCAATTCCAAGACCACTTAAATTGAAGACATTTTCACAACATGTGAGAAAATCTCATCATAATCAATTCCCTTTTTCTGATTGAAACCTTTAACAACTAGTTTGGCTTTGTATCGAGGTTGTGAAGAATTTTCATGATGCTTCAATCTATAAATCCAACAATTATTCAAAGCTTTCTTGCCCTTAGGTAATGTCACCAACTCAAATGTTTGATTATCATGCAAAGATTTCAACTCATCTTGCATTGCATCAACCCATTTTTTCTTATCCACATCCTCTGCTGCTTCTTTAAAACTCTCAGGCTCACCTGCATCAGTTAACAATACATATTTCTCAATAGAGTATCTAGATGATGGATGACGATCTTTAGTAGACCTTTTCAATGGTAGAACTAAAGATGGATTCTGCTGAACATCAACAACATTATCTATCTAAGTATCACTATTATCTGCACCCTGTTGGTCATTTTGAACCTGATCCTGAACATCATGCTGAATATCACTTTCAACTTGTTCTGGCAACTGTCGCTGTAAATCATTTAAAGAAATTAGATCAATATCAATACCAATTTTAGAGCCTTGTGACATATTCGTCTCACTCTGGCCAATATCTGTCATATTTTGATTCTAAAAAAATACAACATCACGACTCTGCATAATTTTCTTCACAGTTGGATCATAATACTTGTAACCAAATTCATCAGAACCATAATCAAGAAATATATATTCTCGTATCTTAACATCTAACTTAGACCTCTCATCCTTTAGAATATGAACAAATGCTTTGTAATCAAATATTCTTAGATAGTTGTAGGAAACATCCTTGCCAAACCAAACTCTATCTGGCACATCACCATCTAAAGCAACAGTTGGAGATAGATTACTAACTAAGTTGTTGTAAGTAATGCCTCACCTTAAAATGTCTTTGGCAGGTTAGCATTTGAAATCATGCATCTAACTCTTTCAACCAATGTCCTATTCATTCTTTCCGTTATACCATTCAACTGAGGTGTTTTTGGTTGTGTCTTTTGATGTCAAATACCATGTTGCCTACAATACTCATCAAATGGTCCAATGTACTCACCACCATTGTCTAATCGAATACATTTCAACTTCTTTCCAGTTTGTCGCTCTATTAAAACTTGAAACTGCTTGAACACATCTAACACTTGATCTTTTGACATCAAAACATAAACCCAAACCTTTCTTGAGTAGTCATCAATAAAGGTCACAAAGTAGGATGCTCCACCAAGCGTCCTCAGGTTAACTGGGCCACAAATATCTAAGTGTACTAACTCCAAGAAATCTAATTTTCTTGAAGGAGGGTGACTATAGAATGAAACTTTTTTCTATTTTCTAGCTAAACAATGTGCACACTTCTCAAGTTTTGCACTCTTAATCTCAAATAATAAGTTTTTCTTTGCCAACACATTCATGGCCTTCTCACTCATGTGACTTAACCTTTTGTGTCATAAAGCACTTGCATTCCCATCTTCCACTACATTACAAATGTTCTTGGAAATCTTGGCCTGAAATAAATACAAAGAAGACTCTTTCTTGCCTCTAGCCATAACTAATGAACTCCTTAGTAAGTTTCCATTGTCCATTATTGAAGATATTGCAAAAACCTTCATCATCAAGTTGTTCGGTAGAAATCAAATTCAAGCGAATTTCTGGTACATGTCTAACATTCTTGAGAACCAATTTGGATCCATTACAAGTCTTCAAGCATACATCTCCCATACTTGCAAATTTAGCCAAGCAATTATTACCCATCTTCAATGTGCCAAAGTTTCCAGGAGTATAAGAAGTAAAGAACTCCCTCTTGGAAGTAATATGAAGAGAAGCACCACTATCAATTACCCAACTTGTCTCGTTACTAGCAAAATTCACATTATCATCATAGCACACAATAACAAGTTCATTAGTAGCTGCTGCAACTCGATCATCATCATTGTTGTCTTTCTTCTCCTCACTTTCATTAACTTTCTTCTTCTCATTTTTACCTTTACCATTCTTTTTTTCATTTTTTAGCTGGAAGCAATTTTTCTTGATATGACCCATCTAGACTTACTTCGACTTTTGTTATAACCTCTCGGACCTCTACTATGACTTCTCCCTTTGTTTTCAACAACTAAAGCTTCAGAATGAGACAAAGAACCCTGACCCTTTCTTTTCATCTCTTCATTCAAAATACTAGTCTTGACAAAATCCATAATGACAATACCATCGGGAGCATAGTTACTTACTGACACACAAAATATTTCCCAAGGTTCTGGTAAAGTACCAAGTAACCAAAGTCCTAGTACTCTGTCTTCAAACTTTATATTCATGCCTGAAAATTGATCTAACATTCCCTAAAACTCATTCAAATGATCTGATATGGATTGCCCATCTTTGTATTTCAGGCTAATAAGTTGCTTTATAAAATACATCTTATTATTTCCAGTCTTTTGAGCATATAAGGATTCAAGTTTGTTCCATAGAGTCCGAGCATGTGTTTCTTTACTAATGTGATTCAAAACATTCTCATCTACAAATTGTCGAATGAACCCGCATACAATTTTATACTCAAGAGTCCAATCGGCCTCACTCATGTTGTCTGGTCTAGTTTCATTAAACACCGGTAAGTGTCAATGCTTCACATAAAGCAAATCTTCCATCTTAACCTTCCAAACATGATAATTTCGTTCATTCAAACTAATCATCCTGTTAGTGCTTAGTTCCATCGTTCAATCAAATCCAAAGAAAAATAAAACAAGCATAACCTAAGCTCTGATACCACTCTGATAGGAAAAAAATGACATATAAAGTTTTCCACTTTGATTGAACCTGTGAGGATATACTAAAACACCAACGATATATTTGAATCACAAGTAAAATAATCAAATCACAATCAACACAAAATAATTTTTACGTGGAAAAACTCTTCCAATGTGAAGCATAAAAAACCACAGGACCGATTACGGAGTTCACCCAAATCTCTACTATATAAATCATTAAGTTACAACCCAATCAAGTCCTTAACAATAGCAACAAGACTAAGATTTACTGATTCAACAATAATAGAATTACCAATAAATAGTGAAGAACAAGTTGTAAACAACAACTTAACCAAGAAAAGTTGGAGAAATATCACCTAGATTTTTGACCAAGATCTGCTGACTTCAAGAGCTCCAAACGACGATCCAACCGTTCACAATGAAGAACACCCAATCCCGAACCTGATGACAAAAAATCAGCTCAATTGGACCACGGATCGACCGTGATCAGACGTTTGATCAACTGTTATGCAGGGTTTTTAATTCCTGCGAAATTCTGCTCTTTTCTTTTCTCTCTCTCTTTTCTTTTTATGGCCACTCACCTCTTCTCTTCAAGAAAAAATCCTATATTTTTTCTTTTAAACCTTAGGGCTACATTACCATAATTGGACCCAATAATAAGTCCTTAAATATGGGCTGGACCAACCCAACAACTTCCCCCCCTCATATTTAGGAAAATCATATTTTGCAACACGGGTTCCAACCTGGCCAATCCTATTCCCACTTCTACTGGCTCAATCGATTCCATCTCTCGAATTCCTCGTGACGTTTTCGGCCTCCTCTAGTAGGTTTCTAACCTTTAGTCTATCATTGTCGATCTTACTATTCATTGTTACCAACATCTAATGGTCCATTTTTGAGAGAGCATCAATCTTCCTTTCTATTTTGCTCACGGTTCTCCTCGTTTGATTGCCTTCCATGGTTGTTTTGGCTTGTCATCTAAATTCTAGATCGATTTCCTCGTCTGTTGTTCAATTGTTTGTCTCTAATACCAAAAAGATGCAAGACCAATCCTCAACTTGTGGATTAGAACTATTTTCTATCTCGCTGGCAACATAACGAACGACTGCTCCGCGTATAGGCTGTGCAGGGAAGTCCAAAGCCGACCTGCGGACTTTCTTCTTCCACCCTATGATTAACAAACAACAATCCAACAAGAAAATGCACAAATAATCTCAATATGAGGGAAACTATAAGCTCCTAATTCATTTGCTTTAGCTAATCAAAGATGGCAAAACATAATCTCCCAATATGCTAAGCTTTACCTAGTTGCATCCCCAAGCTAGGCGTGGTTTATTTCCTACCGAGATGATGCTCCGCCGTCTGGTTCCAGCGTCGCTACGTCCCTCCTCTGTTTCCTACGTGGTTGTCTATTGGTAATTGATGAATATCATAACAGGTAGGTAAAAAGGAATTTTAAAGCGTGAGATGTCGCACCCAAGACCTAGACTCCAAACGGCTAACTTCTGCACCATTGTTTGTAACAATTTGAAATTCAGCTTCTTGTAAGAAGTAAATTTTGGTAACTTATTGTTATTTTTACCGGCATTTTGTCATGAAACTTTTTTTTTTTTTTTTACCTTTAAAGTTGAAAGAATTATAAAGTTACAGAAGTATCAAAATATTACTTCGGTGTCTTGGCTATTCACAACACTTTTGGAATGATCATTTGCTTTTAGAAAATACTTTAACTCATTATTTCTCGTTAACTTATAATCTTATGATTAGCGATTTGATGCAATTAGCACTAGTTTTGCTTGAGCAAACTCAAAACCCTTTAGAGAAATAAGATTATTGTATCAAAATCTAAGCGAAATGATTCTTATTCCTGCTGAACCTCCTACAAAGATTTACAGCCATAACAATTTCAAAATAGGAATAAACAACTCCGACGATCTTTAAACAAAACTTGTTTCTCCAAAGGAACTGCTATATAGAAAACTTTACAGTTGAGTCATAAGACTTGGGGCGGGGGGATAACGTCTGCTAGTCCTTCTAATTTTTGGTAGAAAATGATAAGCTCGTATGTTGGGTGGCCATTCAAACCCTTCACAACAGATTATAACTGACGTTTTTGGAAGGTTGCAATAAAATTTTATTACAACTTAGGCAAAAAAAAAAAGGTTAAAAGTTTAACTGCATTGACTTTAATTTCAAGCCTCGTAAACATTAATATCTACTATCAAGCCAATAAAGAGAATCAAAGACAAGGGAGGAAAAAAAAAAGAAAAATCAACTTCTGAATTAGAATAACTCTTAGCAAAAATTTGGTCCCTAGTTTATTATATTAGAAAGTTTCATTACCTTTTGAAAGTAATTCACAAACTCATCATCTTTACCAAAGTAGTCATTTTGCAAAAATTTCATGTAAGAAAATAATAAAATGTTAAATAAGATCTATAAAACATTAGCATGTGTGCTTTTTGTTATATCAATAGATCTCTTAACATAGACATTAAAAGAAAAGGGATGATTATGAGAGACAATTCTCACTACAAATGATGATGAGATAGCCACACTATATACTCTTACCTTTTTGGAGGTATCTTGTGTAGAGATACCCTTGTAAGGATCATTAGGTGCTACCATTAGGTCAAAAACTATAGCTAATAGCCAAGACATTATCCTATTATTTTAACACTCTTATACAAGCTATGCTAATCACTTGGGCTAAGATAATCAAGTTAGCCCATGAGCCCTTCTCCACATGAGGTCCACTTGGACCCCACCCTATAATTTACTCTTGGTAACATAAAGCCCCACACTTAGCGGTGGATGAGCATAAAATATTGCATTGGACTTTGCACTATGTGTTATAAGTTAGGTAATTAGTTCCATTCAAGTACAAGGAAAAAGTTAGACTAAATAAATCCCAACCAACCCCCCTCCCCTTTAACATTTGCTAATACTCAAGTGTGCGGCCTCATTTTGATATTAATTGTAAGGATTGTCAGGTGTTACTATTAGGCCAAAATCTATAGTTGATATTTAAGGTATTATCTCATTATTTTAACATTTCCACACAAACTATACAACTACTTGGATTTGAGTACTTAAGTTAGCCCACAAGGCTCTCTCTACACCAACCCCACTTAGACTCCCCTTTGCAGCTTATTTTTAACAACATAAAGCCCCACACTAAGTGGTATGTAGGCATGAAGTATTGTACTTAATTACACACCAAGTGTTATAGGTTGGACAGTTAGTCTCATTCAAGTACAAAGAAAAATGTTGGACTAAATAAACCCAACAACTCTTACTTTAAGCATGCAATAGTAGCTCGTCAATATAAAATGGTTCATAAGAAAAGGAAGAAGAAAGGGAGAGGGGCCGAGTTGCAGTGGGGAATGAGAAGAAGATTCCATGGGGACGGGTTGTAGAAGGTCCAACATGGCTACACTTTTTTTTTTCCCAGAAATGAATCATTACATAATAAATCCAAAAGTTTTGGAAACCTCCTTAATTTTGTATTTTAATTTATATTAAATAATTTGAAACTATAATTGCAAATTTGTGTTACTCTTAAATTGGGGTTAAAAGTTGAGTGGTAGAGTTATTAACTTCTAATCTCAAAATCTTTATTTCTAATCGCTTTACTCTTATTACACACATAAATTATGTGATTCCATTTGCATTTACTAAATCCAATGATTTTAAACATGAAACTCCAACTAAATTATCAACATAATCGTTTTTGTCTAATATAAAATACTACTACTCTTAAAACAACTAAACAAACTTTATTGTTCAAAAAAATGAATATACATAACTGTAGAATTATACTTCCTAAATAAAAGATATTCTAGAAACCTATGTTCGTTGAATGACGTTTTTGCTTAAATTTTTAAGCAAAAACATTTATGAGAATAAAATAATAGAAAATAAATAAACCTGTGTCTTTGGGAGAGATGTGAAAAGAAAAAGAAAAATGGATGAGAAATTCTCACTTTGATCATGGATTTCATGAGAGAAAAGGGAAGAAAGTTGCCTACTCTACTTCTCCTCTTAAGCCCAAGCCCCAACTAATCATTCCAAAGGAACCCAAAAAGGGCTTCTCTCTACCTATTCCCTCCATGCCTCTCTTTCCACAATTCCAGTAAACTTACTGCAAGCTGGGGTGGACGGGAATGTGACTTTGTAGAACACATAAATGTCAGTGAAATCAATGTTCCCGTGAGTAGGAGTTACAGTCGGAGATTCATCGTAAGGATAAATATTGTGTCTAAATTTCTTCTAAGAAGATAAAGAGAACAACCATACATTGAAACAATACAATAGTAACATCTTAATTCTCGAAACAGCAGTCAGAAAGAATCTAGATTTACCACATCGTCACGTTTAGGGGAAGAGATGAATATAGCGGACAATGGATGAGATTTGCAGGCTCAGCGGACATAATATTTTCAAATCTTAAGCAATCTCACAAAACTGTAAAGAGAAAGCTCAAGTGACCATTGCGAAAGTTGTTTTAGCTGATAAGAGTCCACTATACTGGAGATGCTGCAAAACGAAATACATCCCACTTCATTCTTTGGACCCTGGACCAGTTGCTCTTAGATAGGTGCTAAAATAAATCAAATGTCATAAATAAAATCTGTATTTGCGGTTGGAGACAGCTTCTTAAATGATGAACAATTTTAATAATTTTACTTGCTGGAGTTGGGACCATGGTCGTTTCAGACTTGTCCTGCACTCTTGCCCCAATGCCCTGCGTGCATGAGAAGAAGATTAAAACCTAGATATAAAGAAATAGGAAAGAATTATTTCCCTTCCACTTGTTTACTCGTCATTTGCTAACTCTTTTCCTGTACCTTCTTGGAATTTGCACCACCTAGAATTTACCCTCCAAGGACATTTCAGACATTCTTTTCTTAGAGAAGAGCTTTATTGATTTTACGACTCATACAATAAGTTATTAGGTGTCATTCTTTTATAAACATGATACATGATAGGCCTTAATGGTTAGTGTTAAAACTATGGCCCACTCTCAAAACACATGTTTAGAGGTGGAATATCCCTCTATACATGCTGTTTGGTTTTGGTGTGAGACTACATAATTTTTAATAGTTAATAGGAGCGATATTGTCTTCAGCAACATCTATTATCTATGTTTGCATTCTTCTTAATTAAACACTTAATAACTAAAACTATTAAAAGTGAGTATTGTCTTATATAAAAAATAATAGAATAAACTATTGAGCTTACAAGTGATGGAATTTTCTCACTTATAATCTTAATACTAATATGATATCAAAGCCAGAAATAAATATTTATTTTATAATCCCCAAGCTTTAAATTTGGATTTCAATCCATGTGTAACTTTTATTAATATACACGTGAAGGGAAAGTATCACAGATGAGTATTATTGTACATAAAAAATGAGAAGATAAATTCTTAAATTTATAAATAATGAAATTTTTCTATATAATATTTTTTGAAACAAGTTGTCATATTCTCATAAAAACTTTTAATACTCATTTCAAATGTGCATCAACTAACAAGCAAAAAAATCAAGAAACAGGAATAGATTAAACTGATTAGCCAAATGAAAACTTGAATTTTCAAGGTTTATGAAGGAGCAAGGTGGGTTTCTAGAGTAAAGAGACGACTGTGCACACAACTATGAAATACAATTCGGCCAAAATTATCCGAGTGCACGTTAGAGAGGTGCTTTATTTACCCTGAGCACTAGTTGCCCTTCTGGACAAACGGAACAGAACACGTTGAAACAATGACCCAACTTGTTTTCAAGTTACTGCGACTTGTGATTTGTCACTGCTGTCAGGTTCCCGAAAGTCGTCGCGATTTATGACTTGTCACGGCAGTCGAAGATCTTTCAGGAGTTAATATCCAACCCGGTGATTCAGGTCTCAGATCAGAAGTTACGGAGGCCATTGGGACTTGCCCAAAGTCAATCCCTCGTTGTACGTTTTAGTATTATGGTCGGTCCGACGTGAAATTCAAGATCAAGGTGAACCCTTTTTCTGCGTAAAGTACTGCATGCATGCGACAGAGGCGTAATAAATCTGGCAGTGTTGCAGGACTTAAGTCTTCTTGGCTGTTTTCAGGTTTTCGCCTATCCAAGATTGCAAAAACCAAGTAACTGATGTTTTGCATAAATCACTCCATCACGACATTCATGCAATTATTAGGTTAAATTGCACAAATTTTTCTACGTGAAATTCTTACTCAAAGCTTCCTTGCTCTGACCTGTCCTTTTTTCCTCTTCAAGTTGCGGCCTATACAATGAAGAACCAAAGGGCCCCCATCGAAAGAATTGATGTCATCTTCCACCCGGGAATTGCAGTAACTTTATTTTAGCATATAACAGGCTAGTTCAGAATTTAGGCTGGTGTTTTTGTTTACATGCTTGGTTCTGACCTTTACAGTTTTATTCACCGGCGATCAGAAGAAAAGGACAACATCCTATTAGAGTCTGTTGTGGACAGTGGTTAGTGAACGTGAAACTGAGCGGGTAACAGGTATTTGAAGAGTAAAATCGTCCCACGGTGAAGGGGGATGCCTCTCTTCTTCTTATGACCTATGGTGTTAAGAGTGTGGGAATGGAGAAACAGAGGGGTGAGATGGAAAACAGAGTGAGATAACAAGGAAATAAACGGTTCTTTCGAGGAAACCACCCTCCACAATGGTTTAAAGCAGGATACAAATCTTGTTCCCTTTCTGCGACGCCTTATTTGTACTGTCGGAGTTCTCTGCTATGCCTGCAGAATCAAGACCCTTAACCCATGAAAGCAAAGAAACAGAAACACTGTTACGTGCCTAATTTGTCAAGCATGTAACTACCCCACAATGAACCGAACAACACGACCAACATAAAAATAGATAACGACCCAAAACAACTCTAATGCGGATAAACTGTTATAATCACGATGGAAAATTGTCCAAAGGACCTAAATTGGCGTTTTGTTTACCTACCTACGAGGGCCTATTCCAAGATAATTGATAATGAGTGAGGAAAACCTCACCAAATATAAAGCATAGGAGCTATGCCTATACAACCAGGACAATTACATCTCTAATATTCCTCCTTACGATCTCACCAAACAAAAAGCATGGGATCATGTTCACACAACCGATATGGGATAACCATATTTTAATACTCTTTTTCATGTGCAATCTAACATAAGTATTGTTATGTAAATAGACAAAAATCTAAGACCAACACCCAATGTGGGGGAAGGGAATGTAAGAAAACCCATAAGGCTCCAATACCATGTAAAAGTCTATTCTAAAACCAATTGGCAATTAATGAAGAAATCTTACCAAATATAAAATATGGGGCCTATGCTCACCAACCAATGTGAGTCAACTACATCTTTAACAGTTATCGTCTTAATATGAGCCACACAAAGTTTATTGATGTGAATTGTCACTTCTTTTGTGAGAAAGCTCATCATGGATTCATTAAGACTAAATATGTTGAAACTAAGACTGAATATATATTGACAAGAGTGTTAGGAACTTATTAATACTATCATCTCTTGCTTAAGCTTGAAATCCTTGACTTCTATAGGCCACTAGCTTAAGGGGTGTTCAGATATGGAGACGAGTAATAAGGAAACTGCTTCCTTGATTCTTCGGCTGCGCAGCATGAAGCAACACAAGGCCATGAAAGTCCTTCATGCAGTGCCGCTCAAGTCGTAGCTTGTCCAAGACAAATAAGAAAATCTTTTTTTTTTTGGTTGTCCTTTCGTGATTGCATGTAAATATTATTCTTTTCCTCTCTTTTTTAGAACAGTAAGATCTTATATTCAGCGTTCAAAAATTCTCTACAAATTCTCACCTAGCAGTGCTAACACCTACCATGACTCACTACAATCGTTCAGCTTTTCCGCACTAACATCCTCTCTCCTGGTTCTGTAGTGCATGAGCTTCCCCTGTCATAAAGTTGCGTGTTTGCATTCATCCTAAAGTAGAAAAAACAAGCATTGAGGGCCAATATACTTTTCGGGCCTGTTCACTGTAGTCTGAGAAACTGATCTTGTAGTAAATAAAATCAGAGAGAAATTTGAAAGCAATCGGATCGGCTGCAGTGTTAAGTCTTTCTCCTCTTTAATATGACTTAAATCCTACGGATATGCCACTGCTCGGAAACCGATACGAGAGATTTACTCTTTTAAAATACCAGGTTCTCGAACACTTGGACCCCAACGATAATCCAAGTTGTAAGGAAGCAAACCTTGTTGCCTTCGTATTGAACTGCCATAATGTTTGAGAAACTCTGCACCGCCAGTAACGTACCCAGGCCTTCCCCCTCCTTTCGAGATGTTTTGCTTTTGTTATAATGAATTGTAATGAGGATGAAAATCAATTTAAGTGCTAAATCTCTTCATGACATGGAAAAATTTAAATGGGTGCAAAGAAGGACCTTATTAATGGGTGCATTTTGGGTTTAGGGTTTTACTCTTAAGTTACTTCGTTTTTCACATCTCGTTCTATACTTTACTCTTAAATCTCCACACCTATGGTATAACGACGTATAGAATGATATGCACATAATTACCCTTAACTTTACTCTTAAGCTTAAAGTTAGGGGATTGAATCCAACTATAATATAGTAGCTACTGAATCCTACGATATGTTTTTACTATGAGCTTAACCTTTTATACTCCTAAGTATATACTTAACAATCTCTTATTCACATAAGTCTATGACATCAGTATATTCTCTCTTAAACATAACTTTTATCAACCTCATGGGCTATTTTTTAGATCATAGGTAGAGGCTATGTAAACTTTATCTGTCCTAAGCAATTCAATTTTAACTATGAAAGGCACTCGAAATCCATTTATGCACATTGCCCTTACCTTATTGCAAAAAGTATTAAAAACACTTTGATACTAGGGTTGTATCAAAAACTATTGTTATTAGTATTTTTGAAACCTCAAAGCTCGCTTACTACTTGGCTTCTTTTGCCAAGTCCAACAACAATCAACCCTTAACAAACCCAACACCATCCCCACCCCCTTCCTCTTAGTATTATAATTTATGAGATTTTTTTACTTATTATCTTAAAATTTTGAAAAGAGTTTTCAAATTCTAAGATGTTATTAGAGCTAGGAATGAACCTTTGCTGCATTACTCTCATGTGGACTTCAACTATAAGATTGTCTGTCCACATATAGTGTTTGTGTCAATATGATCATGAAGGAGAGTGTTAAACATGTGTGTTCCATATTAGTAGTATGAGGATGGGCTCTTGGCCTTATAAGTGATAGGGTTTCTTATCTATAGCCTTAAGGTTTTTGGAATGAACCTCCCAAATTCTAAAAGTCCTACATTTTTTGCTTGAAATGACTTAAAACTTGAATCTATTTCCCATGAGATATTATATTGAGGAGATACGTAAATATAAGAATCATGAACCAAACCTAGCTAGGAAAAATGTAGTAAGCATCAAGGAGTAGATGTGAAGAGTATCTACACAATTCGGAAGGGTTTTTTGTTATGAAGGTAAAGAGAAACAGGGAAGTTTGGGTTTTTGGCAGAGTTATTACTATTACCATTGCTTCTATCAGAAGAAAATCAAAATTTGGTGGGTTCTATGGTTTAATTTGATTAAGTGAGCGAAAATGTGAAAGTGTAATAATGTAAAGCAACAAACTAGATATTGGTAAGGTATGCAGGTATAAGAAAAGCAAATGTAAAATAAAGGCAAAAGATGATACAAAGGAACCAAAGTGAGTATAATGGATTCTATGATCGCAGGGCCATTGGCCCTACTGCAACTATACAAAGCCGAACATGGCTTTGGTGTTATGATTGATTGGATTGAATTGAGATTACATAAGGCTTGCAAGATGCTTGCAAGATATTTTCTCCTAGACAAGCCGTGCCATTATATAGGCATTCTAGCATGCTTGTCAATTCCAAATAATTGTTAGGAAGTTTACATGAAGACTTTACATAAAGGTAAAGCTAATTGCCTAATCTTCACTCCTCTTCACTTTCTTATTTTTGCGTCTTTCATGTCATGACTTTCTTGTCCATTAACTTGTGAGTAGGTGCAGGGTTGCATGCTTTTCCAAGTTTTGCAGCATGACTTTCCGAGCTTGAAACTTGCTGTTTGGGGCTAGGAGATTTTGATGTCTCATGTTGGCCTTCATATGACGTGTGTGCCAACTCACCATCTTAGTGCATGAACTTGAAGAATGCTGATGTAACTGCACCAATGGTGTAGCAACACGATGTGTTGGCTTGAGGTATCCTGGACGTACGCTGAGAGTAGTGAACATTGTATGGCTGCATGCTTGTTGTGGCTGGCATATAGCTTTTGTCTGAGGTGGAAAGTATGGTAGACAATACAACCACACTTAGCGTGTGAGGTGGAATTCCATTGCAACTTGTTTAAATCAATGGTTTTAACACTATCATCGTCCCAACTCACTCGTAGATCATTGTTTCAACTATAAGTTAAGAGCCCAAACGAGAGAGTTATGCATTCACTTGGACGTAGCAGTATGGTTACTTGGTACGCAACCTAACATCAACGCATTTTGTTCGCAGCCGCCCCATGTTTTGATACAACAGGTATTACAAATGTTAAATACACACACGTACGCACGTATGTCTTTGTTCTGTCTATCTACAAGGCAGGATAAATAAAGGTAATGCTGTCTAGACTCTTTTGCTTCTTTCTTTCTTCTCCCTTTCTCTCTCTTTCTCTCTCTTCTTTTCCTTCTGGTGGTGGAGACGCGTGAGGTTGGGGTGATATGTTGTGTTTTTCTATCTTTAATATGTAATTTGAGCACCAATAATGACAAGCCCATGCCCTCGTGGCCGCTTGAATCCTCTTCCTGGAAGTTTTCTTTTGAGCAAATGAAATTCATTAAACACGATTAATATGGACTGGACGATCTTCTATAAGTTTACAGAAGAAAATATAGGTTTGTGTCTCGCTGCGGAGAAGAGAAGGGAAAGGAAATGAAATTCAAATCTAGTTTTATAAACAATCCTCACTTGCATAGCCGTACGGATCCAAAGTAGCTTCTTCGTTTCCTCCTTCGTCACATAGGCGACCAAAATCTCAAGAGAAAAGGAGAAAACCGAAGAGTAATAGATGAGAGAAAAGCTTCAAAACCAAAAACAGAGGAAAGAAAAGAAACAAATTACTGGGAAATGATACACAATAAAAAAAGGAACCCATGGTTCTTCATGAAGAACAAGAAAAGGGACTCATGTTCCTCAATTTTTTTTCTTAGGGATGTTTTCTTCTTTGAGGAAATCCAGCAAGGCGGTGCTCTTGCATTTCGGGCATTTTGGATTTACGTCGGACAACATGACGTACATGAGGCATCGTGGGCATCCTACAAGCAGCATTGGCGTCACTTCCGGGTAGCTGTGGCAGTACATGGTCTCTTCAGGCTCTGACGAAACGCATGATCCTTCACTTGACATGTCCTCGGAAGAAGCCGAAACGATTGGCGATTCAACTTGAAGGTTCGCCCTGGCTGTTGACGAGTTCAGCTCGAGTTCCAGCGCTGGACTATTTGCTCTGCTGCTCATCTTTGAACTTTCAAACCCCCTGAAATATCTACCTGTAATAAGCAAGTGATTTGGGACAGATTGATAATTCTTGTTAACGGCAAAAGGCTTAGGAAACAAGAATATAATAACAAAGCTATCTAGTACATAAAGTGAAGGGAACGTGGTGTCTGTACTTTGACGGGAGAATAAAGCTGAAGAAAATGGGAGTTGCCGGAGCTGCAGGACGAAGAGTTGCCTGGCCTCAGGTAGGATCCACTATCCCACCTTTTACAAAGGTTTGGCGTCCTTTGAATGTTGGACATCAAGCACCATTAAGTAGCGCTTTGTGTGTGAGAGAGAAAGACAGAGAGAGAGAGAGAGAGAGAGAGAGAGAGAGAGAGAGAGAGAGAGGAATCTTCTAATTAGTAGTAAATGGTAGGAGGGGAAGGTGAGCGGAAAGGAGAGAGAGAGAGAGAGGAAAGAGACACGAATTGGAATATGTTGAATGAATAAATAAGTAGGCGAGTTAAAGTCAACATCTTGGAAAATTTCAGATATTTTCTCGTGATGCAGCGCTTTCATTCAGACCAGTTGGTTAGAGCTTCAAAGGCTCAATTGTAATTTATTATAGAGTCGAATACTGACTTTTCTGTGCAAGAATGGACAATTCAACAAAGTTTATTTAATTAAAGCTACGTTTGTGGGGTTGCAAGAGATCCAAACTTGGAAACTGATTGACCGTCCTCAAGTGGGAAACTAGTACAAGCAATGAATAACTTGGGAAGTAATTGACCATTCACTAAGTGGGAAACTTGAACAAGCAATTAATCATGACCACATCCGGATGCAAATGTCTACATATCATTAAGAACTTCCGATTGTTTTTCTACTCCATGTCCATATATAGATAGGTATGCATTTGCTTGTGTACATGTTCAGACACTAAAGTTATGCAGTTCTGTTTAGATACGCTACGTCAAACAGAACTAAAGGACTTTTCCATTTTCAAAATCAACTTTCTTTGGATGATGCGCTAGTGCTAGGATGTCATACATTATTTAAAATAAGCTGTGAAAATTTTCACATATTATCATTAGATTACAAAGGAAAGTTCATATCTAACTTAAAATTTTAAGCTATTAAGTCCATATCTATCTCTTTATAAATTTTTATTTTTATTTTATATTTCCCATATAAAACATAACATGCTCCTTTGCTCTAAACATGAAGCAATGCTTTTCATAGATACATTAATTCATAATTAAGGGGGTAGAAGATAAAATCTAGATTCATAATAAACTTCTTAGTAACATGGGATAATAAACTCCGCATTGTTTATTGTGCACACCCATTTATCACAATTGTTTAACCTAAATTATCTTATGGTACTGCTTTTTAAATATATTTTGAGCTTACTCATACCTATATGGGTACTTAGAGAGAATTTAAGATATGATATCATAATAAAAATTCTAAAGAATAACTTATATCCAACTTAAAATCTTAAGACATTAAGTAAAATAATTCATTTCTTTATAAACTACTTTTTAGACTTTTAGAATTCTCATATAAAATTTTATACATCACTTGTCACAAGCATAAGACAACACTTCTTATAAGGATCTTTATCTACTAGTAAAGGAACATAAGCTAAAACTTGAGTTTCCCCTTAACACTCCTATGAACAAGCCTAGAGTTTATCTGAAAAAAGCATGGCGAACTTGTAGAAATAGGTTTATGTCTAACTTAAAACTTTCAAATATTAAATGAATAAATATATTTCTTTATAAATTACTTTATAAGCCTTTTATATCTTTTATGTGCTGACTTACATATATATGAACAAGTTGTCTTCTCTTCACAAGTTAATTTTCAAGATAAAATGAGATTTCTAATTTCATAGTAGGATTTGTCATTGAAATTAATAAAATCTTATGTTGACCCATCATTTAGGTGCAAAGCATCTTTTCTTAACAAATCAAATAATTTTAACTCATGGTGGTTACGTAGGGTTGGTGAAGTACTCTATGGTACTTGTACCTACCTTAGGTTTTTATATGCGTAAAGAAATTATCTTTTCCTTAAAAATGAATCTTAAGAAGAAAATAAACTTCCTTCCCTCCACATTTTTTCATCCTACCTATTTTTACCGTGCGTAGTCACTTATTAGAGCACCTTCTATTTAGCTACCTTAGTACAATTATCAGGAGATAGTCTGCATGAAACTCAAGCTCCGTCCATGTCATATTGTCACCTGCAACACATCTAGGGGCTACCTGGTCGAATTTAACACGACAATCTATATTTTGACATTTAGTTTCCTTGGAATTACTTCCCAACCAAAGACACTGGCTGCAGAGGTCTGAAAGGGGAAGAGGCAACAAATTATTACTATTTACTGTGGCCATACGGATTCTATATATGGTAGCTGCAATAGCAGCGCCCGTATCATATTGATGGATTCTGCAAGAGTGCCAGCCGGCTTTTAGGCCATTGATTTTCAGCCAACTTATTAATTTGTCGAAGCAGCTTTTACTGTTGGTGCGAATGGTTATCAGGCGTCATCAATCTCAGCAGCTGGTCTGAAGTGTGATAATAGAGCAAGAATGTGAATGGCATTGATTGTGCTTTTTCGACCCAACGGCTCCGATTGAAGTTTTTGTGGCATTGCGAGGTAAAGAAACGGGACAAGATAATCTCCAACCTCGTATTTGATATCCTAATTCATGGCTTTTCACATCATTTTTTATTTTTTATTATAAGTGAGATTGGCATCAAAGTCATTAAATTTTGGCTGCCTTAACAGATTCCATTCATTTTTTTGTCGTAACTTTTTCTGCAAGTACTCTTAACAATTTCATTGTCACATGGCAGGAGTTGAATAATTATCTTACATTTTTTCTTTTTGATAACCAAAACCCCATCAAGCTTTTCTTAATAGCTCAAATTGGGGAGTAGTAGTCCATCCCCAAGCATACTTAAGTCAATCATAGATGTAATGGGGTGAATTCAAATCCAAGATACATGCTTTGAAAAATCTCTTGTATGAGTTTTTCTTGCCATCTCGATTACTTTGGGAGGGAGAGGGGGGGGGGGGGGGGGGGGGGTGGACCTCATCCTTGTATGTCTACTTAACATTTCAAATGTTCTTTTTTTTGTTCTTTTCTTTTTACATTAAAACAAAAGGGGTTAGGGTTTGTGGATTTGATAGAAATTTTACTTTCTCAATTTTCACATTAAAAGATTTACCCAAATTTGATGTATTGCTAATAGTACATCTATTTTTTTTTTTTTAACTCTACATCCACATATACATCTAATGTCAAGTCCTCAACCTAATGTTTAAGAGCCTCTACTAGCTTGTCATTATGCTAATAGGTCTTGCAATTAGTACATCTAGTTTGAGGTTAAATATATGTAAATTATTGTTGGATCTATCTATTTATATTATTTGAATTGTTTTTAACATATTGACAAAACTTTCCCATAGTTGTTTACACCATTTCTCAATCTTATGTTTCTAAGGTTCTGATATCCTCATTAACTAATGAGTACGCATTATAGGAGAAAATGGGCTCTTGGAGTATCTTAATATTCAACCTTAAGAAAGACACTTGAATATCACCGAAATACAAGTTCCCTAAAACACCACATGCATAAGATACATTTTAATTGTCAAAATTCATGTACATTTGAAACCTTTCCTTTTAGGTCATCCTTTTCATACAATTTAGATTAACCCATTCTACTTGCCTCACACTCTTGGTCTATCTTTACGCAATGTACAACAACTCTAGTCGATTTACCTAATCGTATTTGCCGTAACATGTATTGAAAAAAAAAAAAATGCATGT
The DNA here is from genome assembly GCA_028551475.1 of Casuarina equisetifolia. Taxonomy (NCBI): domain Eukaryota; kingdom Viridiplantae; phylum Streptophyta; class Magnoliopsida; order Fagales; family Casuarinaceae; genus Casuarina; species Casuarina equisetifolia. The sequence goes on along the minus strand of CM052358.1, from coordinate 20,341,582 downwards.
TTGAAGTCTTAAAAAGCCGAGAAACTCGACTTCAGATTACTTTACCTAATTGTACCCGAAATTCTTTAATTCTCTATTGAAACAAACAAACAAACACCGTAAAGCCATTAATAGTCTAAACTGCCCCTATGATTCGTTTATCATCAACTAAAGTTGCCTTAAAAGGGGGCACATAAGCCTTGATGCCAAGACCATTAAAGGTACTAAGGGCAAAGAGACCACCGGTTTGGGTATAATCAATTTTAAGGTGCATCTAGTCCTAGTAAAGAAATCTCAAGGCTTTATGAGTTCAGACTCGACATTACTCGAAATCAATCAATATAATTTCTATCCCCCCACCTTCTTGTAAAACTAGACTAGTTTCTCTTTCACATAAGAAATTGAGAAATTTATACGAAACTAAAGAAATATCTCATCGAACGGACGCCTAACCTTCCAATAGAATCCGTCATCAAATACTGTGATCTTTTATTTTTTAATAATCAAACGGACCTCTAAGAACATGTTGCTTTTTCGCATCTTCTTCCCCTTTCTCTCTCTGGCTTTCCTTCACAGAAGTCATGAAACAGAGGGCCAAGCCTCCAACAATTGAGCACCCTGGTTACAGTTTTCACTTTTGAGCTCGTCACCATTGCAGATGGATCATTTTCTCCGATAACTAACCATACGGGAAGAGGAACAATGGGAGCACTTACAAAATAGGTTCAGTATCTCAGTAATAGATTAGGAAGCAATCTAATTTAAATTTTCTACGTAATTTTCATTTTTTAATACTTACAATGATACAAATCTGAGTGACAACCATGAAAGGCGATCCTTACACATTAAAACCTCGCCGGACAAAGAGAGGTTGTAAAATGTGGGCATATAGGTTAAAGTAAACAACAACCAGCGTGGACACAACCTAGTTTTCTAAGATCTGCTGTCGTTCAACCTCAATAACACGTTCATTCAAAGGGCTTACATTTCTATTTGTTGTCTCATTCATCTGTCTGCACTGATGCAAAAGTTGTCGGAGATTCCGCACAAGTTCATTAAGTCTGTGAATGTTCTTCTCTTGTGATAAAATGATCTACAACAAACGAAAGATAGATGGGAAACGGATTTATAAAAGCGGAACCAAGACTGCATGACTGACAAGGCACAAAAGAGACTCCCCTGTATTCAATTTATTAGCTACCAATCGAAACCTTTTAACAGAAAAGCATCAAACAACATCCAACCAGCAAATTATGCTTTTCTTCAAGGTAGACAAAAGTGTGGCAGAAAAAAAGTTTCAGCATTGATCTAAGAGATATTCCGATAAATCAACACAATTTGGGAACCAACTCAACAAGCTAAATGTCAGTAGCCATGATGCTGTCACTACATCAAGTGCCGGAATAAAGTCATGGACAAAACAGGCTCAATAATTACGAAAGTTCTACCTTATATTCCCAAGAATTAACAAATGCCTCTCATGATAAACAGGGATGACACTACGGATGGGACCCAAAGAGTTGAAACAACAACCCCTCCCCACATGCACGAGGAGGGAAAAAAGGAAAAAAGGAAAAAAGAAAAAAAAAAAAGGGAACTATTTAGAAAGAAAGAGGAGTTGTAACGTTGTTGGAAAAAAAGAAAAGAAAAAGAAAAAGAAAAGAACGCACATGGAGAGATAATTGAAGGAGTTGATAGATAAATTTAAGGAAAAAGTAATAGAGCTTCTCACACTTAGGGAGACCGAGACAGACAAGACTATAACTAAGCTTCTCAAAGAATTGTTATGTGAAAACCTCCACACATGATATAAAATTTATCAAAATAAACCCATCAACTAATGGATTCAGCAAAATTTTATGCAAATTCTAAACCCAAAAACATGTGAGATTTCTAGGTGAACCAACAGAAATGTTTTCCCCAAGCACGGTTGACATTCCAGTGGTTCTACCAACACTACCTTATCATGGGTAACAAGGGAGCACACTAATTCTCTCGAGCTTCAATTAACTCCTAACCTACTGTTACCAAGATTTGATTGCACACTAAGGGAAAAGCAAAACTGCAACAGTAGAATAAAATACAGAAAAATAAAGATGCTGGTCAGAAAGAGTCAATCACTGACGGAAAAGTGTTACTGCATGAAAAAAGCAGAAAGACCTCAGAAAGGGAATATCTCAAGATATATCACAGCAAATACTGCTCAATTAAAAAATGAGAAGTTTCCAACATTAACTTCTTACAATTTTTTATGCTTTGCACTTTTCTTTAAGATGTTCTAATGTAAGGAACAAAGAATGATCTAACATTTACTCTTTTCACGATTGAGACATAAAACATGGGCAATTGCTCTAGGAATTTAACCCTCTCCATCTTTTTGCAGGACAAGGGGCATAAACTATTTGCTCATATCTATGAGAGAAAAATAGCATTTCTATTGATATGATGCAAGACAATGCATACAACGATTACTAGAAGTTCATAATTTTCCGCAGCCAAAGAGAAGTGTCAACACAAGATAGTTTGAGAATAAGGAAGTGGAACCGTGTTTGGAAATTTCTTTTAGAAAGTCTTACCTTTGCAAATGCAAACCCTTAATTTCCAGAGAAAAATACTGATTTTAGAAAGTTTCACTTTTTAGAAGAATATTTTAAGAAAACATTTACATATTTTTGTTAGGCGTAAAAATTGGCTTTAATTTCATAAGAGTTTTTAGAATAAGAATGTGATAGATAACTGAATAGACAGCTCCTACCTCGAAGTGAAAAAAGGGACTGTTACAGCTACCTCCAACTTGTTGCTCAGGTGGCCACGTGGCCAACATATCCATATAAAAAGCAGCAAAATAATCACCTCTAATTGGTTGAGGTCACACAATTACCTTCAAGATCTCTAATCTATTGAAATGGTCATGTGGCTGCCTTTGTGCTGAAGTAATGCAATCAACTCTATAAGTAATATCAAAAAGAGTAAACAGTACATAATGACTACTTCCATCAAACAACACCCAAAGGAGAAGGGAAAAAAAATAAGGAATACACAAGAGCAAGCTCAAACTCAGTCAATATAAAACTCTTGCCCCTCAAAAAGTCCATCTATTTCTCTCCTGCCATACATTCAACAAAGGCTAATAGGGCAACTCCAGTCCCAATTCAAATCCTAATGAAGTGGACTTACCATCAAAGAAGAGCAAGCACTGATTTAGGGATAATCCTTCTTATTTTAAGACAATGATACTACAAATTAAAAGCCAAATCAGAAGTTTAACTACTTAAATAGGACATGTAGATTTTGCAACTTTAGTAAAGTAACCAGACGCGAAAAAGAACTATGTGCTTCTAAGAAATATCAGCCAAGAAACTAACAATTATGTACCACATGCAGGCATACATTCGAAAGCATAACAACTGACAACTGATTTTGTCTTTGAGATACATAAGTGCACACAACCAATAAACATTCACTCAATTGCCGATAAAGGAAAAGATCATAGATGAGGCATGCATGACAGGAAATGAGAAAGGCTTTTTACCTTCTCTTTTACAGCTTCTTCCCTGTTTGAAATTTGCTGCTGCTTCTGTGCGATGCTCGGATTTTGGTCCAGGTCAATCACAAGTTGTTGCTTCCACTCAAACTGAGAAGTGATTATGAGCATAATCAACAGAAAAACAAGCAACATAGGTCTCGACATCGTATCAAGCAGCTCTCACAAAACCTGTTCAGCACGTAAAAGGTACAATATGGTGTCACATTCACCAATGGGTTACGTCTTGCATAACAAAAAACTATTTTGGATACAAAGAGATATATGATTTTCAACTCCCATAAGAAAAGGTTTTACTTTATAGCCACAAGTAAATACCCTTTCGAAGTTAAGAACATCCAACAACGGATTCCCTAAGATTCGCATCTTAAATCCAATTCCAGTTCCTCCTCAACAAGCACAAATCAAAACAGAAAAATTGAAGTAAGGCCAAGAAACAATCCCAAATCAAAACAAATACATAGCAATTACAATGAAGCAAAGCAATTCAACCATAAGACCCCAGCAAACAGGTTAGTTGCTTCAAAAAGAAGACTTTCCACACGAACATCTTTCTTTTCCGCTTTGGGTCGGAAGCTCAAATTCATCGAAATAGTTAAGATTAGGTTCAATAAATTTGATTCCCTTTTTATTTTTCCTTTCGAATGAAACGGGAAACCGATAAAATCGGGCACCCAAGTGATTGAACTTGCTCAAATTAGCTCAGCAAAAATTCAAATACTAATTTCATTTTCCCCTCGGCATTCTCTAAGAGTCAATTCAGGGCACAAACTCATGATCCACAAGCAAGACAAATGTAAAATCAAAACCACGCAAAAACTCACAAATCAAAGCCGGCAAGAAAACCCTAGACACATTATCCGATATCCCTCCGAAGTTCTTCTCCGAGCTGTAGATATCGCCGGTTTTTCTCCGTCTTTCGCCCTCAAGGAAAGCGTCGAGTCTGGCCGATTGAATTGTCAGTAGCACACTTCCCAAAGCGTTTAAGGATACTGAATTCCCGGGAGGTTTGTTTAGGGGGGTTTTGGGAGCATTAGTTAATGACAAAGGTAGTGCAGTTCCACTTCTGGGTGACGGAGAGAGGGGGAGAGAGAGCGCGGAAGGCCGATTTAGGAAAAGGGAGGACTAAATGCATCTATGTATTGCTTATTTCTCTTTCCTCCTCCAATTCTTCCCACTTTTACACTAACAAGTTTTTCACCTTTTTCCCGTAAATAAAAAGGTCTAGGAGTTCGTTAAAATAGTTAACAATTATTATCAGTACAGAGACAATGATTAAATGAAAGAGACGGTGGTGGACAACCTAAAACCTAAGGCAATTATTATTATTAGTAAGCGTTGATTTTGTCAGGAACATTTTCAGTCTTAAAATTCTTGATTCCAAGTTCGAGCATGTGTGATTTTACGTAATTATTAAAAAGAAAAAGAAGAAAAATCTCATGCAATTCATCTAAAATCTCACTCGATTGTTAGCAAATGTCTAACTTAGTTAAGAACATACCTAAAACCTTATAGAATTGTCGGCAAACGTTTGACTTAGAGATAAGCATTGCCTTGGACTTTTTGATTCTATGTTGGAGCATGTGTGAGTGTGTGTATCTATTAAAAAAAAAAAAAAAGAAAAAACTTATGCAATCTATCTTAAACATAAATTATTACTGTTCTTTTGCTTTATTATTCATGTAATGTATATGATGGAAGTTCAAATTTATCTCTTCTATAAAAGGTCTTCTTCTGAAGGTAAAAGTATTTAAATTTATAAATCATATAACAAATACTTTTTCTGACCAAAACTCCTTCAGTCCGGACATTCTCTATAGCTCGAGCTCTATTTGGTGAAGTGATTAGCCTTTGTTTTCTTTAGAGGATTGAATTACATTATTTCACTTTTGCCATCGTAATCGAGGTTCTTATGAGGAAAGGAATTGCCCAAACTTATAAAACACACAAGCAAACTCCTTTTTGACTAATGTTATTTAGCTTACAACCTTAAGATGTTTTTCTTGTTTATTAAAGATTTGGATGAATCTACAACGTTTATGGAGTATGGAAGTCTTCATGGCGATTAGATTATACGATTCGGAAGTGTGCTCATTTGATTGACACAGTGGGTAGTTGAATATACTATGTTTTTCGTGAAGCAAATAGGGTTGCAGACCGATTGGCGAAATTAGGTCGTGATGTTCAAGGCCTGCAAGTGTATGAAAGAACTAGGTCCCTTCCAGTTTCTGTTTTTAATACTTTTAAGCGAGATCAACTTGGGTTGGGTAGCTATAGACCGCCTTGATTTCTTTGTAATGTATTTTGTCGAAGCACATTGACCAGGGTAACGTTCATGTTAAATTACGTTTAGGGCTGTGTTCATGTTCTTCGAATGTAATCCTTAGCTTGTTTGTTTGAGAATGCTGATCAGGGTAGCGTTCTTGATATCGCTCCAGTTTGGGCTATGTTCTTTATTATGATTTTGAATGTATCCCTAACGTAATGACCTCGAGCATGGTTTTATGTCCAGCTTGAGTATTTTAATAAATAAAATGCAGGATACCGTTCCTACTTATAATAAAATAAAATAAAAACGAAAAACTACATCTATAAAAAACCAAGAGTAAAAATAAAAGAACAATCATTTTATGTATTTTCAACGATATACATTACATGGCTTTTAATTCCAAATTCTCGAAGTTTGTATGATTATCGATTTCCTTACAATTGGTTAGCCTTTTTTTTTTTTTTTTTTCCCTTTTTGACAAATAGGTAATATAACATAGGTTTATGGGTATATGGGAGACGATTTCAACTTTTAGCTAGAGAAGAAATTTGTTTGGAACCCGTTCATGCCAATCTTTAATTGGTCAAAGATAAATAGAATAAATTTAGAAATTCTAGTCACAACAAAAAATACTTTGACAAAAAAATCATGTTTAAATCATCTTTCTTAGTTCAAGATTTCAGGAACTTACAAAAAATTAACAACACAAATCATATACAATATTCAATCAGGCTATCAAATGACTTTAATAGGAATGATGACCATGACCACCAAAAGACCAAAGAAATAGTTAGCTAAAAGAAATGACACATTGACACCTTTTTTTCTTTCCCCTTTTAAAAAAACATAATTGTAGTGTTATTGAAATTTACCTTGAATGAACAAAAGGACAAATTTAATATAAGATAAAAAAGAAAGCTCAAGAAATCATTTTATGATGATTAGAACTCAGAGAAGATATTGTAAGAAAAATCTTTATGTCTTGAAAGGACAAAACTAACCAAAATTGGATCTACATAGTCAAATCCAAAACACTAATTGAATAAACAATAAACATGTATTTGACAAAAGAATGTTATTGTTCTTGCGATCCATTCTTTCTATATTGAAGAAATCCACCAATGATGAATGATCTCTTGGCTTAAGTGCTTATCCTTTTTTTTCATACAAAATGCATTGGCTCGGTGAAAGAGCCTAAGGATTTACAACTTTGCAAAATGAAAAATCGTAACCCTAATTCTATATGGTATATATTTATACATCGAGCTAGAGGATATGACTTATGTGTTACCAAAAAGGCCTACTCATCACAGTTCTATTTGGCAAGCCATGTTCCACACTAGCCAGTCCATATTCTATTAAATTAAAACCCACATGTCTTACTTTATTAGATCAAACAATAATATAAGCTCAACTTTTGATAAGCCTAATGAAATTATGCTAACATTCTCCCACTTGGTTTATATTAATGTGAATAAAGAAGTAATATTTCACAATACCTATTTTTGCACCCCTTCATGTTGATCTAGAGACAATTTTCAACAATATTCTCATCACATAAGATTTCAAACTTTGAGTCATGATAGTAGCCATACCTTTTAATTGACATAATACTAATAATGGTCACAAAAGTTCTTAATCTCACTGATATTGATGGATGTGGTAGTGTGAAAACTAGACAACACTATAATGACTTCCTTAAGTGTTATTAGTGTTGTTAGTCTAATTCTTTCTCTTTATAAAACAAAATCTCACTAGAGAATATACTTTATAGTTCTAATGAACCTTCATGTCTTGTTTTTAATAATTTTGAGTTTAATTTTATGTGAAACAAGACATTTTAATGGCTAACAATGAATTGTTTAAGGCAATGCTTAAGGTTTACACATTCTTTAAGACTTTTACTTTATGTATATACATAAATAGGTATATATAGAGAGAGAATATTAAAAGCTCTCACTATACAAATGCATCCTATGATGCCTCTAAGTACATGCTAAGACATTTCTTTTAAAAACACAAGGGCATAAACTTTTAATGAGTGGATTAGCTAGCATAACATTTGTATTAATCAACTCTATTAAAATTTCTCCTTCCTTAACCTTTTCCTTTATAGTTAAATATTTAATGTTGATATGTTTAGATCTTCCCAAATTTTTGTTATTGTTAATAAATAATACTATGGCTTTTTAATCATAGTATAACTAAAGTGGTCTATTAATAAAAAAAAAACTCCATTAACTTTCTTATGAGTTTCTTTAACCAAATTGCTTGAATAGATGTTCCATAGCATGCCATAAATTTTGATTACATGGTTGAAGATGTAATCAATTTTTGCTTTGAGCTTTTCTATGAAATGATTTCTTCTGTCATTATAAATACATAACCATATGTAGATTTTTAATCATCCTTACTCCTTGCAAAATCTGAATCATTGTACCCAGTTAGTTCCAATTCATCTACATGTCTATAAGTCAACATGTAATCTTTTGAATTGGTTTTTGAACACAATTAAGTTATGTCATTTGGTGGTCACAACCTAATTGGATTAGTCTCATACAACGAAACATACCTTATGTACACATCACTGTGGTTATGTAATTTACCAAGATAACAATGATTCCAAATTACATAACAATAATATAAAAGAGTTAATTGAATGCATGTTTCATATAAATGTATTGTATTAAGCATAACAATTAATGTGATAAATATGCTAAAAGATAATGCATATTCACTACACTACTTCAACATGATATCATAATAGAATTATATCACAAGACATGTTAAAGTTAAATCAATATTTAAAATAACATACTTCATAAACTTTAAGGAGTCAAAACTAACTTATTTCAAGCTTAAGTCATATTAAATGATATATTAAATGTTCTATATTAAAAAACACACACTAGTCCAACCCACATTCAAATTGGACCTTGCATATGCCTTTATGTGCCACCACCAGTATTTTGGTCAACTTGGTTAATTGTTGACCAAATTAGGTTGACTCATTGACTAGGTTGACCATATTAGGTTAATTAGATCAAGTTGATTTATTGACTCGAATGGGTTGACCCATTAACTTGAATGGGCTGAGCTAGGCTAACCTATGTGGGCTAGACTTGTTGATTTGAGTAGGTTGGCTTGGGTTGACCTGAGTAGGCCAAGTCGGTTGACTCATGTGGGCCAAATCAGGCTAACTTGTGTCCATAGCAAGTTGACTGACAAATTGGGTTAGAACTTGTTGTTTAGGTAAAAAAAACCTAAATGAGTCGCATACATATTTGTTGATCTATGCATTTTTGCATGGATTGGCCACCAAAAGCAACATAGAGCAACCAAACAATGGAGAAAACTACCCTATTTAGGTTGATTAATTCCCAAAACCATCAAAACAAGCAAATTGATTCAAATTTTGCAAAACAATTGGTAAAGAACTTTTGTAGATGCGATTAAAGCATCCAATTAGCATCTAAATCTGTTAATCTACACATTTTTGCAACGATAATGTTGGCAATTGCAAAAAGATCATTGTTTAAAAACTAAATTAGTTCAAATTTTAGGAAATTCTTTCCTTGATTTTTGGTTTTTTCTTTTCGTACAAAAACTACAATAAAAATAAAAGAAAATTATAAAAAAACACAAAATATTTGGGTCTTAGACCAAATTATGATGGCTTTGATACCACATGTAAAAAAAATCTTTATGTCTCAAAGAGGTAAAACCAACCAAAATTGAATTTGCATCATTAGATCTAAGGCACCAATTGAATAAACAATAAACATGTATTTGACAAAAGAGTGTTACCATTCTTATAATCCATTCTTTTTGTATCAAAAATCCACAAATGTGGAATGATCTCCTGGCTTGAGTGCGTATCCTCTATTCTTATATGAAATGCACTAGCTTGATGAAAGTACCTAAGAAATTACAGCTTTGCAAAATGAAAACTTGTAATTTTAATTCTGTATGGTATATATTTATACATTGAGTTAGAGGATAAGACTTAGCCCAATCCTTATATGCTACCAGAAAGGCCCACCTTATTTTCCAAACCATGACCTTATATGCCACCAAAAAGGCCCACATAAGTTTTGATTTAAATCAAAACTCGCATATCTTACTTTATTAGATCAAACATTAATATAAACCCACCTTTTGATAAGTCTAGTGAAATTAGGCTAACATATATTCCATAATGTCACTAATATTTCTTGTATATATTGTTATGAAACATAACATATATAAGCAATTCTTTTATATATATTTGACTGCATATTGGAAAACAATCATAGCCAAGATCACGTTAAATCAAATGATGTCAACCATGCATTGGATCTAGCTTATCCGCATACATGATGCTTTAGTTGTTATTTGTAGTACAAAAAATTTAGAGAAGAATGCCCCAAATTAAAAGGGAAGAAAGTTAAGAATTGATAATACTTTCTCTATTGCTTTCTTACAAAATTTGTACATAAATTATAGGAGATTATGTTGATTTCTCCTATTAGTACAAGATTATCAATTATTAGCATCTATTACACTAACTAACATAAACTCAAAGCATGTTCATAACGTGATTCATGGCCTCCAGAATTTACCCCTAAATTACCCTTAAATCTTTAATAGAGATTATAAGCATTCCAAATGACATATTGATAGAAAATTTGGTTATTGAAGAAGTAGTTTTGTTAAGAAAATTATTTCTTTTTTAAAACTGGCAAATAAAGAAGAAAAATATTTTATATTAAAGATAATTCTTAATAGTTAGATAAATAAGTTCCAATTAGACAATTTTGTGGAGGAATTCCTAGAATAAGAAAATAAAAAACCCTGAAGGGAAACACATATAACAATATTGGAAAGATATTCAAGGATTGATGATTTGTACATATAGAAAATGTCTAAATTATAGGCAAAACAAACATCTAAACTAGGAAAGCTAAAATAGAATTAGTGGCAATCATGAATATGGTCTACCATGCACAATTAGGTTGAAAAAATAATTACAAAGAAAGTTTTATGGCTTTGGATTTATTTAGGTTCCTTTGATTGAGACCATAGATTGATTTATGAGTTGATAATTATAGTTTCTATTGAGCATGAGCTTGATGATGATGTGTGTGTGCTACACATGCACACATTATTCTTAGAAAGTTTGATGTGTTAGTGTCAACTGGTAATGTCTTGGTAATAATTTTGACATGCCAAGAATATAAAAAAATAGCTTGGTTAGCTTGAAAGTCAACTTGTCTTAAAGTAGTTTGAATCTTGTGGAGGAGAGTCCTTTTTGTGAAAATGTCAACAATCTAGTCAAAAAAGGAGATAGAATGAATGGAAGGCTACTTTGTTTTTATCCATTCACAAAGGAAATGGAAATAAATTTTAACATATTTAGTGTGAGCATGGAAAATTGGATTGATGAAGAGATAAAGAATGAATAAATTGTCATTTGAAAGAGTTAATGGTTGAGGAATATGGACTTAGAGATCTTGTAATAGAGTTTCAATCCATATAATTTTTATGGCAATGTTAGCAAAAGCCTCAATGCTTAAGCAATTGTTCTACATACAAGAACTTCAGAAAATTAGATTGGGTCCAAGAAAAATGCAATACTCATTAATGGAGTGTTAATCATCATGACCACTAGCTTGTACTCCATTAGAATAAACATTAAGAGTATAGGTGGAGGTTTTACTAAGTTGAATCCTATAATGAGGAGTGTTTACAAGAAAGTGAAGGATTTGTTTGACAAATGTCCAATGAACATTGTAAAGCATGCATATATTGCCAAATGGAGTTAATTGCATGGGAAATATTAGGCTATGTAAGTGTTAAATATTGAAGTGATCTAATAATGCTATCATAATGAGTGGAATCAGGATATAACTTAGCATCATGAATAGAAGGTGAGTGATTAGAGACATAAGGTGTAGATACACCAAATGCATCAACCATTTTTGCTCATTGAATAATATCTTGTGCAAATTTTGCTTGGTTGAGAAAAAGACCTTTATTTGAAATTGGATTTTAATGGCAAGGAAATAATGTAAAGTTCCTAAATCTTTGATGTCAAATTCATTTTGAAGTCTACATAAAATTTTGGATAATGGTGCATTTGTACTTTCCATAAATATTATATCATCCGTATAAACAAAAATAAAAGCACTCTAAGTGGGTTTGTATAAAGTGAATAAGCATTTACTTTTGAGATGGTAAATCCAATATGTTGGAAAATTACTAAGGCAACAATTCTATGCACAATGTGCCTATTTTAAACCATATAGAGAGCATTTAAGGTAACATATGAAGTATGGATTGGTGGAATCAATGAATTCTTAAGGTTGTGTCATATATACTTTCTGATCAAGTTAACCATGTAAAAAGACATTTTTGATATCTAATTGTTTTATAGTTTAGCCTTGAGTATAGGTAAGAGATATAAAGGTGTGTTCTATAATAAGCTTGGTGATAGGACTATAAGTTTTAGTATAGTCAAGGCTAGGACATTAATGAAATTCTTCAGCAATCAATCATGCTTTGTAGTGTTTAAGAGAACTATTTGATTTTACTTTTATTTTATAGATTTATTTGCATCCAACGGGTGTAATATAAAAAGGTTGAGGAACTAAATCTCAAGTTTGATTTTTCATGAGTGTAATGCATTCCTCTGCCATAAGCTTTGTGCCAATTAAGATCTTTTGAAACTTTTGTATAGTTTGGGATTCAACATAGTAGTGCATGGAAGTAGTAAGAGGATTGGTATGATTTGTATTATTGCATGCCTTGAGATGGCACCAACTTTTAGTCCTGTGACCATAAGATGTGTGGGTGGTTTTTTGTTGTATTTAATGTAGAAAAGGGAGCATTTGGTGTTGGTGGGTAAGGTGTCAATGAAGATGATGGATGGTGTGGCAATGAATGTGTACCCACATTTGTATTTTTTGTATTTGTTAAAGTAATTAAATGTTGTGTAATTGAATGATGTTAAAATTTTAGTAAAGAAAATAGAGAATGTGTACCAATATTTTTATTGGTTGTATTCTTTTCTTTCTAGTAAATTGGTGTTTATCAAAGGAGCATCAACCACAATATATATATTTTTGGTTTATGGGCATAGGCAATAATAACCTTTATATCCTATTGGATAATCAAGAAATACATAAAGTGTAGAATGTTTGTGTAATTTGTGTTGTGTATAAGGTTATAAATATGGGTAAACTAGACCTTTAAATATTTTTAAATGGGATATAGTAGGTAAGCCCTTGAATAATTTTTTCAAAGGTAATTCATTTTCTAAAATGGGTCTTGGTAGGTTGTTAATAATATTGGCTAAAATCTCAAAAGCATAGTCATAATATTAAAGTGGTACATGAACTTGATGTAACATGGAAAGCCCATATTTAGTTATATACCTGTGTTTTCTTTCTACATATCCATTTTGATATAGTGCAAATGGGTTAGACATACATTGAGAGGTACCCTTGTTTGATAATTAAAGTTTAAATGAATGAGAATTGAATTCTACATTCCATCGCATTGGATGTTTTTCATGTTTTTTTAGAGCTGATTTTCAATAAATGTCAATAAATTTGTAAAGATATTTAAAAATTCACCCCATGTTTGCATAATATAAAACCATATAAATTTAGAATAAACATCAATACAACATATATAATATCTATTTCTTTTTTATGAGGTAATTGCAATAAGCCCTTATATGTCAAAATGGACTAAATCCAATGGGACATTTGTCCTATTGTTCATAGAGGGATAGGCTTGACATAGGGTTTTTACCAATTTGAGAAGTATTACATGAAGTAGGAATTTCTCCATGAAATTTGATTTTCATTATTTTTAGCAATCTTATTACGTTAGTATAATTTGTATGAGCTAATATATGGTGTCAAGATCATATGTTGTTGTAGTATAGGCCATATGGAATTGTTGAATATTCTTCAATTTTAGGTGGTACAACCCATAATCAATCAACCCTTGGATTAGAATCTTTCCTACATAAAGGCTTTGTACAACATAGAAATTGGGATAAAAAAGAAAGTGAGATTATTATCTTTCATAAATTTTGAAATAGATAATAATTTCTTTTTGACATAAGGGACAATCAAAATATCTAAAATTTGAAAATTTGGAGGATCATAATATAGAAAGGCTTATTTTGTCTTTAATAGTTACTTTTTTATTGCCATTGTAATTAATTAGATAGTCCAATCCATAATTATCAAGAGAAATATGATTTATAATCCTTGAGTTAGGAAATTAGGTAGTATCTTGTTGGGCTTTGTTGAATGGGCTTTGGGCTTGATTGATGTTATTGGCCTGAAAATTATTGCAGGCTAAATTTTGTGTTAGTGTCCTTGTATTGGGCTTAGGAGTAAGGAAAGTGTACCTATATAAGCATCGCTAGAAAATGTGGTTGAGCTTTTAACAATACGGTAAAGGATGTTTGGACCATGATTTTTGATGACAAGGTGGAAGCGACTAGTGGAAGTGATCCATAAGGTTGGTTGGGTTATTGTATTGTTGGGTGGACCAACTTGTTTAAATAGCTATAGCTAAAATTTATGGTTTAATGGTGACATGACCTATTCTATAAGTGGTATTTGGCATTTTTTTTTTGGCTAGCTTAAGTAATGCTTCATAATTGAGTAGTAGACAACTTAAATATAGACAAATGACACAATATAATCCATTAACTGCATGCCATTTTATTCTATGTATGTAACTCAGTTGTCATTTTAGCATAGGTGAACCTTTTGTATTTTTAGCCCTATTACTGTGAAATATAATGTATCCTAATTATGACTTTATTTTTAAAGGACAAGTAAATTGAAAAAGGTTAAAAAAGCAAAGTTTTAGAAAATTATATAAAACACTTACTTTTCACAAAGCTTAAAAAGGTACCCTTTTAAAGATGGGTGAATCAAGTTGTCATGTTTGATGGGAGGACATAGCTCCCTGTTCTTGAATGTTTTTGGTGAAAATCAATTGAAATATGAATTTGGTTCTTTTCATCGATGATTGAACCTAAACAATTCATCAACTACATATTATTTTATTTTTTGTACATAACCCACTTGTCATTTTTTCATGAAGGAATCTCTTGTATTTTTAACTAGTTAGGATGGAAATCATAAAGTTATTAATTGAGATATTGTTTGCAATGGATAAAATAAATTGATTTTCAATTAGTTTAAAGAAATACCCTTTTAGAGATGAGTGAAACAGGTTGTTGTGTTTGATGGGATGGAATAAGGTGTCATTCTAAAGGGTTTCCAACAAGAATCAAATTAGATATGTGGTCAAGACTTTTCATAGATGAATGATACAAAAGAACTTCATCAATTAGTTGTTTTTTTTCTTATTATGTGTATGTAACCCACTTGTTGTTTTAATGTAAGTGAACCTCATGTTTTTAGCAAGCTATGACGTGAATTATAATGTTTCCTAGTTAAGTCTTTGTTTACAAATGATAAAGTAAATTGAAATGGGTTAAAAAAGCATGGTTTAAGAAAGTCATATAAAACATTTAGTTTTCAAGGAGCTTAAAGGTGTACCCATTTAAAGATGGGTGAAACATTTTGTCATTTGATAGGATAGAATAACACGTCATTCTAGAGGGTGTCAACTAGAAATCAATTTTAGATGTTAGTTTGTGGCTTTTTGTAGAAAAGTGAAGCTAAAAAATTGGTTAATTACATGTCATTTTATTATGTGTTTGAAACCCACTTGTCATTTTAACATGAGTAAACCTAGTGTGCTTTTAGAGCATAGTAGTTCTAATTATAATGTGCCCTAATTATGACTTTATTTGCAAAGGATAAGGCAGATTGAAAGGTGCTTAAAAAAACATGGTTTTAAAAAGTCATATAATACGCTTGGTTTTCAAAAAGCTTAAAAGGGTACCTTTTAGAAATGGGTGAAATGGGTTCTCATGTTTGATAGGATGGAACAACATGTCATTCTAAAGAGTTTCCAATGCAGATTAATTTGGATATGAGTTTGTCACTTTTCTAAGATGAATGATGTTGAAAAATCTATCACTTACATGTCGTTTTATTTTGTGTACATAAACCACTTTCCGTTTTACCATGAGTAAACCTACTATATTTTTAGTTCGCTGTAACCAAAATTATAAAGTGTCCTAATTGACACTTAAATTACAAAGGATAAAGTAAATTGAAATGGATTAAAAATCATGGTTTTAGAAAGTCATACATAACATTGGGTTTTCAAGGAGTTAATAGGTGGACCCCTTTTGGAGATGGATGAAATAGGTTATTGTCTTCGATGGGTTAGAATAACATGTCATTTTAAAAGGTTTTGAAAGAAAATTAATTTAGATATATGTCTATGGCTTTTTGTTGATGAAATATGCAATAAAGTCCGTTAATAATTACATGTCACTTTCTTTTGTGTATGTAACCCAACTGTCATTTTAGAGGAGGTGAACTTCTTGTATTTTTAAACCCTAGTAATGTGTAATATAATGTGTCCTAATTGTGACTTTATTTTCAAAGCATAAAGTAGATTGATAGGGGTTAAAAAAGTAAGGTTTGAAAAATTCATATAAAACTTTTGGTTTTCAAGGAACTAATTGAGACTTTTTTTATAAATTCAATTGAAATGGGTAAAAAGGCTTAGTTTGAGAATGCCAAATAAAAAACTTGGTTTTGAAGGGTCTTCCTGAGGTACTCCTTTAGAGAATGGTCAAATGAGTTGTTGTGTTTGATGGCTGAAAATAGCATGTCATTTTATAAGGTTTTTAACAAAAATAAATTTAGATATGATTTTGGAGACAAATGATGCAAAAATACCCTACCTAAATGTCATTATGTACCTAACCATCTTGTCATTTTAGATTGTTTGAACCATTGTTAAATTTAGCCAGCTATGACATGAATTATAAAGTGTCCTAATTAAAAGTTTATTTGAAAATGACAAAGTAAATTGAAGTGGGTTAGAAAAACATGGTTTTAGAAAGTCATCTAAAACACTAGATTTCCAAATGCTTAATAAGGTACTCCTTTTGGAGATGGGTGAAGTGGACTATTGTGTTTGATGGAAAGGAATAAAATGTTATTTTAAAAGGTTTCCAATGCAAAAAAAATTGAATATTAAGTTTTTGGCTTTTTGGAGATGAATGATGTAAATAAATTTGTCAACTACATGTCATTTTATTATGTATACCTAACCCATTTGTCGTTTCAAGGTGACTAAACCTCTTGTGTTTTTAGCTAGTAATGACCTAAATTGTGAAGTGTCCTAGTTGAAGCTTTACTTGTGAAGGATAAAGCCAATTGAAGAGGGTGGGGGGGACGGGTTAGAAAAGCATAGTTTGAGAAAGTCATTTAAAACACTAGGTTTTCAAAAAGCTTGTTGGGTTACCTTTTTGGAGATGGGTAAAACGGGGTTTTATGTTTAATGGAATAGAATAACATGTCATTCTAGAGGATTTCTAGTGAAAAATAAATTTAGATATGAGTCTTTGGCTTTTTGGAGATGAATGACATAGGATAATCTATTAATTATTTTAAAATAACAAGTCTCAAATATCTACCATGTTAGCACTAATGTCATTTTGGCACCATGTGGAAGCCTTCAACAAACCTCATTAGGTTAATTGAAGGAAATGTGCATGCTTGCAGTACACGTGTGTTAACCTCAAATGATAGGTTAATATAAGAAAAGGTGTGCATGTGCAATACACTTGTGTCACCCCTTAACCTTGCACTTGAACACTATTATTCTTCTCTTGTTGAAACCCAGTTACCAATGACCATCAATAAGATTGAAATGAAAGGTGCTTTATTTAGAGAATACCGGTCAACTAGAATTTTCAAAATTTAGAAAGTCATATTAACATTAATCATGATAATTTTACAAAATTGCAAACGATTAGGTTTCCAAACATTTTCTTTTTTTGGTGTAAATTTTTTATAATTGTTATTTAAAATGGATTACTTGATTTAAGTTTGTTTGTATTTTCATTTGAAGTCGTTTGTTATAACTAGGCAAACCAATTATACTCCATAATCATTGAATTTTGGTTTTATTAAGAGTTTTATCTTTTGTACAAGAAATTGTTCCATAAAATCTACAAATTTCATGGCAAATCTTGTTCTAACTTGGTATCCCTTGCTGTACTTGACTGCATCTCGACCTGATATCATGTTCAATGTATGCTTATGTGCTAGATATTAATCTAATCCAAAAGAACAACACTTGATTGTTGTTAAAAGAATATTTAGATACTTAAAAGATATGGTCACCTTAGGAATTTGGTATCCTAGAAATACAACCCTTGATTTGCATACTTTTAGTGATTTTGATTATGCTAGTTGTAAAATAGATAGAAAGAGTATAAGTGGTGCTTGTCACTTTCTTAGAAACATGCTGGCTTTTTATTGCTTTAAGAACAAAACATCATAGCTTTATTCTCTATTGAGGCTGAAGATATTGATGTTGCTATCTGTTGTGCTCAAATTCTATAGATGAAACAACAATTAGAAGACTATGGCATTTGTTCTTCAAATGTTCCATTAAAATATGATAACACTAATGTTATAAATTTAACAAAAAATCCTATAAAACACTCTAAAACCAAGCATATTGAAATTAGACACCACTTTATTAAAAATCATGTGCAAAAAAATGATATTGTACTTAAGTTTATGCGTACTGACTAACAACTTGCTAATATTTTTACAAAACCTTTGGACAAAGAAATATTTTATACTCTCTAGAGAAAGCTTGGAATGTCTTTATTTGAACATATTTCTTGAATTTGCCTATTCTTTATATTGTGTTATGCTCTGCTTTGCTATGTTGTGTTCTTCTATTCTCTATAAAAGCACTTACATTGAAGGGGAGCACTATGATCACAAATATGCTCATCAAGTTAGCTATCTAAACTCTTTTCATAGTTTTCTTAGCCCTTATGCTCTTCTATGACTTCTTTTCCACTATTGCATGCTCTTTTTGCTTATGACAAAAAAAGGGAAAGAAAGCACTAGCACATGTATATTCCATTTCTGACTTAATAATGCAAAATGTGGGATAACTCTCTAGTATCATTAACATATGCTAAACAATATGTTTATGTATGGTGTCTTGAAAATATGCTTCACTATGCTTCACTTATATTGATTGCCATCGGTTGTATGCTGTATACTTGAACATGTTGTATACTTAAACATCTAAAATGCAAATTATGATATATATTGATCATTCTATTGATGACATGTGCTATTATATGCTTAAACTTTAAAAATTTTGTCATTATCAAAAAAGGAGAGATTATTGGAAAAATATATGTTTTGTTGTGACAAACTTTGATTACATATAATATATATAAATTTTTTACATATGTTTATGTGCAAAATTGAACAACAAGGAAGTAAAATGTGTGTAAATTATAATATCAATCAATGATATTACAAAGTAGTTGAGCTTTTATATTCCTTTATAATGCAACCACATATATGCTCAAAAGGGATATCTTTATGCAATAAATATTGATGAAATGTTAATTGCATAACAATTAATTTTAAAGAAAAAGTGATGTTGGAACTTGTATATTTGTAGGTCACTCAAAGTCCACTTAAGGACTAATCAAAGTTCACTTGAAGTAGGCCAATTGAGGCTTGATTATGAGATGATCAAAGCTTACTTGAAGTAGGCCAACTATGACTTGCTGTGATATCCTTAGAAGTTCCACTCGTGATATCTTTTAAAGCTCAATCCATGATATTGTTACAAGCTCAGCCCATATGGTTTAAAGACGTGCTGACCCGAGTTGTTTAAAAGCTTAATGATGCCATTTCATTTAAGAACCTGAGCAAGCTTAATAGGGTCTTAACTGTTTCAACTAAAGCCTTAATTTTCCCAAATATTCAAGAAACTCTACACAACTCTATCTCTCTTTCTCTCTGAGCTATTGATTCTTTAACAATAAGATTTGTGAAAGGATTAAAGTGTCAGAACAGGCCTTTGCAAGCATTAATCGAAGATTCTATTGTCGTTTAATGGAATACTTATTTCTTTCTAATGGGAAAAAAGCTATAGTAATGTCAAGTTTGATAAGAAACCCTAAAGAGCTACTGTTATTTAAAAATCATATATAAGTCCTTCTTAATGATTAATTTGGAGCTTTTGATATCTAGCTTCGGTGATATTACCCAATATGGGGTAATACTCTGTGATACTCTTCCAAGATTGTTTCTTTGCAATTATTTCTACTTGTATATACTTGTTTATGTACTAATTAAACTATACACATTATATGCACATAAATAATGTTGTAAATCTTAAACCCTAATTTGCTGATATTTGGGGGTTTTGTGATTAAAGCTTAAATACTTGTTTAATCTTTTGAATAAGCTCTTTGATAAGTAATATCCCACACATTTCATATTACTTGGAGATTTGCTAATTGTACAAAGGTTGTTTTAACCTTATCTTATAATCAATGACTTATATAACTTCTTGAGGAGGAGTTGGAAAGTATGGAGAACATTTTCTCCTACTTTGTTAGTAAAAAGCATCATTGACCAACTCTTTATAAATTTTGATTCATTTCAAGATAAAAACCAATTTAATGGGTTCAATTGACTAGAATATAAAAAGTTTGGTAATAGATTGAATAAAAGAATGTCTATTTCTATTTTAGACATAAAAAATCTTCAAATAAGATTGAAGTAAGGGGAAATTAATGTGATCACACAAAACCACAAAACAAAGTTTCACTTGTATTTTGATTAGTTTTTGATTATTAGTTCAAAAGATTTATCACTAGTGAGCCATAGCAATTGCACCTATTAAAGCAGCTAAAATAATTATTGAAATGAGTTCAAATGGAAGAAAAAAATGAATTCCAATTTGTTGATTGTTATTTAGCAAATCTTGTTCTATAATCTAGTTTGATCTTGTAGTCTAAATAATCTTGTACCATGATGTATCCATAATAGTAGTCATTAGTGAAACAAAAACACATGTACAAACCAATAAAGTAAACCCATTCCCAATGGTCCAAAGATTAAAATCTTTGTAATATTATAAATCATTCATGAACATGACAAAAAATATAATTAAAATGTTTATAGCCCCTACATAAATAAAGAGCTATGCAGTAGCTACAAAATGAGAGTTTGATAGAATATAGAATAAAGATATACAAATGTTCGGTGAATTTTAAATACAAGTAAACATGTCGAACAAGTAATATAATGATAAGAAAAATATCGTCCTACAGAGATTGGTGATTACTAAACCAATTAATTACTAACAATGAACAACTCCTAGAATTTATCTAGCAAATCAAATTGATAGATAATAGATTAACTAACTAAATCTAAGAAAACTAAATACAAGAAATATATTAGAGCATTCGATTTCACCATAACTACTATGTATTAATATTAATTATTTATGCTTGCAAGAGAGATAATATCTATGTGATGGCGGAACTTCCTAATTTATTTACTATCCTATGTCTAGGTATAGCAAACCTACTTTGTTCATTAATTTACTATATCTCTATATGTGAATTGAAACAAACCAAATGCATTAGGATCTATGAATATTCCTAGTTTACACCAAAAGCCACACAAATAATATGGTATATGTCTATCCATATTTAATTTATGGTTACACATTACAAGAAGCAACTGCATATCATCTCCTTTCGGTCTCAAACATGCAAATCATATCATTCAAGTGGTAGCTAATCACTTAAAAGCATTAAACGCAGTAATATGTAACTTCACATAAACAAAATATCTTGCAAAATATAATAATCATAAGATTCATACCATCATAATTAGGTTACATTGTAGCTCTAACAAAAATAAACTAAAACATAAAGAAATAATGAGGAAGAATAGTAATAAGAAATAAAGAAGACATATTAAATCTAAGAACAAGAAGTCTGTCACCCTTTTTGTCTTCTTTTCAAGAAAACCTTGAATTCTTGGGCTCTTTCTTGAGTTATGCTCAATTTCCTCCTCCTCTTTCTTTTGCCTATTCTCTTCTCTTAAATAAGGTTTAGGTTTAGACTTACTCTTATCCTAGTAGAATTGGGTCTTAGAGATCTAAAATAATTGGGTTTTGAACTCTCAATTTAATTAGGTTTTGAAATCCTAATTTAATTAGGCTTTGAACTCCTAATATGATTAGATTTTCTAATTATTTAGAAAACCCAATAACAATAAAATCAAATAACAATCATTCAAAGCCCAAGCCCATCTTGACTCTTTTGATCTTGATATTATGATTTTACCATACAATAAGTATCAGGCTCTCCATGTTCATCCCTTTTCTCCTTGCCTCCTTGTGCTACATAAACAAGATAAATTTAGGTAAATAAAGAGGAGTTCAAATGTTTTATCACAATTATTAAAGTTATTTATTGCCTAAAATAGGTAAAATAACTCTATAAAAATAGAGTTATCAAAACCCCCAAACTTAACATTTTGCTAGTCCTCTAGCAAAAGCAATAAACAATATATGTTTTCGACAAAACCCCTGCATGAAATTTTCTCATAATTGCTTAAACTTAACAATTCAAAGAAAAATATAACTTTCATCCAAACACCACAATTGTTTTATAAGATAAGATAGACTCTTAACTATGTTGACCACGTGTGTGTGTGTGAGTCCTTATCTTTTCAACTATATGCACTCCAAATATATTCACATTAATATGCAATCTCTCAAAATCTTTAACCAAACCTCATATGTTTGCTTTTCATTCCTCTCTCCACTAATGTAAGCCAATAATCTAATAAAAAATCAATAGGACTTTTATAAGCTTGTAATGTAAGGCTAGGTTAGGGATAAGATGAAAGTCATTTAGGCTAAATTCACCCATGAACACATTGCTTTCTAGGATCTAATTTGAGCTTTTGTCACTTCCTTTCTTTGCTTTCTCTTTTTTTTCTCAAATGATCTTTCTATCACCACTTCTCTCATTTATTTTTTTTTTTCAAAAATACTTGATTTCACTTGGATTTTGACACTCACAAAAGTCACAATCATGCTTGCAATCATAAAGCAAGTAGTAGGACTAGAAATGTAACCATTATAATCTTATCTTGTTGATGACATCCAACTACTATGCAAAAGTCAATTTCTGAACCTTTAGTGGCTTGAATTTGACAATAAGAGATAAGAGAATTCCATTCTTGGACAGATGTTGCATTTCCCTTTTCTTTTTTTTTTCTTTTTTTTGCATCCACAAAAGTAACATATTATGCTACATAATCATTGCAATCAATATCCTTCCCATAAACATCCTTCCCTTCATCTTCTCTTCACTCAAATAGACTTATATCCTAAAAATCAATATGTTCAAGGGTGTGGGACAAAAAGATGATTTGTTGAAGGCTCAAAGGTATATATATATATATATATATATATGTGGGTGTCATAAAGAAAATGGATAAGAATCAAGGCTCAACGGGGTGACTGATGATAAATAAATAGGGTTGGCTTGAAAGGCTCAAACGATCCAAAGAATGGCCTAAATCATTTTCTCAATTAGATGCAGCCTAGGATTTCGCCTCAAGAGAAAATCAAACAAATTCTAAGATCTAGGTGAGATCTAAGAAAATCACATACTTCACATGAATGTTCTCTAGAGATACACATAATTTAAAAAATGAAGGACTTTTAGTGCTTAATAGATGGATCAACATAATCAAAATCACACTTAACTCACATCATAATTGCAGGTTTGAACAAAATCTATATCTTCCAAAGAATCACCAAGAATCCACAACATGGGAAGTAGTCATGACATAAAAAAATTTTAATCAAATTTAGCACAAAGGTTCTTTCCCTACCCCTAAACTTGAATGAAGCATTGTCCTCAATGTAAAAACAAAAGAAATCAATAATAAAGAAGGAATAAGAAAACTCCCTTGATTGCAGGTTGTCAAAATGGAGCTGTGATGAGCGTGACAGCCTTCTAACCAAACTACTAACAAAATACTTGAGTTGCCTCCCAAGAAGCGCTTGCTTTATAGTTTTTAGCCAAACTATCCTCCACATGTTGCTAAAGGAGGATGAAACTCCAATAGTTTAGGAGACAGCTTGTGTCGTTTGATTGTTGAGCATTCTTCAATAAGCACAACTGTCTCATATACTTCTAGCTTCCTTTTGTTCTCCAATATCTCTTTCAAAAGTTTTGCACAACTAGATATTTGAATTGGAGCATCTGTAAAAGAAATGTTAATGTGAAATTTTAAAGATATATCAAGGAATTCCAAAAACTGCTTATCTTTTACGCGTTGCTAGAATCTTTGGAGAGATGGAGCTGAAGGCATAAAGGACATAGGATTTTTTGGAACAAGCTTGCTCCTAGGTGCCTCCTCAAGTTGCATGCTGACATCTTCATCATTATCTTTGAGACTCTCTTTGTCAACATCAACTTCTCTTACTTGCTTGCCACATGTTGGGGTTATTGCCTTTATGGTATCTTCAAGACTTTTCTCTATATCACTAGGCAAAAGACCCTCCTGATTCTCTAAGATCATACTGATGAGCTTACTCATCTGCAACTCTAATTTTCGAATTAAAGCTTATTGTCTCTGAAAACTTGCTTCTTGATTCTGAAATCTTGCTTCAATCCTCTATGTAAAGTTCTGTGTGGTGCTAGCTAGCTCACTAATCATGTTCTCGTAGTTAGGTTTCACCTCTTCTGTTTGCCAAAATGTTGGTTGTAGTCTCATCTCACTTGGGTTACTCCATGAAAAAGTTTGATGGTCATCCCAGATTGTACGTATTTGAGTAATAATCATTTTGTGACCTGCTAGGAATTTCAACAAAATTAGCATAATCATTATAATGAGCATTAGGGTTACCTACTTGACATTTTGTGCTCTCATGTGCTCCACCACAAAATTCATATTCTCTATTCTTTAGGAACACTTCCAATTTTGCATGTAAGTTGGCAAGGGTATCTACTTCATGGACTCCACTTGTTTGATGCATTGGTAGTCTCTCAGTAGACCATTGATAGTTATCAAATGTCATTTCCTCTAGAAAATTAAATGCCTCTTCTGGTGTTTTGCTATGTAAGTCCCCTCCTGCAGTTGTATCAATTACACAACGAAGATTCATACTACACCCATCATAAAAAGTTTGTACCTGTAGTCACGTGGGTAATCCATGATTTGGACATATCTTCAAAAGTTCCTTGAATCTCTCCCAAGCTTCATATAATAATTCATCATTCATCTGCTCAAAAGTGAAAATATCGTTACGCAATTTAGCAGACCTTGCAAAAGGAAAGAACTTACCAAGAAATTTTTGAGCCAAATCATCCCATGTAGTAATTAATCCTGCAGGAAGTGAAAAGAACCACTTTTTAGCTATATCTCTAAGAGAAAATGGAAATAGTTTCAACCTGATAACATCTTCTATAACTCCATGATTTCCAATCATGTCACAAAATTCAAGGAATGCTTCAATGTGAGCTTTTGGATCCTTATTTGGTAGCCCACTATATTGCACAGATTTTTGAAGCATCTTGATGAGCACCAGCTTGATCTCAAAGTTATTTGCCTGAATTGCAGGCTTAATGCTTGATGTGGCATTCCAAAATATTGGTGCAACATAGTCTTTTACAAGTCTATATGTACCATCATATATTTCCATCATTGTTGCTTAACAACTTAACAAAGACTTTTTTTTTCTTTTTTTTCTTTGACAACTAATTTTTTTTCAATAACTTAAGAAAAAACAATTTTTTTTTTCAAGAATTAAAAGAAACGATTTTTTTTCAAGAATTAAAAGAAACAATTTTTTTTTGTTTTTCAAGAATTAAAAGAAACGATATTTTTTTTCAAGAACTAAAAGAAGCGATTTTTTTTTCAAGAATTTAAAGAAACATTTTTTTTTCAAGAATTAAAAAAAATAATGTTTTCTTAAAAGAAAATAAAAGCTAGATTAAACCTAGAAATTATTCGGTATTAATATTAATCAGTAGTAAAACAACCAATCCCCGGCAAAGGCGCCAAAAACTTGTTCGGTGAATTTTAAATACAAGTGAACATGTCGAACAAGTAATATAATGATAAGAAAGATATCGTCCCATAGAGATTGGTGATTACTAAACCAATTAATTACTAACAATGAACAACTCCTAGAATTTATCTAGCAAATTAAATTGATAGATGATAGATTAACTAACTAAATCTAAGAAAACTAAATACAAGAAATATATTAGAGCATTCGATTTCACCATAACTACTATGTATTAATATTAATTATTTATGCTTGCAAGAGGGATAATATCTATGTGATGGCGGAACTTCCTAATTTATTTACTATCCTATGTCTAGGTATAGCAAACCTACTTAGTTCATTAATTCACTATATCTCTATATGTGAATTGAAACGAACTAAATGCATTATGATCTATGAATATTCCTAGTTTACACCAAAAGCCACACAAATAATATGGTATATGTCTATCCATATTTAATTTATGGTTACACATTACAAGAAGCAACTGCATATCATCTCCTTTCGGTCTTAAACATGCAAATCATATCATTCAAGTGGTAGCTAATCACTTAAAAGCATTAAACGCAGTAATATGTAACTTCATATAAACAAAATATCTTGCAAAACATAATAATCATAAGATTCATACCATCATAATTAGGTTACATCGTAGCTCTAACAAAAATAAACTAAAACATAAAGAAATAATGAGGAAGAATAGTAATAAGAAATAAAGAAGACATATTAAATCCAAGAACAAGAAGTCTGTCACCCTTTTTGTCTTCTTTTCAAGAAAACCTTAAATTCTTGGCCTCTTTCTTGAGTTGTGCTCAATTTCCTCCTTCTCTTTCTTTTGTCTCTTCTCTTCTCTTAAATAGGGTTTAGGTTTAGACCTACTCTTATCCTAGTAGAATTGGGTCTTAGAGATCTAAAACAATTGGGTTTTGAACTCTTAATTTAATTAAGTTTTGAAATCCTAATTTAATTAGGCTTTGAACTCCTAATATAATTAGGTTTTTTAATTATTTAGAAAACCTAATAACAATAAAATCTAATAACAATCATTCAAAGCCTAAGCCCATCTTGACTCTTTTGATCTTGATATTATGATTTTGCCATACAATAAGCATCAGGCTCTCCATGTTCATCCCTTTTCTCCTTGCCTCCTTGTGCTACATAAACAAGATAAATTTAGGTAAATAAAGAGGAGTTCAAATGTTTTATCACAATTATTAAAGTTATTTATTGCCTAAAATAGGTAAAATAACTCTATAAAAATAGAGTTATCAACAAACAAGAACCAATCCCAATGAAAAAGCAGAATAAATTAGGTTAGTAAGTAATACTACCCTTATACCTATTAATATAAGAATAGATCCCAAAAAGACTAAAATAAAATCATGTATTAGTTCAAGCAAATCCATTATATGTAAAGAGATAAATAAATCGAAACTTTTTCATGACCTTATTGACCCTACCAGGGATTTTTTTTTTGAAAAGTAATTAATGGAATTAAATTTAATTCTTGAGGAATGAGAATTGATGTAGGTATAGTTCTTGGACTAATATCATTATTTATCTTAAAGAGTATTTTGGAACTATATATATTTATTATTTATATTTTGAAATAATTATAGATATATTCCAAGACTTCAATTGGTTAAGTTAGAGAAAAAAGATGGTGGAAGTAGATGAAAAGGGTCAAACCATTATAAAAAAATTGATGTCTCTCTTTACTGTTTGATATTGTCTTAACTTGTTATCTATACTTATTTCTTATGGTATATTTGATTTTTTTGTGTGTTTTAAATAACTATTGTAGACATAGTGCTAGAAAACCAATCTTAAGCCATCACCACAAAAATCCATAACTTTTACACTAGGTCACCTAACTCATCATCCCATGGTTACACAACTTTAAGAGGGGATGATATCTAATTGCACCTTAGTGCAAAATCATACATACACTTTCATTACTTTTGTAAATCATCATTAAACCTCAAAACTATACATAAGCTTTTTAAGATCCTAATTAGCATACTACTATGACAAAATAATATACTACCTTGCTTAAAAATCAAACACAAGATTTAGTTCTTTAACACCATATGTTATTCCCATAGGTTACAAATGGGTATATAAAGTCAAATTAAAATTAGATGGCACCTTTAAGCACCTTAAAACACAACTTGCCGCTAAGGGTTTTAGTAATCTCTTAGAATTGATTATATTAGAATTTGCAATCCCATTGTAAAGCTAGTTACAGCAAGAACAATACTTGTGCTTGCATATCTAAGGATGGAAAATAGAACAATTTGATGTCAAAAAAGCCTTCCTACATGGCACGTTAAATGAAAAAAATTATATACTATAGTCCCAAGGGTTTGTTAATCCTAACAAACCATAATTTTTGTGTAATGTAAAACAACCATTCTACATATTAAAATAAATTCCACGTGCATGGAATCATCTTAGTCAATTTCTTTAACACACTGGGTTTACAATTTCTAAGGCAAATCCTTCACTCTTTATTTTACACACAATAACATACAATATTTTTCTCTTAGTCTATGCTGGCAATATAATTTTTATTGGTAGTTACATGACACCAATGTCACATTTGCTTGCATAACTTAAAAATGAATTTGGAATAAGGATTTAGGAAAGTTACACTACTTTTTAGGAATTGAAGCCAATATTCCAAGCATGCCTTATTATTTCACCAAGTAAAATTTGCTCATAAAATAATTTTTTGTGCCAAAATAGTTGAAACTCAAGGTGTCTTAATACCTTACACAACAAGCTATACACTATTAACACATGATAGTAAGCCTTACTCAGATTCCACACTACCTAATATTTCATATGTTGTTAACATAGTATCTCAATATATGCATGCACCAACTATTACTCACTAAACATTTCTTAAGCATATTGTGTGATTTCTTTTTGATACACCTTAACATGGAAATCAAATCACAAAAGCCTTAACCTATAATCTCAATGTCTTTTCTAATGCTGGTTGGGCTAGTTAATGTGATGATTGATAATCAAGTAAAGGATTTGCATTTTTCTTGGATCAAATCTTATTTCATAGAGTTCAAAAAAACAAAAGACTATTGACCAATCTCATAAAAAAGCTGAATTCAAATGCCCTGTTGATAAATTAGTGTTTTATTTAGAGCATACCAATCGACTAGAATTTGCAAAAATCGGAAAGTCACATTAACATTAATTGCGATAATTTTTTCAGAATTGCAAACGATTAGGTTTGCAAATGTTTTCTTTTTCTGCTGTAAATTTAAATGTGACGCTTTGTAGTCGAAATGGATTGCTATGATTTAAGTTTGTTTGTTCTTTCATTTGGAATTCGTGTGCTATAAATAGGTAAACAATTAGACTTTAAAATCATCGAATTCAACCCAACTTTCTTAAAAAGGGCTTTTCTTTGTTTTGTTAGAGTTCTATCTTTTGTGCAAGAAATTATTTCACGAAACCTATAGATTTCATGGCAAAGCTTGTTCTATCTAACTACATCGTTTTTAAGTAAGTTTACGTAACTCACTTGTTGTTTTGGTGTGAGTAAACTTCTTGTATTTTTAGCCAATAGTAACCTTAACTATAAAGTGTCCTAATTGTGACTTTATTTACAAAGGATAAAGTAAATTGAAATGGATTAGAAAGGCATGATTTAATAAATTTATATAAAACACTAGGTTTTAAGTGCCTAAAAGTGTTCTTTGGAGATGAATGAACCTAGTTCTCAAGTTTGATAGGATGAAGTTGCAAGTCATTCTAGAGGATTTCCAATGCAAATCCATTTCAATTTGAGTTTTTGGCTTTTCAAAGTCAAATGACGGAAAATAATCCCTTAACGACATGTCATTTTATTGTGTGTACAAAACTTCTTGTATTTTTGGTTAGTGGTAATGGGAATTATGAAGTGTCCTATTTGAGACTTTATTTGCACAATATAAAGTTGAAATGGGTTAAAAATGCACAATTTTAGAAAGTCATATAAAACACTTAGTTTTCAAGGAGTTAAAAGAGCACACCACTAGAGATGGGTGAAATGGGATGTCATGTTTGATGAGATGGAAAAGGATGTCATTTTAAAGGGTTTCCAACATAAATAAGCTTATATTTGAGTTTGTTCCTTTTTGGAGATGAATGATACTAAAAAAATATTTGTCAAATACATGTTGTGTTTGTTATGTGTAACTAACCCACTTGTTATTTTGACATGTGTGAAATTCTTGTACTTTTGGTATCCTAAGAGATTTTATTTGAAAAGTATAAAGTAAATTGAAGTGGATTAAAAAAACATGGTTTAAAAGTAATCTAAAATACTAGGTTTCTAGGTGCTTATTGGGGTACCCTTTTGGAGATAGGTAAAGTGTGCTCTCATGTTTGATAGAAGGGAATAAAATGTTATTTAGAGGATTTTCAAATCAAATCAATTCATATATGAATTTGTGGCTTTCCAAAGGTGAATGACATAGTAAATCTATCAATGACATTTCGTTTTGTTGGATGTATATAACCCACTTGTTATTTTAACATGAATGAACCTTTTGTACTTTTAGGGAGCAATAAGGTAAATTATGAATGTCCTAATTGAGGCTCTTTATACAAAGAAAAAGGAATATTGAAATTTGTCAAAAAAAAAAACATAACTTCAAAAATTCATATTAAAAACTTGGTTTTCAAGTAGCTTAAAGATGTTCCCCTTTGGAGATGTGTGAAACGAGATTTTGAGTTTGATGGGATGGAATAGCATGTCATTCTAAAGGGTTTTCAATGCAAAGCAATGTAGATATGACTTTGTGGCTTTTCAAAGATGAACGATGTAAAAACATCCGTTAACTACATGTTGTTTTGTTGTGTCTACCCACCATTGTAGTTTTAATGTGAGTGAACCTCTTGTATTTTTCACCAATAGTAATGAGAATTATGGAATCAGGACTTTATTTGTGAAGAATAAACTAAATTGAAATGGGTTAAAAAAACATGATTTTAGAAAGTCACATAAAGTACTTAGTTTTCAAAGGCTTAAAAATGTTATACAACAATTTAGAATTCCTTTCCTTATCCTAAAAGAGTCCTTTACAAGACTTAGAACCAAGGACGCATGGGAATCATTCTTAAAAGAGTGGTTTGGTATGGACCAACCAACTCCAAAGAACCAAAAGATGTTCCAGAAGGTCGTCTTGGTGGCACTGGTTTCAATTTACATCTTTTAGCACTCTTCAAATGTGCAATGATTCCTGACCACAAAACCACCACCATCTGATGGTAAATATACAGAACACTTCTTTGGACAAACACGGAATGTTTTCCCACAACTTTCCTCCCCACCATCTGATATTAAATACACGGAGCACTTCTTTTGACAATTTTCCATTTAATGTATAAACGCACAGAGCACTTCTTTTGACAATCTTCCATTTAATAAATAACTTCTCAGATATGCCGATGACCTAAGATATGTTGGGATGGTTGAGTTGTGTTGGATAAATTAACAGGTGAATTGAGTCATATTTATTTAGGATGGAAGGTGGGAGTTGATTAAAGTAATCTTCAAGCTCATAGTAAGACTTCAACCGAGAGGTTCTCTAATTCTTGGAATTTCATAAATGGCAGAATTGGAATTAGATTTGTAAAAAAGGGAAGAATGAAGAAATTTAACATGTGATCCAGAGTTGCTGTTTTTGACAGAATCTAGCAAAACTAGATACCCAACCTATTACTGCAGTGATCTTCGTTAAAAAATTACAAATAATAAAAAGGTGGTTGTTCGATTACCTATGAGATCCTATGATATATCGCACTACTACCCACATCTTATGCACAATCATAAAAAATTATCTCCTTCGTTATTCTATTTTGAGTTATTTATAAGCCTAAAAGTATATCTAACATTGGATCAAATCAAACATATCCAGTTTTTTCTTTGAAAACTCAAAATGCTTTTTGAAATCATCAGATAATTCCTGTGAATAAAACTTACAAGTTTTGCTTCCAGATAGAATTCCAACTGGAATATTTCTTAATTTTAGGACTTACCCAAACAATAAGCATGCTTCCTAAATACTTTTATTTTTCCGGCAAAAGAGCTGACAACATAAATTAGTTCAACTGGGACAGATTCAAGTTAGGGTATTATGTTTCCAGCTGACAGTTTATGTGGGAGATCATTTTTCCAGTGTCAAGGTTGTAGTCTATGTAGGGAAAAAGCAAAAGAAAAACGTAAAGGAGATAAGAATGAGAGGACGAAGAGAAGAGAACCACATAGATACGTGGAAGCTTTACGAAAGAACGGTGAAATTAAATTAAATCATTTAAGCACCTTTGAGTTGGTTAAGCAAAAACGATAACGACATACCAGACCATGCATTCATTTACCCTAACTTTTGATGTGAAAGGTAAACTTTCAAAGGTTTTTCTATTATATGAGAAATGTAAATGTAACTGAAAGGTCATCAAAAGAAAAGCTTCGTAGATTTAATATATTTGTATTATGGACAATAAAGTGGTGGATGAACTTGGGGTTTGTGCGTGTGTATGCTAAGTTGCCAACAAACCTTTGGACATTATTGTTGAATATGTTGAAGAGGAATAGGATATGCAATTCATTAATAATAGTTTCTTTTGATGCAATAATACGAGTTGATGATCATAATAAGTGATATTAGAGCAAGTTGTAGATTTGACTCCCAATAGGTTGCTGGAGGGAGGGAGGATTGTTGGGCTTGATGGATAGTGTGTATGTATGCCAGATCAATAGAGGGCCTATGAACACTAATAGTAATAGTAATAACATTTTGTAAGTGGTAAAGCTTGAAAGTCTTAATAATTAAGTGCATCATTTCCGTTTGAATGCTTCTAATAGATGTGATTGGAAGTGTTGTCACTGATATGATCTTCTGGAACCTTGTGGCTTTTCAAAGTCGTTCGGATCAGCAAGGTGCCTGACACTATTGCTTTGAAAATATTCCAATGTGTTCATGTTTCTGAAACTCATTGTCCCGAAGCTTCCTTTTTAGCATCGGAAGAAATTCTAATGTTGCTGTCTAAGATTTTCTTCTTTTTTTTTTTTCTGCGAAAGGAATTTTGTAAACTTTCTCCGAGACTGTCAAAAAAGTGTAGGATTACCTTTCAGCTTATGGTGACGAAGACTTTGGTTTACTAACTAAGAATTACTAGAAGTATGGAACAATTTATTGAAAGGCTCCAAAAGTACTTAGTTCTTTGTTACACTATAAAAATTGTGTTATGGATATTATAGATAAATATGCTTGGTAAAATTTGATTTTTAACTGATCATTTTTAGTTTACTTAGTGAACAAGCAGCATTTAATTGAACAAAGTCGAACACCTCATTCTAATGGTGATCCTTTTTCCCTTCTTTTTTTTTAAAAATTTATTTTAGTCAATTACTTAAGTAAGAAAAAATCCGTAATAAATAAAAATTATATTGAAGAAAATCAAATTTTATTGGCAATTATTAAAATGTTCATATCCAACTTAAAAGATAATTTAATAATTAATGAACAAAATTTTCAATAGCTTCCTTAATAGTATAAATTTTATTGCCCACGTCTTATCAATAATAAACTTCGGAGAACTTTCCCTCCATGTTATGTGTTTTTCCATCACGGATTCTTCTTGCCACCTTCAAGAACCCCGACAGGAATGCTTTAACGTCTATGACCACCTTTTGTTTGAGTGGTCTCCTTTACAAAAAGAAAAACCACTAAAAAGACGGCCGTCCAATGTGGTGAAAGCATCTATAAACCTTTTCAACGGCTGTCCCATCAGTTCACACCGGAAAAGCCATGAACGAACGTTATAATTGGATTCTTTCAGGACCCTTACTAATGGAATTGTAACTGCAAAAATTGATATACGAGAAAAAGGAAAAAAGAAGAAAAGAAAAGGATAGTGCAATCACAAATGCTGGTGTAGTTTAGAACATGGAAAGTAATTTGTAGGCCATTCTCATTTGCCGCCCAACCAAGAGTAGCTTCCCTAGGCCATTCTCTTCGCATTCTAGAGATATTTTCCCATTGGTAAAGGTAATTATACTCTCAAATTATCACCACCTAGAACAGTATTTTTACTAACATATATGACGTCAAGAAAGATTTCGTCAGAGATTCTCAATATCTTCCAGTATAAATATGTGCCAACCACATTAAGACTTAAGAAGCTCTACATAGAGAAACTTGATTAGATATTCTACCTAATCTTCTAGTGTGTGGCAATGGGCTCTCTTCGAAACTCGTTGGAGTTACTTTCTTTGTTCTTCTTCTTCTCAAGTTTTTCAGCTTGTGCTTCTGATACAGAGTTTAAGTTTCCAAGGTTAGGAACAACACGGATAACATCGCTGCATGAACCCCGAACCACATCTTCATACAACTCTATCGATCTCAAAACATTTTATTACACCCAAACACTTGATCACTTCAACTTCAGGCCTGATAGCTACGCCACTTTTAAGCAGAGATATTTGATCAACTTTAAGTACTGGGGCGGGGCGGACTCGAACGCACCAATTTTGGCATATCTTGGGGCAGAGGCACCCTTGGAAGATGATTTATCCGTCCTTGGGTTTCCCAATGATAATGCCCCCCGCTTTAAGGCCCTCCAAGTGTACATAGAGGTAAAGTGAACTATCACCAAACTCCCACTCCCTTAACATGTTTTGAAAGACCCTAGCTCGTTATTGTTTTATATTATTTATTTCATGACAGCTCTCCACTAATCAACATGTTCTTGTACGGATTTGGAAGTGAAAATTATGATATTCTTGACATGTTACTGCAATCTTCGATTGACAAACTGTTTGTATTCTATATAGCATCGGTACTATGGGAAATCGGTACCATATGGATCCATGAAAAAGGCTTTGAAGAATGGGACAACTCGTGGTTGTTTCAACTCCGCTCAGGCTTTAGCAGATTACGCTGCTGTGCTCTTACACGTGAAGAAAAATTTGTCTGCAGAAAATTCTCCAGTAATCGCAATTGGAGGATCCTATGGAGGAAGTAAGTCTCCATGAATCCATTCTCTGCCACTACGTAGCATATTAACAAGTAGTCACTAACTTTATCCCTTGTCTTGAATATTTCGTTTACATAATTTTGCAGTGCTTGCAGCATGGTTTCGGCTGAAGTATCCGCACGTTGTACTCGGATCGCTCGCTTCTTCAGCCCCAGTCCTGTACTTTGACGGCGTTTCACCAAAAGCCGGATACTATTCTGTAGTATCAAAGGATTTCAAAGTAAGAGGACAAATTTTTTGATATTTTAGATCTACAATTAAAGTATGTTTAAAGCCTTGAAAAGCCTAAAATAACTTTGATTTTCTATGCAGGAATCTAGTAAAAGTTGCTTTGAAACCATACAGCAATCATGGACCGAAATTGATAGAGTCGCTTCCGGGCCTCGTGGTCTTTCAACCCTTAGCAAGAGATTTAATGCTTGCCGGTAAC
Organism: Casuarina equisetifolia; assembly: GCA_028551475.1. Lineage (NCBI taxonomy): Eukaryota > Viridiplantae > Streptophyta > Magnoliopsida > Fagales > Casuarinaceae > Casuarina > Casuarina equisetifolia. The sequence goes on along the minus strand of CM052358.1, from coordinate 20,306,266 downwards.
TAATAGCACTTTGTTTTATTGTATGCATTTCTTTACAATTCCAAACTCTACTTAAAAGTTTTTTTTCTGTTTCACAGTCGGCTAAAAAGAACTTCTTATCTGAAGGACTATTTAGACGATATATATACTGATGCAGCTCAATATAATCATCCCCCAAAATACCCAGTAAACGTTATCTGCACAGCCGTTGATGGAGCCGCTGTGGGAACTGATACTCTTGGCCAAATATATGCGGGTGTTGTTGCTTATATGGGAAACCGGTCATGTTATGACACGAATGAATTCAATTTTCCGAGTGATACAAATGAAGGGTGGAGTTGGCAGGTAAATTTCTGTTTTATACACTTTACAATATCATAAAAATCATTGATCTCACACCAGTGTGAAGTTTTCTCTGCTTCTGTTACTGGCTTCTGGGGACTTGGGATGCATCGGATTTATTGGGCCTGGTGGGTGACAATATTCAATTGGAATACCTTGTGGCTGGTCATTAGGTTTAAACTTATTGGCAGAATGGCCGCGGGTATAACATTTGGTATTCGAGCTAAGTCTCACGTTGCAAGTTTGTGGAAGGGGAAAGGGCTATCATCTTATGGGTGAGTGTGAGTTGCCGTAAAGTGAGCCTCCGGGACATCGGATTAGAAGCGTGGTAAAGTTGTTATAGGACCTTTTGGCAGGACAGTCGTGCGTATAACGGCCGCTAGCTGTCTTTTTCGTTTCTTTTTCCTTGAGAGAGGGAATGAGAAACTTTGTACCAAATACGAACATGAGTGCTGTGGGTTGGTTAAAGTTATGTGACTTTTCTACATTTACAGAGCTGTAGCGAGATGGTTATGCCAATTGGCCATGAATCCGAAGATTCTATGTTCCCACCAGAACCTTTCAGTCTAAATAAATTCATGAATCAGTGCAAAAGTTTGTATGGCGTCCTGCCTCAGCCTCACTGGGTGACCACTTATTACGGCGGTCAAGTATGTTCCGATTTATCTTCTTTAAACATTTGAAAACTATTTCTGATGCTTCTTATTGATAATAACTCTCGATGCATCTCACATTGTCAAATTGCAGGATTTAAAACTAACTCTCCATAGGTTCGCTAGCAACATCATATTCTCCAATGGACTAAGAGATCCCTACAGTAGCGGCGGGTAAACAAAAGGCTCAACTTCTCAGTTTTCATTATCTTTGGAAGTGTTTAGACTTATGATTAATATAACTATTTGGTCTTTTGTCATAGGGTCTTGGAGAACATTTCTGATAGCATCCTTGCCGTCTCTACCGTTAATGGTACACATCTCAGTAAGCTTGTTAATTAATCACCAAAGAAAAAGAATACCTAAGAAAACTAAATAAGGCAAACAAAACCTCAGTCAAAGAAACCGTCAGAAAGAAAGAGATTTCCATCTATCATATGATATGGTTAATGAATTTCCCCATAACTGTTGCCATACAAGTTTATGAGTGTATCTTTCAAGGGATTTTTTAGGACTTAAGTGGAGTGAACATCCAATTTCTGCAGGTTCTCATTGCTTGGACATACTCAAGGCAAACGACAGTGATCCCCAATGGTTGGTCATGCAAAGAGAGAAAGAGATCAATATAATTGAAAATTGGATTGCCAAGTACCAGGCTGATCTTCTGGAGTACGAACAGCGCGTTAGGATGCGATCTTAGAAGAGCTCCATACACATTTATGAACAAGAATAATGGAAATGGAGACTGGAAGCTTGTTTTGCTGATTTGCAATTTGAAATCATTGAAAGATATAAAGTATTTTATATTCCTGCACCTGGATCGATTATTGCGCAATGTATGCTAACAATATGGAAGAAATAATCATAATGGGAATCACAATCATAATCATCTAGTTTCAATTTTTTCTTAGGTGGAATCCACCAGCTCTTAATGGATTTGGAGTCCGTTTACTTTTGGGTCCCTTTATTTAAATCTATGTGGGAAAAGAATCTTATCAACCCTATCTTCAATCATACCCTAAAAATTCAATGGTGGTGGAGCATGCAACCCCATTAAAGTTTTTTTTTTTTTTTGGGTCATATTCTTTTCGTTAAGCCTTCAAGCACAGTTAATTGGTAGAGACACGAGTAAAGTTGGAGTTCTTACGTCATTCAACAAAGATCAATTCCACTCTATTCTTCTTTTTACCCGAGTGCTGAGGAATCTCATGAAAGAATAGCAAAAAAAAAGTAACTATACAGCCTTGAAAAGAAGTGCAGTCAAACGAAATGACTCCTAGAAAAAGTGTAGCAAATGGACTTCCGCATTTCCAACCGTGGAGGGGATGCTCTCAAGTTGTTTGTCCTTAAGTGTTAAATAGTGTTGTTATTATCAAATATCACGTCATGATGTGAGTCATACTCGTTTCAGAAAGTGTATAATATAATTTTCATGCTTGTAATAGGTTTTATTATTTTTCCTTGTTGAGTCCCTTATATCTCTTTTATATACATATGCAAAGCAAGTTTTCCCCATTAAGTGGGCCTTTTGTTATTTCTCCAAAGATAGGCATCAACTCATATAAGGCCCTAATAAGGAAACTCCACTTTTAGTATAGGACAAAAGCCCAATATGCCTCCTCTACGTTAGGAAGTGATATTCTACTAACATGAAAGGCCAATTGGCTATCAATCTAGAAAGGAAAAGCTTACTCTATTACCATATCAAGTGGGCTCCATGGTATTTTTTTGAAAGCACTCATCAGAAAAGAAAAGCATTAACTCATATAAGGCCATAGAATGAAAATCCACTTTTAATATGAGACAAAATCCCAACATGTCCCCTTCATGCTAGGAAGTAATATTCAACTAACATAGAAGGTCTTATGGCCATTGGCTTAGAAGGGAAAAGGCTTACTATTAAGTGGCCCATGTGGTATTCTTCTAAAAGTGTTTATAAGTGAAAAAAGTTACTAATTCATATAAGACCTTAAGAATGAAACTTTATTTTTGGTATAGGATGAAATCCTAACATTTCTCCTCCACGCTAGGAAGTGATATTCAAATAACATGAAATGCCTTTTGGCTACAGGTTAGAAAAGGAAAAGCCTAACTTTGATATCATATTAACTATGCTCTTTGATATTCCCCCCGAAGCACTCTTGAGGAAAGATAGATGCTAACTTATATTCATAAAACTTTACTTACTATGCGGGATGAAATCCTAACAATTACTTTTCCACCTCTTATTCTCTTTTCTTCTTCCTACTTACACTTTTCACTTCTAAACATGTGTCAAAGCAAGTCTTATGGTAGGCTAAAAAAAAAAGGAAGTCAATAGCTTTTCTTTCAATCTCAACCATTAATCCCAACCTTTTTAAGCTTTGATGCACAATCTTAAAGTTGCTAGGTTTAGAATGCATATAGGTCCAAAAAAAGATCAAGTTCCTTGATAAAATCATAACTTAATCCATATATCATGAAGAATTAGGATTAAAGTCATACAGTAGTCTGGGTATGGCTATTCCTTTCCATTAGTGGTAACATTATAAACTTGTTTCCTAACTCGATTAGCACCAATATGCAATGGCTTGATCATAACTAGACAAAAAAGATCACAAATGATAAAGACCTAGGTAGTAGAATATTGCATTATGGCATTCATCCTTAATGCAAAATACACAAACATAACAAGCAACTACAAGTTTATTTACACTACTCAGCTACTAGTTACATTACTCACCATAATGCTTTTATAAGGAACAACTATTCTACACTAAATGTGAGACATTAAAGGATGTCTAAATTTGTTTCACCCTGTGTGCATGCTTCTTCCTTTTTTTTTTCTTGCCTTACTATTTAACAACTAAAGTGTGAGAGCTCATTCTATAACCTTAAGGCATAAGTCTCAACAATAGGTGTGGTTGGAGTTGGTTTCACCTCATCACATTTTACCCAATATACTAACATAAGTATTGCACATGAAAATAAGCTCAAAATTAGGGCATAAGAGATTACAAAGCAAATGTCCATCCTTGTTATGATATCATATTAAAGTATAAGAGCTTATCCTAAAACTTTAAGGCATTAAGTACAAAAGTCTTATAAGGTCAAAAGCTTATTCTCACGCTTACAATGTGAAGACAATACTCATCTTTAAAACCAAGTCCTACCACACTTATTGTATCCTCATCATATGAATCTACATAAGTCATAACAATTCCAATCCTTTTAAATTTTGGACACTAAAATTGTTGGAATATGTTTTAATGATATTAGAATGTATTAACATTTTAGTGATAAGAAAAAGATAATTAAAATCATTTTTTTATTTATTGGATTTTATTAGAAAAATGATACTGGAATATTTTGTAGGAAAAGCTTGAATTAGCAAAGCCCAAAGCTACACGAGCCTAAACACAATTAGGCTCAAGCAACTTAAGCTCGGCATGCAAGTAACCTAGTTTTCATGACCCACGACTCAATTAAAAGTGCACGACTTAGATTAAGCAACCTATGAAGCCTACTTGTGTGAGTGCCCCGTGAGTGTGTGCTTAACCCAACATGACTCGTGAACCTAAGCAACCCAGAAACATTGTTCAACATCACTGCCTCTTATAGTTAAAAATGGTCACTAGAAACAATTCAAATGATAGTGAAAGAGTATTCAATTGAAAACTAACAAAGAGTAAAACAAATCTATGAAGAAAAATCAACAAACCATTGCTTATAAAAGATTAATTTGAAAAGATTAATGTGTTGTTTACAACTCATGACCTAACTAGTAAAAAGAGAAATTGGAAGTAAATTAGAGAGTTTCTAAAGTTGAAATCATGGGGCTTTGGTAAGTACAAAGTTAATCCATCAATTTGTGAAACACCTATGAAGGATTACTTCAAGATTGAAGAGGATTAAAGGGGATTCAAGTGAAACACATATTCTGACTTGGAAACCCATTTTTGGCTCCTTAGAGCTCCAAATTAGTAACTTAAAATTTGGACAAAATGATGGTGTTTTGGAGCATAGTTTTGAATGGAATTAAGACAAAAAGCCAACCCCATCTCCATTCACTTTTAACAACTCAAAATTGGATGGAGAAAAGGAAAGAGAAAGCTCCTAATAGGAAGAAGATGTGATCTTGCTCAGAGATGTCAAAATGACTATTTAAAGGTGAAATGTGAGTTATTTTGAAGCTATTTGAGAACATCATACTCACTACTATTTAGTTGGCCAAAAATCATAAAGAAAGCAAACATCTTATACTCTTCATTCAAGTTTATACAACTCATGAATTTGTTCTTATTGGGTGACTATATTCTGAACTCATTACTTACTTATTAGAGAATCAATTTATGCTTCAATATAAACTATTATTAAGTTGATTTTCTAAAAGTAAAAAGTGCTAGGGCTTGAACAAATTTGGGACTTTTGTCCAATTCATTTTGTAAAAGCTTTGTAGCATTTGTTAAAGGCTTTTAAATTGAATTTTGTATATTTTGTAAGAAGTCTAGTTCCAATATTGTAATATTGAGGTAAGAATTTGTAACCAAGTTTAAGAGATTAGTTATCCCTTGTAATCAATTAGTTAATTGATTAGAGAGTGACTCTAGCAAGTTGTTGCTAGAATGGGGTGGAGTAGGTGCTAAGGTGGCTTAGGCTGAACCACCTTCCAAAAATACTTGTCTATGTGTGATTGTGTTTTGTGTGAGTTATTTATTTGCTACTATAAAATTGATTTACATAGATAAAACAAAAAAGACAAGAATTTTTGAGAAACCTAATTCAGTCATCCTTTTAGATTACTATAGAATCCAACAAAAATCATAAACAAGTAACATCGGCTTCAAACATCCTCATTTTGGTTTCTATGTGGACTTATGATTGTATTACTCATTGACCATTCAAAATAAACATCTACTCTTATATTTATGGCCTTTTACCCATTTCTCATTACAATGGTAACACAATACTTTTTCAAATCTAGATTGTATCTATGTCTAGCTATTGCACTACAAGGTACCTTTGAGTCAAATAATGTAATTTAGTCTTTAAAAGTCATAATCTCTAACTTGTTACCAAGTAGGTGGGAGGTACTGCTACTTGAAAGTGTTACAATATCACCAAATTGACCCTTTCATACTTTAACCATGAAGCTACTTTATACTCATGAAATAATGCTAATGTAAAAGCTTACTTTTGAGTAAGGTGTAAGATATGGATTTAACCTAAAAAGGGGGACTGAATTGGGTTTAGTATTTTTCTTTTAGTTTCTTTCTCGAGTTACATGTTTGCAACAAATAAAATTAGAAAATTCTTACAACAAAACTTTGTAGGTGCTTCAATCCAATATTCTTGAAACCTACGCCACCCGTTTACGAACTAGTTATAGGTAGTTAAGGAGTACCCATTACTAAAATATGAAAGATACACTTAAATTTTGCACCACAAATCCTTGTTCTCCTGACAAAGACTTCAAGCTACCCAACTTACAACAACAACAACTTCAAGTTACATTTCTTAAAACACAAAAAGAAGCCACACAACTTATGATAACAAAAACAACAACAACAATAGAAGGCCATCTACTTTATTCATTTTCCAAAATAAAATTAATCAACACGATTTGAATAATGACATATTAGAATTCTCACAAAAGTTGTATGATAATCAATTAAAACACGAGAATATACAACAACCAATTTCTTCGCAATTACTTCAAATCGTAGGATCCGATTATCATGCAATCAAGAATCTTGCAATCTCCTTTTACACAACAAGAAGAAAGCGTTAAATTAAGCTTATCAACAAAGAACGACACTTCAATTTTGCTTTGATGATCATATACATATGAAGCCTCAATTTCAATCTAGTCATTATTTGAAATTCGAAGCCTTAATCATCAGATTTGTCAAACATATGCTCAAGAAACTTAAGATAATGAAAAATAACTTTCTTTTTCAATCAAAATTATAATCACACTAAGCGGGATCAATAGAGATTACAAGTGTTGGTGATAAAAATGATAATGAAAAGATTTTAAGTTATTTCCAATATATCTGGGGAAATGACCTTATCTTTGAAATGCGAGAATATGAAATCAATAATTGTTCCAATATTTCATTCCTTGCTTGGTTTTGATTGAAATAGTTTTAATTCTTAGATAAGTTTCTTGATACATTTATTTATAATTGTATATCAACAATGTAAAGAATCAAATTAATAACACGGAATTCCCTTTAGCCCTCAATTTTGGTCTTCCCAAAACTAGCTCTTTTTGGTCTTCTTAATCTTCACAAACCACACACATTGTGCTGTAACAATCTATTTGCTTTATATCTATCCTCAAATCTAGGTTTCTATGCTCATATGAAGCATGATGAAATTAATTTTCATTTTATTTGTAAGTAAGTAGATTAGAAATAAGTTGTTATCTATTCACTTTTTCTCGTCTGTTGATCAAATTGCTAATATCTTTACCAAGGATTTTTCATCCACTCAATTAAAAATGTTTCAAAACAATCTTACAATTTGATCCAACCCATCAACTTACGAAGGGATATTAAACTATAAAAAATCCTAATGCAAAAGATGTAGAAGTTGACACGTCAGCATTGTCATGTGTCACCTCATTAAACCATGTGGATGCACATGTCAGAAATGTGAGCCACATAAGCCTTCATCTTCGTGAAATTGTTTGAGTGCCGTCTCTTTTCCCTACTTCTCCGGCATCTTCTGTGTTGCTATAAAAGAACGTCTCACATAGAATCAAGTGGTGATTCCACCTACCGTAATCATCTTAGCTATGGGAAGAATCACATAGCACCAACCATACCTAAACTGGAAATTTCAAATTCCTTCCATGTACTTTAGAATCAAATTAGGTTTTTCCCATTTGTAATTTTTACATTAATTACATATATTTCCATTCCATTCTTGTATAGGTCTCATTTGCCTATAAATTGAGACTGAGTTGTAAACATATTTCATCGAATACAGAAGTATTTTATTTCTCTTGTTGTTCTTGGTGTTCGTTGTTTGTGTTCAAGAAATCAAAAGATTTCTTGTGTTCTTTGTTTTCTCTATTAAATCCAACCAGAAGCTACTTAGAGCACGTTCGCTACGTGGCTCATGACTTTTAAAACCCAAAAATTCATAATGATTCCTTCCACTTTACGAGTTGTCTATTGAAAGTAGCATAAAAAAAAGAATAGACGCTTTGTTTACTATAGTTATTTGAGTACGTTAAGTTGCTAATATTCAACTCAAAAACTAATTCAAGAATTAGTGGAATTCATTTTCTAATAAGTAAAATTTTTAATATATTTCTTAAAAATATAAGATTTACTGTTCATATCTTCCTTTTGCTATGATAATTAAATTATCGAACTATAATAGTGTTGCATTGCACGGACAAGGTAGAAGCTCAAATTAATGGAAGTCTATAAAGGTTCTAAAGGAATCTTGACTTTGATTCTATGTTAAAATATTAATAAGTTTAATATTAAAGCCAAAAGTTGACTCTAAAATTTTTAGTAATCATTATCTTAGTAGAAGAATTTTTAACATCTTCCTTAATGTAGATCTCATTGGCCACATCTTAACACACCATTTTCTAAAATGGTCAAATTATCAAACCCATATATGGTACCCCATTATGTGAGCAATATGTGAGCTTTAATCAATGAGAGGCCTTTGGAATACAAAGGGGATTCTTAACTCTAATATCATATTAAGAGTTTTAGGGTTTTAAATTAAATGAATCAATCTAAGATTATAAGCATTGCACCATCATATAAACGTTTCTCCCGAATCTTTGGTGCTTCAATCTTCTCACAAGGTGTTGCATTACTAACGTTTATCCAAAAAATCTCCCTCATGGTAATTCAAGACACAAATAATATCTAAGAAGTGGCTACACAATTGTTTCTTCCGTTTTGTTTATTTCCAGGAGTAACCATCAATTGAGCTGGTTGTTGCCTACCGACTTCCTCAATTAGTAGTATTATGTGACGTTTTTAGGATTAGGCTTATGATGATTATAGATTATCACTAACTTCTAAAATTTTTTGGGTTCTGCACATTATACTAGGGATTATGCCCTGGTCATATTATTTAAAAATTTTAAAAATATTTCCCAAAAAAATAGAAAGTAGAAATGATACTGATAACCCCCTTTTTGTAATTATTCTTATCACAATAATATAATTCTAAATCTACATTTCCAGTTGGTAGCGGTATTCGCAGTATGTAAAAAAGCTTTTTGCATGTTTTGATTTCTTGGACAAAAATTACAAAAGCTTTGTGGAAGAAAGTCTTTAGTTCATTATTAAATTTATTTTTCTTTAGTATTGAAATAACAAGATAAGGCTAACAGTTAAGACCATTTAAAGTTCAAGAAATGAATTGAAATCACCGATAATTCAAAAATAAAATCAACTTCAAAATTGAGTTACAACCATTTTAGGTATGGTAGTTCCAATTTCACCTTCGCACTAACTTGCAATTCTAATTTGGGTGCCAAAGAAACAAACTTTACAAAAAAAGAAAACTTGTGTAGAAAATCAAAATTATTTATAGGAAGGAGTATCCAAATAAAAAAAGAGGAAGATAAACCAAACCACCACCTACTTGGAAGAAGCAAAAATCTATCACACATTAATGTTACGGGTTTGGCTTTTATCCCAAAAGATCAACTCAAAAAAAAAGTAGTTAAATTCTTTTATATGACTAGATTGCCTCATTTACTTTCTTGAGGTAGGAAAATAAATATTACATTATTTTTAACAATTAAACCAAAAGATCTAAACTTAATCATCGATCTCAACAAATTTCATTTAAAATTATCTCCAACCCAAGCCTATCACAGTCCCCGTCCCTCGACAAAGACCTAAAACATTAAATTACTACCACATTAGGTGTGGGACGGAACCATAGTGATCTTTATATCTTCTGCCAAAACCTCTTTGCACACAATCCAATACGTACTCCTTTTCTTGTCAGACACTCCTCCTCAATAGAGACTAAGTCAATAAAGCGAAATAGCAGTAACTAGGCCAATTATGCATACATACAGAAGCCTGGATTTACTATGGTGAAGCCCCCATCCACCAGAAGATTATGTCCGCTCACGTACTTCGACCCGTCGCTTCCCAAGTAAAGAGCAGCCTCGGCAATGTCCTCCGGCTTGAGAACCTCACCTTTAAGATTGGAATATACACGATAAACGCCATCATCGTCCAGCTTAAAGAAATCCTTGGCCAACGGTGTGGCAACCAAATATGGCGACACACAATTCACACGAATGCCAAATTGTACGAGCTCCACAGCGGTGTTTCTCATCAGTCCAACCACACCATGCTTTGAACTCGTGTAGGCATGCGGAGCAACCCCTCCTATTGTAGAGCACACGCTAGCCGTTTGGATTATGCTGCCCCGACGATTCGGGATCATCACACGGGCGGCATGCTTGGTGCCGAGGAAAGCACCTACGAGGTTAGTACCTACGACCTTCTCAAAATCAGCCTTGGTGTTCTCAAGGATGCTCGGTTTGGGTGCTCCAGTTATACCAGCATTGTTGAACATGATGTCTAGTTTCCCGTACTTGGAAACAGCAAGGTTGACAGCGTTTTCGATGTCGGATTCCTTGGTGACATCGCAATGGACGAAGGATGCGGAATCAGTATCCAGATCTTTGCATACTGAGTTGCCCAAATCGTCTTGGATATCTGCAATCACAACTTTAGCTCCATGCCTAGAGAAAAGCCTGGCTGTCGACTCTCCGATGCCGCTAGCTCCTCCAGTGATTACTGCCACTTTTCCTTCTAGCCTGTGACATTCAACATGATATTCTCTCTCGCGATCAGCATCTTTTTGGATGCCACAAAGTCCAAATGTTATACCACTCTTTAAGAAACTCACATAAATGTACAAGGAAAACAATTTAAAAATGATATAAAATTTAATAGACAAAGTTTAGGAGCATTGTTATTATTGTCAAAATCAAGAATAATATGAAAAATAAATTTCATCAGTTAAGGAATAAGACTTATAAATTGTAATAAATAGATCTTATCATTTAAGGGCACAAGACTTATATATTATATATTTAAAATTTATTTTTTAAAATATTATTATTATGAGCTACAAATAATATTTAAATCATTTATATTATATATTTTTTCATTTATATATAATAATTTACAAAAGAAAAGTATTCACTACCATTCACATCGTTCATTGAACCTAAACAATTGTTAAATCGCTTGTGCAGCTTTTTATATTCAACAAATTATTCTTTAAGTATCTATTTATAGCTTTTACATATTTAAATAATTTATCTTATCAACGGATTGTCTAGTTTTATTCCCTAATTTTCTTCTAGTTTCTTTATAAAAATTTTATGTGCTCATAACATTATTTAAAAAAAAAAAACTATAAATTCAAACATGACCTTTGGACTGGAGAGACTGTGCCATCCTTTATAATGTTACGAGACCGTTGAGCAGACCTCGTAACTGGCCCTTCGAGACGGAAGTCAAACTAAGGATTCTGGGAGTTTTGCTTTTTACTAGGAGCTATTTTGGCAGGATATGAAGGAATAAGAGTGGTTTATTGATAACGGGATCTACCCAAAACTTGGAAAAGGTTAAAATAGTACACCCTTCCTTATCCCGCGTGGATTCTTATATAGAGATCCCCTGGCTCTCCCTTTCTAGAACCCTCTACCCTCCCTTTACAAGCATCCCCGTTCCCTTCATGATGAAAGCTAACCCCTCCCTAGTCACTAGCACACTGTTACACGGAAGCGTCTCTGCAGCTACCTAAGTGTAAAGAACTAATCCCCTTGCAGGCGTGACAGCGGTTCAATGCTCCATGTTCTGACAATTTCCAGCCCCCTTCACATGCAACAACCGCCCCTTGCGTCCAAGGATGGTTAGCCACATGGGTTACTAAGTAGCTACCAACATGGCAGAGGGTTGTATCATCCCTCCCCCCTCAGCAAGGACCTTGTCCCCAAGGTCCAAGGTAGGATATCGTTCCTGCATGATTCGAAGCTTCTCCCAAGTGGCCTCACAAGGCGGAGTGCCCTTCCAGTGCACCAGAATTTGTTCCTTCTTTCCCTTGTAACGTCGATCTAGTATTGCTTGGGGAGTGGGTAGAATGTGATCTTCTTCATCGGTAAAAGTCGGAAGCTCATTTTGTACAGGACAATTAACTCCCACATGGCGCTTTAGTATCGAAACATGAAAGGTTGGGTGCAGCTTGGACCCGAGCGGTAACTTTAACTTGTAAGCAACTGGACCCACCCTCTGGAGCACCTCATAAGGACCAAAAAATCATGGGGACATCTTGAGATAGCGACGAACGGCCACTAACGACTGCCGGTAAGGTCGAAGTTTGAGATAGACTTGCTCTCCAACCTTGAATTGCACTTCGCAGTGCTTGGCATCATAGTAGCTCTTCATTTTGGATTGGGCTCTTTTAAGTTAGAAACGTAGCTCCTTAAGGATGGTGTCGCGATCACGAAGCTTTTTGTCTACTGACTCCACACTTGTAGCTCTAGAAACATAAGTCAGAAGGCTAGGCGGTTTCTTGCCAAATACTGCTTCATACAGCGTCTTGCTCGTGGTCGAGTGACAACTCGTGTTTTAGCTATACTCCGCCCAGGATATCCATTTTGCCCAGCTCTTGGGTTCTTCTCCCACGAAGCAGCGCATATACATCTCCAAGGTACGGTTGACCACCTCTGTTTGTCCGTCAAATTGGGGGTGGTAGGTTGTGGAGTAGCAGAAACAGGTTCCTTGCAATCTAAAGAGCTCCTTTCAGAAATTCCCAGTAAATAATGGGTCCCGATCGCAAACCACACTTTTAGGCATGCCATATATTTTTAAGACATTATCAAAAAAAACTTGAGCTACTGATTCAGCAGTGTAGGGATGTTTCATCGGCACAAAGTGGGCAAACTTACTTAAGCGGTTAACCACCACAAGTATGGAGTTCTTACCTAGAGAAAGCGGCAAGCCATCGACAAAGTCCATTGAAATCTCTTCCCAAATTTGGTTGGGAATCTTTAATGGTTGGAGGAGTCCTGGCGGGGCTAAACTTTCCCATTTTTGTTGTTGGCACACCTCGCATCGTCTCACCACTTCCTCTACGTCTCGCCTCATGCCTTGCCAAAAAAAAAGCCTCCTTTACCCTTTGTAAGGTTTTGAAGTTTCCCTCGTGATGCGCTCCATGGACTTGCGATATAATGGTCTGTATTAGATTTGAGTCCTTGGGCAAATATACACGCTACTTGAAAAAGATCACTCTGTCCCGGAACTCCTAGGGTCCCAATGCCTCACCCGATTTAATTCTAACAATAAGATTTTGTAAATCTGCACATTCTGATACTTCTTCCTTTACTGCCTCCAGCCACTTCAGCACTGGTTCAGAAACTGTGAAACACCCAAGGACTGGGTCTTTCTTTTTGACCTCATCAAATTGTTTTTTGGATTCTTCCTGTTCATGCTACCGAGAAAGAGCGTCGGCCACTCGGTTAGCCTTTCCTGGCGTATACCAAATCTCGAAATCGAACCCCATTAACTTAGATAGCCATCGATGTTGGGTAGGGGTAGTCAACCGCTGATCCCAAAGGTGTTGGAGACTTTGTTGGTCAGTTTCTACCACAAATCTGTTTCCTAGCAAGTAGTGGTACCATCGTTGCACCGCTAGTACCAGAGCCATCATCTTTTTTTCGTAAGTAGAAAGCCCCAGGTTTCTTCCACTGATGGCTTTACTGAAATAAGCGATCGGCCTTCCTTGTTGCATCAAAACTGCCCCTACTCTTTTGCCGGAAGCATCACACATCACTGTGAAGATTAATTCGAAGTTAGGTAAAGCCAAGATAGGAGCTTCCGATAAGGCTTTCTTGAGAGCTTCAAAAGCCTTTTCTGAGGCTTCTTCCCACTCAAAATACCCCTTCTTAAGTAATCTGGTTAACGGTGCTGCTATTGTGCCGAACCCTTGCACAAAACGTCGGTAATAGCCTGCAAGGCCGAGAAACCCACGTAACTGCCTTACTGTGCTAGGTCACCTCCACTCCGTGACTGCCTTTACCTTCTCTTGATCAACAGACACCCCTTTTTGATTAATCACATGTCCTAAAAAGCTAACTTCTTCTAGCATAAATGCGCACTTAGATTCCTTTAAATACAAACTATTTTCCCGTAGTAATTCTAACACCACCTCCAAATGCCGTAGATGCTCTTCTTTAATTTTGCTATAAATCATGATGTCATCTAAAAACACTTGTACAAACCTCCGAAGGTATGGCCGGAAAAGGGCGTTCATGAGTGTTTGAAATGTTGTCGGTGCGTTAGTTAGCCCAAAGGGCATAACTAGGAATTCGTAATGCCCGTTGTGAGTACGAAAGGCAGTCTTATGCACATCTTCAGGTTGAATTCGGATATGGTGATACCCAACATGAAGATCCAGCTTAGAGAATCTTTCTGCACCATGCAATTCGTCCAAAACCTCGTCCACCGTCGGCAGGGGGAACTTATCACGTATCGTCCTCTTGTTCAACTCCCGATAGTCGACACAGAGACGCCAGGAGCCGTCCTTTTTCTTGACCAGCAAAACAGGCGAGGAGAATGGGCTTGTGCTCTGCTGAATAAACCCAACCTCTAACAACTCTTGTATGATCTTTTCAATCTCAGTTTTTTGCATGTAAGGATAATGGTAAGGCCGAACAGACACTGGTTGATTAGGCTCGTTCAACACGATTGCATGGTGATAACTCTATTTTTATAGAGTTATTTTACCTAATTTAAATAATAAATTCTCTAATGTTTGTGAGAAAATATTTGAATTCCTCTTTATTTACTTAAATTTGTCTTATTTATGTAGCATAAGGAGGCATGAAGAAAAAGAACAAGCATGGAGAACCTGGCACTTATTATATGGCAGAAGATGGTCAAATTATCAAGGTGAAGGAAATCAAGATGGGCTTGGGCTTGGGCTTTGGATAATTGTTATTAGATTTTTATTGTTATTGTCTTTTTTAAATAATTAGAAAACCTAGTCCTATTAGGAGTCCAAAGCCTAATTAATATAGAAGTCTAAAACCCAATTGTATTGGGAATCCAAAACCCAATGCTATTAGGATAAGGAGAAAGTTCTAGATCTCATACCCTATATAAAGGAAGAGCCCTGCATAGAAGAGAAAAAAAAGCAAGAGAGAAAAGAAGTTGCCGCTGAAACCAAGGAGGAAATTGAGCACAACTCAAGAGAGATGCCAAGAATTCAAGATTTCTTGAAGAGAAGACAAAAAGGGTGACAGACTTCTTGTTCTTGGATTCAAGATGCCTTCTTTGTTTCTTATTATTGTTCTTCCTCATTATTTCATTATGTTCTAAACTTCTTTTGTTAGAGCGAAGATGTAGCCTAACTATGATGATGTGAATCCTATAAGTTTTTATGTTTTGCAAGATAGTTTATTTATGTGAGTTATATATTATTATGCTTAATGCTTTTAAGTGATTGGCCACCATTTGAATGATTTGATGTGCATGTTAGAGACTGAAAGGTAATAATATGCAATTGCTTCTTATAATATATAACCATGAATTAAATGTGGATAGACATATACCATGTTATTTGTGTGGCTTTTGGTGATAAGATGATCGAAAGATTTATTGTAAACCAGGAATATTCATAGATCCTAATGCATTTGGTTTGTTTCAATTCACATATAGAGATATAGTGAATTAATGAACTAAATAGGTTTACTATACCTAGACATAGGATAGTAAATAAATTAGGAAATTCCGCCATCACATAGATAATATCATTCTTGCAGGCATAAACTATGGAAATTCATATCTAGTAGTTATGGTGAAATCGGAAGCTCTAACATGTGTCTCATCTTGATTTTTCCTACTTGGATTCAATTTTAATTAGTTTTGAGTTTTTATTTTAAAAATTTTAAATTTTAATTCATCTTCAACAATATTTTGATTTGCTAGATAAATTTTAGGATTAATTCATCATTAGTACTTAATTAGTTTAGTATTCACCAATCTTCGTGGGACGATACTTTTCTCATCATTATATTACTTGTTCGACATGTTCACTTGCATTTAAATTTCACCGAACACATGGTCTTGAGGCTAAGTAGGAGGAAACCCCTGTGGCTCTTGGAACACTTCTTTAAATTGGTCCAGCAGTAGTCCCAACTTTCCTTCTCTGTCAACTTCATTCTCTTTCCCTAACTGCGTTATTCCTGTCATCATAAAACACAACGCAATCCCTTCACAGGCCTTGGCTAATTCCTTGCTCATTCGCACCCCATCAATAAGCTTGTTCACCGATGCATTACCACCTTGAAGCTTTATGGTTTTACCACCCACCGAAAATTCCATGCTTAATTTTTCAAAATCCCACAATATGGGGCCAAGGGTCCTTAACCACTGAGTATCCAACACCAAATCTATACCCACCAATGGCAATAAAAATAAATCTACCCCAAAGGTGACTCCTTATAATGATACCTTCATCCCCAAGCATTGCCTGGAGCTAACCAACTTATCTCCATTGGCTACTCAGACTCGAAATGTATCTTTTTTGTTGGCTTTTAGCCCCAATCGAAGGGCTATTCATTCGCTTAAAAAATTATGCGAACTTCCAGAATCTACCAAAACATGAATACAAGTCCGGAAATTACCTATGCCGCCCATTAACTGCATGGTTTGACCCGAGTCGACTCCATTGATTGCATTAAGCAAAATCTCCAGTTCTTCTTCTCCAAGCGGCACCAAGTCTCTGCAAAATTTACTAGCTGCCTCCTCCTCGACTGTCCACACTTCTTCTATGACAAAGAGTTTCTTGCATTGGTGGCCCGAAGTGAATTTTTCATCACAATGGAAGCATAGCCCCTTGGCTCTTCGCTCGACTAGCTGGGTAGGACTCATTTTTCGAATTGGAGTAAAGGATCGATTACCCCCACTACTAAAAGCCTCTTCCCGTCTCACAATGGCCGCTACTCGACTAGCTCAATGCCTAGACTCGTATAACCGAGCCAAACCGAGAGCTGCTGAAAGGGAGCCTGGGCGATTGGCTTGAACGTCCACCTGGATCCCATCCTTTAATCCAGTAATGAAGCAAACAACCTAGTGTTCAGGTGTCAGCTTGCTAATCCGCAACAGCAACTTTGAAAATTTATCGTAGTACTCATCCACAGTGTTCATTTGCCGTAGTTGGATCAACTCCCCGAAGACATTTTGATAATTCGTAACACCAAATCTCTCACATATTTCTGCGGCCAAAATTGCCCAAGAGAGCTCTCGGCCAGCATACTCCTCCTTTAACACCCAAAACCAAATTCTTGCATCCCCTTCAAAGTTCCAAGCAGTCATGCGTAACTTTTCATTTTCTGGCACCTCATAATATTCAAAATATTGCTCCGCCTTACTGACCCAATCTGCAGGGTCATCGTACTTCACCCCCTTCAGTCTTCCACTCTGGTCAGCGTAGTTGTTAACTCCCCTAGAGCCATTGCTCCCTACTCCGTTAGAACCACCATCCTCCCTATCATGACTTCGAGGGCTCCGAGAGTTCATCGAAGCAGTAAGCTGATGGAGGCTTTCCATAATATCAGCAAAACGCTGATTATTTTCAGCCTCTCTTCTAGCCATATCGGCTTCAATTCGCTCGAAACGAGCATTTGCTCCAATAGGATCAACCTAGCTCTGAGATACCATAATGTTACAAGACCGTTGAGCAGACCTCGTAACTGGCCCTTCGAGACGGAAGTCAAACCAAGGATTCTGGGAGTTTTGCTTTTTACTAGGAGCTATTTTGGCAAGATATGAAGGAATAAGAGTGGTTTATTGATAACGGGATCTACCCAAAACTTGGAAAAGGTTAAAACAGTACACCCTTCCTTATCTCGCGTGGATTCTTATATAGAGATCCCCTGACTCTCCCTTTCTAGAACCCTCTACCCTCCCCTTACAAGCATCCCCGTTCCCTTCATGATGAAAGCTAACCCCTCCCTAGTCACTAGCACACTGTTACGGAAGCGTCTCTGCAGCTGCCTAAGTGTAAAGAACTAATCCCCTTGCAAGCGTGACAGCGGTTCAATGCTCCATGTTCTGACAATTTCCAGCCCCCTTCGCATGCAACAACCGCCCCTTGTGTCCAAGGATGGTTAGCCACGTGGGTTACTAAGTAGCTACCAACATGGCATAGGGTTATATCAAATGCTTCGAGAGAAATTAAAAAAAATTAATCTAGAATGAACAAAAGGAAAATTGTCAATTCAATAAATGATGAATATATAAAAGCTCAGGAATGAAGAGGACGATCCAATGATTCTCATAGAAAGACATTAAAACTTTGCTCAAACCTTCTTGCAGCGGCCGCGAGTAGAGAGAAGCTTCCCATGGCACCAAATCTGCCGTAAAACTAAAGGCTCGAACTCACTGTGAACCCTCTGGAAGTGTACTTAAAAATAGAAAGCTTGAGGCGACAGACATTAGAAAGGCTACCTGTAACATGGACGACAAGTACGTCGCCTTCCATAGGAGAAAATTTAGCCTAGTATCCCCTAATTTCTCTGATTAGGAGAATAAATTAACCATTGCCGGCCTAGAAGCCAGTCAGAGAACGTGTCGTAGCGGGATTCATGGCCATCAACTCCCAAAAACTTAATATTCTCTCCCTTTCACATGGGTATCATGGGCGTTGTCTTCTCCATTCTATTAATTAACAAAACTTGCCTCGTTTTATCTCAAAGACCCGCCGGATTCCTGCCAGAAGTGCTGGTGCTGCATAAGGACGGAGGAAAATGAGGCAGAAAGGGTAGTTTTAAGGAAGGCTAAAATTTAAACCAAAGTAAATTCCGTGTTACAGGCTACAATCTTTACATTGAAAAGGTATTGTGGAACGAATGTAAATTATTAGCCTCGATCTAAAATAATTAAACATCGCAGTTAGATCAACTAGGAGCATCTCAACCGTTGGATCCGCACGAGTTGCTATGTGTTCAGACTTCGCATTACGTGCCCTGCCATTTTAAATATATGGCTGTGCAAAAGGCGTTTTGGTAGGGGCTGTCAGTGAGGCTCATTAATAAAAAAGATAAAGGCAAATAAAGAAATACTCTAATGACGTACTGTGGACTTATCCGAGGAAAAAAATTACTGTAATTATAATTAACAAATAAATAAAAAATTAAAACAATTATTTTTTTATTACTCGCAATCTAAATATAGAATGGTTTGCTTAAATATGTTGAAAGTAATGGAGTTGATTGCTGGTCTATACATCTTGAGAATAATAATCTTATTTAATAAATATGAATTTTGTTTATGATACAATGTTTTTGTGAAGATATCAACGAGCAAGTCTTTTGTATTAATATCCATTTTCTTGATTATATTTTCCTAAATTTTCTCCATTGTGAAACGAAAATTGATTTTAATATACTTAGTCCTCTTATAAAGTTTGTTCCAATATTGAGTGCCGTATCATTATCACAATGTAATATTATAAGTCTAGTTACTTTAATTCTAATCTCACAAACTATTATTATCATGACATAGTATTTAGATTCTACTAAGAATCTTAATACAATAGGTAGGTGAGATAGATGAGGCATACCAATCTTTGTAAAGTAGTGTCCATGATATCTTATTTGGGAAAGAGATGTATTTGTTTGACTAATGTACATACATGTCAAGTTAGAATATGAAATATTGCACTATGACTCAATCATCAATGTAAAAGAAAAATATTTTTTTTATTATTTTTGCTTGTATCACAATGAAAGATTTTGTTGCAAGCAAAGGAAAAAAAAAACTTCGGCAAAAGTTGAATACTAATAATAAGGTGTATAATATAATTTTCATGTTTGTAATAGGTTTTATTATTTTTCTTGTTTAGTTCCTTATATCTCTTTTATATATAAGGCTCATATTTCAAAAGCAAGTAGATGAAGAGCAAGCTTCTGCCATGTTACTTTTCTCCCTCTCTTTTCATTTTTCTTCCTTGTCCTTGTACTATTTACTTCTAGACCTGTATCAAAGAAAGTCTTATGATGGGCCAAAAAAAAGGAAGTTAATTAGCTTTTCCCTTAATCTCAACCACCAATCCTAACCTTCATGCTTAGATGCACAACCTTATTTATATACCTAAATAGCTCTTAGAGTCACCTAGTCTAGAATGCATTATAGTCCAAAACAAGATCAAGTTCCTTGATGGAATCCTAACCTAATCCATGAGCTATGAAGAATTAGGATCAAAGTCATGTAGCAGTCTACCAGTGGTTGTTCCACTCCATTGATGATAGCATTATTAACTTGTTCACTAACTCAATCAACACTTATAGGTAACGCCTTGATCCTAAAGAGATTAAAAAAGAAAATTAACAAATGGTAAAGATTTAGGCAATAAAACATTGCATCATGGCATTTATCCTCAATGCAAAATACACCAACATAACAAGCAACTAGAAGTTATATGCACTACTCAACTACACACACTATAATGTTAAAGTAATTAAAATGGAGATAAGACCAAAGTTAGGTCAAGTTAAGAATCTCGCTTCATCCTCTACTAAGAAACATGATGCTTATTGGATTGTCTCCAAGTCAACTACCAACCAGCACTCTTTCATAGATAACAAGCCTCAAGCCACCCCTTCTAGTTAACCATGTGGAGAGAAAGGTGACCAAAGTCTTAAGGAAGAACAACATTGATGTAGTGGCACTATCCTACCAACCATAATCCTATCCAAATTGCTAAAAAAAAGCTTCCTAGGAAGTTGTGTGATGGAGGCACAATCCAATGTGAAGACCAAATCTTGAACTTTATGTAAATCTCTTGGTAAGTCATAAAACATGTAAAAAGGACAACACCTCCTTGTTTTCAAAGGATGATTCACTTAGAGGCACTATCCCTTCCTTTAGATCAAATGACTACAAGACTTCACATAGCCTAGAAGAAGGTAGTTCTCTTGCAAATGGTCAAGGTTATTTTTTGACACACTTCCTTCAATTTAATTAATCACTTTTGACTATATATGTAAGATTGAAACATCTTTGTAACAAGTGAAGAAGTAACAAGATGTAACTTATATTATGTATGCTGTCATCTAGTTATAACAAACATTGATTTTCTTCTTACACTATTCAACTACTAGTTATATTACTCATTGCATTAAGCCTTCATAAGGAACAATTATAGTTCACTAAATGAAAGATGCTTTCTAAATGTTTAAATTTACTTCACCCTATGCACATGCTTCTTCCCTTTTTTCTTGCCTTATTCTCCAACTCCTACCACACATAACTTGTCCCAAACATGAGAACCCCCATTATTCATAACAATTTAAACTCCTTCAAACTTTGGACACCAGAACCAAAAGCAAGTACCATTGACTTTGAAGAACTTCCTTTTGGTTTTTAAGTAGGCTCATTCAAAATAAATGTTTAGTGTTACACTTATGGCCTTTTACCCATTTCTTATTAATAATGGTAACACAACATTTTTTCAAATCTAGTTCACATTTATGTTTGGTTTAATACATTGTAAGGGTGGCTTTGGGTCAAATGATGTGATTTAGTCTCTAAAATTGATGATCTCTACCCAATTGCCTATTAAGCAAGAGGTACTATGTCTTGAAAGTGTTACTATCTCAACCTTAGTTTAGAGGCAATTAACCCTTTAATACTCATGAAGTTCCCATGAATTCCTCATGTAATAATGATAATTTGAAAGCTAACTATCAAGCAATGTGTTAGAAATGGACTTAACCTAACAAAAAGGGTTAAATTGGGTTTACTATTTTTCTTTTAATATCTACAAATTTGTAGCAAATAAAATCAGAATATCCACACAACAATTTTTTGTTAAGTGATTCAATCTAATATTTTAAGAATCTATATCCACTCTCCTTACAAACTAGATAAGGAGTACCCATTACTAAAATATGATAGACACAATTTCAAACTTTTACACTACAAATCCTTATTCTTACAATAAAGACACAAACCACCCTAGTTACAACAACAATAACAATACACTCGAGTTACAACAACTTTAAGTCCCATGCTTAGAACAGAAGAAGAAGTCACTTGTATGCACCTTACTATCTTGTATTGATATATGAGACCTTTTTTTTTATAATGTTGTGTAAAGTCTATTAAAAATATATGAAATATATTTTGATGATTGGAAAAAAGAAAAATATTTGTAAAATTATTTTTGCATGTAGAATATTTTGTGCCATAAAGTAAATAAATTTAAGATCATTGTTTGTAATATTTATTGGCAAAATATTATTGGTAAAAAAAAAATTTCTCCATTCTCATGAGTATGTGTTGACTACGAGTTTATAAACTAAAATGGCTATGAAGTACATTCCATGGGTTGAATTATATGTTCGTTAAATGATGTGGGTTGAGCTACAGTGTTTTATTAAGTGGGCTGAACTTTATTTCCTATAATGAGCTTGTTGGGTTGAATTATAATGTGAAGTGGGTTGATTTTCGTGAGGCCCAAAAAATTATCCAAGCCCAAGATTTACTTTAAGTGAAATGCACATTTCACGTGGTATCGTCTCTCTTTCTTCTCTTTACCTCTCTTTTTTCTCCCCTACGTACAACTAGTTTTTTCTCTCATCTCTCTAATGTCTATCTTTTACAGTGGTCATTTTTCTCTGGCAAATCACAACGGGAAGATCAGAGGTAAGTTAGTTAAAGTTGTGGTTTTCATTTTGGCTGCTAACTTTTGGCTCCTTGAAGTGTTTTTTGTAGAAAAATGGAAGAACAAATTTTAGAGTGTCGGCTAGGAAATTTGAACAGAAAAGAGCATATTTGTTCATCTTACACTCAATTGTTCAACACAAATCATAATTCATTTTAATCCTTGAGAAAGTGTTCGGTGAATTTTAAATGCAAGTGAACATGTCGAACAAGTAATATAATGATAAGAAAGATATCATCCCACGAAGATTGGTGAATACTAAACTAATTAAGTACTAATGATGAATTAATCCTAAAATTTATCTAGCAAATCAAAATATTGTTGAAGATGAATTAAAATTTAAAATTTCTAAAACAAAAACTCAAAACTAATTAAAATTGAATCCAAGTAGGAAAAATCAAGATGAGACACATGTTAGAGCTTCCGATTTCACCATAACTACTAGATATGAATTTCCATAGTTTATGCCTGCAAGAATGATATTATCTATGTGATGGCGGAATTTCCTAATTTATTTACTATCCTATGTCTAGGT
This sequence comes from Casuarina equisetifolia, assembly GCA_028551475.1. Taxonomy (NCBI): domain Eukaryota; kingdom Viridiplantae; phylum Streptophyta; class Magnoliopsida; order Fagales; family Casuarinaceae; genus Casuarina; species Casuarina equisetifolia. The sequence goes on along the minus strand of CM052358.1, from coordinate 20,283,028 downwards.
ATAGTAAACCTATTTAGTTCATTAATTCACTATATCTCTATATGTGAATTGAAACAAACCAAATGCATTAGGATCTATGAATATTCCTGGTTTACAATAAATCTTTCGATCATCTTATCACCAAAAGCCACACAAATAACATGGTATATGTCTATCCACATTTAATTCATGGTTATATATTATAAGAAGCAATTGCATATTATTACCTTTTAGTCTCTAACATGCACATCAAATCATTCAAATGGTGGCCAATCACTTAAAAGCATTAAGCATAATAATATATAACTCACATAAATAAACTATCTTGCAAAACATAAAAACTTATAGGATTCACATCATCATAGTTAGGCTACATCTTCGCTCTAACAAAAGAAGTTTAGAACATAATGAAATAATGAGGAAGAACAATAATAAGAAACAAAGAAGGCATCTTGAATCCAAGAACAGGAAATCTGTCACCCTTTTTGTCTTCTCTTCAAGAAATCTTGAATTCTTGGCCTCTCTCTTGAGTTGAATCTTGAATTCTTGGCCTCTTTCTTGAGTTGTGCTCAATTTCCTCCTTGGTTTCAGCAGCAACTTCTTTTCCCTCTTGCTTTTTCCCTCTCTTCTATGCAGGGCTCCTCCTTTATATAGGGTATGGGATCTAGAACTTTCTCCTTATCCTAATAGCATTGGGTTTTGGATTCCCAATACAATTGGGTTTTAGACTTCTATATTAATTAGGCTTTGGACTCCTAATAGGACTAGGTTTTCTAATTATTTAAAAAAGACAATAACAATAAAAATCTAATAACAATTATCCAAAGCCCAAGCCCAAGCCCATCTTGATTTCCTTCACCTTGATAATTTGACCATCTTCTGTCATATAATAAGTACCAGGTTCTCCATGCTTGTTCTTTTTCTTCATGCCTCCTTATGCTACATAAATAAGACAAATTTAAGTAAATAAAGAGGAATTCAAATATTTTCTCACAAACATTAGAGAATTTATTATTTAAATTAGGTAAAATAACTCTATGAAAATAGAGTTATCAGAAAACACGGTTTGATCTTTACAACTTTCCCTCTTTTTTGTTGCAAATCGTGATTGGGTTTTTAAAATGAAATTTTCAGTTACTGTTCATAATAGTGTTCAAAACGAAAATTAGTTTGTGATTTGAAGGTTAATGTTTGATTAATCTTTGTACTTCATTAAGTATACTTATACTTTTGAATGTTTGCTTGAAATTGGCGAGTTTTGATTGAACTAATTGCTGAAGCTCACAGTATGCTGGGCAAACTTGATATTTTATATGCTTGATTATTTGGTGCTAAGCTGTGAATTATATTCAGATTACACCTTGTTGAATATTATCTCTAGTGTGCCTATATTTACATTATATTGATAGAGATAGTTATGAGCAGTGGAACTTAATTGATTATTATTTAACATTTCTTAAAGCTCGCAATTAGATTTTTAATTGCTCTCATCATATGGATTCACAGACCAAACTCAGTCTATTCTTATATTCGTGTTTATTGTACACCTACAGTTTGTTAAGCTTAATCTTTTATACTCACATTAGTAAGGTATTATCTTATATTTTTGTGTGATGGTAACATATTCTTCATCAGATGTACTTGATTGGTTAATTGTTGATGTAGCTTTAAATATTTGATTAGATATCTTACCTATCCAAGAGTCAAGGAAAAAACACTACGTGGAGAAGATTTATATCATTTTTGTGTTTCTTAATGGTAAAGAATTTCATTTGTAATATCATTTATTCTAGCACTTAATGAGGGATTAACTTAAAACTTAAATATTTATAAATCCTTTACATAGTTGATTTAGGGTGTGTTGACAGCCATGTATTTGAGATGGTGTATATCTGGTTGTTTGTCACTGAATGCCCAGTCATTGTGATGAGGAAATTCCTTGAGTGATAAGGAACTTGTACTTTGGGTGGTGTACGCTTCTATTGTGCCAATGTGTGGTATAAGAATTCTCTCAATCGTGTTTGATTGAAAGAGGGGTGGAAGTAGATTTGTGGGATGTTAAACCATCCTTAACAAAACTGTCTGCATATCTCTTTTTCTCAAATTTTGAGGCTACAGAAATAGAGTTTTCAAAATTTTCATCTTGAAAATTAAGTCATAATTCACCTTTCCCCACTCAAATTGAACCGTATACAAACCCAACGGAACCATCAGAAATCTTTCAACTCGTAGAGAAAAACATATCAAGCGTTAGGCGCTAGAAACGTTGCCGGTATCCCGGACGGCCCAGGATCACAACCGGACCTAGCCCCCTTTGGTAGCAAGACAAGTCCCTTGCTTTACGGAATACAAAGTTAGCAAAATAGTTGTCAGTTTCTCTGGGTAGGACAATAAATTAACAATTGCCGACGTGCATTACCAACCAAAAGCTACTCAGAGCTCGTTATTTGAATACAACTTTCTTTTTCAATCAACATCATACTAACACTCAACGCAATTAACAGAGACCATAAGCGTTCCAGCATGATATATGTTTGACTTGAAGTTTTAATGCTTCAATCTTACTTCTCACGTTTGTCCGGAAAATTTTCCTCATGGTAATTGAAAATGTAACAAGTGGCTACACAATATTTTCTTGTTGCTTACTGACTTGCCTTAATTAGTTGGATTATGTGACGTTTTTAGGATTAGGCTTATGATGATTATAGATTACCACTAACTTCTACAAGTGTTTCGGGTACTGTACGATATAAAAATATATCTCATAAAATTAGAAAGTACAAATGACTAACATTAGTCCTTAATTTAACGTGCGAGTGAAACCACACCGAAACAAATAAAATAAAATAAAGATTAAGTCTTTATTGATGTGTCATTAATTTTATTTATGAATCATCATTTATATGAATTTGAAGTTTTAAAACCTCCATCCTTGTTCCTCCATGACCACTTTACAAATGGTAAGTGCTGATATACCACTTTTTTATAACTATTCTTGTCATAAAAATATAATTCTAAAATTGCATTTCTGCTTAGTAGTGGTTTTCACAACATAGAAAAATGCTTTTTGCATGTCTTGACTAAAATTACAAAACCTTTGTAGACGAAAGTCTGTAGTTTATAATTAAATCATTTTCCCTTAATTGTGAAAGAACAAGATAAAGTTAACACGTTAAGATTATTTGAACTCAAGAACTAAATCGAAACAATTGATAATTTAATAGTTGACAAGTAACTAACTTAGTTGGGAATAAGAGTTCTTAAGTTTGAGTTCGAGTGGATGCATGGATGTATATAGATATGTAAAGAAAATCAACTTTGACAAAAAATTTTAATTAATTTACTGTTATTCTAATTTTTGTTTTCTCTTTTATGCATTCAACCTTCACGCTAAGCTGCAACTGTAATTTTGGAAGAAGAAGAAATGTATTCTCGTAAAAACCTATGTCCAAAACCAAAACTGCCCGCAAGAAGCAGCATCCAGGTAAAAAAAGAGAAGGTAAACCAAACCACTACCTATTTGAAATAGCAAAACTCTATAGCACACTAAGCCCTTTTGGGTATTAAAACATTAGATTACTACCACATTAGATGTGGGAAGGACCCAATCCGATCTTCATATCTTCTACCAAAAGCGCCTGGACACGACCCAATATGGATTCCTTCTCTTGTCTGTTTCCCCCCACTAAAGACACATAGAAAGCCAATAAAGCCAAACTAGCAATAACTAGGAAATTATGCATACATACAGAAGCCTGGATTTACAATGGTGAAGCCCCCGTCCACCAGAAGATTATGTCCGCTCACATACTTCGACTCGTCGCTCCCCAAGTAAAGAGCACCCTCAGCAATGTCCTCCGGCTTGAGAACCTCACCTTTAAGATTGGAATATACACTATAAACGCCATCATCGTCCAGCTTGAAGAAATCCTTGGCCAACGGTGTGGCAACCAAATATGGCGACACACAATTCACACGAATGCCAAATTGTCCGAGCTCCACAGCGGTGTTTCTCATCAATCCAACGACACCATGCTTTGAGCTCGTGTAGGCATGCGAAGCAACCCCTCCTATTGTAGAGCACACGCTAGCCGTTTGGATTATGCTGCCTCGACGATTCGGGATCATCACACGGGCGGCATGTTTGGTGCCAAGGAAGGCACCTACGAGGTTAATACCCACGACTTGCTCAAAATCAGCCTTGGTGTTCTCAAGGATGTTTGGTTTCCCTACCCCCGTTATACCAGCATTGTTGAACATGATGTCTAGTTTCCCGTGCTGGGAAACAGCAAGGTTGACAGCGTTTTCGATGTCTGTTTCCTTGGTGACATCACAATGGACGAAGGATGTGGATTCAGGGTTCAGATCTTTGCATACAGAGTGACCCAAATCGTCTTTGATATCTGCAATCACAACTTTAGCTCCGTGCCTCGAGAAGAGCCTGGCTGCCGCCTCTCCAATGCCGCTAGCTCCGCCAGTGATTACTGCCACTTTTCCTTCTAGCCTGTGACATTCAACATGATATTCTCTCTCGCAATCAACATCTTTTTGGATACCACAAAGTGCAAATGTTATACCACTCTTTAAGAAACTCACATAAATGTACAAGGAAAACAATTTAAAAATGGTATAAGAATTAATAGAAAAAAATTAAAGAGCATTGTTATTATTGTCAAAATCAAGAATAATATGAAAGAAAATTTCATTAGTTAAAGGAATGATTTATAAATTGTAACAGATAGAATCTCATCATTTAAGGGTATAAGACTTCTATATTATATATTCAAAATTTTAAAAAATTTAAATATCATTTTTGAGCTATAAATAATTGTTTAAATTATTTAGATTATATATTTTTTCATTTATATATAGTAATTCACAAAACAAAAGTATTCCGCAACCATTCATATTGTTCATTGAACCTAAACAGTTGATAAATCCAGCTTTTTATATTCAGCAAGTTATCCTTTGACTATCTATTTATAGCTTTTGGATATTTAAATAATTTGTCTTATCAACAGATTGCCTAGTTTTATTTGCTAATTTTCTTCTAGTTTCTTCATAAAACATTTATGTGCTCATGCTTGTAAAATAACCTTCGGGCTAAAGAGATTGTGCCATCCTTTATATTTTTCTTTTCTTTTTTTGGGATAGGTAGTGTTAATGTAATCGGATGCTTCGAGAGAAATTAACAAAATAATCTAGAATGAACAAAAGGAAAAGTATCAATTCAATAAATGATGAACATCAAAGCTCAAGAATTGAAGAGAACGATCCAGTGGTTCTCATATAAAATAAAACTTTGCTCAAACCTTCTTGCAGCAGCCGAGAGTAGAGAGAAGCTTCCCATGGCACCAAATCTACAGTAAAACTAAGGATTGAACTCACACAGAACCCTCTGGAAGTGTACAACTTATAAATAGGCAGGCATGAGGCGCCAGACATTAGAAAGGCTATCTACAACGTGGACGGCCAAGATCCATCAAATCAAATGACGTGTCATCTGCTCCCGTGACAAGAATGTCGCCTTCCATAGGACAAAACTTAGCCTAGTATCTGTAAATTTCTTTGACTAGGAGAATAAGTTAACAATCGCCTACGTGTATTACAATGACTAGAAGCCAGTCGGAGCACGTTCGTAGCGTGATTCATGGCCTTCAAATCCCAAAAAGTTAATATTTTTTCTCTTGCTTTTCGGGTCCTTGACCAGTGAAAGTAGCATAAAGACTTTGGTGCTTCCTCCACTGTGTTATTTAATACATCTTTCTCCATTAACACCGTAATAATAGAGATTATAAGCATTCCACCGTGACATAAACGTTTATCTTGAAGTTTTGGTGCTTCAATTTTCATTGGATGTTGCATTTCTCACGTTTGTCCAGAAAATCATCATTCTTTTTTATTTTATTTGCGGAACTGACCATCAATTCAATGAAAAGAGTAGCCATACCTTCTCACCAATCCCACTACACCATGAGTGGAGCTCGTGTAGGCATGCCTAGCCGCCCCGACAAGTCAGGATCATTACATAGGCTGCATGCTTGGTTCTCAAGGAAAGCACCTACGAGGTTAATACCTATTAAAAATAAATATTGTCGTGTATTGAAAGCAATGAAGAATGAGATTTTAGTTTTAAAAAGTGATGAGATTTCTTCATCTAATATTTTAAAGTTTTATGGTGAACTATTATATTCTAATTTAGTATCAAAGTTATAAGTGGATCTTTGCTTTATAATCTCTCGCACCTAAAATTGGATTTTAATTTATGTGCAATATTTGTATTAATATATAGAGAGTGTTAAAGGTTAGTGTTGTCCCACTAATTATGTCTACAAATTGCTCAAAATCAACTTTGGTATTCTCAAGGATGCTGGTTTTGGCTACTCTACCTATACCAGCATTGTTGAACATGATATCTAGTTTCCCTCACTTGGAAACAACAAGGTTGACAGTATTTTTTATATTTGTTTAATTTATGACATCGCAATGAATGAAGGATGTGCATTTAGAGTTCAGATCTTTGCATACAGTGTGATAACTTTATTTTTATAGAGTTATTTTGATTATTTTAAGATATAAATAATATAATTTTGTGAGATAATAGTTAATTTTTTTATATATTTATTCAAATCTTTATTATTTATATAGCAAGCCTCAAAAGAGATGAAAAGTAAAGGAAACATGAAGAAAAGAAGCCAGACATGTGAAGAATAAAAGAAAAAGAAAAAAAAAAAGAGAAGGCAACGTGTGAAGTAGAAAAAAAGGAGGAAAAAGACAATAAAGATAAGAAAGAAAATAAAAGAAAAGGATAAAAAGTGAATTATGAAGGGAGAATCTTAGGGCACGCCTACAGCCTACAGAGAGGAAAACGTGAAGAGAAGGGGGGCGCTGCACAGAAGAGAAAAAAAGAGAGAGAAAGGAAGGGAGAAAAGGTGCCGCCGGAACCAAGACCAAGAGATGAAAAAGAAAATTAAAGGAAAAAAAAAAAGAAGAAAAAGAAAGAAGAGGCGTGACAGCTTACCTCCATTTCATGCCATTCTTGACGTTGGTTTAATTTGTAGGAATTTTGTAATAAATTCTTAAAGAAAAAATAATGTGATGACAACTTTTCTATTATTTTTAGTTAAGATGTTTTGTTTAATTTCTACTATTGTTTTAGTTTGTTATTTCAGTATGTTCTAAACTTCTTTTGTTAGGGTGAAGATGTAACCTAACTACAATGATGTGAATTTTATAAGTTTATATGTTTTACAAGATGTTTTATTTATATGAGTTATATATTATTATATTTAATATTTTTAAGTGATTAACCACTACTTGAATGATTTGATGTGCATGTTTGAGACTAAGAGGTAATAATATGCAATCGTTTCTTATAATATATAACTATGAATTAAATGTGGATAGACATATACTATGTTATTTGTGTGACTTGTGGTGATAAAATAATCGAAAGATTTATTGTAAACAAAGAATATTCATAAATCCTAATGCATTTGGTTTGTTTCAATTCACATATAGAGATATAATGAATTAATAAACTAAATAAGCTTACTATACCTAAACATAGGATAGTAAATAAATTAAGAAATTCTGTCATCACATAGGTATTATCATTCTTGTAAGCATAAATTATGAAAATTTATATTTAGTAGTTATGGTGAAATGGGAAGCTCTAATATATTTCTCATCTTGATTTTTCTTACTTGGATTCAATTTTAATTAGTCTTGAATTTTCGTTTTCGTTTTTGTTTTAGAAATTTTATATTTTAATTTATCATCAACAATATTTTGATTTGCTAAATAAATTTTAAGATTAATTTATTATTAGTACTTAATTAGTTTAATATTCACCAATATTGGTGAGACGATACTTTTCTTATCAGTATATTACTTGTTCGACATGTTCACTTACATTTAAATTTCACCAAACATCGTGTGACCCAAGTCTTCTTGGATATTTGCAATCACAACTTTAGCTCCGTGCCTCGAGAAGAGCCTGGCAGTCGGACTCTCCGATGCCGCTAGCTCCTGTGGTGATTACTGCCACTTTTCCTTCCAGCATGTGACATTTCACATGATATTCTGCCTCGCCATCGGCATCCTTTTGGGTGCCTTAAGGAGCAAGTGTTACAGCACCCTTTTAGAAACTCCCATAAATGAACAAGAATAAATAATTTAAAAAATTATGAAATTTAATAATCAAAACTTGAAGATTGTTATCATTATTGTTTAAGAATAGCGTGAAAGATAAAATCGCATCCATTAAAAAAATAAGACTTATAAATTATAATAGATAAAATCTCGTCAAGTAACAACATAAAATTTATAAATTGTAACAAGTACTTAAAATTTAATATTTTTTAAAGGTATAAATGTTTAAACTATTTTTTATTATATATTTTATAATATATATAACATAAATGGTAATTCAAAAAACAAGGTATCCCACAACCATTCATTTTCTTTATTGAATCTATAATTGTGAAATCACGCATGGAGCTTTTTATATCTAGCAAATTATCTCGTGAGTTTCTACTTATAGTTTTTAGCTTTTTAAATAAGCTGTCCTATCAACGATTGTCCACTTGTATTTCCTAAATTTCTTTAAATTTCTTTATGAAACATTCATGTAATCATACCATTATTTTGTTGAATATTGAGTACACCGTGGGATGCATAATAACTCAGCAAAGGTGTATTGATAATCGGTAAAACAGGAGAATACAGATATGTTTTAGACCAGATACAACTTGAATGAATAAATCGTATGAAGACAATGAACAGTTAAAAGATATCTATTGCTGTACAGTACAGCTACATGAGGAGTTCCCATATTGCCCTTATCTACTTTATACACGTCACACACACACTTTTAACAACCCCCCTCAAGCTGGTGCTTCATATAAGTCGTATGTTCCCAGCTTGCCAAGAAGAAAGTGGTGTTGTCGTATTCCTAAAGCCTTGGTGAAGATATCTGCTGGTTGATCCTTGGTTGAAATGTGAGAAGTCCGAATGATGCCTCTTGCAATCTTTTCACGAATAAAATGGCAATCAATCTCTATATGCTTTGTCTTCTCATGGACTATAGGGTTCGCAGCTATCTTCATTGCAGCTTCATTGTCACAAAATAAGGAGACAGGTCTTGGGCATGGCACTCACAGATCATTTAATAAGCCTAATAGCCAAATTACCTCACAAGAAGTGGTGGCCATCGCTCGGTATTCAGCTTCTGTGGATGATCGTGAGACAGTGTTCTGTTTTTTACATCGCCAAGAAACAAGGGAATCTCCAAGTTTGATACAGAAACCAGTCACAGATCTCCTACTCATAGGGCATCTCCCATAATCGGAATCACAATAAGCTTGTAAGTCTAGCTTACTATCAGATTGCATGAGTAGTCCCTAACCTGGAGAACGTTTAAGATACTTAACTATTCGAAGAGCTGCCTCTTGATGAGAAACCTTTGGAGTGTGCATGAACTGACTAAGGATCTGAACGGCATAGCAAAAATCAGGTCTAGTAATGGTGAGGTAGATTAGTTTCCCAATGAGGCGTTGGTAACTAGTGACATCTGTGATGGGAGGATCACTGTTATCTTCAAGTGTTGCATCATATTCTAGAGTAGTTAGTTTATGATTCTCCTCCATCGGTGTATCTGTAGGCTTGCATCCAGATAGTCCACATCCTGAAATGATTTCTAGAGTGTATTTCCTCTGATTAATTAAGATTCCAGGTTTGGAGTGAGCAAACTCAATTCCCAGAAAATATTTAACTAAACCAAGGTCCTTCATGTTGAACTTGGAGCGCAAATGATCTTTTAATTCTAATATCATGGCCTCATCTCCACCAGTAATAATCATGTCATCAACATATAAGAAAACTATAAGCAAATGTTTACCTACAGTCTTGATGAAAAGGGAATAATCATGGTAGGAGTGTTGAAAGCCACTGTTGATCAGTACCTCTGTGAACTTGTGATACCATTGTCTGGAAGCTTGCTTTAGACCATAAAGTGATTTTCTCAATCTACACACTTTGTTACTAGCTCTCTGACGAATCCCTTCTGGAACTCTCATATAAACCTCAGTGTCAAGATCACCTTGTAAGAAGGCATTTTGAACATCCATTTGGTGTAATTGCCAACCATGTCTAGCAGCAAGGATGGTCAAGATACGGACAGTGACCATTTTTCCAACAGGGGCAAAAGTTTCTTGATAGTCAATACCTTCACGTTGGCTGTAACCCTTTGCTACCAAGCATGCCTTATAACGTTCACACTCCCATCAACATTATACTTGATCTTATATATCCATTTGCAGCCAATCGGGCGTCGACCTGCAGGCAAAGGAAATAGATCCCATGTATGGTTAGACTCTAATGCCCTAATCTCCTTAGTCATGGCAGCATGCCATTTTGGGTCTTGTGCGGCTTCTTTATAGGTTTCAGGCTCAATAGTGACTGATATGGCAGCAATGAATTGTGTGTATTGAGGAGATAGTCGATGGTATGATAGGACATGGGAAATAGAATGGGCTGTGTGAGTATCTTGTGCAGATGAGATGTAATCTGTTGTCCAGATAGGAGGTCTATGTGTTCGGGTGGAACGACGTGGTGAAGTAGGAGGTGGTGGTCTGGGCACAAATGGTATAATGGCTGTGGTAGGATCAAAGGATATAGGTTCAACAGAAGATGGAGGAATAGGGGTTTTAGGATGAATTGGACCTTGATCAAGAGGTGTGACAGAAGGAGAAGACGGTGAACTAGGACTCGACATCCCAATGTCATGTGATAAAAGTGATGCATGTGTGTTTTGGTCGACTGGATTAGAGGCAATTTGTGCAAATGGAAAAGTAGTTTCATGAAAAACAACATCACGACTAGTGAGGAATTTACCCCCCTCTATGTCATAGAGTCGATATCCTTTCTGTGTGAAGGGATACCCCATGAATATGCATGCAATTGCCTTAGGACCAAATTTGTCACGTTGAGTGGGGTCAGTGGCATAACACAAACAACCGAAAACTCTAAGGTGATCTAGGGATGGAGGCCGACCAGATAATATCTCAAAAGGAGTTTTTCCTTTAAGCACCTGAGTGGGTGTTCTATTAATGAGATATGTGGCAGTAAGAACACATTCACCCCAAAAACAAATAGGTAAATGTGCTTGGAATTTTAATGCACGTGCCACATTAAAAATATGACGATGTTTCCGTTCCACCACCCCATTCTGTTGAGGGGTGTACGGACAAGAACTCTCATGAATAATGCCAAGGGAGGCAAGAAATGATGTACATTCAGAATTAAAAAAATCCAAGGCATTGTCAGTACGAATGCGGTGAATTTTGGTATGAAATTGAGTGGAAACCATAACTGAAAATAATTTCAAGGTGTCTAATGTCTCAGTTTTGGCCTTCATAAGGAAGGTCCAAGTGCCTCGAGAGAAATCATCAACAATGGTTAAGCAATATCGGGCACCTGAACGGGTAGGGGCCTTGTAAGGCCCCCATATGTCCACATGAATCAACTCAAAAATGGCTTGAGTTGTAGTAGTACTAGAAGGAAAAAATGAACGGGTTTGTTTCGCCAATGGACATATGGAACATGCTTTAATTAAGTCCAAAGAGTCTACATCAAGGTGATTAAACAACATATGCAAAGCAGAAATAGATGGGTGTCCCAAACGTTGATGCAAAATATTACAATCCATGGAAGTTTGAATTTTGTTACATGAATTGTGAGAATCAAAAGATATTGCACTATCTATTACATGATCATGCCGAGGATGCGCCTTAAGGGACTCTAAGATGTAAAGGCCATGCTTCACACTACCCACTCCCGTCACACTCCCAGTCCATAGGTCCTGAAAGATACATTGATCAGGTAAAAGGATGATGCGACTGTGATTATCATGAGTATATTTTCTAGCAGCCAACAGGTTAGCAGAAAAAATGGGAGAATATAAAACATCATTCAAATGATAATTGTTGTGGATAGTGACATGGCCAGTATGTGTTATAGGAATGATTGCATCATTAGGTAACCGCACAGTTCTATGTTCATGCTCAATTGACCGAGGAGACTCTAAGCAGTTAAAGTTACCAGTTATATGATCGCTAGCGCCTGAGTCTACAAGCCAAATAAAATTGGGAGAGTGTTTAGGAGAGTTACCGTGAGCATTAACCAACTTGTTGTATTGATCCGGAGTCAAAGTAGAAGCACTGAAGTCACCATCGCCACTAAGTTGATGTGCAGTTGCTTGCCGAGGACCTTTAGGCTTGCCCTTCTCTTTGGGTGGAAAACCGACAATGCGGAAGCACTTTTCCTTTTTGTGACCCAAGACACCACAATGGGAGCATTTAGTAAGAAAGAGGCAATCCTCCATTTTATGCCCAATTTTATTGCAGTGGGAGCAGATTTCACGTCGCTCTCCCGTGGATTTAGACCCAGAAATAGCAGCTGCAGAGGTCTGATGGGTGTTGCTGTTTGGATATATGACTGGCGGGCCAAAATAAGTGCCAGGTGGATAAAAAAGGGGTGCTGGGCTAGCATAGTTAGGTGCTAGCCCTAGGCCCGCAAAGTAGCCATGTGCGGAGCCCACTCCTGGGCTCACTTGATAATCATGAGGGGAGCCCGCATGTAGCTCAGGCAGGGCTTGCCCGATAGGATGAGGAGCGGGTAGGGATCCCGGGCCAAACCCGGGTGCGCGACCCGCGGGTACTCCCAAGTTATGCGTCGTTGCCCCCTTCGCAGAACGGACAGAAAAGCCAAAGGCATCGCCGGCAGGGGGAGTTACGCTGGACTTCCGGCGTTGCTTCTCTTCTCGGCGGACCATTTTAATGGCTTCATCCAAAGTGGGTTTAGGACGCATGTGGGAGATTTGTGAGCAAAGAGCACGGTAGGATTCATGGAGACCAAGGAGGAACTCCGTAAGCTGTCCTTCGTTCATATAGCACCAGAATTCATCTTGGGGCAACAAAGTGGGATAGCAGAGAACACTGTATGCCGACAAACGATCCCAAAGTTGTTCCAAGCGTAAGAGATACCCATCCACAGAATCAGATCCTTGAACAGTGGCATTAATTTGGCGTTTCACCTCAAGAATTTCATCACTGGTTGCAGAAGAGAAACGAGCAGTGACGTGTTTCCAAACTTCTCTGGCACGAGTAGCATATGTAAAGCGTCGATAAAGATCCGAGGCAAGTGAAGTCAGTAGCCAGGAGAGAACAACGCCGTTGCATCTCTCCCAGTGAGGATAGAAGGGAGAGGCTTCCGGTGGTTCCTCCATACTACCGTCAACAAGTTGGAATTTGTTTTTGCCGAGTAGTGCCATTTTCATGTCACGAGACCAGGAGGCGTAGTTGTCTTCCCCAACAAGTTTCTCGGGAACCAGTAAAATGCCAGTAGTCTCATTCGGTGCAAGGTATAAGGGATCACCGGGTTCCACCAAGGCCACATTGTGGCCTGGAGTGGGAGCACGAGAACGGCGACCACCACGGGGGGGTCTGCCAAATCGATTTCCTCGAGGGTGGGGTTCATCATCATTGCTGTTGTTGGCCATTGTAGGGTGAGAGAAGGTGCAGGACAGGTGTTTGGTAAAATGTCCAAGTGGCAGAAGGACACAAGGAAAGGAGATAATGTGTAGAAATAAGCTGAATCAGATAATGGGTTGAAACGAGCTAAATCAGGTGAATAATCGGGTTCAGATCAAGAGAAGAACTGAAGCCAGAAAAGAAAAAAAATAATGCAGCGGAAGAAAGATAATGAAGGCCGAACACAGGAATCAGGATTCTGGGCTCGATACCATGTTGAATATTGAGTACACCGTGGGATGCATAATAACTCAGCAAAGGTGTATTGATAATCGGTAAAACAGGAGAATACAGATCTGTTTTAGACCAAATACAACTTGAATGAATAAATCGTATAAAGACAATGAACAGTTAAAAGATATCTATTGCTGTACAGTACAGCTACATGAGGAGTTCCCATATTGCCCTTATCTACTTTATACACGTCACACACACACTTTTAACATATTTAAATATATATATATATATATATATATATATAAATTCAGATATACGTGTAAAATGTTCTTGGGGCTAAAAAGACTGCTATCCTTTACAATTGTTTTTTAGTGAAATTGACAAAAATAATATGGAATAAACAAAGAGAAGTATCAATTTAATAAAGGATAAACATGAAAGCTGAAGAATGAAGAGTACAATACAGTGACTCTTATAGAAAGATAACAAAACTTTGCTCAAACCTTCTTGCAGCAGCTGAGAGTAGAGAGAAGCTTCTATGGCACGATGGTTTGCTGAAAATCCACTGTAAAACTAAAGATGAACTCCACGGAACCGTCGAAAGTCTTCAAACTTGTAGATAGACTATCTCAACCACCAGACGCTAGAGCACTACCTGTAACATGACGGCCAAGATCCGTCAGATCAAATGACGTGGACCGTATGCCGGACCTGGCCCATTCTGCTCCCAAGACAAATCTCATGTTTTTCGTCGTACAAAATTTGACAGAATATCTGTTAAATCTCTCCGAGAAGGACAATAATTTAAGAATGAAATACCTACCAGAAGCTACTCTGCACGTTACCTGAATGCATCTTTTTCAATCAACATCATACTAGCACTAAACGCAATTAACAGAGATTATAAGCATTCCAGCATGACATAAACGTCTGTCTCGAAATTTTGGCACTTCAATTTTCCCACAGGTGTCGTATTTCTCACGTTTGTCCAGAAAATCAATCTTCCTCGCGGTATACAAAGACACCAATAACATCTAAGAAGTGGTTACATAATTGTTACTTATTTTTTCAATTATTTGCATAAGTAACCATCAATGGAGCTGCTTGTTGCTTACCCACTTGCTTCGATAGGTCAAAGAAAAAGTTGTGGGGGTGTATCAGTAGGACTATGTGACGTTTTCAGCATTAGGCTTATGATGACTGTAGATTATCACTGATTATAGATTATCACTACCTTCTGCAAATGTTTTGGGTACTGTACAAATAAGAGTAGACTCAACAAGTAATAGTTACACCAAGTATGTGATAAAAGGGTGTGGGATTTGAATTCATTTGGAATATTCTCTGCATCTAGCATATATTTGATAGAAGAATAAAGAAACCAAAAGGTTAGTTGGGCCAAATTTTTATGGAACAAAACCGTCCCACCCAACATTGGGCTTTTCATGAGGAAGAAAGACTTCCCTTAATGGTATAGTGGTGAAATGTAACGTGCAAAAAAGAGGCATAATATTGGCTTTGACATGTTGCTTTTGTACACAAGGACATCGAGAAGTAATGAGTTGATGTAGCGATTGGGGAATAAATATGCTGAAATTCTACAATTACAACTTGATTTTACCTCTTAATGGTATAGTGGTGAAATGTAACGTGCAAAAAAGAGGCATAACATTGGCTTTGACATGTTGATATTGTACACAAGGACATTGAGAAACAATGAAGAATTTGCTCATGCATAATGAGTTGGTGTAGCGATTAAGGATCAAATATGCTGAAATCCTACACTAACAGCTTGATTTTACCTCTCTTCCATTATTGCTTACCTCTTGGTTTCTAAATTAGCTTGGAACAATCAATGAAGAGCCATTATTGCAATTCTAGGGAGTCCAATTACTTGAAGCATTTGGTTGGCAACGAATGACTCTAAACATAAATGGATCCAAATGGCATCGCTTTCTACAAAAAAGAAAAAAGAAAAAAAAAAGGCATATAGCAATGGTTGCTTCTATTTTTCACCTCCCTTTCATATATTACTCAAGCAAGTTTCCTAGATCATATTACCTTACAAAGTTTATGGATTCCTATAAGGCAAATTCTCATCAATAAGGGAATATGGATTAGGTAAAGGCCTCCTCTACCTAATGAGCTTAAGCTGAATGTAAATGGCTTCAAAGTTGTTGGTAATAGTACAAGCGGACTAGTATTTAGAGATAGTAACAATAGTATTATTTTGACATTTGTTGTTAAGTTTGGCCAAGGAAGTAATGCACACACTAAATTCCATGCTTTGCTCATAAGTCTTCAATATGCCATGCTAGAAATCAATTTCCCAAAATAATCAAATCAAACACTTTTTATTTGGTGCAACATAATATAAATGAAACCTCCATGGCACTTGGAGTATGTATTGCAACAATGTATTAGCTTGTTGTCGTTACCTACCACTATTTGACACACTTTTAGAAAAGGAAATTCTAGTATGAATAGATTGACAAATCATGGTTGTCATCTTTTAGATGTGCAACTTTTTTTATTAATTAGGCTACCTAACAAGCTCCTACAAGAATACTTTCAAGGATAATCAACTTGTTCTACTGAATTATAGTCCTTGATAGGATTACACCTATATCCGGTCCTTTCTATTTTTTTCTTTTTCAAAAATATACATTCAAGACAAGAACCTAGTCTATAGGTTAGTTTAGTTTTTCAAGGGTTAGTTGTATGTATTACTCTTTGCATTCTCACAAGGTATTTTATGCAACCTTATTTTATTAAATAAAATACGTGAGGGTACTACCTTTGTTGTTTAAAAAAGAAAAAGAAAAAACTAGCAATTATGCATACAAACTGAAGGCTGGATTTACAATGGTGAAGCCTCCATCCACCAGAAGATTATTTCCACTCACACACGTCGACTCGTCGCTTTCCAAGTAAAGAGCAGCCTCAGTAATGTCCTCCGGCTTGAGAACCTCACCTTTAAGATTGGAGTAAACAAAACCATCATTGTCCAGCTTAAGGAGATCCTTGACCAACGGTATGACAACCACATATGGCGACACACAATTCACACGAATGCCCTCATCAATCCCAACACAACATGCTTCGAGCTCGTGTAGGCGTGCGTAGCAGCCCCTCCTATTGTCAAGCACACGCTAGCCGTTTGGATAATGCTACCCGGACGATTTGGGATCATCACGTTAGCTGCATACTTGGTTCCAGTTATACCAGCACTGTTGAACATGATGTCTAGATTTTTTGGAAACAGCAAGGTTGACAGCGTTTTCGATGTCTGTTTCCTTGGTGACATCGCAATGGACGGAGGATGTGGATTCAGGGTTCAGATCTTTGCATACAGAGTGATCCAAATCGTCTTTGATATCTGTAATCACAACTTTAGCTCCGTGCCTCGAGAAGAGCCTGGCTGTTGACTCTCCAATGCCGCTAGCTCCTCTGGTGATCACTGCCACTTTTCCTTCCAGCGTGTGACATTTCGCATGATATTCTCTGTCGTGGTCATCATCTTTTTAAATGCCACAAAGTGCAAATTTACACCATTTTTCTAGGAACTCACAAAAATATAAAAGAAAATAATTTAGAAAAATATAAGATTTAACAATCAAAATTGAAAAGAGCACCATGACTATTGTTAAAGATCAAGAATAATACGAAAGATAGAATCTCATTAATTAATAGAATAAGATTTATAAATTGTAATAGATAGAATCTTATCAATTAAGAGTATCTGTTTATAACTTTTAGATCTTAAAATGAGATGTTTTATCAATTGATTGTCCAGTTTTATTCATAATTTATGAAATCATAACATTATTTAAAATATATAAATTCAAATATACTTGTAAAATGAGCTTTGGGCTAAAGACACTGCCACCCTTTACTTTCTTTCTTTTTTTTGTGTGTGTGGATAGGTAATGTTAATGTTATAGGATGCTTCCAGTGAAAATGACAAAAATATTGTGGAATGAACAAAAAGAAAAGTATCAATTTAATGAAAAAAAAAATGAAAGCTCAAGATGAAGAGAACGATCCAGTGATTCTCAAAGAAACATAATAAACTTTGCTCAAACCTCCTTACAGGTGGAGTAGAGAGAAAGTTCCCACGGCACCCTGTTTTCACCAAATCTACTGTAACATTAAAGATTGAACTCCGCGGAACCCTGCAAAGTGTTCAGCTTATACGTGGACAGCATCAAGCGCCAGAAGTTAAGAGGCACTGTCTGTAAGATGGACGGCCAAGATCCTTCAGATCGAATGACGTGTTCATCTGTTTCTGTGACAAATCCGTAGCTCTCCGCTGCAGAAAATTCAGCACAGTATCTGCCAATTTCTCTGATTAGGAGAATAAATCAACAATGGCCTAAGTGTCTAAAGCAAACCAGAAGCCAGTTAGAGCACGTTCGTGGCGTTATTCATGGCCTTTAAATCCCAATAAATTAATTTGTTCCCTTGCTTTCCGTGGCCCTGACCAGTGAAAGTAGCATCAAGATTTTGGGGCTTCCTCCACTATGTTTTATTTAATACATCTTTGTTTTTTGATTAACATCGTAATAATAGAGATTCTAAGCATTCGACCGTGGCAAAAACGTTTGTCCAGTAAATCCTCGTTGTAATTTAAGACACAAATGGGATCCAAGAAGATGTTACTCAATTTTTTCTTCTTTTTAAATTTTTTTGGCATGAGGGACCATGTGTTGAGTTGTCCGTTGCTTACCAACTTGCTTCGATTGGTTAAAGAAAAAGATGTGGTGGGGGTACTAGTAGACTAATTGTGTGTAGAATGAAAGTATCACATCAAGTATATAATTCTTTATAATACAATTTAAATAAATGAAATGTTCTTCCAACTTTAGAGCTAGTTTTTAAGTTATACATTTAGGCCTTCTAATATAGTATTAAAACTCAAGTTAAATTTTGCTCTACTTTATGCAACCTTGAGGGAAACATTGCTTAGATTATAAAGGTGTATGTGTAGAATGAAGATTTCATATCGAATATATAATTCTTTGTAGTAAAACTTAGATGAATGATGTATACCTTTAACTCTTAAACTAGTTTTTAGATTAAATCTTCAGACTTTCTAGCATTTATGATGATTAGAGATTGTCAATAACCTTTATAACATTTTAAGTATTGTACAATATACAATGAGATGTCCTAACCATATTTTTTATTAAGGAAAAACAAGATACGGTGAGGTCAGTAGGATTATGTGATGCTTTTAGGATTAGGCTTATATTTGTTCTAGACTATCAGTAACCTTTATAATATTTTGAGAATTGCACAATATACAATGATTTATGCCCTAACCATATTTTTTATCAAGGAAAAATAAGATATGATGAGGTTAGTAGGATTATGTGACAGTTTTAGGATTAGGCTTATGATGTTTATAAACTATCAATAACCTTATTAACATGTACAATGTACAATGAAGATGGCACCATTGAGAAAAAAGTACCCCTCAAAAAATAGAGAAATAAGTTGATCCAATAATATTTTTATTAAACAAAAGGAAGATGTAGTGGGAATCAATAGGATAATGTGATGCTTTTAGGATCCAGCTTATGATGATTATAAACTTCAACGACCTCTATAACTTTTAGGGTATTGCAAAAATGACCGTTTGTATAAATTAATTGTTAAAGTCTTAGAAATCTATCCTCATTCTTCCACCATTAATAGTAATTATTAATATACTACATTTTCCTTTTACAATAATTTTCTTATCATAAAAATATAATTCTAAAATTGAATTTTCACACAGAACATAGACGCAAATGTATTATTGATATACAAGAAGATTTTGTTTATTCTAATGTTTTAGACTAAAATTACATAAAATTTCTCTAGAAGAAAGTCTAGTTCATTATATTAGAATTATTGTTCCTAGATAAAGTTGACAATTAGGACCATTTAAACTTCAGGAACTGAATTTAAACAACCGGTAATTCAAGTATAAAATCAACTTCTAACACACTTTGAGAACCTAATTTAGAAGTAGTCTAGGTATGGTAGTCAAATTCAACCTACACACTAAATTAACAATTGCCAATGTGCATTACCAACTAGAAGCTATTCAGAGCTCGTTATTTCAATACAACTTTCTTTTTCAATCACCATCATACTAACACTCAACGTAATTAACAGAGGCCATAAGCATTCCAGCATGATATAGACGTTTGTCTTGAAATTTTGATGCTGCAATCTTATTTCTCACCTTTGTCCGGAAAATTTCCCTCATGGTAAGTGAAAAGGAAAATAATATGTAAGAAGTGGTTATGCAATATTTTTCTACTTTTTTTTGACTTATTTATCAATTGAGCTGCTTGTTGCTTACCAACTTGCCTTAATTAGTAGGATTATGTGACTTTTTAAGGATTAGGCTTACGATGATTATAGATTACCACTAACTTCTACAAGTTTTTTGAGTACTATACAATATACTAGGGATTATACCCTAATCATTTTTTAAAAATTTTAAGAAAATTAAATTTTATAAAATTTATAAAAATATATCTCATAAAATTAGAAGGTGCAAATGACTAACATTAGTCCTTAATTTAACGTGAGAGTGAAAAAACAATGAAAAAATAAAATAAAATAAAAATTAAGTCTTTATTGATGTGTCATTAATTTTATTTATGAATCATTATTATATCAATTTGAAGTTTTAAAACCTCCATCGTTGTTCCTCCATTACTGCTTTACAAATGGTAATTACTGATATACCACTTTTTTATAATTATTCTTGCAATAATAACATAATTCTAATTCTAATTCTAATTCTAATTCTAATTCTAATTCTAGAATTACATTTCTACTTAGTAGTGGTTTTCACAATATATAAAAATACTTTTTGCATGTCTTGACTAAAATTGCAAAACCTTTGTAGAAGAAAGTTTATGGTTTATAATCAAAATCATTTTTCTTTAATAGTGAAAGAACAAGATAAAGTTGACATGTTAAGACTATTTGAACTCAAGAACTAAATTGAAACAATTGATAATTTAAAAATAAAAAAATTTAATAGTTGACAAATACCTAACTTAGTTGAGAGCAAGCATTGTATAGCATCAAGAGTTCTTAAATTTGAATTGAGTGGATGCTTGGATGTATATAGTTATGTAAAGAAAATCAACTTTGACAAAAAAAAACATTAAAAATTAATTTACTGTTATTCTAATTTTTTTTTTGTTTTATGCATTCAACCTTCACGCTAAGCTACAACTGAAATTTTGGAAGAAGAAGAAACGTATTCTCGTAAAAACCTGTGTCCAAAACCAAAACTGCCCGCAAGAAGCAACATCCAAATAATGAAAGAGAAGATAAACCAAACCACCACCTATTTGAAAGAGGCAAAGTTTTTAGTACACTAAGCCCTTTTGGCTTTTGGGTATTAAAACATTAAATTACTACGACATTAGATGTGGGAAGGACATAATCTGATCTTCATATCTTCTGCAAAAAGTGCTTGTACATGATCCAATATGGATTCCTCCTCTTGTCTGTTCCCCCCACTAAAGACACATGCAAAGCCAATAAAGCCAAACTAGCAATAATTAGGAAATTATGCATACATACAAAAGCCTGGATTTACAATGGTGAAGCCCGCGTCCACTAAAAGATTATGTCCACTCACGTACTTCGACTTGTCGCTTCCCAACTAAAGAGCAACCTTAGCAATGTCCTCTGGCTTGAGAACCTCACCTTTAAGATTGCAAGATACACAATAAATGCCATCATTGTCCAGCTTAAAGAAATCCTTGGCCAACGGTATGGCAACAAAATATGGCGACTCACAATTCACACGAATGTCAAATTGTCTAAGCTCCACAGCGGTGTTTCTCATCAACCCAAACAAACCATGCTTTGAAATCGTGTAGGCATAGGGAGCAACCCCTCCTATTGTAAAGCACACACTAGCCGTTTGGATTATGCTACCCTGAGGATTTAGGATCATGACACGAGATGCATGCTTGGTGCCAAGGAAGACACCTACGAGGTTAATACCTACGAGTTGCTCAAAATCAGCCTTGGTGTTCTTAAGGATGTTTGGTTTCCCTACCCTAGTTATACCAGCATTATTGAACATGGTGTCTAGTTTCCCATACTTGGAAACAGCATGGTTGACAGCATTTTCGATGTTTGTTTCCTTGCTGACATCGCAAAGGACGAAGGATGCAGATTTAGTGTTCAGATCTTTTGCATACTGAGTTGCCCAAATCATGTTGGATATTTGCAATCACAACTTTAGCTCCATGCCTAGAGAAAAGCTAGGCTGTCAACTCTCCGATATCGCTAGTGTTAGGTTCTTGCTAAAAGCTTCAGGAGCTAGGATCCAAGCAAGCACATCAACAAGAACACACATCACATAATTTTATGGGGAATATAGAGATCTAGGCACACACATAAACAAAGAAGACACAAGATTTTAGAGTGATTCGGCCAAAGCATATCTACGTCCACTGTTACCATTGCCGGCCCCTTCTCCTTCTCAATAGGAGCAATCTAGAGTGTTACAAGTTACAAACTCACTACCAGACCTAGGGTGGCTAGACTACTACAATGGTGCACAGTAGCAGCACGCTACTGCATGCTACACTCATTCTTTTTGCAATCTCATTCACACACCACCACATTTCTCTCTCCTAGTCCTAACCTTTTAATCACCTAAGAAGAATATTTACAATATTTCCCTTCTTCATCTATTATAATCCAAATATCCCTATGGGTAGGAAGGTCATTTCACCTTTACTAAATATTACAAATTCCTAAAAATTTTCTCCAAAATTTGAAATAATTAATGCAATTGTTGATCATGCTCTCAATGTTAATCCATCATCCTGATAAGCATATCAACTACATCGGGAGATGTCTCCTCATCAACTTCTCAAGCTCTTCCTCCATCACCAATGAAGGGTATCTTTGTTGAAAAATGCATCATCCTTGAATGGTCCATTAGAATTTCTAATATGGCTCTTTCAAGAAAACTTTGTGACCTTATGAACACTCTAACCCTTTGCCACCACTCTCACAACAGCTTATAATGCTAATCAAGTCAATAAGCCAATTGTGAATCTACCAGTAGTACTCCAACCACCATAGGGTTATTGCTATGTCTATGTCCATATCTCATTACAAAGAATTATATCCTGATCGTATGCGCTTGTGACTCATGTTTTTTCTATAGGCAATATCCAACCTCTTATAGGCCTTAAGGTCTAGCACACCCTGAATCCCTTAAGTCTCACTTAACTTAAGTTAACCAACTAATCTAATCATGTGATATCCAAACAAGAGAAAAACAAATCTCTAACTCCTCCACATATGCAATGTAACCTTTCTAAGATAATCTAACATTCTCTAAGAAAATGACTTCAATCTTGAGTCCATCAGTGATTCCTTAATGTCTTGCTATCTCCTAATCTCAATAGTATGAAACCATCACTACAGATTTCTTTCTTCTACTTCTTGCCTCTCATATCACATAACCTTTGTCTCATTCTACTTGCCATTGTCCATCAACAATTTATTCGGAAGCTTCAGATGAAAAGTACTTTTCCTCTCAAATCTTATATCAACCTCCACCTTGAAATCCTATAGCTAAACCCATAGCCAATAATATCCTAAAGAACTACATAATAAATAGATTGTATCATCTCTACTCTTTTCAAAAGACAACATCAAAGGCAATAAACGAAGAACAACTCTTACATCCATATTCAGGAGCATAGTCCTCAACCCCTTGAAAATTGACCTTCACCTTTGGAATTATCCCTTAACTAAACACATGATCAGTAGATCCTATATATCTAGTTGAGTATATCATAAATCTAAGCAATCCAATTCAAAGAAGTCCACTAATAAACCAACAAAGACATTCTTAATCATGTAACCATAATTAGCATTGAAAAATCAAGACAAAGGCACCAAACAACACCATGCTCTAAACTCTATCTTTGTTATCCTTGTTGGGTTATCAAACCAAACCCTTAATGCCAAACTAATCAAAACCTAGCCATATTCAAACATGGGTTCTCCAAAAAATTGCATTTTTGAACCTCCTTAAACCTCGAAATCAAAATTATCTCCAAGACTAGCTAAAAAATACATGATAATTTTCTACCCTGCATGTGGGATTCACACACCAAATCCTCTATCTATGTGTGGGCTTTACACTCCACACACACGTGTATGTCACACACCTTGCACAATCGTGCCTAACATAATACCATAGGTTGACCTACTTCGTAACCTAACTTTAATTTCGTCCCTTTCAATCACTTTTCTAGCTGATTCTGCCACCAATCACCTCCTACTTAGCCACTACGTCACCTCTACACCTTGGATTTTCATATTTGCTGCCAGTTGTAAGATTTTCACTACCATCGTGACATCTACAACCTAACCAAGCATTTCCAACCACACACTGCCGCTATTCATGGTTCTTCTTTCAGGGATGGAACTAGAATCTTGCACAGATCATCCGGCCACCTTACTTTGCCATCACATGTAATAAATTGCCATAGATTCACTAAAGAATTCTTGGTCATCCATCCTAAATCCAACGAGTATTGGAATTCAGGTCACACCTAACCTATTTTGGTAGCTTAGCTCGATTAAGCAAACTTAGGTTGTACCTAACCCGACTTTTGGTTCACATGCAAAAGCCCATCTCTAGTGGGCTTAACCTCGTGCACATTAGGCTTGGGCAGTATACCATAAGCTTGCTTAAGGCCTAACTCTTCCACCCATTACATTTGGACACAACCCGACCCATAACCCAAATCCTCCAACCTAGTGCATTTCCTAACATGATGCAAATCCATAACCCGAGCCCATACTGGATCCTCCCGATCCGTTGACTTGGACTCAACCTAATTGATCATACTTAATCCATACTTGAATCCATGGATCTTCTCTGACCTGTAACTCACTCTGTGCATGTATTACATGCGCCTAATTTAATCACTTGATTTACTACTCTACATGTGCGGTCATGTGCCTGATCCGTTTTCACACTTGATCACCTACACACCCAATCCATTTGCTCCAAACCCAAATATATGCGTCTTTATTCGGGTCTTGAACCAGGTTGCATGACTCGATTCTTCACTTCACCAACATTGATTCTGCTGCCTACGATAACCATCCTATGACCAACTTTCATTATTTTGCATGAAAAGCTCTAAATTTGTAGAACTTAATGCCTTGATTTAGGATCTAGCCTCCTTTTCCCAAAAAAAAAAAACTTCTTTACACCATTTTGAGTTCTTTATAAATGCCAATCTACCTTGAGCGTGCTCAATCTTGCTTGATCTAGCTCAAAATTGTGCAATTCTTCAAACTTCAAAACTGAAGCTCCACGAAACCTAGGCTCTTATACCACTTGTTAGGTTCTTGTTAAAAGCTTTGGGAGCTAGAATCCAAGTAAGCACACCAACAAGAACACACATCATATGATTTTATGCAAAATATAAAGATTTGGGTACACACACAAACAAATAAAACATAAGATTTTAGAATGGTTTGGCCAAAGCATGCCTACATCCATTGTCATTATTTCTAGTCCCTTTTGTTTCTCATTAGGAGCAATCTAGAGTGTTACAAGTTACAATCTCATTGTCGAACCTGGGGTAGCTGGACTGTTGCACACTACACTCACTCTCTCTTTACAGTCTCACTCATGCACCACCATATTTCTCTCTCCTACTCCTAAGCTTTTAATCACCTAGGAAAGGTATTTACAATATTTATATTCTTCACCTATTCTAATCCAAATATTCCTAGGGGTAGGAAGGTCATTTCACCTTCACTAAATGTTACAAATTCCTAATAGCTAGCTCCTCTAGTGATTACTGCTACCTTTCCTTCTAGTCTGTGACATTCAATACGATATTCTTTTTTATGATCAGCATATTTTTGGATGGCACAAAGTGGAAATGTTATATAGCCTTTTAACAAACTCACATAAATGTATAAGGAAAACAATTTTAAAATGATATAAAATTTAATAGACAAAGCTTTAAGAGCACTATTATTATTGTCAAAATCAAAAATAATATGTAAGATAAAATTTCATTAGTTAAAGGAATAAGACTTACAAATTGTAACAAATAAATCTCATCATTTAAGGGCATAAGAATTATATATTTTATATATTCAAAATTCAAAATTTTATTATTTTTTTGAGCTATAAATATTGTTTAAATAATTTATATTATATAGTTTTTCATTTGTATATAATAATTCACAAAAGAAAATTATTTCGCTACCATTCATATCATTTATTAAACCTAAACAATTGCTAAATCACTTATGCAGCTTTTTATATTCAACAAATTATCCTTTGAGTATCTATTTATAGCTTTTAGATATTTAAATAATTTGTCTTATAAACTAATTGTCTAGATTTATTTCCTAATTTTCTTCTAGTTTCTTCATAAAACATTTATGTGCTCATAACATTATTTAAAAAAAACTATAAATTCAAACATACTTGTAAAATGACCTTCGGACTAGAGAGACTTTACCATCCTTTATATTTTTCTTTTCTTTTTTTGGGATAGTTAATGTTAATGTTATAGAATGCATCTAGAGAAATTAACAAAAATAATCTAGAATGAACAAAAGGAAAAGTATCAATTCAATAAATGATGAATAAAAAAGCTTAGGAATATAAAAGTTTAGGAATGAAGAGGACGATCTAATGATTCTTGTAGAAAGATACTAAAACTTTGCTCAAACCTTCTTGATGCAACTGAGAGTGGAGAGAAGCTTCCCATGGCACAAAATCCTCACTATGAAATGTTGCATGTCAAGTTAGAATATGAAATATTGCACTATGACTCAATCATCAGTGTAAGGAAAAATATTTTTATCATTTTTGCTTGTGTCACAATGAAATATTTTATTGGAGCAAAAAGACTTCAGCAAAAGTTGAATACCAATAATAAAGTGTATAATATAATTTTCATGTATGTAATTGGCTATATTATTTTTCTTGTTTAGTTCCTTATCGCTTTTACATATAAGGCTCAATTCAAAAGCAAGTAAATGAAAAGTAAGATTTTGCAATGTTACTTTTCTCCTTTTATTTTTTGCTTTTCTTTCTGCTTCTTGTACTATTTACTTCTAGACA
This sequence comes from Casuarina equisetifolia, assembly GCA_028551475.1. NCBI lineage: Eukaryota > Viridiplantae > Streptophyta > Magnoliopsida > Fagales > Casuarinaceae > Casuarina > Casuarina equisetifolia. The sequence goes on along the minus strand of CM052358.1, from coordinate 20,256,121 downwards.
GGTATCAGAGCAATTCTTACAATAGTCTCAAAAATAAGGAAGTCAATTAGCTTTTCTCCCAATCTTAGCCATCAATCCTAACCCCTCCAAGCTTAAATGCATAACCTTATTTATATACCCAAATAGCTTTTAAAGTCACCTAGTCTAGAATGCATTGTAGTCCAAAACAAGATTAAGCTCTTTAACATAATCTTGACCTAATCCATAAGTTATAAAGAATTAGGATCAAAGTCATGTAGTAGTCTACACATGGTTGTTCCACTCCATTGATGATAGTGTCATAAACTTGTTCACTAACTCAATCAACATTAATATGCAATGCCTTGAACTTAATTAGATAAAAAAAAAATTCACAAATGGTAGAGATTTGGGTAGTAAAACATTGCATTGTGGCGTTCATCCTTATTACATAATACACCAACATAACAAGCAACTGGAAGTTATATGCATTACTCAACTACAAACCATAATGTTAGAGTAATTAAAATGGAGATAAGACCAAAGTTGAGTTAAGTGTAGAATCTCGCTTCATCCCTTATTAAGAAACGTGACACTTTTTGGATATACTCCAAGTCAACCACCAACCAACACTCTCTCATAGATAACAAACCTCAAACCACCCCTCTAGTTTACCAAGTGGAGAAAAAGGTGACCAAAGTCTTAAGGAAGAACTTTGATGTGGTGGCACTATCCTCACCTTTGTTTCGTCCAGTGGCTCCTTTTTCTCTTTCCGATTTCACACTGAAAAGTCCTATTCTATCTCTCGTGTTCTCACAAATACCTCACAGGTCCCTCCTTTTTTCCTTTTCCTCACGAGTCTTTTTTGCTTGTTTTCTTTCTCTTTTTCGTCTTTTTCTTTTGTATTTCTGCTATTTGGGGTTCCTGCACAAATTACATAATTATAAATAGATATAACTATATTTAATAAATAGTATGATAAATATTACTTAAAATAATAATAATAACTCTATAAAATATAGAGTTATCACATTCCTCTTTGACGTAAAGGTTTATCTTGAAGTTTTGCCGCTTCAATTTTCATTGAATGTTGCATTTCTCACGTTTGTCCATAAAATCATCATTCTTTTTTATTTTATTTACATGGGCAATCATCAATTCAATGAAAAGAGTAGGCATACCTTCTCACCAATCCCACTACACCATGAGTCGAGCTCGTGTAGGCATGCCTGGCGGCCTCTCCTATTGTCAAGCTCACACTCGCCAGCCCTGACAAGCCAGGATCATTACAAAGGTTGCATGATTGGTTCTCAAGGAAAGCACCTATGAGGTTAATACATATTAAAGGTAGGTATTATCCTATATCAAAAGTATGCGAGAATAAGTCCTTAGTTTTAAACGTGATGATATTTTTCCACCTGGTGTGTTAAACTTTTATGACAGACTCCTGTATTATAATTTGGTATCAAAATTAAGAATGAATCTTTGCTTTATAATCTCTCACATCCCAAAGTTAGACTTTAATCCATATATAATATTTATATTAAGATATAGGGAGTGTTGAAAGTTGGTGTTGTCTCACTAATTATACCTACAACTTGCTCAAAATCAACTTTGGTATTGTCAAGGATGTTGGTTTTGGCTACTCTACCTATACCAGCGTTGTTGAACATCATGTCTAGTTTCCCTCACTTGGAAACAGCAAGGTTGACAACATTTTTTATATCTGTTCTCTTGGTGACATCACAATACGAAGGATGCGGATTCACAGTTTAGATCTTTGCATACAGTGTGACCCAAGTCGTCTGGAATATTTGCAATCACAACTTTAGCTCCGTGACTCGAGAAGAGCCTGGCTGTCGACTCTTCAATGCCGCTAGCTCCTCCGGTGATTACCGCCACTTTTCCTTCTAGCCTGTGACATTCCACATGATATTCTACCTCGCCGTCAGTATCCTTTTGGGTGCCACAAGGAGCAAGTGTTACAGCACCCTTTTAGAAACTCCCATAAATGAACAAGAATAAATCTTTGAAAAATTATAAGATTTCAAAACTTGAAGATTGTTATCATTATTGTTCAAGAATAGCGTGAAAGATAAAATCTCATCCATTAAGAAAATAAGGCTTACAAATTGTAATAGATAAAATCTCATCAAGTAAGAGCATAAAATTTATAAATTGTAATAAGTATTTAAAATTTAAAAAATTTTAAAGCTATAATTGTTTAGACTATTTTTTATTATATATTTTATAATATATATAACATACATGATAATTCAAAAAAAAATATCCCAAAAGCATTCATATTCTATAATTGTTGAATCACTCATGGAGCTTTTTATATCCAGCAAATTATCTTGTGAGTCTTTACTTATAGTTTTTAGATTTTTAAATAAAATGTCCTATCAACAATCGTCCACCTAAATTTCTTTATGAAACATGCATGTAATCATACCATTATTTAAAAAATATAAATTCAGATATACTTGTAAAATGTTCTTCGGGCTAAAAGGATTGCAATCCTTTACAATTGTTTTCTAGTGAAATTGACAAAAATAATCTAGAATGAACAAAGAAAAGTATAAATTTAATAAAAGATAAACATGAAAGCTCGAGAATGAAGAAAAAAATACAGTGATTCTCATAGAAAGATAATAAAACTTTGCTTAAACCTTCATGACACTTTGGTTTGCTCAAAATCCACTATAAAGCTAAAGACAAACTCCATGGAACTATCAAAAGTCTTCAAACTTATACATAGACTATATTAACCACTAGATGCTAGAAGCACTGCCTATAACATGATGGCCAAGATCTGCCAGATCAAATGACATTGATTGTACACCAGACTTGGCCTATTCTACTCTCAAGACAATTCTCTCACTTAGGAAGTCCTCATGTTGCACCCCTTGTTTAGTGGGGTGGCCGCTAACTTAATGGTGTTCTCTAAACCAAACCCTAACCAATGGTCCCACCAGTCATGAGTTCGAGTCCCCTCCCTCTCCCTAGGTGCATGCATTAAAATAAATAAATAAATAAAGACAAATCTTTCACTTTTCATCATATAAAATTTGGCAGAATATCCATTGAATTTCTCTAAGAAGGACATAATTTGACAATGAAATACCTACTAGAGGCTACCTTGTACGTTATCTGAATACAACTTTCTTTTTCAATCAACATCATACTAGCACTAAACACAATTGATAGAGATTATAAGGATTCTAGGATGACATAAACGTTTGTCTTGAAATTTTGGCACTTCAATCTTCCTATAGCTGTTGTATTTCTCATGTGTATCTAGAAAATCAATCTTCCCTACAATACTTGAAGCCACAAATAACATCTAACAAGTGGTTACATAATTTTTACTTATTTTTTGAATTATTTACATGAGTAACCATCAATTAAGCTGCTTATTGCTTATCAACTTTCCTCTATCAATTAAAGAAAAAGTTATGGTGGGGTATTAGTAGGACTATGTGACATTTTTAAGATTAGGCTTATGATGATTATAGATTATCACTAACTTCTATAAATGTTTTGGGTACTGTACAAATAAGACCAGGATCAACAAGTAATACTTACACCAAGTATTGAAAAATGAGTGTGGGACTTGAATTCATTTGGAATATTCTCTATATCTAGCATGTATTTGCTAGAAGAATAAAGAAACCAAAGGTTAGTTGGAGCATTTTTTTATGGAACAAAATCATCCCACCCAACATTTAACTTTTCATGAGGAAGACTTCCCTCAATGGTATAATGATGAAATATAACATGCAAAGAAAAGGCATAACTTTGACTTTGACATGTTAATATTGTACATAAGGAGACTAGGAAAAAATGAAAATTTTGTTCATGTATAATGAGTTGGTGTAGCAATTAAGGATCGAATATGCTAAAATTTTACATTATAACTTGATTTTACCTCTTTTCCTATATTGCTTGCCTATTGGTTTTCTAAAATAACTTGGAACAACCAATGAAGAGCCACTATTGCAATTCTAGGGAGTCCAATCACTTGAGGCATTTGGTTGGCAATGAATGATTTTAAACATGAAGGGATCCAAATGGCATCACTTTGTATACCAAAAAAAAACAAAAAAAGGACATATAGCATTGGTTGCTTCTATTTTTCACCTCCCTTTCATATATTGCTTAAGCAAGTTTCCTAGGTCATATTACCTTACAAAGTTTATAGATTCCTATAAGGTAAATTGTCATCAATAAGGGAATATGGATTAGGTGGAAGCCTCCTTTACCTTGTGAGCTTAAGTTGAATGTAAATGGTTTTAAAGTTGTTGGTTATAGTACAAGAGGAAAGTAGTATTAGGAGATAGTAATAATAGTCTTATTTAGACATTTGCTACTAAGTTTGGCTAGGGAAACCTCCATGGCACTTGGAGTATGTATTGCAACAATGTGTAAGCTTGTTGTCCTCACATACCACTATTTGACACACTTTTAGAAAAAGGAATTCTACTATAGAGAGATTGGCAAATCATGGACATCTCTTTTAGATGTGTAAATTTTTTATTAATTAAGCTTTTTACCAAGCTCATATAAGAATACTTTTAAGGATAATCAACTTGGTCTAGGGAATTAAAGTCCTTCATAGGATTACACCTATATATGGTCTTTTATATTTTTTTCTTTTTCAAAATATACATTTAAGATGAGAACCTAATGTTAAAGGATAAATTACCAAACATGTCAGTAGCCACATTAATAAGCCATGCCACATTAGCATCTACATTAATACACATGACATGTCAGCCCTGACCCAACTAGTGCTACATGACCCAGTCAACCCACTTCATAACCCAATAGACACCCACAATTGCATCCCTCATGGTCACCAATTTCGTCATTGTCGCCGCCACCAAATCTATTACCAAATTAGATAATTCGATTGTGTATTCTTTCCATTTGTAAATCTTATATCTACAAGCTCAATTGTATAAACACTTGTAATTATCAGGAAATCAGTCAATTGAAATTTCACAAATTATTAAGGCTTTGTGTTTATCCCTATTCTTCCATGTTCTTCTCTGTTCTTCCTTTTCCTCACTGGAATTTAGATTTTGATGACCTAATTTTAGTTATTTTCTTCTTTCACGGTATCAAAGATCTCTGGCTAATACCCCTAATCCTGCAAAACTTGTCTTCCTCGTCCTTTTCCTAGATTTTTTACTCCCAAACCCCAATTTCAGACTTTCCCACCATACTAATCGCCCCAACTTTCTCCTCTACATTGGTCGCTCCCACCCCTTCCTTCTAGGAATACTTTAATGGCACCAACTTTGTTATCTAGTAAACCTGCCTTCTCCCTTTCCTAATTGACCATCAACTTCTTTCAATCTTCAAAGGCCAAGAACCCGTACCCCCAACCACTATCATTAACTCCTCTGGCGCCAACACCCTAAGTCTGGCCTACATTTCTTGGCTTATTCGTAACTAAACCACCCTGAGTAGGATCCTCGCCACCTCCACCAACACGATGGTTACTTAACTCTATAACCACCAGTTGTCGGCCATGACGTGGGCTTTCCTAAAGCACTCCTACACTACATAATCTTTAGCACGCATCTCCTCCTTACGCCTTCAACTCCACACCATCACCAAGGGATCTCATACTTCAATTGAATTTCTTCATGAAGTTAAGGCAATTCTCGACCAGCTTGTTGCAATTAGCATCCGGATTGATGACAATGAGTAATCCAAGTAGGTTTTTTACGGCCTTGGAAACAAGTACGATACTCTCACCACCTCCATTTTTATTCAAAATCAAGCTGCCTTTCTTAACCATGAGGCTCTCCACCACTATGGGGTTGTCATCATAGGGTTGTCACTGTCTCATCGACCATGTTTGTGACCTACCTTGGTTCTTTCCAAGGTCACCCCATGCTCGACCCTCTTTTACCTTCCACCCACCCCAACCTATAGCCAATGTACTTAGCCTAAGCTTACGCACCCCAACCTGTACATGATGGCCTTTTCTGGCCTACCTCAGCAGACTTGGCCCACCAAAAACTCCAATTGTAAATGATGTTATAATGGGTCATTCTATCACCTTCGTCGCCATACAAGCCATATTGTTGGAAACTATCATAAGCAATTTAACCCTTACTTTAACACACCCATTCATAATCAAGCTTAGGCCCAACTTTACATGCACATACACTATAGCTACCATGCACTTTACCCCCATCCAATCTTACCCTTAAGCTAATTTTTCCTCTCTCCTTCCTCTAATATCTCATTATGGCCCTCTCAATCCTCTTCCTTCCACTATAGACACTACCTCCTAGCTTTTTGATTCTGGTGCCTCTCATCATGTCACCAACTTTGCCATTGGCTTTTCCAACATGACCCTTTGTCTTGGCTTTCAACAGCTCACTATGGGTGATGGTGTCTCCCTTCCTATCACCCATACAAGTACATTTCACACTTCTTCTTTTCACTGATTTAATGTCATGGTTATCCCTTCCATTACTCAAAATCTATTATTTGTTTCTAAATTTACATTTGATAATAACATTTCCTATTTTCTCCTACTCATTTTGGGCTATGTCTTCTCATACAAGATAGGTCATCCTCCACGGGGTCCTTGATCTTGGTCTCTACCATGTGTCCTCCTCCAATGTTTCCTCTTCCCTAGCTTTTGTTACCTTCAATCCTCGTCCCTTTGTTATGTGGCACCAATGCCTTCATCCATCATTTGCAGTTCTCCTTCAACTTTTGAAGTTGTCATCAATAAAATACACATCCCCATCATTTCCACCTTGTATGATGTGTGCTCTTTGCAAGAGCCATTGCCACTCTCACCCCTTTACTGAGTCTAAGTTGTCCTTTTCTTTACAGTTAGTTCATCTTGATGTATGAGGCTTTACCTCATTAAATCCTCTAGTGGTAATAAATATTATATGTGTTTTATTGATAACTTTTCTTGATTTTGTTGGCTTTACACTTTTCATTCTCAGTCTCAATTCCTCCATATTTTCATGACCTTTCAAAGATTTATTGAGGATCAACTTCACTTCAACATTTAGGTAATTCAGTGTGATGATGCTCTCGAGTTTCTTTCCTCTACCCTTCAATCCTACCTTAGCAATATGATATTCACTAGCAGCTCTCTTGCCCTTACTCTTATTTCCAGAATGGGACTGTTGAATGGAAGCATTGTCATATAGTTAAAACTAGCCTCACACTCCTCACTCAAGCTACTATTCCCCCTTACCTCTAGGATTTTGCCTTTGAGACACCCGTGTCATTGATAAATTGCCTCCCAACCCTACTCATTGCCCATCACTCACCCTGAAAGGTGCTTTTTCACTACCCTCCGAACCTCTCCCACCTCTAAGTTTTTTATTATGCTATCTTTCCTACCTTCGGCCATATTCTCCATATAAACTTGCTCCTTGTTCTCAAGCCCCATTATATCTTTGTATGCTAAAAGTCACCTGAAGGTGTACATCGCTAAGCTAGCTAGGCATTTTATGACTAGCACCTGGCTAAATCTGTATCTTAATGGATCATGTGAGTTGGGAATCAAAGCGCGACATGTTGGCACTACAAATATGCTTCATTACATACAGTCACACCTTTAGCATTCTGCATTTCACCTTCTATGATGAAAGAGTAATTTTACATGCAAGCCTATGTAAGGATCCAAGGCTTCTCATAACAAATTTGAGGAAAATTTGACAGGCATAACACAAATTCTTGTCCTTTCTTTCTTATATCTGAACATTACTAAAGTGCTACATAGGTCATTTGGATTTTAAGGTTAAAGCTACTCTATTGAAGCTCTGCATTCTTAGCCCATTGACTACCAATTGTGTTGGGAGGTTTGACTTCGTAGGTGTTAACACTTCCACTAGTTCTACTCCATCTGAAGGGTATGGAATTCTTAGAATATCTTTGATTGCAATTCTAAGTGATGTTCATACACTAAAGTTACCTTGTAAGCCTTGTCCATATATGTAAGCCTTACATAAAGTAGCCTACAAAGAAGCTTTTTATAAGGCTTGAATTCTTCAAACTCTATATGAGTCATAACTCTTCAAATTTCTCAACATAGTATGTGGTTGTTCCAATTTGCTCTAAATTAGCCATGGCTTGTGTGTGTATTTTCACTATGGTTTATTGCCCTTTCAATGCCAAATCGATGCTTTGATACCATTTGAAATGATCTAGGGTTTCTCACAACAACGCACAACAAATTGAGGAAAATTCAACATGACATTTATATTGAAGGCCTTTGTCCAAATTACAACCAAAAGAGGCAATACAGCACCAAGGTAACACAAGATTAAACTAAGAAACTAAACTACCATAGCTACAAGAGCCTCCTCAAGCAATGGCAACTACATAAAACCCTCATTGGTTTCTAAAGAAGATGATTCTGTTCCTTCATGACTCTTCTGGCCCTTGGTTTCCTCTTTTGTTCCCCTTTTTCAAAACACTATTTCACCTTAGATAGAAGCAAAATCACCCCCAAAACTTAAAGAAATCAAGATGGATTTCATTTGCAAACAAGAACCCTCAAAACACACTAAAACTTATGTAAGAGTGTTTGATAAAATTGAGATGCAACAACTATACAATTCGATCAAAATTTGTACACAAACATTAACTCCTATATAATGGAAACAATCTACATAAAAAGGAAATCAAATTAAGGGAAGATTGATCATGAATGAAAATCATTGAAAAATTGACAAATTGATTTGAATATTTGTGATTAATGGCTTCAATTTTTTATGTAATGTCCTTGTGGGATTCTTTTTTTCTTTTTTTAAGAAACAAGAGTGATACTTAACAAATTTTATTAATATTAACAAAACTGGACATAATAATCATATTTTAAATAGTGAAAAGTGTAAGTCTAACCTTTTAAGAAATGGTAAGATGTTTACATCTTAAGTTGTCATATAGAATATGAAAAAGAAAATAAGAAATATATTATATAACACATATGCTTGATCTTTTGGAGACTTATAGTTACTTAAACCTAATTAACCCTTTATGAAGACAGCTAAGCATAGGCTAGGCAATAAGCCATGCTAATAAAAAATATTGATTGACTGAACTGTTTGCCCATCATTGATAAGAGGATCCGCAATAGTGAGATTGATTGTTGACAAAGACATTTGTGTCTAGAAGGAAAGGGTTTCCTTTCCTGGTCGAAATCATTATTCCGGTAGGTGGGATTGGCCGGCGATTGCATGGGGATTGTTGGAGACGATCGGCGATTGTTCTGCAAAGTAGGTTTGATGTAGTGCACAGTGATGAGATGTTGTCCGCCCCGTGCATTTGTTGCTGACATGGCGCTTTGATGTGCCAAGAATAGTATCAGTTCAGATGACATGGCAAAGTTGCAAGCTGATGTGGCGTTGAGAAAAAATTTTTCTTTAAATAACCTTCATAGAATTAGGCATTGCCGATTTGAAGGTGCTTAAAATTTGTTAAGGCCGAGGAAGACCTATTAATGTTTCCGGTGGACCTCAGGATGCGCTGGAAAGCGGAACAACTTCGTGAGATTTTCTCGCAACTACTTTCGCCGCCTCTCTTGAATGCTATTCTTTGCCTAATGAGTGGATAGGTTCGGAGGGTTAGTAGGAATAAGACGGCATAAAAAAAGTGAAACAACAAAATAAGCCCCAGATTTGGTGTTCGGAAAAAGGAGGATTGCGTTGCAGAGGCAGCTGGAAAGTCTTCACTTCAAATGAGAAAATGTTGAGTTCTTGTTGATTTTTATACATAGGGTTGAGGAAAGGTAATGCGTTGTCAAGGCTAGGTTGGATAGGAATGGACCGGGTGCTGGAAAAAGACTAACAGCAACCTTCAAGATCATTGACATGGAAATCATGCATTTTTTGAAAAGGTTAGGTTCTTCTGTACACTTTATTTAACTTTTTTTAATTTTCTTGTTTTCTTTTCCTTTTCTTAGTCTCATACAAGGAGCAATATGGCAGCTGACATGGCCGTCGAACTGTACGCACTTTTCGTGAAGCAATCATTTTTTTTAATTTTCAATGTTCATCCCTGCATTACTTGTTTCCACCTGGTTCCTGCTAAACAGTCACTGCAGCTAAGCTTATGTAGTTAATAGTAAACAAACTAAAAGAATTGAACTCTCTAGTGATCTAGTTATTTAGACTCTTAACAAATGAGGACAAGATCTTTCTAGTGATCTGGTTATTGAACTTCATTTCAAAGAGGAATCTTGCAAAGGTGGAATTTATTCTTTCCACTGATTACGGAGGACTCAGAATTTAGGCCGAAATACCAAGTAAAAATAGATTAATTTTTTATCATGCCAGAAAGAAGTACATTATTTGGCTCACTGATCAAAAGAATTTTGGGAGGACTGCTGAGGAGTCTTCTTTTTCAATTGGCAATAGGTTAAAATTATTTTTAATACTCTCCCTCATATGACCAATCCTATAAATCAAAGTCTTGCATAAGAATCCTCCAATATTTACGTAAAAGGTATAAGAACTTATCCTAAAATTAATGACAATAGATGAAAGTTAAGGGTTCGTCCTTAAATCATCAATGTGGGACAACACCAATATATGTCAGGATGTTTATCATTTTATAAAGGAAGCAGTGTACGGATCAAAAATTGATTCCACCAGCAGAACCCCTCGAGAGGTTGTGTGGAAAAGGGTGGCGTTCAAAAGGTTGGAAAGAATATGCAAATCTTGCAGCTTTTGGCATCTCGTGGTATGCCTTGATGGAAGTATTTTCTTTTCTGAAAATCAGAGGCTATTAATCCGAGTTGATCTCCACCCAACGCGTCGAAGCGGAAGTATATTTTTAAAGGAGCAAATGCCAATCCCAGACATCGCTATCCATGCTAAGCAACAAATATGGCAGTCCTTTTGCTATCGTCCTTGAGGATCAACACAAAGATTTTTATTTCCATGGTTCCCCACTGAGGCCTGTAACATGCCCCACAAACGACAGATAACACGCTTTTGGCATGCTCTTCCAAGTTCCAACAACTCGTCCAATGATGCTCCATGCCGGCGTACCTAAAAGAGAATAATTTCAACGGCGCTGGCTTTGCCTGCTTTACTTTCCTGCTGGAGGATCTTAGACCAGTAAGTGAATCCAATACAACTGGCGAGGCCGAGTGTTCTACAGATTGTCAAATGAGAATCCAATTTTTGGTTCCATCTTTGAACGTGGAGAATACATTAGAATTAACGGAACTTACCGAAAGTTAACTCAGAATGAGTGATTTCTATCAGTGGTATCAGGCTGTGAAAGATTCTTACAACAATTAGCAAAATGGATGAGCCAGAGTTTGTGCATGGAGTTATGCGATTGCAATAATATATTGGAGCATCTGTACCTTGCTTGCGTTCCTTCCAAAGCCAGCTCCCAATACGTCGGAGTCGTGTATGCTTTGCCAAGAATTTCTTAGTGGGGAAGAGATTTGGCTGCAAACCCAATTGGAGGATTGTTGCTATATTTAACAAAAAGACTCTTAACATCAAAACCATATCAAGTGAGAATGACATGTATTAAAAAAAATACTTCGCTCTTACATAAAGTAGTTTCTTATATCACAAAAGGTTTCATTTTAACATTTTGTGGGATAAGTAAATCTCTTAAGAAAAGAAATACAACATGACTTAAATGTATTTTTATTTCATAAGAAGTTATTGAATAAATGTAACATATCAAGAAATTTATTAGTCAACTCAAAAGTTGACCTAAGAAGTAATGAAATTTCTTATCTTATGAATAGAATTTTTAATAAATTTTTTAATAATAGAAGACTTATTTTATTACCTACTCTTTCGACAATCTTTGAATCCACAAAATTATGAGAAGATTTAAAAAGTTATAAGGACAAGAGGAAGCAGGAAGCCGAGTGTGACAAGAAGAAGGCTTTGCGGTCCAGAAAACCGAGTCTTCCCCAATCTGGTCGGCCCAATGGCATTTCTGTTTGCCATTCCTTCTCTCACTAGATCGTGGGAGGAAAACGCAGGCTCTCCGTAGGATGGCTTGGATTGAGCTGGGCTGGGCTGGGCTGGGCTGGGCTGGGCTGGGCTGGGCTGGTTCCACTGTGCGAGGCCTCCTTGGTTTGTGTGCTGTGAAGGAGAGAAAGGAGATCAGGTAGAGCTACACTTGGAAAAGCTCTTATTTTACTCCCGGGAGTTTACAACTGAAAACGCTCTGTTGAAGAAATAAAGACAAGTAAAAGGGCCTTCCCTCCCTCTCGCTTGCCGCTCAAACTCTCTCTCTTTCCCTCTCTCTTTCTCTCTTTCCCTCTCTCTCTGTGCTTCATTTTGGGCTTCAATGGTGATTGATAAAGTAAGCTCTACTCTCATCTACTTTGTGCTTTTCTTTAAGTTTCTTTTACACCGTAGTCACAATTCCATGAATACACCTTTACATTCTGGTCCTACAATCCCTGCAACCAAGAATACCATTATCATTTTCAGCCTTTATTAGCTAAATACTTTTCTTTAACATTTTAGGCTCGGTATCATGGTATCCAACTTATTAATCGATATTTGATTGGCCTTTTCGTCACCTATGAGTGTTTCCTTTCGAGTTTCTTTTCGTCGATTTTTCGCATTACACGTGAGATTGTGCTGTGATCTTGCTATGCATCAGCTTCACCGAGTATTGTATCCTTTTTCATCCTGACACCTAATTCATTTGTGAAGGAAAGTGGTTGTCAAGAAAGAATAAGAAAGAACCTTCTTGATAGCTTCATTTTGAATTTATTTATTTATTTATTTATTTATTTATTTATTTTCTTGTATTAGTTCTTATTCTCTTTGTGTGATTGTTCCTGATTAATCTGTCTCCATTACATTATTAATTGGTTAATCTTCCTGGCTTGGTCAATCGTGTTGTCAAATTAGTAAGATTGGAATAGCCCTGCAATCCTATTTCTGGTTCATTTTGCTGGCTGGAATTTTTGGTTAACATGTTTTCTAATGGCAGCCACACTCATCTGAAAAAGCCAAAACGAATAATGAGGATTACGAAATAGTTCTTGAGCTTTCTGAAAATGACCCTCATTTTGACAAAAAGAAGGTGAGAAAGAATACTTAAGTTCTGTTTTGTTATTAATTAAAATTCACTTGAATCACTGGTGCACTTGTTTAAACATTAATGATCAGAGTGCAAGGATGAGATATATTTAACTGAAGGATGCATATACCTTAAGGCTGTCACTGGCCGTTGCCCTAATGGAGACAGATTAATCAGGAACAATCACACAAAGAGAATAAGAACTAACACAAGAAAATAAATAAATAAATTCACAAAATGCTCTAAACATTTCTTTTATCAAGGAAAAATAAGATATGGTAAGGTTAGGAGGATTATTTGACGTTTTTAGGATTAGGCTTATGATGTTTATAAACTATCAATAACCTTAATAACTTGTACAATGAACAATGAAAATGGCACCATTGAGAAAAGAGTAGCCAACAAAAAATGGAGAAAGAAGTTGATCTGACAAAATTTTTTGTTAAACTAAAAGAAGATGCAGTGAGAATCAATAGGACTATGTAACGCTTTTAGGATCCAGCTTGTGATGATTATAAACTATCAATGACCTCTATAACTTTTAGGGTATCGTAAAAATGACCGTTTGTATAAATTTAATTGTTGAAGTCTTGGAAATCTATCATTATTCCTCCACCATCACTTTGCAAATAGCAATTACTAATATACTTTTTTTCCTTTTACAATTATTCTTATCATAAAAATATAATTCTAAAAATGTATTTTAGAATTATATTTTGACACAGAACATAGACGCAAATGTATTACTGATATACAAGAAGATTTTGTTTGTTCTGATGTTTTAGACTAAAATTACAAAAACTTTCTCTAGAAGAAAGTCTATAGTTCATTATATTAGAATTATTGTTCCTAAATAAAGTTGACAATTAAGACCATTTAAACTTCAGGAACTGAATTTAAACAACCGGTAATTCAAGTATAAAATCAACTTCTAACACACTTTGAAAACCTAATTTAGAAGTAGTCTAGGTATGGTAGTCAAATTCAATGCTGCAACTATTATTTGGGGTTGGGGGGAAAACCTGTGCCAAAAACCAAAACTATCCGCCAAGACGCAGCATCCAAATAAGAAGAAGAAGAAGAAGAAGAAGAAGATCAACCGAACCATTAACTATTTGAAATAGGCAAAAATCTATAGCACACTATGATCTTTTGGCTATTAAAACATTGAATTACTACGACATTAGGTGTGGGAAGGACCCAATCTAATACTTACATCTGCCGCTAAAAGTGCTTGTACATAATCGAATATGTACTCCTGCCTGCACTTGGTTGCCTGTAACCCCCCATCAAAGACACACACAAAGCAAATAGAGCCAAAATAGCAATAACTACACATGCTAGCCTAAGATTGCTTGTTCTGGGGACGACTCTACCCAACACACATCTTGACGACTGCACTTGGTTGGGCTCTTTACCTTTATCTACAAAGTCGTTGCTATTGCTAGTCTCTAATAACTCTGGTACCTCTTTAGGAAACACCCTTCTTTGTTGCATTCTTAATTTGAGCCTTCGATTTGCTGTACCTTGCAGTGGAAGGAGCCGTGACACAAATGCTTGCATTGGTTCTTGAGCTTTTCTCTCAACCTCACCGATACTAGACACCATTGGTTGGAGTCCAGGAGTAGGAGATAGAGATGGCTCGTCTAGCTTAATGATGTCATCTTTCAGTATCTCAGCATAGAAGTCATCATCAATACCGGTTTCCTGCAATGTAATGACAAGATGGATTAAATGTCTTTCCTTTAATATGTGGAGGATTACCATGAGGAGTTCAACATCAGAATTGGTCAAAACGATACGTGCCTTCTGGTGACTGGAAGTTCCAGCCAGGTTAGGTTCATTTGTTAGTTCCTGTTCAGATTCAGATGCTAGATCAATCTGCTCAATGGAATAAGAATCATGACTGCTACCAACGGCCCTCTCCCCCTCAGACAATCCTGACTTGTCAATACCTGCTTCAGAGGCTGCATAATTACTGTTAGCTAAAGCAAAGAAATGCCTTTGACCTGAAGAAGCTCGGGTTGGGGAATCACATGGATGGAATTCGGTTTTCTTCCGGAGGCGACAAACAACCAGAGAATCCTGCACAGACACAAGGGAAGATCCAACAATGCTCTCATAGACTTTCTCAAGGAAAAGCATAAAAAAAGCTTAAGGCAAACACCACACAATCAACGAATGCTACTTCAGTAAAAGTGAACCATTCCATCAAATACCAAACAAATATTACACTGAAGCAATGAAAATAAACACTTGACGGAGAAAAAATTGAAAGACCACTACTGAGTTTCGGGAAGGACGTTAATTAGAAGAGAAATATCGGAAGACTCTCATTCCCAGTGATAGCAAAATAAATCAGCAGACGTGATTTACACTCTTTCTACCAGAGGAAAGAGAGGGAGAAAGGTGAAATAGGAAGGGGTAGAGGTGGTAAGGAATCAGAAAAGGACTCTTCTTTCAGGTATTAGGTCGTCAGAGAAAGAAAGAAAAGATAGTGGACTTGAAAATGGAAGGGGAAGGGGGCAGAGTAAAAACAAAAGACGAGTGACTGCTTGGACCCTCGAACCTTGAAGGAAGCAAAATGAATGGTCTTACAAATTTCCTGCCCCTTCCTTCTTCCTTCCCAAACAAACAAAGAGTAAACAGTTTCCCCTCCCGTTTTCCCTGTCTTCCTTTTCCTTTCCTCCACTTTAGGGTCTCAGGGACATGAATTCCCAGAATAGTATTTCCCTAGGAAAAATCTTGAACTCCTGACAGAACTTCAGTTATTTCTATCAAGATATATCCTCCAAAATTATGATTGATACAATTACCCTCATGATCATTCCATTGCCAACCTGCTGAGCGTGCATGCATTCAGTTATGTGCATGCATTCAGGTACATCACCAGTGATGGATTCATTAAATGGCAGTGTAAAATAACAGAAACTGCTGATCTAACAGGATCTAGAGGGCTCAGTACTAGAGATCAAGAATTCAATGACTCTCTCTGGCTAAAATGCTTTAAGACCTGCAATTATAAGGTCTAGTTTAAAATTCTCGTTATAATGGAGAAACTACTGCCACTGCTTCACTCAAAGCAACTGAACTCTTCAGAGGACAGACAAGAAGCCAGATTTGAAAGGCTATCAGTAAGTGTGCTATGGGGTGCATTTGGAGCAGTAAAATGCTCCTGCTTTTAAGAGATGCGAGAAATCAGTGTTCAGGCAGAAACTCCCTTTTTGGGAGCATTTCTTGATAGGATTGGCTTTGACGAATGCTTGTCTTCCTTAAAATTCTTGAAGTTTCTTTAGCTCCTACACTTAGGGAGATGGTCCGTGTGCTCCTCCTCTAGTTTTCTGGTAAAACTATTACTTTTTACAGAGTGGGAACACGGAACCGCAGGTAAATCATAGCAATGCTGCCTGAAGTCCAATCATATTTCCATGCTAACCTTTTCTAATAATACCCAGTAAGAAAAAAGTTGCAGCCATTTATTAAACATATAGGAATAGCAAAAATATTTCCCCACTGGAAGCAACCTATCAGACAACTCCATATGTCCCCTGGTCATCCACTACAAAATAAATAACCCACAACCCAAAAGGATAACACAAAACAAAAACGAGACATAAGAAAAAGAAACTTGAGAAGAAGAGGACAAAGAAAAAAGGCATCCAGACAGTTGTAACTTTCAAGCTAGCTTACATGGCAGGAGGTCAACTCCCTTACTTTTATGTAATAGTACCCCGGGCTTTGAGTGAAAGAATTCAAATGCAATCAACCAAGTAGCTATACTAAGATATGTTCAATTAGCAATTGCAGGGATATCATACAGTAACATGGCACAAGACTGAGCCCGTGACTCTAATAGATGTAGAGGTTAAGGTGAGACAAACAGATGAAAAAATGGCATACGTTCTGTGTAATACAAGAGGAAAAAGTAGCACATATGCTAAAGACATATAAACACATATAGTAATAAAAATAAGAATCACATAAGGTTTAAGCCTAGGAGGGGAGAAACTATTCTCCCTCGATACCACATCCCCCCTTTAAATTTGAACATCCCTTCCTATCTCCGTCCCCCCCATTCATCTTTCTATGCAGCGAATATAAGTAGAATGAGGCAGTACGGGCCGGATCCACTAAGTTGGCCTAAATTTTTATCCCTAGGCTCAGGTCACAGAAGGATGAATAGTATTTACAGATCAAACAAATATTTTTTCCATAATTTAAATGATAATTCCGATGAAATACGTAGCTGAGGAACATTTTCTCAATAATAACAGTCACCTGGGAAATCCCTGTCTTGCAGTATTCATGCATTATCCACTCTGTCCGTTCCCCTCTTGGTGCACGACCTACATGGAACACTAGAGTCCTCTTCGTCCCTATTATATTGGGACCTGACTTTACATTTCGTTCTTTCCCTGTGGCCTTCCAGTAACCCAATTCTGTTGCCCTCTTACTTTGTGAGCCATTTGGATACTTTCTTCCACGAGGAGAAAAGAAGAACCACTCATTTTCTGATGGAATGACTGATTTGGCTGGTTACAATACAAAGCAGCATTGATAAGTAACCAATCGCGAGTAAAACAAGTTGCTCTCTTAAGATAATTACAGTCACATACACGTGTAAACAGGTTTTAGCACTGCTAATTTATATAACATACAACAAATGTTGCTCTTCAAACTTTAAGAACCTAAAAACACTTGATTATTTTCTTGGACTCTAGACATCAATAGATGTGACTCCGAAGTTCTGTTCAAATTCTTCTAAGATTCAAAAGTGGCATAATATCAGGACAACTCAAAGAAGTATACTTGATTAAACCGAAAGTTTGAACCTCACAACAACAGCAAACAAAGACAAAAATCTTGCAGTAGATTTTAGTGCAATTATCTTCCAGTAAAGGGGAAGGGAAGATGGAAATCTTTTGGAACAGCCATAAAATCGGAAGTGAAGTAAAATCCCACGGTAGTGAACATCATCAGATATATCGTGCCAAAAAGAGTGCAGTCATGGCTTGAAAAGCGTGCGTAAAAATCTATAAAAGTATAACAATTATTGAAGATGAATATCATCTTGGTATAATTTTCAACTTCCTTGTGTTTTCAGATGGATAACATTCAGCACAACCCAGAGGCACCAATAAACGCCTCGACTTAACTTACCTACTAATTCAGTTTAATATATTCCATCATCTACAACATATCGACATCCAATGATTCCTTTCATTCTCTAAATATAGCTACGTTTCAAGAAAATTAAAGTTTCTAAAGCTAAAAGGAACTTGGTCTTTGTCGGCCAAGAGTGGTGTCTACAAACCAACCTGGTAAGTCCCAAGGCTCGTGTCTGCAAATGTCAATCTCGGAAATCACTTCCACGCTCTTCTCAGACCCCTCCAGCTTGTTCTTCAGGTAAAAGGAAATCAACTCCTCGTCAGTCGGCGAGAACCGAAAGCCGGGAAACATCGCCGACGCCGCTATCGTGATCTCTCTTGGTCCCTCCACCTCTTTCTCTGTCGGTCCCCCCACCTCTTTCTCTCCCGAAGCCCCCTCCATCTCTCTCGCTGTCTCTCTTTGCCGTGGGACACTGCTAGAGTTTAAGCAACTCCATCAGAATCCACGGAAACTGAAATACCAGGAATTCGAAACCCCCTCGAACATCGCTGGGTTATTCGTTTCTCTTTCTCTCGCACGTTCTTTTCTTTCTGTCTTGCTTTCCCTCTTTCTTCCTCTCGGCTGCTTTGCCTTCGGTCGGATGCTGGGGAAATGCCACGTAGGACATTGGTACGGATATCATGTCTCTTCGCGGCTCCACGTGGCTCCCATGTGATTGCCCAAGTGGTCCTCTCGCATAAGATACGTATAAAAGATATCTGAAAAATAAAGTAGAGGCCTTTAAAAGACCGTACTGCCTTCGGTAAACGGCGAAGGTCTGAATGTCGTCTCCGACCATGACCGCCGAAGTAGACGTGGGCGTTGACTGGTCCTCGTCCTCTTCCTCTTCTTCTTCATCCACTGTGCGTGCTTCGGTCGTTCAAGGTTCCAGCATCTTTTACGACACTCTCTTGCAGTTTCTTTTCGGAAGAAAGCGATTATTCGTGATCTGATGGGAGTCTGGTTTAGAGTGGTGCAGACAAGGCGGAGCGTTTGACAGCTGAAGCAGCAGCGTTAGGCTACCAACTGGTGGTGTTTCCGGAGGCATTTATTGGCGGCTATCCACGAACGTTGCGCTTTATGCATCTGCCATTGAAGTCCCAGGTTCAGGACAAGCCCTTGTTCTCTGGGTTTTTTGCTTTTACAATTTTTCTTGTGCTTGTCGAAGTGATGGAGTAACAACAACAACAACAACAACAACAACATACATTGATTGATTAGTTGATGACACATGATACAAAGTTGTTGATGATTGATGTTTTAGTAGATTTTTGAATAATTGGGGAGGCAGCTGAGTCTAATGAAGCTACTTGTGTTAATTGAGGTGACTATTTATTACTGGTGAACCACATGCAATGTAAAATCTTGTTCCTGGACTTGTACGTTATAATTTTACGATGATGGGAAGAACAACTCAAATCAGTGACTTGTGTAAGCGAGGAAAATAATCTTTTGCTGGTTAGATATGTATTGCAAGAAATTTTAAATCACATATTGCAAGCATTGAATTATAGCAGAAATGTTACAGATGCGTTCTTTCTAGCAAATTCACTCAACTGTAGGATTGCAACAATGTTTGTTTGCAACAGCTAGTTAAGGCACCAGAAATTAGAGACGATGAACTGGAAGAGAAGAGCTAGCTTCATTGCAAAGAAGTATTTTGCAGTGGAGTGGTTGCTTTAGATTCATCATTGCTGTTGTGTCAATGGAGTAGGTAGCTGGCTTTTTACTCCTGAGCCAGAGAGATGGTTGCTAAGTCAGTAGCATCAAAATAAAGCTTCCAACATAATGCTAGTCTCCTGTGCTTCGTCGAATTATGGATGCTACGGGTTCATTATTAATAATGAGAAAGAGTTAAATATACTCATGTAAAAAGTCTAAAGTGTAAGAGGGCTTACCTTTTCTAACACTTTCCATTACTGGTCAAACGATGGATCTCTTCCTTTAGAAAGAGAAGAAACTGCTGGCTTATAAATGTCATTGGCTTCCACATCACTGTTGCAATAAAGATGACAAACCTCATGTTTGTTATTCAATTTTGGCTCTTTTTCTGAAATCACCAAAAGATAAACAAAGCCCAACTAAAGAAACTAGATATAAAGGCAGACAGCTTTCTATTTTAAGTCTAAATCAGCAGACGGTAACGGTTCTGTAATTTAATGTTTCTTAAATATTTTCTTTGATATATGTGGTCAATGCACACATGCTAACCCTGGAGAGAATTTTTTTTAAAAAAAAAAAAAAACATAAATGAAAAGACTATGAGTAAGGTGTTCGATGAATTTTTGGAAGCATGTTCAAGTTTACCCATTTCCAATCATTTGGATGAGTTTCCATTTGTCAAGTTATTTTAATGTCCAAGATTTTGTATATGCAGGACCCGAAGTAGACTGATTGGCATCCTTGACACGAAAAGACAAAATTTACTTGGTGATGGGAGTAGTGGAGAGATATGGATACACACTCTACTGCACAGTTCTCTTCTTTGATCCTCAAGGTCTTTGTCTTGGGAAACATAGAAAACTCGTGCCAGCTGCTTTGGAGTGGCTGGTTTGGGGATTTGGAGATGGATCAACAATTCCTGTTTTATGAGACTCCAATTGGGAAAACCGGTGCTGTCATTTGTTGGGAAAAAAGAATGCCACTTCTAAAGGACTGCAATGTATGCCAAAGGTACAACTTTTCCTACATGAATTTGGCATTGTTATTTCTTTGGCCTTTTGTCAACATTAGCCTGCATTTTCCAGTTTACAAAGGGAAGGACACCAACTGATTAGTTAAGCTTCATTTTGGGACAATTAAGAACATCCCCTAAATCACAAATAAAAGAGAACGTGGAATCTTCTAATTCTCTTGAAAGTAAAAATATTGCTGGCCCTTTTTTCTTTCTGTTAATCCAAAATTGTCATTATCGATCCACTAAGATATGACACGTGGCAAGTGATGGAGAAGGCTTCTTCAAAGGTGGGGTATCCCTGCAGAGACGGTGTCATTGAGCATCTTGGTAAAGAATCCCTTGTATCTATTAGGAGCATGTCATGGAAACGGGCCCAAATAACTAACTTGGTCTAAGCCTATTGGAAAAGATAAGGCTTATCTTGATGGGCCACAACTAAGAGGGTTAAAAAAGGAATGGGAGGTAGGGTGAAGGAGAAGCAAAAACATAATAGAATTATCTTTCATCAATTAGGGTTTGATTAGCAGGGCTGTCTCTTAAGGAGGCATTGATAATTTTAGTAGAATAGGCTGCAGTATAATTAAATAAAGTTATTTTATGACTTGGTGGATGTTTGATTTCTTTTCTAGAATCTAAAATTAACAAGCTTAGTTTAACTGTTTAATTCTTTTTCTATCATTGATTTGTATTACCTGTTTGGCTATGTAACTAGGTGCTGATATCTGTTGTGCTCCTAATGCGGATACTAGGGAAACTTGGCAAGCATCAATGATCCACGTTGCCCTTGAGGGTGGATGCTTTGTTCTATCAGCTAATCAGTTCTGCCCAAGGAAAGACTACCCACCTGAACTGCAATACGTCATGGGTGGTACAGATGAAAATCTCACACCAGACTGTTATCTGTGCTGGTGGCAGTGTCATTATTTCACCATCCGGGAGAGTTCTAGCAGGACCTAATTATAAAGGAGAGGGTTTTGTCTCTGCTGATTTAGGTATCGTCCCACTTCCGCATTCAGATCTAGCACTTCTGTGTTTAACCTGCAAAAATTCTACTTCAGAAGCCTAAAGATTAAAATTTGGTACTTTTTTCAAGGGTGAACTTGGTCTACATGAAAACAGACATTGTAAGGTTGATTGCCAAGACAATCAGAAGCAAAAATCAACCATTTGGAACAATGAAACTGGAAATGAAAGATGTCGCTGTATTCAGATGCTACAAGCCTATAAAACAAACATGATTGAGTCGTAAACCCTTTCAACTTGTTTCCACATGCTAGGTGGCTGGGATTCTACTTCTTGCAGTCATTCAAAGGTGCAATGTTCTCTAGTCGAGAATGCTAGAAACTAAAGAGGCTGCAAAATGTGTATGGCTTCATTTCAATTGATTTTGTACATTGACTCAGTACCCATCGTGGTACCTGAAGTTTTGAATTTTGGATTCATAAAGTTTTCTTCTTCTCCATTGAAGTTCCTTCTAGAAATGCTCATAAGAATTACTATGAACGTGTCTAACAGGAGGTTGGCCTGAAGTTGGATAGATCTTCGGCAACTGTTGCGTGAGCCTTGGTTTTCTCAATTCCTTTCAGCGTATGACCACAGAGCAGCAAGCGGACTGTTAATCTCTTTGAATTTGCATCCTTTTGATATTAGTGCACCTCTAGACTTGTCAAGCAAAGCAGATGACCTACATGGTTTGATTGTGAAAATGGTAGCTGCGGTCAGCTTCATTTTTCTGTTGTCAGACCAGGCTAGTTAAGGCTTTGATACCACTTCACGAAGCTTGATACCAAGGATTGCCTAGTACGCATTAATATTGTGATTTGTAGGTCAGGGACCAGCATGTCACTTCTTAAATTCAGAAAACAAGTTGAACTTATTCAGTCATACGAAACAGATTGATCACTCTAGTTTAACCTCAAATGCTTTACCTGCGTAGTAATTGTGTGATTCAGTCATGAACCTTTATTTTTCATGCCGAATTGGTTCATAGATCTTGGAGAAATAGCTCGGGCAAAGTTTGAATTTAATGTGGCAGGACACTACTCGAGGCCTGATGTGCTAAGCCTTGTGGTGAAGGATCATCAGGCAAGTCCAGTTACATTCACTTCTGAGACAAGCCAAAGCTGAAATCGCCCGAATGATGCCCCTATGCTGTCGACAGACAGGTCAGATGTGGAACCAATCATCCTCGATTGTTGTTACTTGCTTCTTCATTGTTGACGCTGCCCCTTCAGAGGGCTTTGAATGTTGCAGATATTTTGCTAAATGTCACTGACCATAAAAGGGTTGGAGGAGAGATTATTATTAAAAAAAAAAAAAAAAGGAAATATATGTTAGCACAATAATTGATAACAGAAGCATTTCAAATGACATTCAAGTTTTATCCTAAGACTGGTATCACCTAAATTAGTAAAACAATTAATTTCTTGCTAGACTCGCCAATTCTTTTCAACAATTTGTTTACTTTTATTCTTTTGACAAATATTCCGCAGATTTACCATATGCACCAGTACATTACATAATGCAGCACACATACCTCATGATGTACTATAATGAAGGAAAATCTACAGGGTCTTGCCTTTTTAAAAAAGAAAAATGTCACCAACTGGGTTCATTCAATGTGTTGTTATTTACTTCTTCTTCTTTTTTTTTTTAATACGCACATGAGGGTTTTGAATGTGTTGTTATTTATTGTACTCAATATTTCTCGTGCTATTATTTTGTTGAAGTTGTCAATTGACAATGGTTGAGAGGGACACAACAACGAAATGAATACCAAAAAATAAATGAACAACTTTGAAGGTAACAAATAAGAAGTGTAATAATATTCATATCAGCTCAAACCTTAACAATTCAGTAGCATTTAGGAGTTCTACTACACATAAAGTGAGGGTTCGAACCTCTCTTCGTTAATAAATCTCTTAAATGTTTTATCCCATTGTTAATAAAAAATATATTTGTACTAAAAGTAACGGGAAAAAAAATAAATAAATAATGGTACCATAAAATGAGCAATTACTTGGAAAATGAAAAAAATAAAGAATTTTTGGTATTTCCTTGTATTTTTTTCCAATTATTTTGGAATAAATATTATATCCAAAAATTTTAAATGAAAAAAAAAAATCTTTGGTATTTCGTTGTACTTTTGCCAATTATTTAAAATTAATATTATCCAAAAATTTGCTAACCCAATGGTCATGATAAGTCCCCGACATGAAAATTTCTAGATACATCCCAGCAGGAGCGCAGTCTCCGAGAAGGCCAAGTACAACGAACGACGTAGAGATCTTATGATCACTTTTCAATGCTTATGCAAGACGAAGGACACCCAGTGATACACCCTCTGAACCAAACTCAGAAAGCAGAGCCGAACGAACCAAGAGACATGGCGCTTGTACCTGCGTCTCCCGTGTTTGCAGAGGTCGACATGGGTGCTGACTCGTCAGCACCCACGGTCCGAGCCACCGTGGTCCAGGCCTCCACCGTCTTCTACGACACCCCCGCCACTCTAGGTTTACTGCTACTTTTCCTTCATGCTCACTATTTCACTGATGTTGCAGTGGTCTTGAACCGGAAATTCTGCTGGGTGTTTGTGTGAAATGTGCTTTAAATACTCTGTTTCTTGGTTTGCATGATTGTTCGCCCATTTGTTCAAATTGAATTAGTGGAGATAAAATGAAAAAAAGAATGATTCTGACTTGCAGTGATTGGTATCTTCTCATTAATCTAATGGAAGGATGGTTTCATATTGCTAATCGATCTCTATGATTTGTAATATGTGTTTAGTAAGTTTTGCTCTTATAATCTGTTCCATGTGAGGTAGAATAATATCTCTATTGGAAGGGAAGATTTGGTGTTTTCTGATCGTTAATTGAATGTTCAGACAAGGCTGAAAGATTGCTAGCCGAAGCAGCCGGGTACGGGGCCCAGCTGGTTGTGTTTCCAGAAGCATTTGTGGGTGGCTATCCGCGTGGTTCCAATTTCGGTGTTACCATTGGGAACCGGACAGCTAAGGGCAAAGAGGATTTCCGCAGGTATCATGCTTCTGCCATCGATGTGCCCGGTGAGGATCCTTGTCTGTGTTTTATTTGTGCTGATTGGATGAACTGATTGTGTCTTAGAGACCGGACTTTATGCGATACACTTGCCGACTGAATTTTTGGCCTGTAATTGATCTAATGGAAGTCAACTTTAGATAATCAGATAACTTCTTAGAAAGCATAACTTCTTGGATGAATTGATTGTGTCTTAGAGACTCGACTTGATGGAATACACTTGGCCAATTGATTTTTTGGCCTGTAATTGATCTAGTGGAAGTCAACTTCAGATAATCAGATAACTCTCAGAAAACATAAACAATGGCTGTACTATATTGTTCGATGAAGTCAAGAGAATTACTTTCCGTTGTTTCATTTCTGTGAAGAAAGCAGTCTGGGATATTTCTGTGACTACCTGAGAACAAAACAAAATCTTCTTGTACTTCTGTTACAAAAAGAAATACAGAATTTTTATTTTCTAAGGAAATTCTGATCTCCATTATGTTTGACATGAGGAGATGTTATTGCCCAGTGTAACAAGATGACGAGATAATCATTTATTTTTCATCATGGCTATTTCAGTACTTTTCAATTATTCGATACCATTTAACGAGTGATGGTTCCAGAAAATAAAATGAAATCATTCTCTTTCAAGTTCCTGCCTGTGGGTATTATGTGAAATATACTGAAACAATGTGGATCTTTGGTTTTTCGTGGAGAACTGCATAAAGAAGTTACCTGTACTTTCACTATTAATGCTGCTTGGACCTACAATTAAATCCACATTGAATCTGTATAGCTCTAATTTACAAAATTTTCACCGCTTTATCTGATATATTGTAGGTCCTGAAGTTGACCGTTTAGCTGCAATGGCTGGAAAATACAAGGTGTATTTGGTAATGGGTGTAATAGAGAGAGATGGGTACACACTCTACTGTACTGTTCTGTTTTTTGATTCACAGGGTCATTACCTAGGAAAACACCGGAAAGTCATGCCGACTTCCCTAGAGCGTATCATCTGGGGATTTGGAGATGGATCAACAATTCCAGTTTTTGAAACTCAAATTGGAAAAATAGGTGCTGCCATTTGTTGGGAAAACAGAATGCCTCTGCTAAGGACGGCAATGTATGCTAAAGGTTGGTGTCTTTGATCCTTATTACAATTCCTGTTATACAATATGTATAGCACTTTCTCGAGCTATTTTTTTTTTAATCATTTCTTTACCTCTTATTGCTTGCAAAGCTGAATTGTTATTGCTCCAGGAGTGGGATCAAAGAATTTTAAGAAAATTTTAGTGAACTTTGGTGGCCCAAGTACTGTTGTTCTCCCCTCCGTCCTCCCTCCCTTCCCCCCTTTTTCTTTGTTGGTGTGCGTTAATGCAATTGTTGGAGCCCTGCTAGGTCTACCTGTTTAGGCCTTGAATAATGAAGTTTACAAATAAATATCTGGGAGATTAAGGTGATCTTATAACAAATACACACTATAACCACACAAAAGAATACTGAAGATTTATGTTGTTTTGGATAAATTATTCCAAGTGCTCATAGCAGTAATTCACTCTTTTCAATTTCAAGGTTTTACAGCTCTTCTCTCTTAGACTCCCACACACATGACTCATCTTTAATGGGTAAACATCACTCTCCTTTCTTATAATGGCTTAAGTTTTCTGAACTTCATATTCGAAGGTTATCCTGAAAAATATTATTCACAAAAGCCGATTTTATCCCGTAAATGCAGAATAACCACTTTACCCTTGTTACTAATTTTGACTCCACAATTAACAGTTTGGGCCTTCAGATAACGAAATTGGATAAATAAATACTTCTAGGGCCAAACTCTGCTGACTCAAACTGGCACCGAAATTGGGATGTGCAAGTTAGGAGACCGACATCTGCCAGGCCCGTGCTAGTGTCATATTTATCTCGATTTATCAAAGTGCAGCCTATTTTTTATCTTCAATGTATGCAGGTTCTTTATGTTGACAGTAGCTGTTTTTCTTTAGGCGTTGAAATATATTGTGCGCCTACTGCTGACGCCAGGGAGGTGTGGCAAGCATCAATGACTCACATTGCTCTTGAGGGAGGATGTTTTGTTTTATCGGCCAACCAATTCTGTCGAAGGAAAGATTACCCACCTCCTCCCGAGTATGTTTTTTCTGGCACAGAAGAGGACCTCACACCAGATTCTGTTGTCTGTGCTGGAGGCAGTGTCATCATATCACCCTCAGGGACTGTTCTGGCTGGCCCCAACTATGATGGGGAAGCTCTGATTTCAGCAGATCTTGGTATGTCATTCGTATCTTCCTGTACTTTCCTGAAATTTTATGGTTTTTATTCTTTCCTGAATAATTTGACTACCGTTGCTTGTGCGATCAGATTCAACAGTTCTATGAGTACCTAAGATAAAATTGGAGGGACAACAAAAACAAAGAGAACAACCTGAATCACATTACTACCATCGCATAATCTCTCTATCTCTCTCTTCCCATCTTCTTAGTTCGAGACTGATTGTGAGAAAGAGAATTAAAGAAACCACCTACGAAGCCTGCCATGTGGTGGCTCCTTTATTTATTTATTTATTTATTTATTTCATGCTCATCTTTATTGCTGACAGAGGGTAATTAATGGGGATTGATTTCACTCTTTTTTCAAAATATTTTTCTTCTCCCTGTTCTCTTTTAAAGTAGCACCCTCTAA
Organism: Casuarina equisetifolia; assembly: GCA_028551475.1. Taxonomy (NCBI): domain Eukaryota; kingdom Viridiplantae; phylum Streptophyta; class Magnoliopsida; order Fagales; family Casuarinaceae; genus Casuarina; species Casuarina equisetifolia. The sequence goes on along the minus strand of CM052358.1, from coordinate 20,228,533 downwards.
GGTTTGTTTGTTGAAATATGATTTAAAAACGAAATGTGAATGCCAACGCATATATTTTGCAATCTCTGTCAAAACCCTCGTATCATTTTCCCATAGGCAAGGTGCAATCACTTTCCTACAGCTACCAGTTCATCAGTGTCTTTGTGAGTTGCATGCTGTCCAATTGGTATTCAGTGATTTTTTGGCTGCGATGGGGAGCTTTTTGTATTATGACTCCTGACAATTACAGCTGAAGTCCCTGATGAAGTCTAGCTGTAGAATTATTAATAGGTCCTCTCTTTAGCTGTGTCCCCCGCCTCTATGTTACCTCTCCCAAACAAAAAAGACAGGAGGTCGTCTCACATCAGTTTTGTTTTCTTTCTCGTTCTTTGTACTTTTAATTGTGTCTTTGCAGATGTTGGCGAAATAGCACGGGCAAAATTTGATTTTGATGTTGTCGGACACTACTCAAGGCCTGAAGTCCTAAGCTTAGTTGTGAGGGACAGTCCAGCAAAGCCGGTTACTTTCACATCAGCATCAGAGAGAACCGAAGGCTTCCACACGTAAATTGTAACAGCGTGGAATAAATGCACGAAAAATTAAATGAACAAGCCTTTCTTGGATACCACTTGCTAAACTGGTGTTACAGATGAATATTGTTATCGATTTGGTACCAAAAATTACAGTTTACTTCCTTTAGTGGTGCATCTCCTGCTTTCTTAAAACCTGGCCTGGCTTCCTTTTTTTTTTTTTTTTTTCCCTTTCTTTTGGCGGATGGCTACTTTTTCCACTAGAAGGAAGAAAATTTTCTTTGCATGGAACGATGCAGCTCAGCAGTATATGCATGTTTGGTTCTCTTTGTCAAAAGTTGGGTTTGTTGATGCTTCGATTTCCCCATTTTTTATATTGAGGAAGAAGTAAAAGAGTTTATTTACATTTTCAAACTCTTTTTAACTTCTTTGGTTAAAGGAAAAGTAGATGTAAATATTTAGGATCCTTTGGGTTGAAACGCATAAATTTTGGGATTTATTCTTTTTCTTTTTCTTGATCCTTTGCCTTATTTTAATATGCATTCAATATTCAATTGGAAACAAGAAAGATTAACAAAGAAGTGTTATGAAAATTGATACTAAATGTAGGAGAGCTTTTTAAAAAGTTAGCTTGATAAAAGAGAGATATAATATCTTTATAATTTTCAGAATATTTTTATGTGAGACTTAAACCACAATATTCCCCCTCCTAATCTAGACTTTGCATCCCTTTGGAGGCACCAATGTGAGGTTAGCTATACCCCTAAGGGATCCCTATTCCAAGGGTATTACAGCCAAAAGGTGGGCTCTTTGAGAGCAGGTTTATTTGATGTTGGCAAGGGGTAGAATGTGACAAGGGGTATATTACATTCGTCCCAAAATATTTTTTTAGTTGCACAATGTGAGACTCATACAACATAATAAAGAAATAAAGAAATAAAAGCCAAATAAATAAACAATTTTATTAGCCTAATTCCACACTTTTTAGGTTGTCTTCCACCCTTATCTATTTCTCTTGAACAGATTTAGATCTTTTTTATTGCAAGAATCTAGTTATCATCATTTAAGGTTTAGCTTGAGACAGAAAAGCAACAATTTCACACTTTCTTTACTTGTAGACCGAGTATTAACCTTTTTTGTAAGGAACCCTGTGCTATGAATCTAGTCTACCTAGTTTGAAAAGGTTAGTTCCGTTTCTTCTTGTTCTGTTTGACTTGCTGGAGATCCTGCTTCCATATTGGTTGGTTTTCCCACTTTGCTTATGGGAACATCCTAATCTAAAACAATTAATTCACTATCCCTAGCTTGGGATTGGTTAGATTCAACAAGAATAACATGAATAAATTCTTCAACTATAAGTATTCTTTTTTAGATATCCTATATGCTTTACATGGTGTAAAATTATTCAAGAAATTTACTCTCATCAGTTTTTCAATCAACTTCTCCAATGATTCTTTTATATTATTTAACACATAGCATTTGTAACCAAAATATTAAAATATGATATATTTGATTTTTTATTATAAGACACTTCATAGGGAGTCCTTTTCAATATAGGTCTATTTAAGGTTTAATTAGATATGTAGGATGCAGTGCTTAACAAAACCCCCAAGAAATCTTTTCTCAAATTATTTTCACAAAATATAGTTGTCATTTCTTGCAAAGTTCTCTCTGTTCCCTTAATTTAGATGCTGCTAATCATGAGTGCTTTCCCATAGATTTTCTTGCAAATTCTTAAATATGTCAACGGCCTCATCGTTATGGGCTAAGAAGGAAATCAATGTAAACATAGATAAATCATCAACTATCACTAATACATATTGATTTCCTCGCAGGTTTGCGTTCTCATGGGACTTAATGGGTTTGTGTAAAGTAATTGTATTCGCCTTGCTGCAGTGATAATATTCTTACGACTCAAAGGTAGTTTAGGTTTGTTTACGCATGACACATGCTTCACAAGCCCTATCTTTTTCAAATTTCATAGTGGGCGACCCTTCGACCATTTCCTTTCTAGATAGGTTTGACAACTGTCTCGTTTTCACATGGCCTAATCTCCTAGGCCATAACCAATTTGGGTCTTCACCTAAGGCTGCTGCACAGGTTTCTTTGGTGGTAATCTAATTACGGTTTATGGTTTAAACATTTCTGCGTCGTTTTCCACATATTTTTGTATTATTAGCACTGGATGTTAAAAGTGTATAAAGATGGGTCAAAATCCACTTTATATCCTACGTCACACTATGGGCTATTTATCTCCCATACCTTAGATAATAACTTAGTAGTTATTTCTAAATGACACTTTTATATACCAATAGTTTGCCCTCCACCACTTCCCAGCAACAACAAAGCTTAACATTAGTTTTTCTAATACCTAAGTTCATCGGATCCATTTAAAGTAGTAGTACAAAATCCTATTGGAATCCGTATTGTTTTGACCTTGAATGGTGTTTTTAATCTTGCACTCAGATCTTTTCTTTTTGTTATTTTGATCATTCATTATAATTTAACATTCCATTCTCCAATAAATTGGCAAAGCCGATTATGTGAAAAGACATTACACAAAATCAAACCTATCTAGGTGCATTCAAAAAATAAGTGAGACCTATTTTCTATATGACATTTTGTAACAAAACAAAACATAAGGAGTCATAAGGAGCCATCAAGAAAGAATTTATATTTTATCTCAACAAACAAGCTAACCAATGAAGTATATTTGTTGGTGCGACCAACCCAAATCAAATTATGCCAATCTATCAAATCATCAACATATCATAACTTATTTATGTTTCTTTGCAACAGTAAAATGACCTAAAGATGGCCAAGGTTAGGGGAGGTCTTAGTTTGAGCAAGTCCCCTTTAACTCCATACCATGTTACCTTTGATATTTAGTTACATTATGAGAGTTCTCTTGCATTTTGTGCTATTTATTTATTTGCTGCAAATGAAGGAAGCTAGATGATTTATAAAATTCCAAAGCATGCAATCCAACAAAAACTTATTTAATAAATTAAGGTCTAATAGCCTTAGTCCCCTTTTCTTCTTAGACAAGCAAGCAGCTACTTGTTAGACAACTTTGTGAGATCTATGTGCTTCAATATTACTTGTCACAAAAGTACATAATTGTTTTATCAGTCTCATTGATCTTTTGCCTCGGTAGTAGGAATATTTGCATCCCAAGATACATAAGAAAATAAGAATTGATTCTGCCAACTCTAACCATCCTACTTAGATGTTTATTCCTCACTCCTCTATTTTACCAAAGATTTTATCTATTGAAGCCTTAAAATCAACGTGAGTGAATCTCTTTTGTAACAAGGGTATGCCAACATACATGTCAAGGAGAGAAACTATGGGAAAGGGGGTGCCCTTTCAACAATTATGAGAAAAATATTTAGTATTTGTTTGGATAGAAGTATAATCCTGTGAAGTCGACGAACTCGTCTAGACCAACATGAAGACAAAGCATTGAATTTACAAAACCATGAACCAAAAAAATAAAAAGTTCATCCACAAAGTAAAATGGGTGATTTTTCAACTTTGAAACGAAATAAAGGTATTTGCAATGATAATCTTATTGGATGCTTCCATAATAAGGACAAGTAACTATTGGAATAGAGTTTCTTCGCTTTTTTGTGGACAGACAAGTAACTATATAGGAATAAAGTTTCTTCGCTTTTCGCCCCTCGCATGAAGCAGTCTCTTTTCCCCCTGATGAGTAAAGCATTTTCTACGTTGTCCCTTGCGTGAACCATTACTTTTTCCTACGCCTGATTCCTTCGTTGTTCACGCAACCTCCCGTCTATTTCTTCCGGTCAGCATGTTACGGGCATTTCACATCATTTTAGAACTTTCAACATACCGCATCTCCGTGTTCGCGGAAGTCGACATGGGCAATCTGGTGAGTGGACCCGAGTTCGCAGCCACCGTAGTACAGGCCTCCAGCGTCCACTTCGACACGCCCGCCACCCTAGGTTCCCACTTGCTTGTTTTCCTTCTTACTGACTATTTCACCGAATGTTACTGTGGTTTTTGAACCTGGGTACCTACGTAAAATAAGCCTTTTAGCTAATGTGTCGCTTGGTTCACATGATTGTTCGCCAATGCTGCTACAACTCAGTCAGTTACTTCCGGTGATTGGTATCTTCTACTATTATCTCTGTATCATAAGCAGCAAACTAATGGAAGGACAGTTTCGTGTTGTCACTTGATTCTTGAAACAAAAATGAAATCATCTAAGGTTCCGAACGAAGGCACAAAGATAAAAAGTACCGCACATCTTTGTATTGACGCTAAACATATAAACCAGAAGTCAAAAACGATGAACAAGACATGGGTTGGATAGACAAGCCAAACTGAGCATGTGAATAAAGACTACAAATAATATACACAACTCAACAATTCTCTGTAGTTTTTGCTCTGTATAAGAGAAGTTCTGTCGTTCTAATCTGTGGGAGGTAGAATAATATTTCTATTCGGAGCTTAAGATTTGTTCTTTTCTGATATTTGATTGAGCGTTCAGAAAAATGTGAAAAGATGCTGGAGGAGGCAGCCCAGAAGTTTTCCCGGCTAGTTGTGTTTCCAGAAGCATTTGTGGGGGGCTATCCGCGTGGTTCCAATTTCGGTGCAACTATTGGGAACCGAACATTCAAGGGCCAGTCGCAGCTCTTACGGTATCATGCTTCGGCCATCAACGTGCCTGGTAAGAGTCTTTTTTTTTTTTTTTTTCTTATAAATACGTGAGTTTATTCATTTAAAAATATAAAAATATAAAAAAACTTTGCGATATTTTTGGTAAGAACCCTTATCTGTGTTTGTGTTTATCTTTTGTGCTGATTGGAGGGATTAATTATGTGATAGAGCCCGGACTTAATGCAGGACACTTGGTCACCTTGCTTCATTACCTCGGCGGTTCATTGAACTGATGGAACTCAGACTTCGTATAACTGGATAAGTTCTAAATAATTCTATATTAAGAATAATATGACAAAAAAATTCATATTATCTATATTAGGTTTCAAAATCTTGTTTAAAAATAATAATTATTTTATTTTCTTAAGTCAACTTTTAAATAACAATAAATTTTCTAATATAATATAAGGGTTGAAGTTTTAGAGACATCTCATGTACAAAAGCCCATAGTCCTACGTGATTAACTCATTTGACTTGATCATCATTCGGAAATTCAAGTCTCTGCATCAAATAAGTATTTAGTAGTTTCGAATAGACCCAATCAAGTTATAGCTAATCCTTTGGCTGAAAATAGTTGTAATGTGTATACATTTTTTGACAAAGTTATAGGTCTCATTGTTAATGCTATTTGGACCCACAATTAAGTCTGTAATGAACCTGTGAGTATCTTATTATGCTAAATTTTTCACTAATTTATTTGATACAATGTAGGTCCTGAAGTTGAACGGTTAGCAGCAATGGCTGGGAAGTACAGAGTATATTTGATAATGGGTGTAATAGAGAGAGATGGATACACGCTTTACAGTACTGCCCTGTTTTTTGATCGTCAAGGTCGCTACTTAGGAAAGCAGCGAAAAGTCACGCCAACTGCCCTTGAGCGTACCATATGGGGATTAGGAGATGGAACTATCCCAGTTTTTAAAACAGAGCTTGGAAAAATAGGTGCTGCAATTTCTTGGGACAATAGAATGCCTTTGCTAAGGACGGCAATGTACGCTAAAGGTTATTATCCTTTATCCCTATTGTTTTAAGAAAATTATTTTTTCTTTTAAAACTGACTTATAAAGGGAAATATGTATTTTATTTTAAAAAAATTCCACGATCAAGTCATGTCATATGGAATACACTCTACACTATTTTTAACACATTCCTTCCTAGGCAACATGAGCTGTAGGCTTCTTCACAGGGGTAATACATCTCTTTTCAAGGACAAATTATGCCAATTGGACTTTGAACTGTGTTATGAGAAATAAGCACATATCTTATGTTAAAGAAGCTTTCAAATAAGATTCAAATAAAATTAAATAATCTTCATTGTATTCTTAATAAACCAATTCATAGCTAATGTAGGTTGCAAAATTTATCACATGGGAAATGTATCCCCTTTTATATGCGTAAAGTACTATCTTCTAAACTTAAAATCTAATATTATATAAGAAAATCCATTTCATCCTTGAAGTCGGCTTATAAGAAGAGGGCTTGTAGTTCATTTTAAAAAAGTTTTCCAAGTAAAATCTTAGCAACATGGCGATACTCCTCATTCTGGGATACTCTCTATCCATTGCCTTGACAGAGAAACGACATTCTAGGAATATGCATATTCCCCAACCTCACCAAGCCTTCTTCCGTTGCGTTCGAAATAAACTGATACCTCAGCTAGATATGTTTCATTCTTGAATGAAATGCTGAGTATTCACCAAATAAATCCAAACTGTTTAAAATAACACTACGACCATATAAATTCCTTAGTACCTTCCATTATGGCGGCATACCATGCTTTATAGTGGAAATAGTCATTACTAGCTAAAGCTTCTGTCGCCCAACTAATAGCTAGGCCTCCAACGATGAACAGTGGTACTCTCACCACTGCTTAGGTCATATGTCATGTTTAAATCTCCATATCCTAAGAAATCAGTGTTAGAACCTCTAAAATTGCGGCAATATTTGGAAGTTTCTCAAATACATGAGTACCCACTTGGCTGTTTGACAATGAGTCTTCCCTTGGTCACTCATATATCTGCTCACTGCTCTCACTTCTTAGAAGATGTCTAACATCGTACTAAGACTTCCAAATGGTGAAGCATATGGGATTTTCTGCATGCTCTCCCATTTTTCGTCCATCGTGGGGGCAATCTTCTCTTGACAATTTGAAGTACTTTACTAGAAGTTGTGCCACCAGCTTGGCATCATGCATGCTAGAACTCTGAGAATTTTCTCAGTGTAATCCCATCGAGAAAGCTCTAGCGTATTGTTGCTTCTACCCTTAAAAATTCTCATTCCAAGAATTGCTTACTTCACCCAAATCCCTCATAGCAACAACTTTTCCATCTCCTTCTTTAACTCCCTCATGTCTTCCATTTTTTGTCCTTTTAACAACATGTCATCAATATACAACAAGAATAGAAGGAAATTATCATATGCTATCTTTACACAAAATGGTCATCATGACATCTGCTAAATTTATGTTCACTCATAAATTTATCAAACTATATGTCCCAATGTTTTTGGCACATACTTCAAACTATAGAGATCTTCTTCAATCTACATATCAAATGTATCTTTGTCCTTGAATTCAAATCCTTCTAATTGACTATATATAACTTTCTCCCTTTAAATCCCTATGAAGGAATGATGTTTTCGCATCTAATTGCTCTAGAAAAAAAAATCATGAGTAACTATCAAGCTCAACATATAGAACCCAAGCCAGACAGCACCCCCAATATATTAAAGGGAGTGTGTTACTTTCAAAAACGAAATATGTAGCGCATGATGGCTACAAGAAGGCATGTTAAAAATGATATTATAATCTTATTTGAATTTTTTTTAAAATGAAATACACGCCTCTTGGTCAGTTTAAATAAACCAATGGATTTTTGTTTTTTAATATATTGAAATTCTTTTTGTTTGTTAGTGTGTATACATTCATTTTGAGTGTTCAGAAGGCCTTCAAATAATGAAAACGACAAATAAATGTTACTAGGACCTGGTTTTGTAGGCTCAAATTGTCATCAAAATTGTGATGTGCAACTTAGGGGACAAAAATCATTATGCCAGGCGCATGCTAGCAGTGCTTGTGCCATCTTTGCATTATGAAAGTGCAACCTGTTATTTATGATTAATAAATGCAGATTTGATTTACGACGGTATTTATTTTTTAGGCGTTCAAATATATTGTGCACCTACTACTGATGCCAGCAAGGAGTGGCTGGCTTCCATGACTCACATTGCTCTTGAGGGTGGATGTTATGTTTTATCAGCCAACCAATTCTGTCGAAGGAAAGATTACCCGTCTGATTACGAGTCTTCTTTGGCTACAGAAATAAAGGACCTCAAACCAGATTCCGTTGTCTGTACAGGGGGCAGTGTCATTATATCACCCTCAGGGCAGATTCTGGAAGGACCCAACCATGTTGGGGAGGTACTGCTTACAGCAAACATAGGTATGTCATTCGTATCTATATGTGCTTTCCTGAACTTTCAAGGTTTATCTTAAGTCGTTGCATGGACAATCTAGTCCAAATATTCCTTGGGTTCCGAAGATAAAATTGGAAGGGACTACAAAAGCAAAGAAAATAATCTTAACCACAAAGCTACCATTGCATAATCTTCTTAGGTCTTAGAAGAAACCATCTAGAAAGACTTAAAAGAAACCATCTAGAAAGGATGTCATCTTTGCTCCTTTTATTTTATTGTATTTTATTTTAGGTTCTTTCTCCGGCTGGTCCACTCCTCCATGTGACCTGCCCCAAACAAAAAGACACGAGATCCTGCATCTGTTTTGCTTTCTTTCTCGCTTTTTCTACTTCTAATTGTCTTTGGTTTTGCCCCAACCTCTGCAGATCTCAACGAAATAGCACGGGCAAAATTGGATTTTGATGTTGTCGGACACTCCTTAAGGCCTGAAATCCTAAGCTTGGTTGCGAGGAACAATCCAGCAAAGCCGGTTACTTTCACATCAGGATCAGAGAAAACCGAATCAGAGAAAACCGAAGAGCTCCGCAAGTAATTGTAATAGCGTGCAAGTACTGCATGTCTGTTGTCAGTAACTGGTCCATGCCGTAGCTTCTTTCATGGACATCCTACATATGCCAAGCTGGTGTTACAAATGAATAATCTTGTTATTTATTAGGTACCAAAACTTAACAGTTTGCTTCCATCGGTGGCACATCTCCTACTTTCTACAACCTTGTCCAGGCCACCCTTTCATTTTCATTTTTGATGGCTCCTCTTTCCACAGGAAATACGAAAATTTTCTTTGAATGGAAGAACGCAGCTCAGCTGTTTATGTATGCTTGGTTCTCTTTGCCAAAAGTTGGGCATCTTAATGCTTCGATTTTCAATGGATGTCTAATCGCTTCGTTCATTCCATCATAAGTCTTACACTCATAATATGGTAAAACTTCACCATCGACCAAGGCCATCTAGGTATCTTGATTCTTCTTTGTGCTGATTACTATGAGAAATCGGGAAACAATTTACTAAATCGAATCTATATGTCTAAGAAATTTAAAAGCTAAAAGCTCACTTGTAAGAAGAAAGCATGCTTTCATTGTAAAAATGGCTTTTGAATCAGGTTTAGATAATATACGAAAAACACATTATTTTTAGCTAACTATCTCGTAATTGATATGGATCATGGGTTTTATACTAAGAGATAATATATGCCCTCACAGATAATTTCACACTTGAGAAGTGATACTTTTGAATATGAGTTTGACATCAATTAGAAAAAAATTTATTATCTAAAAATCAATTTAAGAGTGAATATATATACATTCTAAACGTGTTTTAAATAACGTAAAAGAACTGGTATATGGTTCTTAAGAGGAGAAAATAAACAAGGCAAAAGCTTCAATCATGCTGGAAAAATGATTTCTCTAAAAGCATGACCTCCAGTAATTAGTGGGACTGCTTAAAACCAAAGCCATAGGCCCCAAGGCCGACGATCCTGGGAAATCTACACAAGAAAAAGAGAGATCGAACGCGAGCTGAAGTCCAAGTCCGATTCTGGCATGGCTACGGCCGTAGCCCATGTTCCCCCCTTTGTTCAGCTGAATGTAAGCCTGATGCATGTAAAGCCAAGGCAGCCCCCCTCATGACCTCGACTCCATCCCGTACATCATTCACTCATCACGTCCTCTACAGTGTCTCTTAGCAATTTCTTAAAACTAGGAGCCAATCAACAGTGTTGCAGAGTCAACATGACAAATCCATTCCTCTCACACATGGTACCTATTCTTCCGCTATGCATAACACTCAAATCTTATGAATCTTTCAACCTTTCATATCACGCAGTACAACCTTCATATGGGATCCCCCGCCTACGTGTGTATTCATCACAAAACATCAACGTGGGAAAGAAAGAAAAAAAAAAATCATAAAGCCAATGAGTGAGAGAATTCACCTGAATTGGATTTGCAGTATCTTGAACCTTACAGCACCATGACTATATATACATGCTTAAAACTACCTTTACATGGTAAATTGCCATGCTATACAAGAAAAATTACTAAAACTAGTGTAATTGAAAAAACCCAATATAATTAGGGAACCTAAAAGGTAATGCTCATTAATTATATTCTTAACAATATTATTGGGTGAATACAAAAGGGAGAGCATTATTCTTTTTGGTAAGACAAAAACGATATCTCTTAATATAACATTCAAACGCTAATTGTCCTCAGAATTCACCCTAAAACTAAGACCGCATGAAGTTGTACACAAATGCTAGGATGGCTTTATGTTAGGGTCGCCTGGCAAAGCCTCTGGCGAATGCTATCAGTAATTAAATGACATGCAGTCCTCTGGACTAACTCACACCTCTTAATCCTGTTGGGGGAAGGGGAATAATTAGTGTAGAATCTTTGTTGCCCAGTACTAGTTTAAGTATTACATTCCCCTCTCATTCCTGCTACCTTAGGCTTAAGTCACCTCCTTCAAACACCTTTGAACTTTCCCAAGCATCATTTCCAGGATATTGTGAAGGCAAGGAATGGCCCCAGTTTTGGTTGGACTGGAAAAGCTTTGGACCAAAGCTATATTTGAAGCAGATAAAATGTCGGGCCCGTGAGAGATCTATATCTTTTAATCTCATCTTCATGATCTTGTGGATGAGCTTGTGAAAGCATCTCCGATGATCTGTCCTAAACAAACTTTTCAGGGTTATTATCCCCATTTTTTGGACCAATGACCATCTTAAAACAAAATGCTTACCTAATATATTTTCTAAGAGAGAGACTTCCTTTTGATTTTTTATCGATTGAAACCTTTATTGAATAGTCTTGAGCATTATCTCTAGGAACATAACACCATTTATAGCCCTTTTTTGTATTGCCTATGTTTAACTCACTAAAATGGAGATCACTTTCACCTAAGTCATTTCCTATGGAGTATTCTTCCCCTAAGCCCATTTTACCTACATCCTCCTTTTCAAATTTTAAGGAAAGGTAAATTTTATTAATAAATATTAAAATAGAAAAATACATGAACATAGCTCAACATTACAGAAGTCACCGCATCTATGAAAAGATAAAAGTTAGAAACTTTCAAATCTCACTTAAAATAACATTTTATTTAGAAAATTTTATGATTCTAAACAAAGAAGTTCTCACTTGTACTATTTTCTTTACTTTCGCTAAGAGAATATGAATATTAGTTGTTTTTCCCTAAAAGTGTCTTTTTATTTTGTTTAACTCAAATACAATAAATGTAAGCTAAAAAAATAAAAAATATCTTAAGAAGTTTAGCAACTAAATCTTTTCCTTTAATTGCTTTAATCAATTATTGTAGTTCTTTATTCTACCCTCTAATGTCTTATCGGATTTCATTTTGAGCAAAAATACTTTTCCAAATCATCTTTGTCCATATACATTCAAAAAAGAGATGATTTATACTTACTACATGGGATTGACAAAAATCATAATATATGTTTACTAAATGAATTCCCCATACAATTTATGTTGTTGTAGAAAGTTTGTCCTTACAAACAAGCATTCATTAATATTATATTTACCAAATCAGTCCAAATTAACATCAGTCCACCATTTTATCAACTTGATGAAAATCATTATAAATCTTTTGGCAATTGCAAAAAACAAAAGTAAGTTTGAATCTTAGCTAGAAGAAATCCCACCAACTCCAAGTTAGTTCTTTTACACTTTGTACTGTAAATCCATTTGCTTCATAATAAAGCTTCTGAAAAATTCATGAAAGTTCAAAGTATACATCTCAAAAGGACTTTATTCCAAATTTTAAGATTCGGTAAACGTAATTACCTTTCCTTTTCTGGTGAGCAAATAATTTGTCAAGCTACTTTGTAAGAACAATAGGCATTTATATTACCTACTTATAAAATTTCCTTATCTTTTGCTCAATCTCATAAATAGTTTACTTCAGTAATAATAGTACTTGCATCTAAAATATACATATGGAAATATGGATAGATTGCACCAATTGTAATCTTCTTATATAACTAAGATGTTTCATTCTCCAACCTTCTACTTTTTCAAATATTTTATCTGTTATACCTTTACAATTAGCTTAAGTGACACTTTTGAGAATAATGGGACTTTTAGATATCTAATTGGGAGTGAGCCCATAGGGAAAGGAGTATAATTAAGAATAAAAAGTTATTCCTACTCTAATAACCTTAAAAAATGACATTTTTAAACTTTTAATGTTAGCAAATTCCTCCAAAGCTTTTATAAAATAGAAGATTGAATTTACACGACCATGAGAGAAGAGAAATAAATCATCAGCAAAGTATAAATGAGTAATTTTTTTAGAATTACAGTGCTAATGAAATTTAAACGCCGCTATAGAGGTCTTTGTAATATTAATTCTATTGAGTATTTCCATGATCAATATAAATAAATATGGAGATATAGGATCACTTTGTCCCAATTCATTTAGTACATGTAAAGTATCCTACATGTTCTCCATTGAAGTTATTGAAAATCTTGTTGTAATTATACACTCACCTAGAAGATCAAAACTTCTAATATTGCTTTCCATTTGACCATGTCATGCACTTTCATAAAATCAATTTTTATGATCACACATTTACCTTTGTCTCCCTCGTGATAGTTGTGCAAAAGTTCTTAGCAAAGAATAATATTTTTCAAAATTTGTCATCCTTGAATGAAGGCTTTTGATTATGGCTAACCATAGAAGGTAGAATAAGGCTTATCCTTTCAGCAAACACCTTAGAGATGATTTTATATAAAACATTACAACATGCTATTGGTCGATAGTCCTTATTATAACTTGGTTTGGGAACCTTAAGAACTAAAGAAAGCAATGTAGAATTAGTAGCTTTCAACAAGTTCCTAGAGGAAAAGAACTTCGTACAACATCTTCTATATTTCTTCCAATGATAGGTCATGCTTTCTTATATAACATGTTGTTATACCCATAAGACCCAAGAGCTTTAAAATCATGAATTTCCTAAAGTGCATTAATAACATTAGAATCTTTAAAATTTGGCAAATTAAGTACTACACCAATGTTCTCATGAAATAGAAAAAGCTTACCTCTTAAAGTGGGTAGGAATACTTCCAAAACTTCCAAGGATAGACTAATAATAGAAAAAGAATAGCAAACCTCAATTCATTCTCATTTATAACAACTGAGCCATCATCTAGTGTCAATTTGTTAATCTTGTTTTAAGCTTTTATATGCATCAATGATGCAAAGAAAATCTTATTGTTGTTATTCCTTTCTTTTAACCATATGTTTCTTGATTCCTATTTAAGAAAGATTTCTCTGTGTTTACTCATAGCAAGGAGTTACTCAAGTTATGATTTCTCCTTAGAACGTGCATGTCGATAATAAGGATTAATCTTTAACCTACTTTATATTTGCTCTAGATTTTCTCCAACACCCTTCACCTTCTAGTGCAAATCTCCAAAATATGTTGCATTGAGTTTCTAAAGGGGAGTCTTTAAAGCTTTCAATCTTTGCATAACTTGAAACATTTTTTAGCTGTTTATTTCTTGTTACCATACTAAACTTACTATATCCATAAAATTTAAGCAATCAATCTAGAAATTAAAGAATTTGAATGAAGATTTCTTCCTACTTGTAATATTTCCAAACTTCACCAAACATGAAAAGGGATCTGATATACCAAGAAGTAAAAGTTCAATTCTAAGTCTATTAAAATTAAGCATCCATTCCACATTGATAAGTCCCTATCAATTTTGCTAGTTTTAAGAATAGTTATTGAAACTTTGTATGTCCATGTGAATAAAGGACTAGAATAAAGATGTTCAATCAATGTCATATTTTCAATCATTTTATTTAAATTCTCCATTCCCTCTGTCTATCTAACATTTGGGTCAATTTGCTCATTTATATTTCGTACTTCAATAGAATCCCCTAAGAGTAATCAAAGAACATTGTTTACGACAAGATTAGAGAAGCTTGTAAGGTCAGCCCACTATTCTCTACATTCAACTTCCAAGTTACTTACATATATGGGAACAAGAAGTAAGAGAGTGCATACTTGGCTTTTCAATTAGGCTATGGATAACTAGAGTCAGGACCTTTTTATTATAAGTTGTAGCTTTAAGGCTTTTAAAAGAACCCAAATCCTACCAAGACTATTAGAACTATAGTTAGGAATATATTTTCAATTTGTAAATCTAAACTTCAAGAGTACATCTACAGTTTCTTCTTTAACTCTTTGTTTAATCAAAATAATAATGTGGGGGACATAAGACAAAAAAAAAAATTCTACCTCCCTTATTCTATAGCTTTTATATAAGCATTTTACTTTCCATGAAAGCATTTTCATTTATTGAAAGGCTTACTCTCTTCTCCTATTAACCCAAAATCTCCAATATAACTTGTGGTGATGGAAGATGTTTCCTCTACCAATATCACAAACTTATTTTCAAAAACAACCATTTGCTCCTTTCCATAAGATTTATTCTTTGTGATACTTAAGGAAAGTTAAAGATTCCTACTATTTCCTTTAATTGAACAACAATACATGTTTTAGCATCCTTTGTAGTAGGAGTTTAACATTGCTTCTTAAGAATCATTTTGGAAGGTCCAAGCATCCTTTGCCTTGCATTTGGCCTCACATCTTAAGTTTCATTCTAAGTAACTTAAACTAGAGGATTAACATTCTTTTTAGGAACCCATACTTCTTTTCATTTCAGATTACATTCTTTATGCCCAAAAAAATTGCATACTTTACATTTCATAAGGACTTAATAAATTGGAACCATAGAAATTTTTGCTTTTTCAATCTAATGAAAGGATGTCATTTTTGAAGGAAAAGTGGTCAGCTTGCAATATCTCATAATCCCATTTCCATAACCTCTTCCATTTTCTTAATATTCAAAAAGTGAAAGAAAAATAAACCTTCTTTAGTTATTGAAATTTTAGATAAGGTTTATTTTCCCCATAATTTCTTCACAAAACCTTTCACTAAATAATAAGATATATTCTTAGTTAAAAAGTAACCCATAAGATACTTTTTGAAGTGACTCTTACCTTCCTCAATAGCCTTTAGTGAATGTATTGTAACAAGTTTATTTCCCATTTTCGAAGGAGGATGATTATCTAATTTAGCTATCTTCATAAGATTACCCATTACAATATGTTTCCCAGACAACCTAGTTCCACCAACAAATGCATTAGCATTTTGAGTATATGTTGTAGTAATAAAGATATTCTCTTGAACTTTATTAGGTATGCTGAAAATTTTTGTCTAAGATAATCCTTTACTAATTTTAATTTCATCAATGCTATCCAAAGTGTGAATATCAATAATTTTGCTTGGATCATCAATACTTGATTTAAAGAATGATGCTAGAATTTCAGTTGTCAAATCAAATTTTACATTGTTTGAAGCATTTCCTCCAATTTTCATATGATTTTAATCACTTTGAATACATGCCATTAATTCTACATTTATAAAATCAATTGTTTGGGAGACTTGACTTTGGTTGATAGAGAGTAACTTAGGGTCAATAAAGTCCACCAATATTATCATAGACAAAGCTAAAAGGAGACAAAATTGATATTTGTAACCACTTTCTTCTACCTTATCTCTTTGTCACCTCCTTGTTCTTTTCTCCACCATTCAAATCATTAAACTTTGACAAACCAAATCTAGAAAAAAGTTCAAATCTCCAAACTTTGAGAAACTAAATCTAGAAATAGCTTCTCTTTTTTTATTCTCTAAACCCAAACATACCAATCTATGTAGAAGAGGGAGCAAATCTCAACCCCAAATTCCAATGCTAATGGTTTTTCTTTTTTAAATGAGAGAGACATTGCATTAACCTACCAATTTTCTCCCAAACTCATGTAGAAACTCCTTCTAGATCCATTGGTTTCACCTTGCACCACTTGGGTTCACAACCACTTGTCATTGCTCACCATTATTTACCACTAGGTTTACATGGTTTTCCCCAAAGCCATAGTTTCATAGCTACTTACAGATTTCCCAACCCCATAAAGATGCCAATCTATCTCTAACAGAGCAAGGGATGAAGCCACTCACCACCATGCACTACAATGTGCCCCCAATCACTGGACTCTAGCTTCTTATTTTTACATAGTTATCCCATTACACCAACTTTACCTACTATAACTTTAAAAGCTCAAGATTTCCTCTTCTTTCTTTGCATCATAAAACAACCTAAAATTTATTTTCTTCAACAACAAAAAAGCCTTTAGATCCTTGATCTTATCTATTAAAAGCATGTTGGATCTTATAGTAACCTAAGAAGGGGGTGAATTAGGTTTATCAAAAATCCTTGTTTTTTTCATTTTTCTTATGTTAAACAATCAAGGCAACAAGTAAATTTATAACACAAGACAAAGACATAGATTTTTGGAAAGTGGCTTCGTCCAAGCTACCTTGGCACTTACTCCACCCCACTCTAGCAGCAACATGCTAGAGTCACTTTCCAATCAATTGACAAATTGATTACAAGGGAGAACCACTCCTTTAATCCCAATTACAAATTCTCTCCCCAAGAATTTCAATAAAGAGTAGCAATTAAGTACAAATTTCAAATTTAGCTTCTGTAAGATATGAATTCAAATTCAGAAGCTTCAAACAAGTGCTAGAGACTTAATATAGAATGATATGGAAAAAAGTCCTAAATATACATGATTTTTTAACAAGTGTACGAAAGCATTAATAAGCTCATAATAGAGTCACCAAAATGTATAACCAATTTCATGAGCTTGAAGAAGCTTGAGTAAAGAGTATGAGTTTTTTTAAAAAAAGCTTGCTTTTCTCTATGATTTTTGGATAAGCCATAATCAATGAGCAATATGGACTTAAGTATATTCAAAATAACCCACAATTCACTTTAAAGATCCATTTTGACACCTCTGAAGTAAGTCACCTCTTCTTCCTGTTGAAGCCCTAATTTTTGTCTTTTCTCTCTTCATTTTGAGTTGTTAAAAGAGTAAGGACATAGAGCTTCGTTCTATCTCTATCTCTAAAACCATTCAAAATTGTGCTCCAAAACCCCACTGTTTTGTCCATAACTTAAGTGATTAAATTGGAGCTTTGCAAACCAAACATGGGTCAAACTCAAGTCTTACTCAAATTTTCATAAAATCTCTTTAATCTTGACTCAAATCATTATGGGTGCTTTACAAATTGATAGATAAACTTCTTCTCTTCAAAAGCCCCATAATTTTGGCTTTAAAAACTCTTTAATCTACTTTCAATTTCTCTTTTAAGTAGTTATGTCACAAACTGCAAAGAATTAATCTTCTTTGAAGAATGGGTTTTTGATTTTTCTTCACAAATTTGTTCTACTTTCTATAACCTTTCAAATGACACATTTTCCAACTTGAACGGAGTAGTTTTCGATAGCCAAATTTGACTCTTAGTGGCGGAGATGTTGAGCATGTCAAGCTAGATTACTTTTTAGGTCACAAGGTCAAGCTAGGTCGCAGGTCATAATTGTAAACCGGGCTCGTGGGCGTAAAAACGGGTTGCGTATTCTTGATCGGGTCTCATTTGCGCGAGCTAGGTCACATGCCTTTAGGTTGGGTCATGGGTTTCAATAGTTTAGGTCAACAATCACACGAGCCTAGGTCATCCGAACATGTTTGCAAGTTCTAGACTAGCCTCGCAGACTAGGTTATGCATCTTTGTTGCAAACTGGGCTTGTGTGCCTTTGGGCTCACTGGTTTGAGTCTTTTTATTGGACTTCCTACATAATTTTTCCAACCTTATTTTTCTTATTAAACTAATAAATAAGCAAACAATATATCAAGTAATGTTATTTGTATTTCATTATCAAAATATATTCCAACAAAGCCTAGTCTAGAAATCTCCTAGCCAACTTAAATGTCCTGTCCACTTTAACTATTACATGCACAATAGCACAGGAGTGTCCCTTTAATGATCACCAACTCTTTGCTAGTAATAAGACTTAACATAAGAGTTGTTAGAAATGGCATGATCTGTCTTAAATGTGATTGTAACAGGGGACAAGGAAGATGGGGCTGTGTCTATAATGGATAAATGAGTAAGGAAAACATCTCATGTGCTAATAGAGTAAGAGAATGGGGGAAGCTCTTATAACAAGCTTTTTATGTAAAAAGAAACCTAGCTTTTGAAATTTAAAAACCAAGGTTGTTTTCCTTTCTTAAAACAAAGGTTGTATGTGTCCTTTTAATGATGCTAGAACTCCAAACCATGTAAAACTCCCTTAATTAGTCCCAAGTAACTGTTAACTTGTTCTTAAGTGAAGAAATTGCAACAAAAAATAGTGAAGAAAACACATGAAGAATGAAGCACACGTTTGGAGAATTACTTTTTATGATTTTTTTAATATTCACTACTTAATTTTAAAAAATGATGTACAACTTAAGTATCAATGTAAAAGGAATTGGATGGATGATCTTCTTTCAAGCTAGACACAATCCCATAACTTGTATTTGGCTTAACAAAATCAATTGGTCTTAACACCAAATGAGGAAGAAAGATGATTAAAGGATCTCGCCTATGACCAAAACATCTTTTTCCATTCAATAACTCCACCTACTCACATCTTTCCATCCAACACTCAAAACAAAGGGCATCTACTACATAGCACTCAGTACAATGTGGAAGCAAAGAATTTGGTGAATTTGAATTAAGAATGTGCACATGATAAAGAAAATCTTACACCACCACCATCGTTATTATATAAAAGGGAAAAGTTATTCTTGATTATATAAAGTTGGAGTACGTAGAGGAATGGGGTTTGATATAAAAGGCTTTTAGGTTGAGAAAAGAGAATGAAGGATGAGAGAATTTCATGGGAGAGTAAGAGAATGAAGAGAAATTGTTATGCTAAGGCTTTAATCTCATTGCATTCTAAAGACCTCTATATATAGAAATGATACAACTAACTTTTTACATGACTTAACTTACTTTCTGCTTTTACTATTAGCAAAGACTACCTTTCAAAAGTGGCATCCTACTTTCAAAAAGTTCTTTTTGACCACCTAACTTTTATAAGGATGGAATCTCACACGGATTCCTTATTGTTGCTACCATAAACACACATACTTACACCATACACACTAGGACAATGAAATTAACATAGAGAATCTTGTCAGATCAGCATCACATATCCATCATGTTGTCTAAATCCTATTCTTCCACATCAATAGGAGAATCCCAAAGCCCATGATCAATTTCACATGCCTGTATTCCTACTTGATTTTTATACGAATCTCTATCATCATAATTCTTAGGGTACTCTTTTTTTCAACTGCTTCAAGCTCAAATTTAAATGTCTTTGGATTAAAAGGATAAGAAAAATTCAAATCTCTAAAACTTTCAATCTAGAAAATCTTCTCCAATGATAAGTTGCAATGCATGTGTCCTTCAAAGGTAGAAACAATAATGTTTAGGAAATAGTAGCTTCATTTTGTTTGCATGACCATTTTCATTAAAGTAGAATTTATTGAATAACTCCTATAGAATTGTAGTTGTATTAACATTGTTGACATGGCATATTTCCTTCCTAATATCCTTCCAATTTTTGTGATTTAACCAATGAATATTGTTGAAAGGATGGTAATTGTACTTCCCTAGCAAAGACTTGAATGGATGAATGTTCACTCAGGACTTGTCCTCATCCATGTAAAGATGGTCCTTGAGGTGGAATGTCATTAAGATATAAAAACAATTTGTGATGTGCCTCAGCTCTTATAACCAATTTGCTTTAATGGAAAACAAGAAGAGCCATTTATGGAACTATGGACTTTGGTTTTGTCTAGGCATACTCCTAAGAAAATGGATTAACCAAGGCTTATAAAAGATTTTGCTAATTATGTAGACTCAAGCAAGATGCCATAACAAATAAAAGGCATCCTTTATGATTGATATGTTATATAAGCAAGGAACATAAAATGCATTAAGGAAAGGATAGGTTTAATGTCAATCTATCCAGTAGATTAAAGAGCTAGCCATACCATATCACCTAAGAAATATCCTCTGATAAACATGTGTCATGCTAATAATAAACCTAAGTAGAGCATCATTAGCAATGCTCTTTTTTAATATAGTAGGTAAGAGATCCAAGAGCTTGGCTATTATTGATTTTGGATTTTCGGGAGCATTATTTTTCGCAATTTCTATAACTACAAAAAAAAAGGCCATTTGTGGATGGAGAGCATGAGGGGAGGCTTGGAAGGATGAGAAAGGAAATCACTAAAGACATTATGCTTTCCTTTGATGTGCCTTACCTCAAATTTATACTAGCTTAACCAATTTGCCAATCGCAACAGCTATGGTTATGGGATCACTTCTGTTTGAACTATAAAATCCTCGAGAATGTTAATCAATCCATTTCGATTAAGAACTAATAATCAATAACATGGAACTAAAACTTGTCAATCCCTCTTTTTACCACCAAAATCTCTTTGTGGAGTGATAATGACACTTAGAGTCTTTAAATGCTCCACTTTTATAGCTGCAAATTTGTCATTGGCCATTTATCTTTTCCTATAGGATAGCTCTCCAATAAAGGTCACTTGTATCAATTTGTAGAATTTTTTTCCTTTATCTGGAATTTGTAATGGTAGCAATTTCTAGGCCATTTCTTTTAACATTCTAGCACACTAGGTGTATTCTGAATTCCATGTTGGTGGGTTCTTCTTTAATAGTTGAAATAACGAAGCAGTGTAATTGGCTACTCTTTAAATGAAATCTGCTATATAGTTGATAATTCCCAAACATTGTTATACCTATTTAGTAGTCATATTTTCATCTAGAAACTCGAGCAATTGTAAAGCCACATGTGATTGCAGTTCATATCTTCCTTTTAAGATCTTCATTCCAAGGAAGTCAACATTTGGCACTTCAATTATAATCTTTCTTTCCAACAATGTGACACCCTATCTCTATATTAATTGATGGAACTACTTAAAGTGATCCTTGTGAGACTCTTTGTCTTTGGAGAATAACGAGATGTCAACAATATAAACTAGGGCATGATGGAGAATAGGATGAAGAATCTTCATCATTGTTCTTTGGAATAGTGAAGGTGTCACCTTTAATCCATAGGGTATAATTGTCCATTAGAAATGAGAATTTGGGATGCAAAAACCTATCTTGGGCTTATCTTCAAGCTTTATGCCAAGTTGCTAGAAACTTGCCTTAAAATCCAATTTTAAAAATATCTAGGCCTTATAAAGTTAAGTAAAAAGCATTGACTAGTTCAGCAATGAGAACTTATTATTAACAAGGAAATGATTTAAAGACTTGTAGTTGATTATTAGTTGATTATGAGCTTCAACTTTCCTCTTGCTTGTTCTACTTGACATAGAACACCTTGCATGCCTATTTTGACTTTGTTAGTTCAATTAGGCCATCAAGCTAAAGTTCTTGTAGTTTTACTTAGGCTTAAGCTAGATGCTCTGAATTCATACCTTTATGACTCACCTTTGTTGGATTAATATCTTCATTTTGCTTGAACATAAGAGTGATGAAGAACTCTTCATTTTTCCATAAAGGACTAGGATGCTTCTTAAGAAAATTTGTATGGCCATCAGCACAATTAGTCTCAATGATCTATAGCTTGATATGTTGTAAGCCATCAGATATATGGAGCAAGTTTGGAATGCCTATCCATAAAAGTAAGTGACTACCAATCTTTTTTTTTTCTTTTAAGTCCATTTTATGTTTTTAAGATTAGGAATAATATCGAACCTAACCAAAACATCCTTGCTTAAGAGATCGGTTGCATAAAACATTGTTGTGAATTGAAAACCAGTAATGAGTTTAAGAGTTACTAGTTTGAGTGTAACTTTAAATTATTCACCATTGGTTGCTTTGAACATTTTTGAACATTTCTTCTTATAAGCTAGTGGCAATATGTCTGGCTTCATAAAACTAACCATTGAGTCTATGTTAACAAATCTAATAACTTTCAATTAGCTTTTCATACTTTTCTAGAATGATCCAAACTTGTGCCAATGGGGATGGTTGTTCTTTAATCTTGAGGTCTAAAGGATATGGATCCATTGTTTGAGCAAAATTAATGCCATGCAACAATAGTAGTCCTCATCATCATAGCAAGAGTCTCTAAAATTAAAATTTATCTCAAAATATTCTTTTATGACTTTAAGAATTGTGTCCAAGCTCTATACTTCTTTAGAGAAAATGGATTCAAGGTCAGCATCATCATCCCATGGAGTGACTTAATGGAAGGAAACAATGAGTTGGGCTCGTTTCTTCCTTTATGGACGTTAGTCGGAAAAGTGGCCTTCTTTCTTGCAAACAAAGCATTTGGTGCCCTTCTTCTTTCCTTGAAATTGTTTCTTCTTAAAGAATTAGAATCATCTTTTTCTTTCTTTCCCATAAAATTGCTTAAGGAATTGCCTTGTGATGTTTCTTCCAAAATGACAATAGCACGTCTTATTTAAGCCTTTGCATTTGATCTACAAGCTAGAATAGATTGCTTTTCCTATGGATTGGAAATTTTGAATGAACTCATATTTGTTGCACAATTGATCTAGAGCAATTAATGCTTGTTGATAGAGTTGTCCAAGAATGGTTGTTAAAAGTGAGACTTTAGCCATGCTGAGGTTTTGTAGGACTTCTTTTCCCAATGGAGGAGGTAGGGAATTAAGATAAGCCTACTTAAGGTTGACATCATCATTGCTCCAACCAAATAGAATCTTTTTAAGATTAAATTGTAATGCTGCTCCAAATCTTTTTTGCTAAAAGAATAGCACTTGAGCTTCATTAGTTCTTCTTAAGCTTGTTCAATTGAATCTCCCCTAAGATCCTTTTTTGCTAAAAGAATAGCACTTAATCTTCATTAGTTCTTCTCGAGCTTGTTCAATTGAGTCTCTCCCAAAATCCTAAGAACTATATATGAATGACTCCAAAGAAATGGTTAATATCATTATATGCTTGGACCTCATCTCTTCTGTGGTCTTCTATGTTGACCACCTTAACTGAAGTCTTCTATGAAACTTTACAACAATTCTATCAACTGCTTAGGCAAAACTAGTGCCTTCTTTTCTTAGCTCAATAGCCATGTAGGAATAGAATTTTAATAACTTGTCCTTCCATTGATGTGGAGGGATGTCATCAAGAGAAATGAGAGGAATATCTCAAGTATATGTTTCCAATTGATCAATGAGTATAGGCAATATCTTCCTTAGCTACATCGGTGTGCTTTTAGCAATTGCTTCTCCTAAGGATTCATCAACCTGAGTGACTGTCAATTGTTCAACATTCATCAATAAGTCACCAATCCAAGGGTCATCATCATCATCAAAGACATCTTTTAGGATACTTAAAACTCTAGGCTCCTTTGGTGGTGCGGAGGTTCCTACCATTTCTTCCAAAATATAAAATGCCTCTTTAAATATCAACTTGTTCAACCTTAACCTTGCCATTTACATGTGATTGTTTCCCTTCAAGATTACCCTTCCTTCCTTCTTTGTCACTTACTTCTTCTAGCCCCAACAAGACATTGTCACTCCCTAAAACTTTTGAAACCAATCCTCGCTCCACATTAGTTTTGACTCAAAGTTATCCTAGCCAAGACAAAACAAAAACTCCACTAAGAAGCCACACAATGACCACCAAAAGTCAGCTTAAAGTTTGAAAGCCAAATTCCCATTATGCATTACATGCTCATTTTAACAACTCCTCTAGCACCTATAACTATTTCAAACATTCTATCTCATCTAAGTTGGTGCACTACCATGAAAAATGAGATGGGTGCTTTACAAAGGATTAGAATGTGGCCCTTAGTTTCTCAACTGCCCATTATGAAATAATAGGTAGTAAGTGGGTTTTTAAGGTAAAGTTGTCTCTACAAGGAATGTAGGATTATCTAATAGCATGCTTGGCTACCATTAAGGACAAAGAATTGATTATCTAGAGACTTACAGTCTAGTAGTTCATCCAATAACTATAAGGTTAGTGCTTTCTCTTTCTTTTATACGAGGATGACCTCTTAGACAATTTGATATTGAAAATGTGTTCCTTCATTGTTCTTTAAATGAGACTATCTTTATGAAAAAAAAAATGGAAAGCTTTATTGATCCAAGATATCCTAAGCATGTCTATTTCTTACCCTATACACCATATGGGTTAAAACAAACACCACATGCATGGCTTGGAAGACTTCCAACCTTCTTGCTAGGACAAGGTTTTCACTACTCTTTGTTTGATCCTTCATCATTTCTATATCAAAATGGATATGCACAACTCTAAGTGTTACTTTAGGTTGAGGATCTTATTTTCACTAAAAGTTCAACAAATAATATCAATTGTCTTGTACTAGAACTTGGATCCTCTTTTCTTGTTAAGGATCTTAGGCATCTACACCATATTCTTAGCTTCAAGTTAACACAATGAAGCATGAATATTTGCATCTCAGCATTAATACACTTGAGGCATTTTACAATGTGCTGAGATGGTCTATAGTTGACCAATTTCAACTCTTGTGACAGTAAAAGTTGCTACCATTTCAAACAATGAGCAACTACTTCTCAACTTGACATCTTCTATAGCATTTTCAATTATCACCATTATCTATCTCAAACATGACCTAATATAAGTCAATTTGTGCACAAACTCTACCAAAAAATGAATGCATCATGTGTTTTGCTTTGTTCATTAGTAAAGGCTAAATACAAAGCAATAGTTAAAGGAACTGCAAAAGCTAAATGACTGATGAATCTACTACAAAGTCTAAGCATAAGTCAATTTACTCGTATACAAATGTTCTATGGTAACTTTCCTACTTTATAAATATCTGCAAATCCTATTCAACATAGCTGAACCAAACGTATTGAAATAGACATACATTTTGTAAGAGAGAAAGTTGCTCAAGGAACATGATAACCACCTTTGTTCCTTTAAGCCAGCAATTGGCTAACATGCTCACAATACCATTGCCAAGGTGTTGGTTTGAAGAACTATGAAACAAAATTGGTATAACTCCACCAATTTTGTAAGGGAATGTTGAAGTAGCAAGTTTCGTTGATGAAGCAGGTTGAAGGAGACACGCAAAGTCTTGATGGAAAGGCCAACGTGCACTTAGGGTGCTGTTGAACTCACTGTCATAACCAGTTCCACAGACTACCATGCACAACGTAGGAGAGTTCTATCATGCTATACATGTACAACATACTAGGTATGGACAGGTCTACATGTCTAGGTTCTTAGGACAACAAGGCATCCTAATAGGCAGCCATTCGGCCTTCAAAATAAATCAACTTTGTAATCAAGGGGAGTTGTCACCACACGTGATCTCAAGAATCAGTGCACCACTACCCATCCATCCAAGAAACATCCATCCAAGAAACAAAGAAAGAGAGGGAGGCACCGTCCAAGGAGGTTTCACAAGGCAGTACGAAGGCCCTCTGTTTTAACTGCAGTGGAAAACTCAATTTGGGTCACAAGTGCAAGAAGCTATGGTTGCTCGAATGGACAAGGACGAACGATGAAGAAGAGGAAGAGAGGGGGAAGGAAGCAGCCAAGGAAGATGAAATCGTGATAAAAGGAACCCCAAAATCTTGGTCAACGCAATATACAAAACAGAATCACCATCCACTATGAAGGTTGAAGGGACCTTGGATGAGTACAAGCTCAAGGTGGGAACTTTGGGCGAGCTTGGCTCAAAGCCATTGATGATGGACATCAGCTGGTGGGAAAGAAGGAAAGGCATGGTATGAGTCTTCCAGACGATGAAATTCGTCCCGTCAAAGCGCTCGCCAGCTGTCGGAGCTGGTACAGCAAAGGAAGAAGGAGGTGGGCTTTGTCCAGGTGTCGAAGTAAGGGCAGAAAAATTTGGCGTGTTTTCGAGGAGGTGGAGGCCATGGATGTTCCGATGAAGGGGCCTTTGGACGGAGGGCTCTCGAATGCCAATTTAACTAGAGAATCGGATGATCGGAAAACCAGATTGGCCGAAATTTGGGTAAGAAAAAGATGAACACGAAAATAAAAATTTGTTTGATCAATTATGCTCCACACCTTACAAATCTAATCATGATCGGTTCATCTTTGATCAAATTTAACGTGAGTTAACACTCCGGGACTTTTCTGATAGGACCAAACCAAATTGGGGAGGGAGGCACTGATTACAACAAAGCTTGTTATGTCATTCGTATCTACATGTACTTCCTGAACTTTCAAGGTTTATTTTAAAATGTTGCATGGACAATATGGTTCAACAATTCTCTGGGTTCCTGAGATAAAATATAAAGAGATTGATATGAATCACAAAATTACGATGCATAATCTTCCTAGAATAAGACTGATCGTGATAAAAAAGACTTAAGGAAACATCTGAAAAGCATGCCATTTGGTTATGGCTGCTGAAAATTACGTTGTTGAAATGACTCTCCCTAGCCGTGTCCCTCTCCTCTATGTGACCCCCCACCAAAAAGAAAAAGAAAAGAAAACAAGGAAAAAGAGAGAGAGAGAGAGAAGGTCTCACATCAGTTTTGTTTTCTTTCTCGTCGTCTGCATTTGCATTGTATCTTTAGTTCGACATCGACCCTGTTAGATGTCGCAAAATAGCACAGGCAAAACATGATTTTGATGTTGTCGGACACTCGCAAGGTTTGACAGTTCTAAGCTTGGTTGTGAAGACAGTCCAACAAAGCTGGTTACTTTCATATCAGCATCAGAAGACTTCCATAAGTAATTGTAATAGCCAACGATTAATGCATTTCTGTTGTCAGTAATGCATCAGTTCCTTCAGTGTTACATCTACTTTCTAAATACATGTCCCGGCCTCTCTTTTTTGCTTTTCTCTTGGTGGATGGCTCCTATTTTCACAGGAAGTACGAAATTTTTCTCTGAATAGAATGATGCTGCTCAGCTGTATATGCTTGTTTGGTTCTCTTTGCCAAAAGTTGGCGTTGATGCTTTGATTGTCTATGTCTGGACATTTCGTTCATTCCATCAGTAGTCGTACATTGTAAATATGGCAAGAAACTCACCATCTTTGGAGAGCATAAATGGGCAAACAACTTAGTAAGTCGTAAGTCAAATGCAAATATGTAAAACAATTTTAAACTAATAGTAAAAAATGGGTGTTGTCATAATTTGAAAGCATGAGAATAAAGTTTTGAAATAAATTCTAATACTCTATTATGGTATGAAAATTAAGGATGAATCTCTGTTTTATAATTTCATGCCTCAAAGTTTAACTTCTTTTCATATATAATACTCATGTCAAGATATATGTAAAAATATATATATATATATATATATTAAAAGTAAATATTGTCATATATTAAAAGTATAAGGAGAATAAGAAGAAATTCTTGAGTTTATAAATATTAAAAAATTTTATTTAGTGATTTAAGATTTTAATATGAGTTTTTATATTTTAATACTAATTTAAAATAATAAAGTATATTTTTATTACATTTTTAATTTTAAGATAGAGATTGATGGCCATAAGTTATCTCCCCTTGGACAAATCTTCTAGCACGGCTACAACCGAAGCCCACATGTTCCCCATTGTTTGGCCGAATGTGAGACCGATGCATGTAAAGCCAAGCACTCTCACCTCATGACTTCCATTCCATCCCCAACATGTCATTACACTGGCTACGCGCTGCACGATATCTTAACTCTAGAAAGCAATCAACAGTGTTGCAGAGTCAACAAGACAAATGACACAGCAATCTTTCTCTCCATCCTCTGACACATAGTACCAATTCTACAGTTCTTATGAAACACCAAAATCTTAAGAATCTTTCACCCTTTCAAATCACGCAGTACAGCCTTCACGTGGTGTCCCCCCAACCACATGTATATTATTGGGCGAATCCTCAAAGCATGAATGTGTGCAAATTTCTCTTTCACTTCTGTATAAAAATGAACTGGGTGAATTTAAAAGGCAGAGCATTACCCAAAATACAACTTTCGAACAATAATTGTCCACAGAAGAACGCATAAAGTTGTAGACAAATGCTAGGCTGTCTTCATGTTACAGTCGACCTGTCAAAGCCTCTGGCAGATGCTATGGGTAGTTAAATGACTTCCGGCTTCTTCCTCAAGAATTTCTTCTTCTAGATTACGGTCGATGAGATCCTATTCTACCAAAAGTTTAGTTGTTTCGGACCATACCATTAACAGCATTCCATCAACATTCGTCTTCATTAATGGGTTGCAACCAAAAGTTTCCTATTACAGGACATTGCTCAAATAAATACTACAGCAAAATTCAGGTACTCTTGGCATACAGCAGGCTTTTTGTACAGATGAATAACTTGACTCGTATGAGATCATATTTACAATTTTGCTTTCTATATAGCCGCTATTCCCTGACAGGAAGAAAAATAATGCTGCTTTGAATGCTTTTCCAGAACACGCAAGCACTGCAAATGTCAGAGTGGGGGAAAATAATAAGAGAAGAATCTTTATTGTCTGGTACAAGTTTAAGTATGACATTCCTCTATCGTTCCTGCTACCTTAGGCTTCAAGTCATCTCCCTGCAACACCACTGAACTTTCCCAAGCGTCATTTACAGGATCTTGTAGAGGCAAGGAATGGCCCCAATTCTGGGTTGGACTTGCAAAGTTTTGGACCAGAGCTATTCTTGAACCAGATAAAATGCGATCAGTAAGACCCGTGAGAGATCTATACCTTTTAATCTCATCTTCATGATCTTGTGCCTGAGCTTGAGAAAGCATATCAGATAATCTGTCCTGATCAAACTTTTTAGAGTTACTATCCCCATTTTTTGGACCAATGTCCCTGTTGAAACAAATGCTTCCCCATTGAATTTTCTCTGAGAGAGATTTCCTCCCCTTTGATTCTTTATCAACTGAAACCTTTCTTGAATCATCTTGAGCATCATCTCCAGGAACATAGCACCATTGATAGCTCTTGTTTGTATTGTCCGTGTTTAATTCAATGGAATGAAGATCGCTTTCCCCTGAGTCATCTCCTTCGTAGTATTCTTCCCCTCTCACCACTTTCCCTTCATCCTCTTCTTTCTCTGCATTTCGAGACGACCCAAAATTGATTTTCTTCAAATAAGCCTCCAGCTCCTTGATCTTTTCAAACTTTGGAGAGTCATCAGAATTTTCTTTACCCGCTTTGTTTCTTAAGTAAGCCTCAAGCTCACTCCTTAGCTTTTCCACAGCCGCATTCTTCTCCTCAAATTGATACTTTGCTTCTGAGAGCTTCATATGGACTCTCTCTTCACGCAACACATCAGCCAGCTGAAGCATCTCCCTTTCCTTTTCTACTTCTTCCCGAACTTTAGCCGATTCTCTCTTTAGTTCTTCCACTTCAGCCCTGTCTTCACCAATACCTCTGGCTAATTCATCACAAATTTGCTGCAAAATCTCCTTTGCCCGCTTCTCCCTATTAAGCTCCTTCGTTGCCTTTGACAGGGAGGCCTTAGTATCTGCAAGTTCTTTGCCGAGCTTCTTGGTCAATCTCTCTGTCTGTCTTCTTAGCTTCTTCTCGACCTCAAGCTCTTCTGCCATGCGTGCTACGGCATCATGAATCCTATCTCGCTCCTTCATCTTCCAAGCTGCTTTTTCTTCTGCAAAATGTTTCATAAGGAACTCAACCTCATTACGGGAAGACCTCTGTTCACGGATCAACTGGTCCACCTGGTTGCGTGCTCGTTCGAGCTCAACGCGTAAGGCTGAGACCACAGACATTCCTGATGAATGCTGCTCTTGAAGGCCCCAAACATGATTCAGAACTTTAAGAAGCTCCTTGGATGTGGTGAGGCCATTGCTGACCTCTTTTAAACGGGTCTGGATTCCATTCAAACATTTGTGATGAGTCTTGCCCAGGGAATGACTTTCCATCTGCATTTTTAAAGCATCATATCTGTACTACTCAGAACAACCAAGGATCTAAATCTAAGACTATTAACAAACATCGCAATTAACCATGAAAGTATAAGCTCTAAAATGGGCAGATGTAGACGCATACCTAACACACGCACATATAGCAGATAAGCCCAAACAAGCAGAGAAAATTAAAGAAAAAAAAAAAAAGTTGATATTCCCCAGTGTTTTCAGTGGAAATTTTAGGATGTAACTTCTGCAATTCAGGAGGTAGAAATTGAAATGGTGGTGTTCAGTCAGAGAACATATCTGACTGAAACTATTTCTTCTCTCTCTCTTTACTATTCGTTGGGCTACCTTTTTCAGGTCTCCAAGAAACCGTTGAGAGTGACACTGCGGAAATCTAGTGATGGACCACACTAGGGATAAAAGTTTGGAGACCGGCTCTGAAAAATGATCTTAAACAGATGTATGTCACTTTCGCATTTATCTTCCAATTAGAACAGAAACTCCAAAACGACGCCTAGTATGATTAGATGAACAGTTTTGGTCTACCTCGATCAAACTAGCATTGCTGGGCGGGTCAATCCCTGCCAAACAGCAGTCATTTAACTGGAGCTTCTGAGAAGTAGCTGATCTTCTTCCATGGCGACTACCCCCTGCAGATCGCTCCATCCTCTGCACAATCAATGACAACAGTACAGTCTTAAAACAGTAGCTTCCCCAGTAAATAATAAATAAGATTTAACGATCTGGAGATGGCAGTCATTTGGATTTTAATGCAGAATGATGATGCCAATTCCAAAAGTGAAATGAAACCAACCTCTGAAATAGGACTACGACATGGATCTGACAAATGGTGGGACAATTTAGCCACTCTCTCCCGGCCTGAATGTTCTCTCTTGTGATCCTTAAGCACCTCCAAGCCTTTCTTCACTTGCTGGGAAGGAACTTCGTTGATTTCCCATAACGTAGCTGCCAGTTTCCTCGCAGACGCCGATGCTTCCTTCCCTCTGCCACCTCCAGCTTTAGAACTCGGATGCTTCAGAAATTCTGCGGTTTCCATCTCCAACGAAGGTGATCTCGCGCTTGTCTTCCACGTCGGGACCTGCGTGCTCGACCCGCCTCGCTTTCCAACCAGAATTGCCCGCTTGAACCGGCACTTACGTACCAACGAAGAGGACGACGACGACGAACAACCCCGCTTTCTGATCTTGCAGACCTTCCCTGTCTTTTCCTCCAAGTTGTGGTTTTGCCAAGACATTATAAGTTAAAAACAGAAACAAAAACAGTAACTGGAATTGTCAATGAGAATCTTGAAGACCCAGTTCTGGGACTTTCAAGATTTTCAAGATTTGGGCTGGTATTAAAAGTCTCATGGAGGGTACATCAACACTGACCCTCTTTTTTTTCCGGTCGTTAAGTTTGCGACTGTTGGTCTTGAGTTTAGCAAAGAAAAGTGGCTGTCAAAGATTCTGCTTGCGAAGCACTTGGCAGTCTTTCAAAGATCTGAGGACCTACAAGCCTGGAAGAAAGAACTGTCAAAAAATGGAAATGCCAACGGGCTTTGATTCAAACGAAGGACCTTTGCTTTGTTTCAGAAATCTTGAGAGGGAAACACCCAAAAGCAGAAAGAGAGAGAGAGAGAGAGACGGAGATGGGGAGTGGTTCCATGTTCAACGTTGTTGGGTCGGAATGGGTTGCGATGATTAAAAGACGAGCAGAGAAGGTGGCAGACACGTGAGCCAAAGTGCAATCAATCAGGAACGTGCATGTGAACGGAATGGACGGTTAGAATCTTGACTAGGTTCTACGTATTTTTCTTGTTTATTATCGTCCTAATCCTAATCTCTCTGCTGGAATGTTCTTTTGGGTCGGTCTGTTACCGCATAACTTGCACGACCTCAATTATTCGCTTTGTTAACGACAAAATGTGTAGCCTAATTATACTCTCTAACCATGTTTTTTTTTTTCCTACCTATTTGCAATGCAGGGATGACCGTTGACCAAAACCTCATTGTAAAAATCAAAAGTTTAACTCTCCTGATTTCCACCGCATGATTAAAATCGTGTGACTTTCAACTTCCTCTCATGATTAGGATGTGATATCATATCATATTTATACCATTAAATCGTGCCAAGAGTTGGGGTTGCATTGTGTAACAAAAGTCAGAACATGATTAATGTAGTAAAGATCCAATATTCTCTCTTATCTTTTTGTAACCAATAAAGTTAATTGTACTCATTTAAAAGTTCACACACTTAAGCACGTATCTCACGTCGAATTTGAAATTTTTTAAATTATAGACATTACTTGTTCTTAACTGAATCAAACACTTATCAATTTGATTGTACTTGTTAATGTGTAAGTTGAACTTAGAGGTACCGATATTAATCTTTTGCTAGATGAAACCTAACACGTTGTGTTCAATGGGAAGGAAAACGTCCACAATGGCTTTATGCTTAACTTGACAAAGAAACCGATGAGTGGGAAAAGAAAAGGAGAGGAAGCAGTGTCAAAACAATGTTACCTAACTTTCTGACCGATGAATTTTGACAGAGATATTGGGCCAACCTGTTTTTGTCTTTCTTACGCCTTACTCTGTCCAGCATGATTGCATAATTATTCCAGCCCGAAAATAATTATCCAACCTACCATACAAGGAGTTGTCTCCCAACCCACATGATTTCCTGTAATGGTAGAGCTGCTTCATCGATTCTTTTCAAACCTGCAGTTCAGAACTCATCTTTGGTAACTCGGACGCACAAGTCAGTGTCTAAAAGAGGATCAAAAATAACAAGTACTACTGCATATAGTGCAGAAATTGCTTTGAGTAAGCAAAATGCTAGAAAGTCTATTTTTAGTAATGGTCAAATTAAGGATATTGAGTTTTTTCTTAGTAATATAAGACTTTTATTGTTCGATTTTTAACACATTTTGAGCTACAAAGCTTTGTATATAAAAGAAACCATCTCTTAAACTTATTAAATAAAATCAAATAATATAAAATTTACGTTACACAATATGTGTATATTATAAAATTCTTACATCAAATATGAAATTTCTCGTGATAAAGTTTAAACAAAGAAAATAATTTTTTAATGTTTGAACTAACCTTTGAATTAGGTTTGTAAGTATTTTAACTAAATATCATAATCAGGTTAAATCTACTAAAAATGTAATATTTTTTATAACTACTAATATAAAGACAAATAATTGAACATTATCAGTAACCAATGAATAAAGTGTAGTATATTTACATGCAACGGAGGAACTCTCCTCCATTATTCCCTCCTCATTGGAGCCACTTGCTCGATAGAGGAAAAAAGAAAAAAAGTAGTTGGCAAAAGTTGTGATTAATTATTATTATGGGGAAGCTATGATTATAGCACCTTCTTCGGTAGTTAACACCACCTCCATCCTCATGCTTCGTGCTAAATCTTGGCTGCGCCTCATCTGACATTAAATCTAAAAGCAACTACTGTCCCACCAACTAGCTATTAAAATATACAGATAGCCTATGCATTCGTATAAGCATCTGAATCCAATAAATTTAGTAAGTGTCAAAAAATATATACATTATGGTTACATCTAATCTTTCTTTTTTTTTTTTTTTTTTTTGGGTACAGTTTCTTAATTATTGGTGATTTACTGTCGAGGATCGACGGTGGATTGGAGAAGTTGAAGACAAGAGTGTCCTTGCCACAAGTTGTGGTGGGGGGAAGGCTTAAAGTACGAAAAATAAATGCGGACCATCTAATGGATGCCCCCCCTTCACTCAATCTGGCAATCAATCAAGCTCAAGGCACGGGGTGGGGCCCCACTGTACTGGCTCGATTGGTTGGGGATGGCTCGGATCATCGCTGGATTTTGAACTTTACGAAGTCCTACAAGATGGAGGCCCCACCACCTGCTGTCCCTGACATGTGGTGAGCCACTCACATGATCGTGATCCTACCTTCCCAAAAGAATGTGTGATCGACGGACCATCGGATTCAGCGTCGCACCGTCTTTTTAGGAGAGGGTGGTCCTGCATGGATCGGGTTTGGGCCCTCAGATTCAGAGCTGCATCACGCAGATCGAACTGAAGAAAAGGCTGATGGGAGGAGAAAAGGTGTTGTGTTCTTCCAGGTGCTGGAAAAGTTTGGTCTGATTTCTTTAAGTGGATTCGGGTTTGATTAAACGTGGGGAGTGCTGATTGGTCGATGAGCAAGAAGTTTTGAGCTGCCGAGTCAGCCAACGGGATCGATGGCATGGTGCATCTTGGGAAGAACACGATGAGATGGTCGAGTCGTAACTTGCAGCCTTCCTCTTGGAAAGCGAGTGTAGCCCAACATTCGAAAACATTTGATAAGATTGTCTAATGCATTTGATCCGTCAAGATATGATTTTTAATCTCAGAATTTTATGGGTCTTAACAATTCTTTATTTGCTCTGTGGTATACTTCGTGTTTGCTCATTGTATCTTTTGTTGTATATCTAAGTATTATCACATATGATTTCATTTGAGGTGTTTGGATACTATTTATTATCATGTTCTTCTTATTTTGCAGCAAGCAAATAAGCACAAAAAGCCTTTCTAACTTCAATTGTTGACTCCAACTCAAACTTAAAGTTTGGTCCGTTCCACACTACGATAAACTTTGGAGATGACAAAATTTGTTTCTTAAATCATGACATACATAAATGTGTTGGAGCCAGTGTTCCACACTAAGATAAAGGAAGCCTATGATTTGATTTAAATTAAGAAAGTTGCCTTTAATTTTAGGGATAGCTTTTGGGTTAAGTAATGATGAACACTTCTAAGATGCTATTGGACAGCAAGTAAGATCTTCCTTTCATGATGGAAGTGTTAGAGCCAATGTCCCACACTAAGAGAGAAGAAAACACATGATTTGGTTTAAATTAAAAAAGTTATCTCTAATCTCTTAATTAACTTTTGAGTTAAGTGATAAATCCTTTTAAGAAAATGATAACACTCACTTAATACCCTGCAAACAAGAAAACTAAAAAAGGAACTCACCCAATCTCTAATAATTTATCTTGTTTCACCTAATTAATTTTTCTAAGTGAAAAAAAAAATAGCAAGATTGGGTAGAAAAGGAAAAAACTTGGTTTGAAAAATCCTAAAGCGGCATAATCTATTTTGAAAAAGAAACACCATCTCCAATGTATATAAGGAGGATTAAAGTAAATAGTATCCTAAGTGAAGCATTGTTCTTGTGGATCATTCATGTGTCAATTACCATTTTGAGAAAAGAAAAAAAAAAAAAAAGGAAATTTTTTTTTGAAAGATATGAAAGCGTTCCATACCAAATTCAAACTCAAGAACCGAGCGGGATTCAAAAGAGGGGAAAATAAAATAAAATAAAAAGACAGTACAAGGAACTATGAGTCATAAATATTGGTCACTTATGGTACAAATAGTAGACAGATTTTCTTATGAACAGGAGAAGCAAAAGAAAGCGGAGTTGAAGTCATAATAGAACGGACAAGTTGGAGAGATGAAAAGGAGCTGGTTCAAAAGTAGTCCTCGGTCCTTCCCTTGAAGCCAATTTGCCCAAAAGTAAGGCACAGGAACAGACCCAGGTGCCAGGTAATCAACCACAACCTGCGCACCACATATATCCAAGTCACATGCATAAAACAATATACAATAAAAATGTGTTTGAATGTTAATGAAGAGCTGCGCTAATTACGTGAAATAGTAAATAAACACGCTCCATAGCAAACAGGTCCCATGGTCTAGTGGTCAGGACATTGGACTCTGAATCCAGTAACCCGAGTTCAAATCTCGGTGGGACCTTCAATCTCATACGTTTTTTTTCTTTTTATTGGGTTCTGGGCTTCTGGGTTCCAGCCCAACAACTTTCAAAAGACTACCTACCCTATTCAAGCCCGAACCATATTGACTCTTCAAACCCACATGTTCCAGGACAACCTAGACAGAGTTTGTTCTAAATTTCATTGCACTTTGGATACCGGAAAGTGCTAAGTTTCTCCAGGAACTCTAATGACTCCAACGTTTTCACAAACAAAACAAGTGTGTTCTACATGGCTCACTTTAGGAGTGGAACTCACCAGAACTGAGAAGTGAGAGGAGGAGGAGTGGGGAAGTGAGCCAGCTCCGTTCCGATGCTTTCAAAGAAAAGACCCGTCAAACTCTTGCCGTTGATTGCAGGAATGCTCGACGGCGCTAGCCACCCGATCAACCCAAATCCTATGACATTCAGATCTGTCCGCAGCCAGTTTCTCTCAAAACTTCCCCATATAAAAGACCCAACCATGATCAGCCATTATCAACATCATCACGAAAACAAATCAAACTTCATTGCGGCTTCTTACCAGGTAACCCTTCCTCTCGATTCACGACCCTGCCTCAGAGGATTCCTAGCGGCTACAGTGGGCTTCACAAAACCTTCGAAAATAAAGAGAGATAATGGTAACGATGATAACTATGGCATTCAGAAACAGGGAGTAAGGTTAAAGGTTAAAGAACTTCAGAGCAGCACCTGATGTAAAGCCAATTTTCTTAGCTGCGGAGACCGGAGAAGGTGATGGTAGGGAGGAACTGCCGAGGCCCATGACGGTCGACGAGGTCGCAAAGGTTGCAGCCATTTTGACTCCGAGGCTTCTGCTGATGCTCAAGGGAGTGGCTAAGTCAGAACTGTGGCTGCGTGGTGGGAGGCTTAACTCTAAGGGTCGGGCTTTGTGGAAGGCGATGGAGATTTTTGGCAACCAGATTGTGTGGATGGCATGTAGTTCAATGATATCGCGCCACGTCGGACGCCAATGGATAAAGTGGGATCTGATGCAGATACTGAGGTCATGTCAACGGCAGTTGAAGATAGATTTTGAAATACTTATCTTTAAAAAATTGGTTAAATGATCAGGATTTAATTATTTAAGTACCTTAAATTAAGGCAATCTATTGTCAAGAACTTGTAAGGTAATACCACTTTTTTTCTTTATTTCGAGTTAGATGACGACGTATTTTGATTTAGAAGTAATGTGTACTGATAAATATTTAAAAAAAATAAGAAAAATAATTTTCCATACAATTCATTTTTCCTAAATAATTGATTTTTTTTAGAGCAAGCTTTTCTTAAATAACTTTTCCTCCAATAGATGGTCAAAAATCCATTGTTCCTTGCTAATTAAGAACAAAATAATAATAAATACTTTGGACCCATCTAGAGTTGATATCTTATAGAGGCAAACAGAATTTAATTTATTTAGGGTCTTAAAGGTGATCAACGCTCAATAGCCTAACATTCAAGAGAGGTTGATTTCTTATTAAAATGAACAAGGATTGCGTTATAATTTCTTAGGATCGCAAGCAAGAGGATAAAAGTATGAAATGTGTTTCAAGGAAAGGCTTTTGTCTCAATTTTTGCTTTATGGGAGTTTCAAAAGGCTGCTGACCCAAAAAGCCAAGAAAGGATGGGAGCAGTCTAATATATAAACCATTCATGAACGAGCTTAACAGAACTCTTACTTTTTCATTCATTTCTCCATTAAACACAATTAATTGCGGAGAGCACTAGGCCTCACATCTTGTCTTAAGAAGCCACCAAGTCGTATCTAAGACTCAAGCTAAAAGAATGATCAAAAAGTTGATCACCACATCAGTAAGACGAAGAAAACTAGATATTCATTGCTTTTGTCTCTAATTTGACTAGCTTTCAGTCAAATCCTTTAAGTTCTTTTATTTTCCATCATTTGGGTTTTTGAAATTCGATCGATTGAAAGAATGAAATCCTTTATTTAACAAAAGTTTTTGGAATGTTTTGATAATGTTTGATGAAATCACTAAAAGGAACATACTACAGATGCAACCATACAAGCAGCACTTGCAGACTCGAAGCCTCCACGTCTAATTCTAGATCTTTGTAGGAGATCTACAAACGGCATAGCCTAGGAAACACAGCCAAATTTGACTTCCGACGTAGTCTCCCCACGAATCTCTGTTAGTACCAATAGGCAGCAGTGGGGAAGAAGCACCATACTTAGCTGGGTGCAGCTGAAGTCAAGAACAAGTTGAAAGCTCGCAGCGTCTGAATGAATATTCTATTAACAATTGCTAAAATAATACAATGTTTCCTTTATATAATTGTACAAGAACAAATGTGCCTACACAAACATGGTGGGCTTGAGCCCAATGCAACATAAAAACAAGCACAACAACGTGAAAGTCAAGAACAAGTTGAAAGCTCGCAGCTTCTGAATGAATATTCTATTAACAATTGCTAAAATAATACAATGTTTCCTTTATATAATTGTACAAGAACAAATGGGCCTACACAAACATGGTGGGCTTGAGCCCAATGCAACATAAAAACGAGCACAACAACGTGAAACACTTTAGTCCAAGGAAACACCAATATTCAATACTTTCCCTCAAGTTGAAGGCTAATGCAAATCAAGCATTACCATGTAACACTTTGGTGAAAAGGTCTACTAGTTGTTCTTTAGTAGCATGTATTTTGTCTATATGATGCTGCTCTATAATTTTACTCTAGCTGTGATGCAATCCATTTCAACGTGTTTTGTTCACTAATGAAATATTGAATTTTTAGCTATGTATCGAGTTGCCTTGTTACCATATATAAAGTAACCAAACGAGGCACTTGCACTCCAAGATCCTTAAAAGACTAATTAGCCAGATGATCTTATAAATGATGTACCCCCGTGGTCTTATTTAATAACTATCTTGATGATTTGAAAATGCTTAATTATTTCTTGGTCATTCAAAAAATAAGAGACTCACCCAACTTAATATAGTACCTTGTAACACATTATTGAGACATGCAACAAGTCACATAATCCAAGTCACAATAGGCAATCAACTCCAAGATGGATGAGGATGACAAGAATAATCCAAGACTAGGTGATTCCTTGATAGATCTCAACACTCATATAACAGCCTCCATTTGAAAATGTTTAGGAGCATGAGAGTATTGGCTAAGACATTAAACCGAAAGGCCGAGATTTCATCTTGTATTAGTCAGGTAATTTAATCTTCCAATGAGTCTTTTGAAGGAGGCTATGTCCTCAAGTTAAGGATCATGTTTCTTATTTAGATCTTTCATTTTGTACTCAAGAATGGTTAACTTTAAGTTTTATTCCATGGGAGTGATGATAAGCTTCAAGCCAGCAAGTCGTATCTTAGAAATCAAATCCAACACATACTTACATCGTCTAAAAAATACACCTCATTGCAAGCAAGAAATCTTAATGCCCAAGAAGTGCTTATATTGTTGACCCAAAACTTTCACATAAAAATTTAAATTCAAGTATCTTTTCAATTTGAAAATAGAAACATCGTCACTTCCAATAATGATGATATCATCTACATAAATTAGCAAAACGATGGTTGTACCTCTATGTTGCCTAATGAAAAGGAAGTAATCATGATAAGACAACTCAAGGCCAATTGTAATAGTGAACTTAGTATATTACTTGTTTCAACCTATATAATAATTTTTGCAAACAACAAACTAAGCTCTTTCCTAATGAGAAAAGCTTAATAGGAGCTCTGTATAAACCTCTTCTAACAAATCTCCATGCAAAAAAGTGTTCTAGACATCTGGTTGATGAAGATACCTATGCTTGACAATAGTAACACCAAGCACTAAGCAAACTATCACCATCTTGACTAAAGGAGAAAAAAATCTCCTTTTGTTCTATTCCCCCTTTCTAATTAAATCCATTGGCCATAAGTGTAGCCTTATATCTTTCAATTGTTCCATCAAACATGTATTTTATATTGTACAACCAATTACATGCAAAGACCTTACCATATGATGAAAGTGAAACAACATATTACATGTGTTGCCTTCAAAGGCCCCTAACTCTTTGTCCATAACCTGTAACCAATGAATATCCCTTAAGTACTTGTTATAACTTTTAGGCTCTAGAATAGTAGATATGGAGGCTATAAAGTATTCATAATGTGAAGCAAAATAGTTACGAAATACATGATATAAGATAAGGTACAAACTAATGTAGAGCAATGAAATTGTCAAATTAGATATGTATTTCATGGTCCAAATGGGAGTTCAAGTGATACAGTTGAATTGTTGGATTAGAGGATTGGTTTGCATAAGTATAGGATCTAATGAATCTGGTTCCATCAAAGGGTGCTCTAATGGATGATGAGGCATCTCGACCACTATCAAAGGATGCTTTAATGAAGAATCTACAAGTGGCGTAGATAAGCCTATAAGATATTGACCAAAGGTGATAATGTGGTGGATTTCGAAAGAGATTTGGTGCAAATGGTGAGGGATCCCCCAATTAAGTAGTCTTTGCACTAGGTTGAGCTTATCACAAACTTGTTTTTCCCAGTAAGTTGATTCTTAATCTACTGCCTCTATAATTTGTAGTTAGAACCATTTATGAGCTTTTCTATCACAAGAGAAGTGCCAAGCATATTGGTTGAGGAATGGTAATTGGGATATTTGTGAGGATCTTAGGTTTGGCTTATTGGGGTTTTAGATGACAAACAAGCCATTTGGGTTTCTATAGGTTGAAGAAGATGGTGGGACTAAGAAGGGATTCAATGAAAAGTCAAGGATAAAATGGTCTATTTGATAATTTCAGGAATTTATTGAATCCCTTGTCAGTTTAGTGCTTATACTTTCAAGAATTTGAAGCCGTGATATGGTTTACATTGCATAATTTCATAAACCCTAAGCCATGTCACAGCTTCAAGTCCAACACTTGTGCATGTAAAAATATTGTCCCAGCTTTGAGAGAGAAAGACGAAAGACAGAAACAAGAAGGCAGAAACAATGTTCTCAAGAACCGGAATTGGAAAAATCTCCAGCCCGCTCCAACACCATGTTAGTAAATGCAGTTAAAACCAAAATTCCTACAAAATATTGTAGAAAATCATATAAAAATAACAATAAAAACTGAAGCAAATATCAATAACAATAAGAAGAATAAAGAGAGAAGAAATTTTTATTTCTTGATCAATTGTGAGTACACTCCAACTATCTTTTTATGGTAGTCAAAAAATCAAATGTAAATCATCTCTTAATGATAATAAATTGTTGATGATTCTTTTTTTTTTCATTGTAATAAAAGACTCGTTTTCTTCGAATTTAAACATCCCTAATTTTACCATCATCCGTTTTGTATCACTGCCAAAAAAGTGAGAAGAAGAATCGTTCTCGCGCAGGTGTGAGGATGAACACGATGCGTGTGAGATGCACGCACGAGTCTTCATGTTGTCTGCAAGTTACCTTGGTAGAATGGTGTGTGTGTGTTAGATGTGCCCGCTTTAACTTCAAAAACTGTTGCTTCTGCTTTAGACGTGGCTGACGTGGTGATTTTCTGTTTTTGGTTTAGACATGGCCGACGAGACTGTTGGCGATTCTATTGTTGTCGGTGGTTCCGTTTTTGTTTCTAACAAATGC
This sequence comes from Casuarina equisetifolia, assembly GCA_028551475.1. Taxonomy (NCBI): domain Eukaryota; kingdom Viridiplantae; phylum Streptophyta; class Magnoliopsida; order Fagales; family Casuarinaceae; genus Casuarina; species Casuarina equisetifolia. The sequence goes on along the minus strand of CM052358.1, from coordinate 20,186,630 downwards.
ATAGAACAACATCAAATCTTCAGTGGAGTGCGGCCAAAGTCGAGAGCACCTAGAAATGAAGAACAAGTTGAACGCCTGCAGGCTTTTGAATGAATATTCTATTAACAGCTCCTAAACAATACAATGTTTCCTTGATATATTTGTACACGAACAGATGAGCGTTCATTAACATGATGATCTTGAGATCAATGCAACATAAAAATGAACTCAATAAAATGAAACACTTCAGCCCAAGATAACACCAACATTCAACACTTTCTTTAATTTCCTTGGAAGTAGAGACTTTGAAGAAGAAGAAATTCCCACAAAATAACACAAATGGTGGATTTTTTCTGAGTCAATTATGAGATACACACCTTATCTTTGCATTTCTTTCAAATATTCGTTTGTAATTGTGTCAAAAATGAAGATAGTCAATACTATGGACCTTTCTTCCATAATTTCAGGAATTTATTGAAAATGTAAATTTTTCTTTGATCATCACTACAGTAGTCTTCTTGTCAGCAACGAAGAGAGGTTTGGTGAAAAAACAATGATGAGAGGAGCTCATATACGCACGAGAGATGGAAGACAAAGACAACGTGAACAATGTTGAGCGTCTGAGGCCCACTATTCGTAGTCAACTGAACGGACCAGCCTGCATTTATCCTACCCGTGATTTGGAGTGTACACCCCGTGACATGGATGTTCTTTTCTTACATAGTCTACCCACGAATCTCTTTCTTTTAGGTTTCTTGGAAGCAAGGACTTAGAATAAGAAATGCCCATAAAATAACACAAAATGGGGATTTTTTTTCAGACCCAAATACGAGATAAACACCTTATCTTTATATTTCTTTCAAATATCCATGTTTTGGACTTTTCTTCCATAATTTCAGGAATTTAATGAAAATTTGACTTTTTGAATAGTCTTCCTGTCAGCAATGGAGAGAGGTTTGGTGAAAAAACAATGATTAGACCTCTTATATCCAGCAAGAGATAGAAGAGAAAGACAACGTGAACAATGAGAAGCGTCTGAGGCCGCCCATTGAAAAGTCAATTGAACGGACCAGCCTGCTGTTATGCTTTCTCCAAGTGATATTCTTTCCTACCCCGTGATTATCCTCCAAAAGGATAAGGCTTATGATTAAAGCTTTGTCCTCCTCCATGATTAAAGCATTCTGCTCATGTTGCACGAGTATTCACCTTGCATTAAAGTCTTTGAAAACAAGCGTGTTGCCACTCATTGTGCATACCAATATCTGGAGTTTACTTTCTGCCATAACACCGCAGGAAGAACTAGTCAAGAACAACAACATAATTATGTCGTATTTGAGTAAATCAAACACTTCTATAATCAATATTTCAAAGTAAACTAACGAAATGGTTTAATACAATGGTTCCTTCAGACAAAGAATTATTAACAAAGTTAACCAAATAATGAATAGCATCCTCCTCCTCTTTTGCTCTTGTCTCCTTCCTCTTCTTAACTGTGGTCGGTGTCAACAGTATTAACTGTAAAACTAACAGTTGCGTTATCTGAACAGAACAAGGGACCAGAAGGCCACGAAAATGGTAATCCCGCTGAGAATGCAAGCCATGTCCAAAGCCCTTTCTTTCCTCTGCTTTCTCAACATTATCTGCCTCTTCATCTCCAAGTACTTTTCGAACCTCACTTTCCCTTCCTCAATCCTCTCCTTCTTTCTCCTCTCACCCCCCATGGCCGCCTGCAAAATTACCAGGCTTTCCCTTCCGTTCATATGCTTCCCCTCCATGTCCTCTGTCTGCATGCTCACCTCCCTCACGTGCAACTCCCCTCCTTCCTTCCCCCCACAAGTGAGAACCACCTGGTACTGTACCGGCTCCGATGGTGTTTCGCCCGCCAAGATCGTCGCGAAACGGAACTGTATCTCTCCGGTCAACCAGTGCCGTTGCACCGACATGGGTCTCCGGCTCGACAAGTTCGCCGCGCGATTTCGGGTTGGGTCGATGATGATCCAGCTCATGGTCAGGTTCTCCTCCAGATGCTTGAACCACGTTTCATTTTCACCGACGTTTCGTATCGGCGTCCGGATTGACTCTTTTTCGTCGAGCAGGTCGATCCGGAAGGGCGTGCAGAGGAACCAAGGGGTCTGGGTCTGGCTCTCCTGTACTTTAGAGAAGATAAGCTCCTGTTTGTAGTGTATATCGACGGCGGAAATTAGCTCCGACGGCAGAGACAGATGGTGGCGATTCTCCACCGAACAGCAGTGATTAATTTCTGGAAAGGAATCGGAGAAAAAGGAGCGGTATCCGGATGGGAACGAGGAGATGGCTTGGCGGACACGGGGGTTGTCGATGGAGGGCCAATGGGAGGCACAGATGTCCCGCCAGAGTTTGTCTTCGGTGGAGAGGGCGTACAGCTGGGATGACGCGCACGCCGCGGAGGCGAGAGTGGGGCCATCGAGCCGGTTGAGGATGTGGGTCTGGATTACGTCCGGATGGATGGCCGAGATAGCCGTGCCGCCGCCGTGATCGACGGTTATGAGATTGCTGGTGGTCGAATAAGAAGCCATAGATATATACCTCCAAAAAGGCTTGTTTCGATGCAACGTTGAGAGTGGAGGTCTGGTTTTATAGAGAGCGTCAAACAAGGACAAAGAAAGTATGCTAACGGAAGGTTTGTGACAGTCAAACTGTGCAAGAGTCAACAATGGCTTCTACCAGCTTTATTATTTCCATCACCTTTTCATGACCAGGAAACATCCACTTGATTTCATGTAACCTAAACCTACTATTTTAAATTACTAATAATTGAACACAAAAAAAGGAAGAAAAAGGAAGTGGGCATCGTTGAAATACTTATGCATGTGTGAAGAAAAAGGGTTTGATGTCAAAAAAAAAAAAAAAAACTTAGAGAGTTCTCGAAAGTCACTTGGTGTGAAACATAGATTTCAATTTGTGGAAGGTGAGGTGATAAACGAAGATTTTTTTTTTCAAGAAAAGTAAGTTTACATAAATAAAATTTAATATACATAAATATAGAGGCATACACCAATATGACAAAAATAATTTATTCTGATTATTTTACTATGTTCTCAATATTATTATAAAACACTCCCCAAAGAGTGATCAATCAACGAATTTAGGTTAGTCGTTTAAGTGGAAAACATCTAATCATTTGCTAATTAAACATAGTTAACCCAAAAGTCACTTGATGTGATACATAGAATTTAATTTGTGGTAGGTAAGATGATAAATGAAGATTTTTTTTTGGAAAGGTAAGTTTACATTAATAAAATTTAATGTACATAAGCGTAGGGGCCCTCAACATTACAAAAATAATTTATTCTGATTATTTTACTCAATTTTTAATATTATTAAAAACTCCAAAAAAGTGATCAAGCTGAAGAATTTAGGTTGCTTGACGAAGCCTAGTCTTTTAAGTGGAAAGGGTCTAGTCGTATGCTACTTAAATAGAATTATCCCAAAAGTTGTTAGGGATAAATTTTATATAAAGTTTCATGTCAAAGCAAGTTTTCCATATAACAATAATTTCAAGTGAACCTTAGAGCAAATTGCTTGGAAGTTAGGAGGATGACCATAGTTAGGCCCTTTTTTGACTCCTTTGGCTGCTTCTCCCAAATAAATAAAAACCAAGTTCACCTGCAACGCAATAGTCGAAGTGAAACTTCTTACTCTTTCTGAAAGGAACTTATGATCAACTTGGATCTTTGGCAGGTGCCTGTAGATGATCAATTGGGATTGGAGCACTAAAGGCCCGTAATTGTGGAAAATTGATGTGTTCTTGTTTATGTTCAATTTACTTCTCATTTTCTTTTAGTTCTTTGTCAAGAGATATGCATAAAGCTAGTCTGTAGTTATTTTGTTACGACGTTGTCATGTATGTTTGGATATTTTTGCTTATCTTGCATAGAATCAATTTTGAATGGGACAAGTTCGTGCCATATCCAATGTATTTACTAAAGACATGATTATTATGCTCAAATTTTTTTTTAATTAATGAAATTGACAAGGTTACCATCCTTTCTTTCTAAAAAAAGAAAAAAGAACCTTTGATTTCTAATTCGTTATAAAATGTTTGAATAGGATTCTTAATAAATTATTAACATGAACAGTTGTAATTTTCATACTCAAGAGCAATCAATATTATCTACAGTGTCGCATAATCATGAACTCCAAGCTTAGGCATAACTTTTTGAGGATGATAAAAACATTTAGACTCTAATATTATTTTGTTAATTTATATCCTATCTCAAAACAAAGGAGGTAAATAGAGCTATCATTGAACTTCTTGACCACGTAACAATAGCTCCACAGTTTCACTTCCAGAAGCCCTGTTTATCAGGGGATATTGTCAAAGCGTGATTTCAGATGCCAAGCTGAAAATATAAAAATCTTCACTCGGATGAGGATGAGGCATTGTTTTGCCACATTAGAGTGTTGGCTGCATGCAGCCTCTGCCACCGTTCTGTAAATGAAAGCCACGTGCATCTAAACGTCGCTGTCTGTGTATCATCGATTTCAAGGACTGCAATCCATATCCACTTTTTGGTTTTTCCATTTGTCGGTCTTATGGGTTCTGGCTGAGGCCGGTGAGTCAATCGCTTTTGAAACAACTATATCCCATAAAAGAAACAAGAAGTCGGCCAAGACATAAATTATGATAACAAGATTGGTTGCGTATCAGCAGCCTGGATGAGCTGCCTTTGAACCCTATTGTAACCTTCTTACTGGCAGGAAACTTTGTTACATCATTACGATGACAGAACTAGCCGGTTTATATATACGATGTCCATTAATGCTTGGCCTCGAGCTTCAGGACCATCACAAGAAGACAGATTTATCAGAGTTAGAAAACATCCAAATCTAGCCAGAAAACAACTTCAAGGAAAAATTGCAGAAACAACTATTGGATGTGAAAGAGATGAACTTTTCCGAACCCATTTAGCCTGTTTTGAGAAGAATTTGTCTTACCATATTTGTTTGTTTGGATCCACCATTTGAGTCTCCAACAATTATTCCAATAATTACATATCCGATTTTACCTATGGACGAATACGCAAGCATACGTTGTGGGAAAAAGCTTTGTCTCAAACGAGACTCAAACCAGGATCTAACATCAATTATAGGTTGATAATGAATTGAAATCGAATAAATAAAACGAGAAAACATACCTGAAGGGGACTGCATCTTAATAGAAGGATCTTGGCTAAGATCTTACCCTCTATTTCTTAATCGTGCTAGCCGATGAGAAGCTGGAGCTCAGAAACGGAATCAGATCAACAAAATATGGTCGAGGAAGTGTTCGGATAACAAAACCGAGAATAGAATTTCTCTTTTAAAACGGATACTGTGAACAGTGTCCGTGAACAGTGCATGTACAGTACGTGAACAGTACATGCACAGTACGTAAACAGTACATGCACAGTGATTATAATGAAATGACCATTATACCCCTACCATCAACATTGATTCCGTATACTAAGCCCAATGCACATAATTTAAGCTAGAGGGGGGACTTAGCCGATATAACATAACACGTGCTAACTAAATAGTCCTGACTCATCACAGTTCTATAAAGTGCACTAAGGCCCACACTGGCTAGCACCATACTCGCAATTAAGGTCAAAATCTGTCTAATTAACTGAACCAATATTAATTACATTAATACACCTTCATAAGAGAACTATTTATGCTCATTGATAAAGCCCACATTACATGAGCTTACAAAATTAGCTAACAATCTCCCACTTGGGCGTATCAATGTGCATAAAACAAATATAATACTAATATAAGTTATATATGAAAATAATTTCAAAAAGGTTTTATATTGGTCCAACGACAGTTCCTTATTGCAAATCCGATCCCATAAAGCTTCAAAAACCCTCAGATCATAGCATTAACTATGCCAATTAAAAGATACAACATTATCCATAGTCATAAGGGCTATCCACTCTACTGACATGGATTGAGTATGGTAGTGTGGCAAACAAATAATACTAGGTAAATAACCTTATGTGTTATCTTTCTTGTCAGTCCCAGTTCTCCCTAAAATCGACATACACAGTCATTGACATACAGTCATCGGAGAACTATATAAAGGTTCTAATGAACCAATATGTCTTGTTTGTAATACTCGAGTATAAATTTAAGTGCTACAAGACATCAAAATATGACTTATCAATAAATGCCCCAGCCAAATGCTTAAGGTTGCACATCCCTTAAGTCTTTAATACTTGTCTTACAAAAATACATGTTCTATGAAAACAATATATAACAGGCAATATAAGTAAAACAAAGTTTACTACATAACAAAATATCATAGAACAATAACTCCCACTAAACAAAAGCATCCAAAGACGCTACTAGTCCCATGTTTACAACATGTCTAGAAAACACTATAGGAGCAAGTCCTTTAGTGAGTGGGTCAGCTAACATAGCATCTGTGCTAATTAGCTCTACAGTAATGTCACCTTTCTTAACTAGCTCCTTAATAGTCAAATACTTGATCTCAATGTGTTTGGCCCCTTTAATACTTTTGTTGTTATTTATAAACAACACTGCTGGACTATTGTCACAGTACAACGGAATTGGCCGATCAATAAAATCAAGTGAGATCATCTGTCTTATGAGGTTCTTCATCCAAACAGCTTGTATGGAAGCTCCATAACAAGCTATAAACTCAGCGTGCATAGTGGAAGACGTGACCATAGTTTGCTTAGAACTTTTCCATGAAACTGCACCACCAGCCATCATGAAAACATAACCAGACGTAGACTTCAAATCATCAGAACAGCCTGCATAATCTGAATCTGAATAACTCACTAATTGTAAGTTGTCTACATGTCTGTACATGAGCATATAATCCTTTGTCCTTTTCAAGTACCTCATAACCTTCTTGGTAGCAACCCAATGATCATGACCTGGGTTAGATTGAAATCTACCAAGAAGTCCAGTAGCAAAGGCAATATCAGGTCTTGTACAAACCTGTGCATACATAAAACTGCCAACTGCTGAAGCATATGGTATATTTTTCATCAATTCTTTCTCAGCATCATTTATAGGACATTGCATCAAGTGTAGCTTTTCACCCTTAAGAACAGGAACATTGCCAGGTTTGCAATCTTGCATATTAAATCTAGCTAACACACGATCAATGTATGTCCTCTGAGAAAGACCCAAAATACGGCGTGAACGATCTCTAAAGATCTCAATGCCTAGGACAAAAGATGCTTCACCAAGGTCCTTCATATCAAACTCTAAAGATAAAAGTCTTTTAGTTTCTTGAAGTAACGCCATATCTTTGCATGCAAGCAAGATATCATCCACATAAAGGATCAAGAAAATCGGCGTACTCCCACTGACCTTAGTGTATATGCAATGATCAACAAGGTTTTCAACAAAACCGCAAGATGTAATATAAGTGTCAAACTTCAAATACCACTGTCTAGAAGCTTGTTTAAGACCATAAATCGACTTCTTAAGTCTACAAACAAGTTCATCAGAATTACCTTCTGCAAAACCCTCTGGTTGAAGCATATAGTCCTCTTCATCAAGATCCCCATTTAGAAAAGCTGTTTTAACATCCATCTGTAGCAACTCCATGTCAAAATGCGCTACTAAAGCCATTATCACCCTAAAAGAATCCTTAGATGAAACTGGTGAGAATGTCTCATTATAATCAATTCCATCTCTTTGAATGAATCCCTTGGCAACTAATCTGGCCTTAAACCTTTCTATCTTTCCTTTGGAATCTTTCTTAATCTTAAACACCCACTTACAACCAATGGGCTTGCATTTCTTAGGTAACTCTACTAGATCCCAAACATGATTTTGCTTCATAGACTGCATTTCATCTCTCATGGCATCTTTCCAAAAATTAGATTGAGGGCTAGAAACAGCTTGAGTATAAGTCATTGGATCCTCAATAATACCGATGTCATAGTCATGCTCTCCAAGATAAACCAAATAATCAGGATGAATAGCAGGTCTTTTCTCCCTGTTAGATCTCCTAAGAGGAGGAATCTCTATATCCTGATTCTGAACAAGTGGAACCTCTACAGAAGTTGTACCAACAGCAGGTTCTTGCACAACTGCATCTAACTGAATAGATAGAGGAAACGGTATACTCATATCAACATCATTACTATTCTCTATAACTAGAGAACTAGTATCACTTTCTGCAACATCAAGTTCCAGAAACTTAGCTGTTAAGGATTCAACAATTCTAGCACCTCTAGTAGGGTTATAAAATCGATACCCTTTAGAATAGTCTGGATAAGACACAAAATAACATCTGACTGTTCTAGAATCCAACTTGCCTAATGTTGGGTTATATAACCGGACCTCTACAGGGCATCCTCATACCTTTAGATGATTCAGGCTAGGTTTGCATCCCGTAAATAATTCAAAAGGAGTTAATGGCACAGCCTTAGTAGGAACACGATTGAGAATATACATAGCAGTCTTCAAAGCTTCTCCCCATAGAAAAAGAGGTAGATTAGTTCTACTCATCATACATCTAACCATCTCCATGAGAGTACGGTTTCGCCTTTCAGCTACACCGTTCTGTTTGGGGCTTCCAGGCATAGTAAACTGTCCAACTATCCCAGAATTCTGTAAATATTGAGCAAATGGACCCATAATATGGCCTACATCACTATGTCTGCCATAATATTCACCACCCCGATCAGATCTAACAATCTTTATACTTTTCCCTGACTGCTTTTCAACCTCAGTTCTGAACACTTTGAATTTCTCAAGTGATTCAGATTTTTCCTTAATTAAGTAAACATATCCATAACGAGAGAAATCATCAATAAATGTAATGAAATATGCATTACCACACAAAGTTACTCAATAAGGACCACTGATATCAGTGTGAATCACTTCTAACAATTCAGAATTATGAGCTGCCTTTTTCTTCTTTATCTTGGTTAGCTTACCTCTACAACAGTCTACACAAATCTCCAGATCATTATTAAGAGCAGGTAAAATATTAGATTTGATCAACCCATCCACTCTATCTCTAGAAATATGGCCAAGTCTCTTGTGCCACAAGGTGTAAGACAAGTCCTTAGTCATAGGTCTTTTGGAAACACTTTTGTCAATAGTAGAAGTAACATAAATTTCATGTGGAGATAAAACCAATCTGTATAAGCCATTCGACATAACACAACTTCCAATTACATTTGCATTATAAAATATTGTCACAACGGTGTTCTTAAATTCAAATGCATATCCAGAACTGTCAAGTACAGAAAGTGAAACCAAATTCCGTCTAAACGACGATACATAAAAAGTTCTACTCAAAGTCATCCTAAAACCACTATCCAAAAGAAGGATGACATCTTCAACAAGCTCTACTTCCACTTTCTGGTTGTTCCCAACATAAAGGTATTTTTCATCAGGGTTTGGCTTCCTCCTGTTTATGAACCCCTTTACCCTGACGCTTAGCTAACCATTTCTTAAACTTGCGGCAGTCTTTTCTCATATGTCCCATTTTCTTGCAGAATAAACATTGAATATTCTTCATGTTTACTGCCAACCTGTTATTAGAATTAGAAGTTCCTGGGACCTTGTTGTTAGGCTGAGTAACTTTTTGCTCCTTCTGAGGCTGATTAACTTTTTGCTCCCTCAGAGACTGATTTAAGGGTCTCTTTCCTTTATTAGAACTGGAAGCTTGAGAAAACAAAGCTGAATGAGACTTTTCATTCTTCAACTTACTATCTTCAGCTATAAGCTTCTCTATCATATCATCAACAGTCCAATCCTGCACACTGTTGTTATAGGATGTTTTGATAATGGTATAATCAGCAGGAAAGCTAATTAAAGCTTGATGCACAATACTCTGCTCAGAAAATACCATTCTTAAAGCCTTAAGCCTCATCTGATATTGCACCATCCTCATAATATAATCTCTGATGTTCTCAATTCCATTATACCTCATACTGAAAAGAACTTGCATCAATGAACTTATCTCAGCATGAGAAGACACTCTGTTGCGTTGTGAAACAGCCTCAAAAAATTCTTTAGCTGTGCATTCCTCAGGATAATCACACTTAAGGTGTTCCTGGATAGACCTCTTCATAGTCAGAAGGCAAAACTTATTACATCTTTCCCATTTAGCATAGTGAAGCCTCTGTTCCTCAGTACTCTCTGGAGTCAAATCAGCAGGCTTATCCATTTTGAGAGCACTATCAATTTCTGCTACTTCCACAGCAAACAAGATATCTTCCTTCCACTTCTTGTAATTAGCACCAGTAAGAACCTCAACAGTGACTTGAGCATTGTTTACAGAGAAGGTGACTAACAAAAACGATGCAAAAGAAAATTAGCATCTAGTGAGTAAACCAAATGAGAGCTTACATTATCATTCAAACACCTTTGGGGTGAACGAATGACATAAAATTGTAACACTCTCAACATAGTAGTAGTCATGAGCCAATACCACATCCTCATAGTCCACCACCTTTGGGTGTATAGACTACTTGGATCAGCGAAACTCACACATACAAACTATGTTATTCTTCAAATTCCAATACATAGTCACTTTCATTGGGAGTATAACCATATACTAGAACCGAAGAAATCCTACTTCAGCACAAAATAGAAATCCCATAACTCAATCAAGTTGTGCCACTTTGGTAGTCACAACCTAACTAAATCATGAGACCCACCTGTACCGCGATTTAAATTCAAAATATTACTCACTTCAAAATATGTAATTCAAATCTCAAATCGACGAGGGGCATTCGTCATTGAATTACACCAAAATAACAACAACCAAGTGTTGCACAAATAACATACTATTTATTCAAAAATATGTGCGTAATTAAATAGTATGTAATTCTTTATGGTATAATTTATGCTAAATCATTATGCATATAACAAAATTACCATACCAAATGTGTGAAACAAAAATGCACATCACACATAAATTTATTGTATAAAAATAATAAATTTCAAATAAAATTTGACTTGGTCAACGGTCAAACAATACTTGTGAACAGTACCGTATGAATAGGAACAGTATCGTAAATAGTACCAAAGTACAGTACCCGTCAACAGTGATTTAAGCAGTGTTTTCAAACAGTGCTTAAACAGTATTATGTATAGAACTTAAACAGTACTTCAACAGTAATTCAACAGTACTCCAACAGTGTCATCTTCTTCCTTGAAACGGGTCATAACAGACCCGTTTTCCTTTCCGGCGGGTTTTCGCCTATTTGACCCATTTCTTGGCCGTTTCCGGTAACAATAAAGTTACCAAAACGTAGATCAGGTCACTACAAATCTATAGATACCAGATTTTATACAAAAATCCGTCCAATATGAGAGAGACCTTAATTTTTCTCTTCGGCCAAGAATGAATAGTATTGATGAACAGTACCCATGAGGTCAAAACCTTCACTGAAGGTGGCCAAATAAGATATCAACGGACTCCTAAGAGTCCGAGGATCACATATCCGGTGTTTGTTTTGAAAAATACCCACCGGTTTGTTCTAGATCGGAATTTGAAATTTTTGATCTAAGTAAATTTCAAAAAACTCGTTTTAGAACTCATTTTTCAACCCAAATTGATGCTAAAGGCTCCGATACCAATTGTGGGCTTATGCGCAGCAGCAGAGGTGTCCCAAACAGAGTCCCTCAGAGCAGATTTTATGCACCCCCTCTCGAGGCATGCAACCGCACGGGCCATGTCGGGGTAGGAGCCGCTGCTTCGACACAGCTCACAGCGTGAGGACCCCCGATCATGAACGGGATGACCAGTCCCAAAAACCAATTGCTCTGATACCAATTGTGGGAAAAAACTTTGTCTCAAACGAGACTCAAACCAGGATCTAACATCAATTATAGGTTGATAATGAATTGAAATCGAATAAATAAAACGAAAAAACATACCTGAAGGGGACTGCATCTTAATAGAAGGATCTTGGCTAAGATCTTACCCTCTATTTCTTAATCGTGCTAGCCGATGAGAAGTTGGAGCTCAGAAACGGAATCAGATCAACAAAATATGGTCGAGGAAGTGTTCGGATAACAAAACCGAGAATAGAATTTCTCTTTTAAAACGGATACTGTGAACAGTGTCCGTGAACAGTGCATGTACAGTACGTGAACAGTACATGCACATTACGTAAACAGTACATGCACAGTGATTATAATGAAATGACCATTATACCCCTACCATCAACATTGATTCCGTATACTGAGCCCAATGCACATAATTTAAGCTAGAGGGGGGACTTAGCCGATATAACATAACACGTGCTAACTAAATAGTCCTGACTCATCACAGTTCTATAAAGTGCACTAAGGCCCACACTGGCTAGCACCATACTCGCAATTAAGGTCAAAATCTGTCTAATTAACTGAACCAATATTAATTACATTAATACACCTTCATAAGAGAACTATTTATGCTCATTGATAAAGCCCACATTACATGAGCTTACAAAATTAGCTAACATACGTTTCATGCTTGTTTGAGTAATAGCAATGAGATTCCCAAATATCATGCTAAGAATAGCTAGGATTTCCAAAAGAAGATGCCATTCGTTTGATGAGAAATAAAAAGGAATATCGAAAATTCGAGTGGCTGAAGCTGAAGCAGCTACTTTTGAAGTAACAGAAAGAAAAGCAACAACTGGAGTGGGAGAGTCAGAGTCGAAAAGAGGATTCCCCACTTTTTTCTCTCATTCAAAACCGTGCATGAGACTTTCATCTCGCACGGCTCCTAAGTTATAAAAGAAAGAAGAACTCGTCTTCTTTCCCTTTTTTATTACCTTCCTCGCGTATGTATAAGATAAGATCAAATCCATTCGATTTCTAAAAAGGATTACTAATCCTGAACTTGTCGAGGAATCCTTTATCAGTGGTTGTGAATGACCTATTTTTTCCCAATCTTTTCGACCTTGGTTCCGTAGGAGCAAGTCAGAAAGATTGGGAAATAGAACCATCCGATTTGATTCGTTCTCAATAGACAACTTGATCGATTGTAAGTATAGCGTTCAAAATCATCCATTAAGATACCACTTGCAACCACCCATTCGGACTAGTGGGGAAGGCAATGCAGCTTTTTCTGATCTGGGAGTTCAAAAAAGCACGCAACAGCTGAAGTTGCCCATGTAGTTGACATGGACGCGTGGATGACCAAGTAAGCTTAAGAAAGAAAGAAAGAAAAAAAAAACTATTACCTAATAGTCTTACATAAGTGCTTTCACCTTACATCAATATCATTGAAGTAACATACTTTTGAAAAATGCAAGTTCTTTTCATCATATACATGCTTTATTTATTTTTATATAATTGTCTTCATAAAATATCAAAAGTATTATTATTTTAAGTGAAAAGTACATTTATTTTTAAAGGAAAAATAACATGTAGCTTATGTATTTAGATCAATATGCAAAAGTTTTGCAACAACTTGTTCAATATATTTTTCCAAATTACATTGTATCACACTTAGAATGAAACAAACAAAAAGCTATTCAAAGATAAAAGTCTACACAACTCAACAATTATTACAAAAATCAAAAAGAAAGTGAAATGTTAAATTTCATTAATTAATGGAATAAATAATATAAATTATAATAAGTTTTTATAAGAGCTTAGAATTTATCAAATATAATTTTTGAGCTTAAATAATGATATTGTAACTAAAAAATTTTATATTTTCTTTGATAATATATAATATTTGACTTTTCATAATAACAAAAAAAAAAGTATTTGCATCAATCATTTTATACAAGTTTCTTAACAAAATCATTGGCTTAGAGAAAATTGAGATATATGAGATCTTATCAACATATTGATGTTATAATTCATCTTCCATGATGAAAACATGTCTAACCAATAGTGAAATAACGGTCAAAAATTTGTTTGGAATTGAATTTTTAGATTATCTAATTTTCTAGGTTGAAAAAAAAAATTTGTTTAATGTGGATTGAATGTGGGAAACCGTGGTTACGGCGGGACCCACATTTACTGAATTTTTTTTTTGTACGACCTACCTAACAAAAAAAAAAGAAAGAAAGAAAAAGAAAAATAACAAGCGTTGTATTAAAAAAAAAACTCAAATACAAGTCGGCATGTTATTTATTCAAAAAAACAATTAGTTACAAAAAAGGAGAATGAATGTGCAGGCATTGCAACAAGTGAAATGATCATATTGTCAACGAGTGCTTCCTATGACCAAGGGGTCCCAAATTTGACACTCCAAGGGTGCATAAATGTATGCATGAGTTATTAAAAAAAAAAAAAAAAAGACAGATGTCACACTTGATTGGAATAGTTAAATAGCCTAAAAGTATAAACTTATTAACATGATGAGCTAAAGAGGTATAAAATTTAAACTAAAAACTTAGAATTATTCAATCATAAGATACAAACTTTTGAATACTAGCATTTTAGAGTGGAAAAGATACTCTAAATATTTAATATGATGCATATGCAGAAACAAAGAAAATTTAGATGTTGAATCATAAAAGTTAATCAAGTTTTTCAAATCCTAGCTATGCAACATGAATGCTCACCTTTTTTTCACTTCTCTTTTCTTCCAAAGAAAAAGTCTCAATATTATGTACTGAAAACGGTTTCTGAAGCACAAATATGGATAAAGCCATAAAGTAACCTTGAATAACTCAAGCCACTTCCACTATCCGTGGTACCAAGTTCACAAGAAATTGTTTTGAAAAATAAAAAATAAAAAAGATCATATAGACCACCTTTACAGGTTCCTCTCATGATATCCAAGTTGTGAAGAACTTATGTTGGATTTTACATTAAACGAATAAGCATAAAAGCATGCATATAATAAGTCTTGAATTGGTTTTGTAGTAGGTTAAATTGAGATTGACAAACAATTTCAATAAACCTTTAATATTGAAGTCAATGAGTTATATTCCAATATAACTAAATATAAACAAAATCGTTATAAATAGTTCAAATCAACCTAATTAAGTCATGTGACACGAGAATTTTGTTGTCAACATTAGGGGAGTAGCACATCACATTAACTATGTACCAGGTTTTCTTGTCATATATGAATTATGTGAAATTATAGAAAATTAGCATATGTTTCCTTCTATCCTTTTCGCCTTAAATCAGTAGGTTCGATTTTGGACCAACATGAGTGATCTTGACTATTTCTCAAATCATGTCGTAGTATACAAACTAGTCTCTAGTGGGTTATTAATTCTTAAATTAAATCCATGAACGAGGTTGCATAAGATGTCTCTTTCTGCAGATAACATCATCATCTTGGTTTAAGGTCAGCATTTTCTTCAGGGTAACTGTAGATATACCCTATGTCGTTCGTTTTTTTTTTTTTTTTTGGTGTTAACATTAGCTTTGTCAATGCACCTTTTTTTTTAGCTTAAATACCATTGAAATTAAATAACTTTTTGGACTATTGTGCATGTTTACAATTATTTCTCCCCTTTACATTATACATAGTAGAGAATAAGAAAGTAATTTATTAGTTTCCCGTAATCATCATATATATAAAATAAGGCTTAGCAATTTTGCGTTGATCAATTATCCAAAAATTAATCATTCTTTTATATTAAAACATATTCCAGTCTCCAAGTAATTTTGAGGATGGGCGTGAGGAGATTTTTTTAATTTATTGAAAGAGGAAGAGACTCAAACCCTAACCTCCCATGTGGTAAAACTTCAAATGCCATTAAGCTACCAGGGCTTAATTATATTATTTCGAGCCATTATGCTCATCTTTTAACTCTGCCAAGAAACTATCATATTATTTATATTGTGTCAATAGCTAGTTCACTGTCGGCCGGAAAATGATATGTAGCTTCTCATCTAAACAGTACAATAGAACACAAGAAACCAAGTAGAATTAACAATTTTCCATATTCTCTCTTTGATCTTTTATGTACATTGACCATGTTTTTTTTTTCTGAATCTTTAATATTTCTTTATAACAAGTTGTGCAAATATTTGTTTTCAATATCCAACCCCCAAGAAATATTAGTTTCATCCTTGTTCACCCATTCTTCAACTCTCTTAAGAAATTATTTAGATATGAGTTCTCTTCCTATAAATTAATGGTTCTGGTAACAACTACCTTGGCGTATTACCCTATAAAGAATTATGTGGTGAGAAGCTGACACCACTAAAATATTATGTGGTGAGAAGAATTTCATACTATAAAAAAAGTCGTGGCTGTTTAGTCTTCTATGCCAAAAACGGTGTTAGGTAGTGTCTTCAAAGAAGTTTACATCAATGGCTCAGTGAAATAAAATAGGCTCTACGCAAAGTTAAAGAAACAGAACACAACAACAAAGGAACAAACGGACGGCCAAGGATACCTGTTTACTTTTTGAAATAAGGGTCCCGTTTCCATCCATATCGTCACAAAGCACCATCAAACATGATACGGCATTGGATGTGGACGATCATGTACATCTTTTTCTTCTTTTATGAAGATCATCCAGAAAGTGCGACAAGACTATCAGCAAAATGAGAACCATGGAATCCTTGACTTGTGTGAAAGGGCCTGGCAGATGACTGCCGCCAAGTCGGTCAAAATAAAAGGAAGAAGCAAGTGGGTTCTTTTGAATCTAGACACCTTTTCTCAACCATGGAAAAGTAAGCAGGAAATGGAAGCTCCTCCAACAAGTCTCAGACAATAGTCACCAGAACTCCAAGATGTCAACTTTTGGGAAAGTAATTTTTTGAAGACAGCATCATCTGAATCGTGGGTGCCTACAAGGCCCAAAAGGATTAGTCAGTCGCCCCATGTTGATGGTCCACCCATTCCAATTTCAACTGTGGGACATAAATTGAGTGTAGAGCCGGTGCCATGGCCCTTAGCTTTCTTCTTCTTTGCAGAGAAGGTAACTAAGCCATCTAACAAATTCTTGTCTAGAACAGTTTTGCCAACTTCCTTCTTTTCATCGCTATATTTGGGATTTTCTGCAGTGTCAGCGGCCAAAATATCCGCAAAAGAAGCATCTGGATCATCAATAATATTGAGCCTGCCACCTACTTTCATATTTGACATCTTCTTTTGATTCCTTTCGACCTTGCCATCAACCTCCTCCCGACCTGGAACTTCTTTCTTTGGAATCTTTTCACTCTTCTGCCTTTTCTGCTTCAATTCCTTCTCTACATCAATATCTTTAGCATTATAGCTTGTTTTCTCCCTTTTCCGCTTGAATTGCTTATCCACATCAACATCTTCAACATTGTCAAGCGTATCATCATAGGCCACAACATCTTCCCCTGGGACTTCGTAATTTGCTTTCTGTCTTTTATGCTTCAATTTCTTCTCTACAACACCTTTTTCAAGGCGACCATCTTTGCTATCCATCACAAGGTGTTTGGAATTCTTTTTCCCGATTAATTCTCTTTTATCTTCCTTTAGAACTTCCAGCCTGTTAGTATCAGTTATTGAGGAATCATCAACTTCAACGATCTCTCTGTTCTTTGTGTATTTCTCGATTGGTTTGGCATTGAATATCTGCAAGTCTGGCAGTGCACTTTTGATCTGCAGTTAAGTTACTTCCATAAGAATCATTATAACGTTGGAAAGAATATACTTAAATACAGATCAGTTAAGGAGAAGAAGATAGAGTAGAAGCATAAGAGATTATTACCTTTTTTGCTAAGGTATCCTTTTCAGCAACGGGGTTACCTTGTACATTGAGATTTTTCAGATTAACTAACGAAGTCAGCACCTACAATTTTACTACAACGCTGAGATACCCGGTATAAAGTAATATAGAAGAAGGTGGGAGAAAGAACAGAACAACAACTACAGCTCAGTGTCTAACCTTCAGATCCGACCACCTTAAGATGGCATTATTTCCAATGTCCAAATTCTGGAGTTTTTTATTACGAGCCAGCTCATCTGGTAGAGTCTGAGCAGTTAAGAGAAGGGAAAGGACAAAAGTGGGTCAATTTTGCTCAACAAATATAAACTACAGAAAGAAAATAAAGATGCAAACCATAAAGGAAAACTATTACATGAAAGCAACATGAAAAAAAGGATGGTTTCATTTTGAGGAAAGCAGCTTTGCATGAAAGATAAAACAGTGACTGGAACATGTACCGTGATGCCATTGTGAGCAAGTCGGAGCTCTTTCAATTCAATGCAGGATTTGAGCGAAGAGCCAATAGTCTGAAGTTGGCAGTTAGAAAGAGAAACCTGGAACCATGAAAGAGTTTATAAGAGCCTAAGCCATAATCAGGTGAAATTACCACGAATCCAGAGACTGACCTTCGTGAGATATTTCACCTTCACCAGAGACTCACCAATTTCACGGATTGGATTTCTAGAAAGAACTGCATTGTGATCACAAAGTCAGAGAGCACAGTTAGCTTCTTAGAAGCGAATTTCTTCCATCATACTTGGGCAAAAAAATTTACTTTCATCAATTATCATGAAAAAACCATTAAACGGAAAGTAGAATGTTCAACCTTGAAAATGTTTTGTAGAGTAAGAGAGTAATCTACTTAGAGCTCGGGAAAATCAATCAATTTAGTTCAAGCACCATTGATTCTATTGATCTGATACTGAAAGATAGATTGAGAAGGGCAGGCCCACTGGCAGGTTGGGGGGAGGGTTAGAGGTTGATGATTGTTGGACATTGTGGCAATAACTCAACCAAATCGTTACACAACTAAATCATGGTTAGCTATGAACCTCATCTGGCTTGGGGATGTATTCTTTTCCCCTCACCCTATCTTATCAAAAACCATATCTATATCATCTCCCTTTCACTAATGTTATTTCAGATCTCCCTCAACTTTGTTTCCTCTTTTCCCTTTTTTTACCTAAACTCCAAATCATTTATTTCTGAACCTAATCTTCTCGGTGTTGCAAATTAGAATACTTTCACTCACAAGTATACCATATAGCACATTGGTCTGATAACTAAAACATGAACCATTATCTTCAACTTTAGTAGGTACTTAATTGGCAGCAGGAAACCCTGATACACTTAGTAACTTTATCCACCTTGTTTTTATTCCATTAACAGCATTCTTAATCTCCTCATCATATGAGATCGATCCAAGAGGTTGGAGGTAATTGTTCTTCAGCATCTTTGTACCATCAGGTTCTTCCACTCTCTACCTCTACTTCTACTTTTACCAGACTTACACCCTCTATACTTGACTTTAGTTCTATTAAACCTAGAATCTCTGGACTCTGAAGTATCTCACCAAACTTTAAACTTGGAGTCAACGTCTCATCAACTAAAGACAATGTCGTCCACAAAAGGCATATGTCACAGGACCCCCATTTACAATCCAGTAAGTTCATTCAATACCACTGCAGAAAGATAAAGACTGCTAAATGTAAGCTTACAGTGGTAGGAAACTCATTTTGATCTCTCCACTAGTTCTCACACCAATAATGAGCCCTTCATATTTATCTTTAATCACATTAGATATAATTCTCCCAATTAATATCCACATATTATTGGTTGCTAAAATGGCTAGAGTTTCCCTATTCAACACCTTCCTTCTCCACCTTGTTGGATATCTTATTATACAAACTTCATTAATGGTTAGTCTTTGAGTAAAAGATAGTTGAAAATGTTAGATCTTTGATAATCCCATCACCTATTATTGAGTTGGGATTACTTTAACACAAGCATCCTTCACCAAACTGTGTTCTTTCTGCTTAAATCATCTCTTTTAGAAGCTTTGAAACAATTAGGAGAACCCGAACAAATTCAGCACTATCCTTCTAGTGGCAATGTTGCAAATACCTCCTAGTTTTCTTTGTTGTGCCTATATTTGTGCCTCGTGCATCTTCATGTACATCTCCCACGTATCCGTGCATGTTCTTGCAATGTTTGAAAAAGGAACTTGAGTAAAGAATAGCAATAGTACAATGTTTTTTTTGCAAGTCAAAATAATGCTCAAATGCCTACCGTTATATCAACTACTACCATAGTTGCCCAAAGGAAATGTCTTGTGCTCCATCTAATGACCATTGACTCTGTAAATCTGAATCCCTCCAATGGTCACATTACAATTGGGAAGTACAAAAACACAGGCCAGTGGGTAAGCCATTCAAAGATATGTTTTTCAGTTTTAAAGGTAGTTAAATATAATCAACTTGTGTTAATTCAACTTAATCAAAAGACCATTCCAGTTAGTCCAGCTTAAAACAAGGTTATAACCCTATAGAAGGCTTTTGAAATATATATCTTAATGTGATTTTATGATGACACCAATCATCATTTAATAAGGAAAACAATGAAGAAAAAGAGAAAAAAAAAACCCCAATCTGGTGTTATTATAAAGTTCGAAATTCCAAAAAACAACAGTACAAGAAGCAACTGGAGGTGATCACCTACTCTTAAAGATTGCTTACTAGGGGAACTTTGACATTGGGATGGGTTTATTTCTTCCTAGCTCCTAGTGGGCCACATATGAAGCCAGAACTACCAGCTAAATCACGGCCCTGGATTATACATATCCAGACTGTTGCTAGATCCTAATTTGCTTGTTAATTTTTGATGATAGGAACCCGATTCTGATTGTCCAAGTTCATACACGAATATTTCTTACTTTCCTTCGTGTTTTCTCTCCACAAACCATCACCTCTAATGCTTCCCCATCACATATTCACCCCAAACAAATACAGACTAATGTATGGAATAGACTTTCATGGGCTGTCATTAAAGAACAAGCCCATCACAGTTACAAAAAAGCAATAAACAAATCGCCTTATTTAGACATTAATTTAACATGAATTCATACCAAGGGTATTCAAGTCCGTCATCTGGTTCAGTTTGCAAATGGAGATGATCTCATTATCTGCACAACCCACAGGAACACAAGTCAGTAGAAACTGGGGAAGAAAACACAATCACAGAAGATATTCCTCATTAGATAAAGAAATAAACTTTCAAAACCAGAATGACAAGGACATGACTCCCCAGGAAGCTCACCATTCAAAATTAATGCACGTAAGCTCAGAAGAGATCCGACCCCATCCATTGATTTCAGCTTATTTTTGCCTGCATTTAACACCTGATTAAAGAAGATGAACGAAGTAAATTCCAGAGCCTGCCATAAATCAGCAACTTACCAATAAAACCAGCAAACAAGCCACTTCAGGTAAGCAGTTGATAAAAGGGTTTTAAAACAGGTACAAGAACTCCTCTTCCACTTTAAGAGTTTATCACAGAAGTTAAAAACAAGGACTAAGCCAGGGTGAAAAATACTTTGGTCGTTTAGTTCAACCCAAAACAGCTCAACAACACTG
Source organism: Casuarina equisetifolia (assembly GCA_028551475.1). Classification (NCBI taxonomy): domain Eukaryota; kingdom Viridiplantae; phylum Streptophyta; class Magnoliopsida; order Fagales; family Casuarinaceae; genus Casuarina; species Casuarina equisetifolia. The sequence goes on along the minus strand of CM052358.1, from coordinate 20,165,395 downwards.
GTTCGAGGTGCAAGAGGAGATATTCATACAAATTTATGCAAACATAAAAGCCCACATTCGCATTAAGTGACAATACAACTCAACTTGAAGACGAGAAACTTACAGTGAGCTTAGAAAGTCCTTCAATTCCTCTTAAGCTCTCCAGTTTGTTTTGTACAACCGCCAACCACTTCAACTGGACACATGCCTTCAACCCCTGAACACAATAAATCCGGAAATTGCATTAAACTTGGGCATCAACACATACATATTCCCAATAAGAACATGAAAATTAAGGTTTATAGAGATGAAAACCTCTAGAGAGGTGAGACTGTTGAAGCTGAGGTCGAGCCTCTCCAAGTTCTTGAAGCCGCCCAAGCATGACACCTACCAGGTTAAAGGTATCAATAAGACTAGTAAAGCGAGAGAATGAAGCAAAAGGGGAGAGAGAACAGGACGACATCGCACATCGGAGAGAGCCTTGTAAGTGAGCTTGAGAGATGAAACGGAGTCGGGGTCGCTGCTGTTGTTGTCTCTCAAGACCTGCTCGGAGCTCAAGCGAGTCATCGTCACTTCCCGAACTCTCGCCGAAAACCCTACCGTCCTTGCGCCAACGGTAAGATGGATGTATAAAACCTAAGAAATAGCAATAGTTCTTATTCTATTTTATCTTGCTTTTAGGATTAATTTTTTTAAAATATATTTGTGTAAAAAATTGTGCATTTATTAAAATTTAGAAGGTTAGAGATGTGAGTTAATGATTAGAGAATTTTGTTATAAGATTTGTTATATATAAAATAATATGTTTTTTATTAGTTAACTTAAAATTTATATATATAATATCATAATTCATAATTCATAATTCATAATTCAAATGTAAAATCTTTTTTATGATATTACATACTAAATTTATAATTTCACCTCACAACAGTTACAAAAAAATCATAAACTATTCCATATTATTTGTAAAAAACTCGATATACGTGACACTTTTTTCACCCAAATTAACATCACTCTTATTATAGGTGAGCTCACCTACCCACCCAATTAACTTCAATGTTAAATTGTCATAAACCTAAATTTCAACCCAAAAAGTTAACTCAAATGACCAATTCTCCTTATATGTTTAGGATCTCCTTCTCCTCCCCCACGTGAGAAAAAGAAATCTTAACCGTGATAATAGATACAGAAAAGTCCAATTGGGTTGAAAGGCATTGACATAAAATATGATCATCATATTACAGAACTCGACTTCGGAACTTTGGGAATTAGCTATCAGTGAATCTGAAAGCTCACTTCACTAAAGGAAGACTGTAACAACCAAGTCTCACCAGTTTCTTGTATCCAGGCTGAAATCCTACCTATCAGATCCTATCTCACATTCACAATTCAAATTCACCAAGAATGGCAAAAATTTTCATGCAGGTAAAATTACATATTTCGCAATTCTTTGACTGAATCTTCCTGCCCGTGCCAAATCGATCGCAAAGAAGCTGATTGTAATAAGTGCTACTTCAAGCTTCAAACCATCCATAGCATCCGGGGAATTTGCCTAGAATTATCATGAAATGTACTTTTCCTGCTGCTCCTGAAGAAGCTTTGCTGAAGACTTCGCATCCAGATATAATGCACTTACTTCCTCAATATCCCCCTATAAGTCAAATAAATACAAACAAAATTACTGCCGTAGTTGATGGTAGGGGAATTTCTGCAAGGTTTTAATTATGCTTCAAACAGATATGTATCATGTATTAAACTAAATCGCAATTACCTTGCAGATTTTGTCTCGGCCATTCATTTTTGCCATAATACTGGCAGGTGATAACAGCTGAACTGCATGCCTGAAATGATGACAGAAGAGTAACTAAGTCACCCCTCGAGGGATGTGTTCTACAAGAAGAAAATCCAAAAGATTAGACCATACCTTAATGATGCTCGTTGTCCAATGTCCCCAAGGTAAGCCAAACTTTCATCATCTATAACTAGGTCTTCCACGCTTGATCGGATGGCTAAAATCTGACAGGTAACAAATACTAGAAGTATCAGAATGTGAAAATGATAATGGTCAACAACTGAAAAAAGTACCAGTCAATAACCTTTATCATATCCGCAACATCATAAGTCTGCGTTCGAATAATCACCAGCCGGTCCAACAAGTCAACAGGTATGCCATGAGGACTGCTCATATCTGTCCCTCTGCATTGGAACATTTCAGCCTCGGAAATTAAGCATCACATTTTACTAAGTCAGGATGTCTAGACAAAATTATTACTCTGACTTGTCAACAGACAATAGCTACTTCATTATTGCTCACTAAGGTTCCAAAAATTATCAAGGTAGGACTACTTCAAACTTTCTAACGTCTACAAGAGTTTCATACCTTACATTGCATATCCCTCTATTTGTAGCAAAGATTACTATTGGAGATAATGAGCTCTCCAAAGCTCGGTTCAAGTATGAAAAGCATTCCATATCCAGCATATGTACCTGGAAATCAGGATTAAGAATACAGAAAGAAAAAAAAAAAAAAAAAAAAGACAAACAAAAAGCAACCCAGAAATATTTAAAACACGCAAATGGTATAGTAAGAAAAGACCTCATCGATAAACAGTACTCCAGGGACAAGTTCTGCCACACCTTCATCAATATATCGGTTGACGACCTGTTGCCAAAAGAAAAACCATAAAACTAAACTTAAAGCAACATAGAGATGTAAATCCAGAAGTCCAAGCGAATATTTCACATTTAATACATCTGAGTGGGATCGAGATTAGCCATAGTTTCGAAGATCTTAATCAATTATTTGAAATAAAAGATGTACTCTATTAACATAGTGAAACCTAAAAATAAGCTATGAACATAAAAAATAATTTTAACTTGGGAAAGGATTTTCTCAAAATAATTGAAGAAATTCTCTAGGAACGGTACATAACATCCAGACCATAATTTAGGGACTGCCCAAAGAAAATATAATAATGAAATTAATAGCCGAAATAAATCAATGAAGTCATACCTTGTTGATTTCTTGCCGTAACTTGTCAGTTATTTCCGTTTTCCTAGGCTTCATCATCTGGCCCATCAAAGACAATATATCTTGCCCACCTTGAGGCCGTGCATTTGCAGCATCTAGATCATGGAGTGTTACATCCTGCCAGAAAATAAATCAGTAAAGACAAAACCAAACATCAGCTCAACAAGCTGGTTATGCATTAAAAAAAAAAAATTAATTGTTTCCTCAGCGTTCTGACAAGAACGAAATTTCAACAATAATAGACATTAAGCTATAACTGAGAAAAAAAAAATCTATCAAAACCTAAACAAACAGAACTGAAAAGGCAACATTTAGATTAAGTTCAGAGGGTCCATTTCTCCCCCTTTTAGCTTTCCTTTTTCTTTTTCGTTTTGTTTTTCCCCCTTAAGACAAGTTTGATGGCAGGACCTACCCAACTCCCAACTCCTCCACACAGCCTCTTAACCACAAAGGACAGGCCAGCAGAAACCTTTCCATTGGGAAGTCAACTTGCTAATACTAAAAGTTAAAAGGTGACAACTCCAACCAACAGGCATGTATATAAATCTATATCATCGTTCCGTAGGCTGCAGTTATCTAAAATTGACTACCTCAATTGCAAGTTAGCTGAGTTTCAGCGCACTTCATCAAAAAGCTTGTAAAACAAAGTTCCCATATTGATTGAACATGTTTGTAAATCAAATTTTCATTATTTGTATGGTTTACACATAAGGCGATGGTGATAATCAGAACTGAAGCACACATTTCCTTACCAACGATAAAGAAGCAGCCATTGCAATTACCAATAAAAAATGACAGCCAATAGCAAAAGTGTACAACCTTCTTGATCTATCACCAAATCAGAAAATGTCCAACACTAGGAATATAAGTTGGTGCAGCATCCATGATTTTATCAAACATACAACACACTCAAAGAACCCTGAAGAAAAACTAACCTGAACTATCTCCTTCTTTTTGTGAACTTCCCCTTTAGGAAGCGGAACATACTCTTCTGCTTCAAGATCAAATTCTGTTGCAAAAGCATCACTTCTCCCCACTCTCTTTACTGCCCCACTATTTGCTTCAATATATATGACATCACCAACAGCTACCTGAAATGTGTTACGAAAACTTAGACAAAAGGATCTAACAACAATCAAATATTCAACTAGAGTATGTTGGGCATGCCATACCCCGAGGTTAAGCAAATGTCCATATACACACACAAACACAGAAGGAAAGAGGAGAATGGGTGTTATGGTGACAAAAATTAGATTGCATTGCAGAACTGACCTTAAGTTTAAATAATCACAACCAAACAAAAAAAGGAAAACAAACAAAGGGTCCTACATAATCAAGCAGATTTTCAACGTGACTAAGAAAAAAAAAAAAAGAACTTACTAAAGTAAACATACAACAGACAGAGACTTGACAGATGGTACAAATTTACAACACTTCAAAAAGAGATTTTCATAAGCAAAAATATCAGAAAGATATAAGTATATTTCTACCAATGCCACACAGAAACAAAAATGATATTACCTTTTCCTTTATCAAGGCATCATAGATAGTTGGATCCAACTTAAGTTGCTTGGTTCCTTTCACAGTTTTCAGTCCAATAATCACATGGCTAATGCTTTTACCATAGCCACCTGTCACGCTCTCAGTTTCTTCAGGGGAAAGTTCAGTCACCTATAACCAAACAAGTGACACATCAACCATTGAAAAAAAAAAAAAGAAAGATAATAGATAACAAGAGATCATAGTGACAAGAGACTAATATCAAAACAACATTATTGTAGTCACTTGCCTCCCCTTCATAGACTTCTTTATTTTCCTTGATACGTAGACCTATGGCCCGCCGAAAATGTTCCATCAGAACCTCTGTTTTCTTCACTTCTGATGAGTATACTTCAGATCCAACCATTGGGCAGAATGGTACCTTTACAAAAAACAGTGTTATTTAATTAGCCAGGAGGACCAGAAAACATCTAATATCAGAACGAATAAAAAAATCTCAACAAAGTGTAACTTGTTTAAAAAGCTCTCCCTTAGAAACATTTATTTAAACCAAAAAAAAAAACACACACACACACAAAACAAAACAAATTACCCAGAAAAACTCAGAGAAATACCTTGCTTCCAAGCTCCTGGGCTATCCCAAGGGCAAGGGCAGTCTTTCCAGTACCAGGAGGTCCAGCCATTAGAAGTGCCCGGCCAGCCATCTTCTTCTGCCGTATCATGTCAACTACAAGACCAGCTGCTTCCCTTGCCTCTGCCTGACCCACAAAGCCAGCAGCCAAAGGTATTGCTCTTCCATTGGCCTGGAAAAGGATGACACCAAAAGTCACAAATAAAACATAAAGATTATTCGAAATTTGAGGTAAATCCAGATAGCCAGTTACGATATCCACAATATTTCAAGCAAATGTCCATTTAGGCCTATAGAAATTATTTCTCCTAGAAGTGACCACTTCTTCAACTTCACCGCCTATGAGCAGCTCGTTGTAATTAACACTCAACCCCTCTAATTTCCTCGTGTATTCTCATAAAAAAAGTGCAGGCCATCCACCAGTTGAATTCAAAGCAACATATGAAAACACAAAGAAAGGAGAAGGAAAAGTAATCATATCATAGATGACCCTACACTAGTAGTATACCTAAAACCCCAGGATGGTATAGGCCTAAAGCACTAATCTCAATACAGATATATACATATACATATACATTTCCAGTTCTTCTGAATCGTACGTGTAGATAAGAAAACAAAACCTATTACGAAGAAGCCAAGACCTGAGAGGAACATTCTAAAATACATACAGTTTTATACGTAATATTCAAATCGACGGAACCAAGGGAAAAGGCTTTGGAATTTAACACGTCAAATGCATATCAGAGAATTCAAAAAAAATAAAAAATAAAAACGACTTCCGCCTTCCAACCTAACTCCTTGAGGAAGAGAGGAACCCCGACGGGTATTGTCATAAAAACGCTTCAGAAAACAACTAAAACATTCCTATAAAATCAGAAGGCTAACAAGCATCAAAACCTAAACCCTCTAGCCTGTTTTGAGACTCGAAGCTGTTTACTAACACCATTTCATGCAAATGTGGTGGTTTTTCGCGCAAATTAGACAGAAAGAGCATACCTCGAGACCAAGCCCTTTGATGTGAGTGTGAGTAGCTATTCGCTGCTTCTTCGTAGTCGACTGAACCTCTTCTATCCTCACTTTGTCCATCTCTCTTTCTCTTTCTCACTCTCTCTCTGCGTGGGTTCAGCTTTGATTGCAGAAAGTAGGAGCCAAAACAAGTTACAAGGGTTTAAGCCGTGGAGCGCCCCGGCTTCACGTCGTTCGGGCTTTTCTATACTCGACGGGCACCTTCTAATGGGTTGGGTGCAAAGCCTTAAATTGCGCGAAATGATGTGGATTTTGGGCCGGGTCCATCCGTTTACCCATTTCTCAAATCCCTTTATGATGTTGATCAACCAAGCGGGTACGGAATTTGGAGCTTAATTTTCTCAAATTTGACAAAAGTCAAAAATTAATTTATGTGAAGAATAACATTGAGTTCCATTAGATTACTAGAGCTAATATGTTTTAATACTCTTTTCAGCATATATTATTGGAGACAATCCCACGTTGGTCCCAATGTTAAATTATTCTACATTGTTAGTCGTAGTCTCTCTATTTCTCACAAAATCTTTTGAGGAAATAAGCCTACTTTTAAAAGTAAAAACACTTATTAATACTTTTAATTTTGGGAGATTTATTTGATTCAAGAGGTACATTTTATATATAACTAGCCTATAGCAATAAGGCATTTTTAAAATAACAAATTTTGACTCTCATTTTGGCTTTAGTGAATTTTAAAAACACTTCATGAGCTTGTTACTATCGTTGGTTGTTATTTGTTGAATTTTGAACTAGTTTTTGATGCAATTTTCTTTGTTTTTTTTACTTGGTCCTCCATGATATAGGAACCTTCGTACATTGTGCACATGACAATATATTTCTAAACTTGTACATGGAAAATTTATAAACTTTTTGTCCCCTTGAGTAATTAGTAGTTTGAGAACTTGTTATATGATTAATTCATGGAAGTTAATGACAGCGTTGTAGGTTAATGATGATCCATAGGTGTCATTTTGGGGTAAAGAGAAAAAAAACTATACAAAGAGGTTTTCCTTCTTTTGCTTTGATTTTTTCAATGAAAATTTTAATCATATTAATTAAGTCTGTTAATCAAGGAAAAGAAAAAAAAAAAAGATCAATAAGTTCCCTCGACGCTTAATTATTTGATTCCATTTTAATGTATTCAGTTTTAAATAAGAGGAAACGAAAAATGCCAAATTAAAATAAAATAAAATAAAATAATAAAATAAGAATGTTTCAATTTATGAAGAAGTCAAGATTTTTAAAAATTTTTTTTATATCCACCAAATAAATCAAGGGAAAGAAAACTAAAATATTCACTGAAAATTAAGAAAACTAAACCAAATGCAAAATTGCCAAGAAAAGGTCAGAAAAATATCTTGCTCCAAGAATGCTGATGGAAAAGCAATCTCCGTGGATAGCGCTATTTTCCTCAGTCTGCGCCTTCTCACCACTTCGTTATCTCTAGGAAAGATATTCCCTTGCCATTGGAAGAGCTCGGGTGTTCCAATGGAGGCACTTTCTAGGCTCAGATGCCCCACCACCTCTTCCAACTTCCCCTTTCCCAGGACTTCTCCAATTCCCAGTTCCTCAGCCCCAACCGTCTCAGTGCTTAGAACAAGCCCCCGTCCAGGTTAGTCTGGTACTCTTCTGCTTTGTTGTAAACTATCTTAACGCCATTTTCTTCCATGGTTAACATCAGAGATGGTAAGAATAATTACTCATATGCGATTACATGGGAAGTTTACGTAGTTTAGAACCACGGCATTCGTCCGCAAATGTTGGGGTCTGGATGACGGTAGTTATAGATGTCTGGGATTGTTCTTACTAGGAAAGCGAATGATAAGAAACGATTTGAATCTTGCCCAAGAAGTTCACTTGTGGGAAAATGTGTTCCAAAACAGAAGGAAGACGAGTTATGTCTAGCTGCACCTGGTAAATAGAATGTGGGAGAATATGACACTCTCTAGATATCCCGTATCGGGAAAAGAGTTTGATGGAGCAGAAGAAGGGGCTTGTGGGAAAAGGGGTTTCCTTATGAATTACAGAAACAGTATATTTTTTATGGGGTTACATACAATATCCTGTACAAGGACTTCCTGGTGAGAATGCTTGCATTTCTCCCGGTAAATTTGAACCGCATGTTAAACTAGATAGGATTTCCGATTGTAAGTAGCCATCTGGAGATTTGTTCGGATGACAGATTTTGTTGGGGTGTCCAAATTTTTTAAACAACTACAATATAATTGGCTGTAAGATGTTCTTTATCATTCCTGTATTTACTTTTACTGGCCTTAGAGATGGACTTATGTACTGATTTCGCACTGATAATGTAGACATTTAGGCTATCCTTGAGTTCTGTTACCTAGCAAACATCAGGGACTTGGATCCATATTTATCACACTTTGTCATTTAAACTTTTCATGGATGGAATTGGATTTGCCTTATATGATTATGATATCCTCTTTCCACTGTTGCCAACCTCACCCAGTTTCTGCAAGTTGATGGACTTTGTTATTTTCTTGATTTCCAGTGAGTGGAGTTGTAGAAGAGGATGTTTTACAAAGTTTCTTTAAGGAGAGGAAATTAAGCGGAGACTTTATTTCGAAAGCTTCTGATATATTTTGGCAGGGCGAGGTCAAGCAATTTTTTGATACCAATGCCGATGAACCTCCTGAAGCCCCTCAACAAACGGGGCAGGTACAGTGAGTTCCTTTAGCATTCCTTTTTTATATATACTTGTTGGTTTTGACCTAGTATAGAGAAGGTACTTTCATTGTTAGAACATTAGTTTGAAGTTGAGGATTGTGTTCTATGTTGGTTAATAGAGGACTATAAATTGTAGTGGTTATTTGTATGGCATGTACAAAAACTACAGTCACGCCCCACCCTACACCACCTCTTCTCCTGCACTGGGCCAAAAAAAAAACAAAAGTTCTCAATTTATGTTTCCAAATGCATCTCAAAGAATTTCTCAATTTTCTAAACTCAAATGTGCCAAATTCTTTGTTGTTCTTTTTCCTTGGATTCCTCTGAGAATTGCTTCCTTTAATTACAAAAACTTGTTATACTTGTATTTCATAAAGTATAGGTGAATGAGCAAATTCATATACTTTTGTAATGATTCTTATATTATAGGTCTTGGAAGGTGATAATGATAGTGGGTTTTTAAAAATGACAAGAACCAACGAATGGCTATCAGGTGATAGCTCTGCACCAGTCAATAAGAAAGCCATTGCTAAGGTATGCCTTTAGTTGGTCTTTATTATATTGGTATTCTTGTGTTCATATTAAACGTCAGCAGTCCTTGCCCTACAGCTCCCAAAAGAAAAAGGAATTAAAAGAAAATGAAGATAAGTAAGCAATATAACCAGTTCCTTCACAAAATAATATGCCTTTTCAAGTTGTTAATAAACAAAATATGCAACTGCAGGCATTGCGGGATGATAGTAAAAAGAGGAGGAAATTGAACCTTCTCAAATATGAAGCGGTATGATACCTTTCTCGATCAGTATGCTTCTTGGTTCATTTGGGAAAGTCGATGATGCAAGTTCTCTGTTCTGGCCCCCCATTTCAATGTAGTTCTCCTATATTTGCTGTGTACGCAGCTGGAGTTTTCCTTTTGAGAGGGTTTACTTTTGTTACACCAATTATTCTGGGTTTTTTCTATTTCAGTTAGCTGAGAGTGTGTAATGCGAATATTTTGCTAACCAAAAACACAATTTTTTTCCTCACAATCTACACAACTGAACCTTTTCATATCTTTGTTCCTTCTCTTTTCTGTCAATCCACAGTATGACAAGACACATGATGCATTTGGGATCTGCTTGATTATCTAATTTGTGACCTTACACATGTGCTTGGAAGACTGCGCCTTTTCAATTAGTCAGAGATTTCTGTTGAAGGGATCCAGCCCTCTGAATAATAAATAAACAGTCATTTGAAAGTCTTGAAAATATTGCTCATAATATATGGCATGCTCTTAGAATGATGAATACGTGGATTCCAGTTTGTAACGTCAGTTTGAACAAGGAGATAGTTAAATGAACCAAGAGGGATGTTGCTATGAAACTGAAGGAGGAACTGTGAAACAATAATTGCCTTGAAGTGTTATATGATTGGAATAACATTATCAAGTTAAGGGGCAAATCTAATACGGCATTATGGTTACTTGTAAATGGTATTAGGCCATTGAAGAACCTTATTAAAAGAACCCATAGATGTGAGGCTGGATATTGCAAGTTCTGATATTAGAATATGTACCGTCATATGGTTGCTCGTGAGAGACTGTCATGGAAAACATTGTCAATCGTTTGAAGATTGATTCCTTTGAATTCCATCAGACAATGAAACAATTCGTTCTAGGATGTATAGTTTGTGGAAAGCATGACTGTCACCTCTTTTTCCACCATCTTGACTCTTGTACTTGCAGCCTTTATCTTGTTTCTGTACCCTTTTCAATGATTTTTTGGTCTTCGCAAAAAATTGAGTACTTTTATACTTTCAAATTCACCTTCTCGAACCTTACAAAACTCTGCAGAAAGATGCGTTGACTTATTGTAGCTTCCAGATGTTGAATAGATTGGTCTACCCGACAACAGTGCAAGTGTGTGTTAACATATATTTAAGAATGACTATTGCAGTATTGACAACTAAAATGGTTTTTGTTATGGATGCTCGAAGTTTTAGAGATGAAGATTATTTTTGAGATGCATTAGATAATATCTCTTGTAGAAGCTGCTATTCCTATTTTTTTCCCCTATACAATTTCAGGATAGCAGAGGTCTATGTTGATTTGAGCTTCTTCTGAATGTCATGTTGCTTCAACTGTCTCCTAACAGCAACCAGACCAATTTTAGTCTCTATCATGTCTTTTACGATATGCTGAATCACATCGCGTAATCTCAATTCTTCAGGTATTGTTGAGGATGCTGATATTTTGTGCTCTCTCTTGTAGATAAAGAGGGAGATGATGCTTTTATCTGTTAGTATTGGAACAGCGTGCAGCGGGTATTGTTTGATAGCTTTCTCAGTGCAGGTAACAACTTTACTACGAAGAGAAAAAGAGCTAGACCCTATTTGACAAACTCTTCAAGTAGTGTTTTATCATTTGAAATACCAAAAAGATACTTCTCGAGCATTAGTTATTAAGTTGGTTTTCAGATGTAGTTCTCATCATAAACACAATTTTCAGAACTAATCAAAAGGCAATTTTCTTGGAAAGTAAAAGATAAGATATAAAACACTTACTGAAGAAGTATTTTGAAATCAGTTTACTGATATACACTTCTCTGCAGCTTTTATAGAGTGTTAGTCAAGTTTTCTTGGACTGCTGATGTGATGGGACTATAAATGATTATTGGGAACGGAACCAAAATGATTCTAACTCATCTTACTTCTTTTCATTTCATTTGTCGTGACAACTACAGATTAGAGCATATTTTGTTTTCTTGAAAACACATCTGAAAATATGTAGGTTTTTTGTGCCCATAAAGTACTGATTTGCTTCTTTACTTTACAGACTGCCATTAGCTACGCCACTGGAGTTCTTTTAAGGTACATACGTGTTTTTTTAATACCTTCAGATTTAGAATAGTGATTCAGAAGTTCCATAAAAGATTTTCTTCCACCTGATATGTTTAACCAGACCATCTTTTAAAACACTTACATGACAGATATGGTAATCTCTTCCTTTGTTGACCAGTTTTGCCTGCATAGATTGAGTTGTGTTTGGAGTTATGTATATATTTTCCATGGACTCAATCTGCATCTATAGCTGAAGTTTTAATTAATAGAGAATTTTCTATGGACGATCTTTAGCTAAGCCTAATTAGTATTTTTCTTTTTTTACATAATTCCTCCTTTCAAGAATAGGAAGAAAAGAAAATTTTCCTAATTTTATTGACAATATTTTCCCATGTTAATCATGCTTATCCGTGTATTTTAACTGACATCATTTTAAGTGCAGCTGCTTGTACCTTCAGCTTTTATCCCAACATGCAGACAAACTATCCAGAGAAAATGTTCCACAAGTTTTCATGCAAAAGAAGACAAAGAAGTATGAGAAGAAGTTCAATCTTGACTTATCATTTTCTCTGCTTTTTGGTTGAACTAACATATATTCTTGTGATTCAGAATTGGAATCAGAAGTGAGGACCTTAAAGATTTCATAGAGAAATCATTTAGGGGTAGTGGACTTGCTCTTTCATCTCCTCGGCTTATGATCCCAGCTGCAATATATGGATTGTGGATCGTGTCTCATCAGTATTTTTCCAACGACTTATTTGATTTCCAGGTAGCTCTTGAAATAATTTCTAGTGTCATGAAAATTTTGCTTTTCAGTAAAACGTCCTTGAGGCTTAAATGGGAAAATTTATCAACTATAACTGCTTATGCACATCGCAGCTTGTGCCGGCCATGCTTGGGATGTTTGTGTACAAAGCCGCAGCTCTTGTGCAAGTCTATAGAGATAACGAGGACCTGCAATTTATCTTTCCAGAAAATTGAGATGGCTCACGTGGCTAAAATTCTCTTCTTCCCGCTTCTTTGAGTATCACCACCTTCATCTATATATATATGATATATCCCAAAGGAAGAGGTACATGCTTTGCAGAAATTAACTATGAGATCAGTTAGCAGTTCAGCCTTCTTAGCAAGTCTGTGTAGGATGAATTGGGCACCCAGGGGAAGCAACTTCAAGATGTCCACCTTAAGACAATAATTTCATGGAATTGCAGGAGGCCGGCTTGGCTGGTTCATGTTTAAACCCTGCAAGGTCCTTTTATAGGGGTCCAAGGCAACCTTCTCAATTGTAATATGTCAGTAGAACATTACGTTGATTTGATGGGTGCCCCTTTTTGTGAGGTCTTTGGGCTCTTAAAATCTTTATGGCTGTGATACTTGATTAATTGTGTAACATCATGATATCATTTCCTCTGTTCATTCAAAGTTTCTCCTTTTTTAAGAGAATAGCCTTCCTAACAAGTCCATGGAGTAGAATCAATTGGAATTGTCTTATGGTTGAATTATTTTTAAATCATGACGGTTGCTCATCGTCAGGACGGCTGTGTAATCAGCGCCATCAACTTATCCACTCGCCATAATCTGATGAGGAAATTAGCCTTGGGTTGAAAAACTGTGTCTGTGTCTGTGCTTTTGACACCATTTTTTCATGTAAGCTTGATGCGAAATGGAGCCTTGGTAATAGAAAAGGATAACTTTCATTTTTAAAATTAGTTGCGAAGAGAAAATGACATTTGAATTTATAAAAAATATTTCACACTAAGATATTATTAGCAATACTTGACAAATTTCTATATTAGTAAACAAGTGATAGGATAAAGAACTTAAACTGTTATATTATATTAGAGATAACTTAATTTTTTCTTAAAAATGACAAAATGATAAGATAAAATGATTTGGAGTCCAAAAGCACCTCGCTCAGTTGGAAGCAAAGAGGTCTTAGTTTTGATATTCAAATGTGTGAGTTTAGGTACATGCATAAAAAATAAAAATAAAAAGATTGAATGAGGATTATGGAATTAAGTTTGTGATGAGATATCATATTTAACTTAAATTCATATATTATATTAAAAAAATAATTTAAATTTTTATTTAAAACTGATTACAATTGCACATTACAAGCAAAAATATCTATATAATTATATGAAGTAAGACTCTCCTTATAAATATATAGAATATAGATAAATTTTATAAGTAAACCATTTCAATGAAAAAGCTCCTTGAGTGATTGAGTAGTTGTTTGAGAGAGACCATATGAGGACTTAGGGGGTTTGTTAGGAGTAAGATGTTATCACTATATCTTAAATGTGTGGGGTGTGCATATTTACTATATACATGGGTGACAATGTAATCTAATGAATCCCCCAATAGTTTTTTTTTTCTTTTTCAAAATGATTGTTAGAAGATATAGCGATTAAAATTATAAGGATTTTTTTTATTAAATAATGAATTTTAGAGGTTTAGATTAAACCTATCTTTAAAACTCACAACTTCAATGAGATATAAATGGCACTCTAAAAAAAAAAAGTTGATTTCCCTCTCAGTTTCAAGGCAAATTTGAAAATCAGAAGGAAATTTACCTAACTAAATTCTCAAGAATTCCGAATAATCCTTTCAGATATAGTATCAAAGCAATCCTGTTTGCATTTTTTAGTCAATCTAACGATCTGGTTCACCCACTTATCTTAAAGTACCGAACTAGCCAGTGAGTTCTTCCACTATAATTTAACTCTCTCTCCTTCTCTTTCTCTCTCTGGGTCGCCGACCAGTCGTGCGCAAGCTCTTTCACTCTCTCCTGCTACCTAAATGTTCCCAGATCTACTTCCTATATATTCGGTCTGAATCGGCATCGTTAGCCGGCAATTCCAAAGTCCCTGAACCCTAGATCCCTTCCATTTCGATGGCTTCGCGGAAGGCTGGCGACCGGGAAATGCTGGAGTCCTTCTACTCCATGATCGCACTTGTCTTCGTGCTTGTGACGTGCGTCGAGCTCTGCGATGCCGCTACCGTCGTCGACGTCTACCGGCTCATCCAATACGACATCTCTGGCGCCCCCTTTGGATCTCGTCTCGCGGCACTCAACCACCACGCCGGTTCTCTCCATTTCCCTCCCGGCGCTGATCTCTCTCGCACTGTGCTTATCATCCCCGTCCGTGACCTCAACATCACCTTCATCAAAGGTATGCGCCAAGTTCTCGAATTTCGTCGGGTATCAAGCACAGTTTTCAGCAACGATGTATAGTTTCTGAGTGCTTGAGTGGTTCTTAATTTGTTTTGCTTTTCATCTGAGTTGCTTTATCTGGTAAAGATTTTGTTCGACGATTGAATTTATGACTGCTAAGAGTGGGGTGTGAAGGTTTTGGGTTGTTAATTCTATTATGATGATTACTTGTACGAGAACCCCTTAAGACTATCAGCGTCAATAATTTACTCGACGACGAGAAGAACCAAGACCAATTAAAGATTCTGGAGTTTGGGCAATGAATTCTAGCTCTCTGGTCATCTTCTTTGCCATAGGAAACGTTTGGGGGACATGCCGGTTCAAAACATAAAATATTGTGCGTGACCCAAACCAATTCATTGCTGGATGAAATGCTTCCTTCGATTGGTCTTGCAAGCGTTCGATTTTGATAGAATGTCTTTTGGTGTCTTACTAGACTTCTTTGCCATTTATGTATGTATATTTATAAGAACTATCGGTCTGCAGCTGATAAATTCTCCTTTTAGCCGTTTCCCTAGTTTTTAGGTACCTGAACTTGAAGGTACGTATGCTTTGCTGGAGTATTTGTTAAAGGAAAATACACGTGAGGTCAGGTCAACTCACTGTTTAGGACAGTTTTGTTGGCTAGAATTTAACAAAGTATTAAGGTCTTATAAGAGTGACTTTTTTGGTAGTAGTAAATATTGCTGTGGTTACCAACTTTGTATTAAATATTTAAATGCGATTTTTGTAATGGCAGAAGGTAATTTTAACATGAAATTATGATTTCCATGTTGCACTAAATACTTGTGGAAGACGTGGTGTGCTCCAACATTCTTATCCTAGCATTCAGGAGATTTGGATAATTTATACAGATTTCTGTGTGCAGAACTCAGTGTTTCCCGATTTTCTTATGTTTTGCTCAATTTTATTTCGTCATTTTGTTTTACACAGTACTTAGTCTGTGGCGTAATCACTCACATATCACCAATGCCATTTTAGATCCTGAATTTTCCATGTCTGGTAGATGATGGTGGGATTCTAGATTCTGAATTTCTTCTGAGAGGTCATCTGGGAACAGAAGGAAAAAAAAAGGGAAAAACGGAAAAAAGATCACCTAGATTTTTGTCTCAAAAAAAACTAACAATGTTTGGACAGGCACGTTTTATTTGCTTGCCACGTTATGGTTATGAGATATAATCTTGTTCGGCAGGTACCTATATTTTATGAGAGCAATAAGTAACATAATTGGGAATTCTCCTAGTATTACTGTGATCAAAGTTAAAGCCTAAGCTTTTGCAAGACCATTGGCAAGCTTTTCTCTTACTTCAAGCTGGATTATTATAAATTGGTCACTTGTTCATTATAGAAATGACTAGATATACATCTCCAGCTCCATCTACTTCTAAGTTGAACATTTACTGCTTTGTTTATTTACTTCCTCATTGGGATTGCCCTTTTTTTGACAACCATTTTGCAGAATATATCTCACAAAGACAGCCTTTGGGGGGCTTATTGTTTTTGCTTCCCCACATGTTTAGCTTTGAAAGCAGAGATGACACAGAGAGTAGTAATGTAAATAAAGGAGGGCTGTTGAAGAATGCAATGGATGAACTCGAACAGTTACTTATACATTCCAAAATCCCTGTGAGTTGAACCAATATGATTTCTATTGGCAATGGAATAAGAATTTCTGCTATTATCTTTTATGTTTTTCATCTACTGATTCATGATGCCTTCTATATTTAAGTTTGACCTTTGCTCATTGCTGTTTTAGTAAGTTTTCTATTTCCTTCCATTTTTTTTATTTTGATAGTAGAAATTTTAACACTTGCATCCACCTCTAATGCTGGCCAGGTGTCTCCTTTACTACCATGGACTATTTATTTATTTTTGGAAACAGGGAATGGGGGCGTGGGGAGGTTGGCGTGGGTTTACAGGTTGGGTTAGTCACTTTGAGGACTATCTTAGACTGACCCAACTTTGTTCAGGTTGAGATAATCCCAGGTTGTTCTGACTTGAAGGACCAGTGAATTTGACTGATTGGTTTGAGTGGGGTTGGTTCCAAATCAATTGATTTAGTTGAATGGGTCCTGTACAGTGGCAGATATCTGCCATTGTGCTATGAATTCTTGGTGATAGAGTTTAATTCTTAGATATCTGACTATGATTGTTAGGAAGATTAAAAATTATGGAAGGAAATAAAAAGTGAGAAGAATGAGAATATATATACTTTTGGTAGGAGAGGTACAATCTAGGAAAATTGAGATTTTTTTCCCTCTTTTCCCCTCTCTTTGGAGAGATCTAGAAGTAAAAAATTGGTTCCCTTTGATAGTGAAGAAGTTGAGACGGAGAAAAAAGGTTTCTATCTCTACTACCACTATGTTAGGGATTGGTTCTCCTTATACTATTAGTGGAAATAGTGTGTTGAAAAGAAGCTTTGACGGCATACATTCTTAGTCTGCAGTTTGGCTGATGCTCTAGTGAATAAGAAATGTTGGGCCAGGAGGATGTCCCTTAATTTTTTTTCTTCCTTCTGCTAATGGGATAAATGACAGTATGTTCTCCCTTATCATCCGTCCAACTGACAAAGCAGACGTTAATTGTTAAGCCTAAATTTTATAAATTTCCTGGCAGAAGTTATAACAATTATGAACTTTGGAGTTTGCTTAGCACTTCCAAAGTCAAATGGTCGTGTTGTGTCTCTCTGCAATTCTATTCTACATTCTCTTCCCAGAGCAAAGTATCTTTAATTCATATACTTTTGACTGCCCTCTCATCTGCTACTCATGCATTGTTTATGACAACAGTATAGTTGTGCGTGTATGTCTTGTAGACAAAATATCCGTTCCTCCCATCCCAAAAATCTCCTTTTTCTCTTTCTGTAAAGCTAATTCGTGGAACTGCCAATTTATATGACAATTTTTTTCTTAATTTCTTTTGCAGTATCCTGTTTATTTTGCTTTTGAGGGTGATGATATTGATGCCGTTTTGGCTGAGGTCAAGAGGAGTGATACCAATGGTCAGCCTGCTACTGCAACAACTGGAGGGTATAGTTTCTATGTTCATGGGCTTTTCATGACTTTTCTATGGCCACTGTGATTCACATTGCCTTAAATGTTTTGTTGATCTATTTGAGTGACAAACGTAACTGATTTCCTTGATCACAATCAAATGCAACTTATTTCCTCAATCTCCTCAGTAAAAACATGAAGAAATAAATAATGTTTCGATTCTTATATTGCAGTGACCTACTTTAAGCTTGTTTCGGTGAAAGGGATAAGGAGACTTGCCAACATAACATTGCTTATAGAAGCCAGTTTTTAACTTAGTATAATTATAATTAAAAGGAATATGTACTGATTTCTTACCTTTCACATTCCATAAACAAAAGGGAGGAAAATGCTGTGTCAATGGTGTTAGAATCAGCATTTTCTCACTTCTAGATGCTCAAACATTCCTGTAAATGATGCCTTTATCTTGTAGATAAAATTTCTAATGATGGGCAATGAGCTCTTGTTCCTACCTTTATGTTCATTCTGCCATTCGAAGCTTACCACGTTTCTGCTGATTTAATCATTATTGCTTCTCTTTTGTAATCAATCTATGTCTATTGTTACATGATTCCGTATGTATGCTTGACATATATAGCAACTGTAGTTTTGCCAGCACTGTTAGCAGTTCTGGTAACAAGTTAGTTGTGGTTTCCCTTTATTTTTATTATCATTCCCTATGTCTGATAATGTCTGTCATAAATATTGCAGATACAAGCTTGTTGTCTCAGCTCCAGAACCTAAGAAGCTTGCTTCTCCTACCATTGCCAACATTCAGGTCCCTATTCAACCTTTTTTTATCCAATTCGGAATAACTAGAATCACGATGTTGCAAGAGAAGCACTTTGCAATTTACACCCTTGAATCAACAATTTAAGGTTTATTAAGACCTTAGGACCACCAGTAAATTCTGCTTCAATTTTTGCAGTGGAAAGTCATGCAGTTTACTCTTATATATGAGATCTGTAGAAATTGGATTATCTAAAAATAAGTTTGTAAAAGTCAGGTAGATAAAGTTCTTTAGAGGATTTCATTACAAAGGTGATAGTTGAGGAATGTTTTTAGTTTGGAAGTAGACATTGCATAGTGTGAAACTACTAAGGGAGTTCTTTTTCGGTGCATAGAAAATTTAATATGCTCTTGGTTTGGTGGAACTAGTACTTCAATTCGACACATTCTTTGGTTGGTTACAGGGATGGTTGCCAGGACTGAAGACAGACGGAGATGCAAGTCAACTCCCAACAATTGCTATAGTAGCATCATATGATACATTTGGAGCTGCTCCTGTATGTTATTTTATTAAATTTAGTTGATGAGATAAACCTCTACAGGCTCATAGAAGTTTGATAAAATTCATATTTGTAGGCACTGTCAGTGGGTAGTGATAGCAACGGAAGTGGCATTGTGGCACTTCTTGAGATAGCTAGGTTATTCTCTTTGCTTTACTCAAATCCTAAGACAAGAGGAAGGTATAATTTACTTTTTGGACTAACATCTGGTGGACCTTACAACTACAATGGAACTCAAAAGGTGCCTTTTCTCTCTTGGCTGATGCACTTTTTGTTACCCACCCTTTTTACATTTTTGCATTTTGCATCAAATTACTTTGTTATCCTTATTTTCTTCTTGGGATTGACCTTACTCAACCTTTTCCAGTGGCTTCGGAGCTTTGATCCACGTTTGCGTGAGAGTATTGATTACACTATTTGCTTAAATAGCATCGGTTCATGGGATAATGAACTATGGATTCATGTGTCTAAGCCTCCTGAAAATGCTTACATAAAGCAAATATTTGAAGTAAGCTACTTTAATTTAGCTGAACATTTTTTGAACCATTGTATTACTTTTTGTACAGTTTTATGATTCAGTTTTAGTGTAGGGTTTCTCGGATGTAGCAGAAGAGTTGGGCTTCAAGGTTGGTTTGAAGCACAAGAAGATAAATATATCAAATCCTCGAGTAAGTAGATCTATGTGAAGGTTTTAACTACTTACATTATTGATTTAAGAGACATGTATTTATTCTTGCATTTAGATGGAATCTTTTCATTACACTGGCTTGGGAAAAATCAGAAATGTTGGTGTTATTTGAGAAGTTCTATTGATTGTTGATATAGTTGTTCTTGTCCACTTTTTCCATGTGTTCTCGTCCAATTTTTTTTTTCCTTCTTGCATGAAGCTATTTGGTTTGTATGTACACTTGGTCTTTTAATAGAAAATAAATGGATTGTTATACACCCGCTGTGAACTCAATTTGCACCCAGATGCTACAGTGGGGACTGGTGATAAAGCTGTTTACCTGTTATAGGTAGCTTGGGAGCACGAACAATTTTCAAGGCTGAGAGTTACTGCCGCCACCCTTTCTGAACTCTTTACAGCACCCGAACTGTTGGAAAGGACTGGAGGATTGGTTGATAGCAGGTTATGCTTTAGATTCAAAGTCATCTTGTCTTATAGCTGTATTTATTAGAAGGCCATCTGCTGAGAGTTTGATGTCCTGCAGGAACTTTGTAAATGAAACTGCAATTATCAGAAGCGTCAAATTAATTGCAGAGAGCCTTGCGGTAAGGTTATATATTTTGATATACATATGTCTGATGTTTCGCTTAGATCAGACAAAAATGTGTTCTTATACTCTCGTATGATGATGTAGCATTCGCTATGGATTAGTTTAGGGAATTTGAAAATTTGCAATGTGCTCAAGAATCTGAAATTCGAAAGGATATTTGGCTTTAGCGTTTATAACCATTTATTTACTTTGTTCATGTGGTAGTGTGTGTTATCTTTTAGTGATTGTGATAATTTTGTCGTGTGTTGCAATCTGTATCACACAAACACCTGTAGGACTTGTATATGGTTATATCCTTAAGATGACACTGAATAGTACGATTGTGTACTCAAAGTGATGTAGTTTTAGACAAACTATCTAGTATTGAGTTGTAATGAAAGCTGCCAATTTACGGCTGTCGATCTGATTTGAGCTGGATGGAAAGCTTGATTGCACTCTCTCTTTCTTTTCCCTTTAAACGTTTGACCCATTTAACAAGAAAACGGGCATGGTATTTGTAATTGCTGACATCAAGAAATGTGGACTCTGAAGTCATAGTTAAAGAGTAGAATTTGAAATGAGTATTCATGTCTGATGCAGAAAATAGAGCCATTGCGTGACAGATGAATTGAGGTCAATAATTAACCATGACTTTGATATGCTTAGTTGGCAATTAGAAGAAGGAAAATTGGCTCAACATAATCTTAACTGATAGAAGGTGTGGTCATTAACCAAGATTGAGGCTTGGCACATCCAGAGTTCTTGATTAATTGTAATCCAGTATGATCTTTTATTTGTTATTATCAGAGTCTGAATTTATTAAGGGTATTTTGTTGTTTTTTAAAACATTTTTTCACATGAAATCCAACAATCTTATATTATTTGACTTTACTGCTTCTGGTCATCTGATATCTAATGCTTTGTTTTTCTCTACTTTTTGTAGAGGCATATCTATGGGCATCAGGGAAAGAACATCCAAATCTTTGCTGATGACAGTTTTTTGGCTGTCAATCCTTCTTATATACGGTCTTGGTTGGATCTTTTGTCACGGACACCTAGAGTGGCACCTTTCCTCTCAAAGAATGATCCATTTATCATGGCATTGAAAAAGGTTCTTAACCATTTTATGCATTTATTTTCATTGCTGGTATGCTTTTCCCTTAATTTGTCTATTAGTTCTTTTGTCGCAATGGTGTTCACTTGAAGATCGTCTTGTATGTCGTTACTGGATTTCTCATAAAGCCCAAACCTAAATTTACCTTGACATTTATAGTCTTTTTGTTTTCATGTTTGGTTCCTCGGTGACTTACATAAAAATTGTTTTCATGTTATGATGCTGGTGGTGTTTTCTTATTTCATATTGTTTGCAGTAAATTCTCGTACGACAATGAAAAGTGCCGTTGTTTTGAGTGGCAAGTACTATGAAATTGCAAACAGATATTTTAGGTGAAGTAGTGGGGAAACACAGCATCTTGGGTGCACTTTTTTGAGGTCTAGGCAATGGGTGGGTTCTGTTGTGGATTTAAGAGTGCACCGATCTATAACTCAACCTAAGATTGGGCTACTGGAAAAAAGGGCAAGAAAAAGGAAATACTAAAAAAAACCTTTCTTTTCAGGGATAAGTATTTCTTGTTCCAATCTAATCACTCTTTTAATTTAATCCATAATTTTATTCAATTGGTTGGCAGGAATTAGAAGATCACACTGGTGACGTGAATGTGCAACATGAAGTACTTGATGGGATGTTCACTTTCTATGATTCGACTAACGCCAAACTTAATATCTATCAGGTTTTTATCATAAGTTAGCTGTCTTTTTTCTTTGTTCCTTTACCATACGATTATTGCCGAATCTATTCATTCGTTATTTGGTTTACAATTGCTTGAAAGATAATCGGTTCATATGTTATCACAGGTAGCTAGTGTAACGTTCGACTTGCTGTTGCTTCTAGTGTTGGGATCGTATTTGATAGTACTCTTCAGTTTTCTTTTCATCACCACTAGGGTATTTATTCCTCTCTGCAATATCAAGAATCTAAATTGATGTTCTTTGTTACCTTTTAAGAATGGATATCTGAACAAATACTAAAATTGTTGTTGACGGCATTAAACAGGGTCTTGATGATCTAATCAGTTTATTTCGACGACCTCCCTCTCGCAAAGTGAAAACAGCTTAGATGATCGAAGGCAGGAGTATGTTCTTTCTTTCCTGACCTGGCAGAGATTTTTCTTCAGGTAGCGTAGATTTAAGTCACTATGTAGGACTGGGAATCAGTCCTAGAGTCATGAGGCAGGCCTCGTAATTTATTTTTGCCAAAATGAGAACCATCAGTGTACGAGAAAAATTTTGTGAGATTAGTTTTCTATTTAAATGTTTATTTGTTGGCTTCTTTGTGAGGATTTTATGTATTCACCTGCTCGTCTGCCCATGACAATGGGATTTGACTCTGCCACTCGAAAAAGAAACTTTGTTCATCTGTGTTTGCACTTTCCCGTCGAGAATAGATTTTTGACTTTCTGGAGAAATTAAGAGTCCACATTTTACTTTCTTTTAGTTAAACGTGACAAAAATATATTATAGCTTCATAATCCAATAAAGGGTCTTATGGGTAATGTAAATTAAATCCTACATTTCGGGTGCCTCAAGAACTCCTTGTCATCATGTTTTCGCTGTAGTTTCTGTGGTAGTAAGTTTCTTACAGTATTCCGCGAGAGGCCTCCCTTTTACCGATCTATGTAAATGTGTTTTATAGCAGGAGAATCATAAATCACTCGTGGCTTTCCATCGCCAAGAGGCTTTAGAAGCAAAGCCTTTAATTACAATTTGAACGCACCTTGTTACCTGAAAGATGTTCAATTTTATTATCAATTAAAGATGACTTTAATTTTGGTTTCTCATACTTTTCATGAATAATCTATATTTGGGTTGATGGAGATGGTTGATCTTTAATCTCGGGTGCAAGCTAGTTCACAACACCCTATGACAATCTTGGGTACACTTATATATTAGGACGGGTTCTATTACAATGGGGTCCTTTAGAGGTCTGTACGGCTTCTGGTCACTCCATAGACATAGCATCTTAACACCTTTCTAAATCGAATTCACTTTGCGAAATGACAAAATCTGAGGATCAAAGGCCTGTCATTAGAACATGACAAACCTTTACCTGTCCTGAATTAGGATGTGGGCAGTGACTTCTATCAAAATCATGAGGCATATATTCTTGTTGGCCATCCCACTTACAAGAATTTCACGTGAATTTCGTCAGCCAAATAGCTGAACTGCGACGGTTTTGTCAGAAATTTGGACGAAAATTACGAGCCTGAACAACAAATAGTTAGTAGTTGGCAGGTTACTGTCGACTTCAAAAACCTCCCGATTGACAAACTCGTAGTTCCATACAATCAATTGCGAGCAATGTCAAGGGAAAACATGTTACAACATCATTCAATTCTTTATATGGTTTTACGATTACACCATGTGTTTTTGCAGCTATATGCATCTTCCACAG
The DNA here is from genome assembly GCA_028551475.1 of Casuarina equisetifolia. Lineage (NCBI taxonomy): Eukaryota > Viridiplantae > Streptophyta > Magnoliopsida > Fagales > Casuarinaceae > Casuarina > Casuarina equisetifolia. The sequence goes on along the minus strand of CM052358.1, from coordinate 20,141,421 downwards.
GACAAACATGTCATGTTATGCTAAACAGATCTCAATGACGAGACTTGGTTTTGGAAAAGAACATCTGGCTGGCCTATTGAACCAAGAAAAGTAAACAAGCCATAAATTTAAATGTCCACCCATTCGTGCAGCAACCTTTCAAACTATTGCACGAATAAAAAAAGAATTAAAAGATTAGTATCAGCTATCAGCTGCGGGATCTGGGGCTCCTCTTGCTGGCATATCAGAAGATGGCCTAGGGGGCCTATCACCTTTCACAAGAACGGCACGTCCATCTATCAACTGGAAGGTATTCCACCATCATTTTCGTTTGTTCAAAATTCACATTGAGAAAAAAAAATTAAAAGAAAGGAAACGGTATAGTGTAATCTTGCCTGCCCATTCATGTCCAGCATCGCCTTCTTGGCTTCATCTTCTTTGGCAAAAGTTACAAAACCATAACCTTTTGACCTATTTCTGACTTTATCCCTTATTATTTTAGCTGGAAAGGAAAAGAACTTGGTGTCTAGAGATTTTTAATATAGAAGAAGACATGTATGCTTGGGATGGCAGAACTGAAGTTACCTTCAATAACTTCACCGAACTTTGAAAAAGCTTTGGTTAATGTTTCTTCTGTGGTGGAGAACGGTATACCTGCAGCAAAATGACTGATGTGAAGCTTGGTGTGTCAAGGAAACAGTTCAAGAATCAAAAAGCGGAACTTTAGCATCACCTACCTAAGAGTGTATATTTGTGGTCTAAATACTTCACTGTCGACTATTGTATACACGAGCATGGGGCACAGGTAGGTTTTTGACTTAAAACTCCATCAAAATATCAGACAAGTTTCTCCTCTTTTCCCAATTTAAATAACACAACAAGTACCTACTTGAGGAACCAAATTCAAGTGAGCTCTAAGGGAACTGAAAGTGCTATCAAATGAATTCAATCATTAGTAAGAAAACTGCTAGGCCACTAGGTCTATCGTACAATTGATCACTAAACAAACCATAAGCCCTATGTAGCTTAGAAATAATATAGGAACGGTGAAAAACAGATAAACACTTTGATTGCATGTTTTAACTGATCCAAAGATTCTTATAACGAGGAATCTACCTAAATTACCAAAATTTTAGGACTCAACTGAAAAATTCCTGTTGGAAAATCTAGGCAGAGTAATTATACCAGCATTCCTGAAGCGTTCTAATGAAGCTTAATTCAGATTGAAGTTGAACCATCATAAACTTTAAGCATTCAATTTCGGTCTTTCTTTCATCAAATAATAAACATGATGAAGTAAAAATGCAACCTCAGCAGAGAGAACAGAAATCTGTAGCACACCCACGAAATGACTCTACCAATGAATTGGGAAGCAGCGGTTTTGAGCACCAGGAATCTTCTCATACAGCAGTATGTAAAAAATAAGGAACACATCAATCTCAATTAGCAACATAACACAGGCCTTTTTGTTCCTCCTAAAACACTGTAAACCCTTATTGAGGGTTTTAATTGCCTGCCATCTAATATCTAAAACCCTTCTCCTGTCTAAGACAAAATCCATATAATTGACATAAAACAATCAAATAATATGTTCAAGAAGGCTTGAGTCTAATCTGAACAAGCTGCTAAACTCCTCTTTAATTCATCTTACAACTGTACAGGACCCATGTCTGATCAGAGGGAACCGAGCTTTCCCTTCATTTGCACTTTGAAACTTCCTATTTCACAACAACCGACCCATTCATATTCGGCAGACAAGAATGGTCAACATGCCTTATTTTCTGTTATCGCTCAACCTTATGATATAACTGGAATCACAAGCGCCATTAAAGTAAAATTACTAGAGAGGTGGATCAAATTTGCTACTAATATACGCAGCGGACAAACCTATCCAGTTAGCATTATAGACAAACTACAACAACTGTATAGCAGGAAGATACAAACTTTCAAACTGACATCGTGTACTCAATGGAAACAATTTGAATCAAGCTAGAAATCAGTTTCAACACTTCCTCAAGTAGTTGGGAGTAACTCCCAAAAACATTAAGAGCTTAGTAAATGAAACTCAGTTTGGTGGAAAAAATTCTCGATTCCAAATTCTAATCCCTTGTCTCCTTCCCTTTCTCAGTAAACAAATGAGGTCCAATGGCAGGAAATGCCCAGAGAGAGCGAAAGAAAGGTAGTACCTTTGACTAAAAGTTGGGACGCGAGTCCCCTGAAGAAGATGAGCTGAGGTAGAGAAATGTTAGGGATAGGACGAGAGATATATCTTTGCAGGTTCTGAGATGCTCCTCGTAAGGCCGCCATGGGGGGGGGTGGGGGGGGGAGAGAGAGAGAGAGAGAGAGAGAGAGAGAGAGAGAGAGAGAGAGAGAGCGCAAGTAACGCGTAGCTCTGAATCCGCAAATGTGTCAAAGCGAAAAGAGGCTTGGGGTCAGTTTGTTAAAATATCAACTTCTGAGCTTGCAATTCCAAATATAGAGACTTAGAGGGGGCATAAGCCTTACCAATTTTTGTGCGTACGGACAAAAAGATTTGATACTCTTTCAATGGAATATTAAGGATGAAGAAATCAACAAAGATCATTTCTTGGTAATATTTAATTTTAACTTGAAGTGGAATCTCACCTTAAAATTATAAATTTAGAAATTGTTAATGGTACGGATTATCTTGCATTGTCAAGACATACACATGAAAAAAATTTAAATTAAAGAAGGTTTTTTTTTTTAACTCTTTTGGTTAGCTTATGAGTTAAGCTTTAAGTTTTCTAATTTTAGTATCTTAATATCTTAATATGGTACCAAATTTTAAGTTACTTTTATCTCTAATATTCATTCAAGGTTTTCATTTGTCACTTTTACAAATTCATTATTTAACACTATTGATAGCCAATATTCATCCACCATGGTGAAGGTGTATGTTAACAATGTGATTATTATACATTGTTAAGACATACATATAAGGAGTTGTTTAAATATAAAAAATTTCTTATACTTTTGAGTTAAATTTTAGATTGGACTTTAAGCCTTCTAATTTTAATGCCTTAATATCTTAACAAATATTGTACTATCATTTTTTTAGAGAAAGGGATAAGTAAAGATGCATAATGAAAGTCTTCCTTAAACTTTAGAAAATTATGTCAATAATTGGAACATATGTGGGCTGATGTTTGTTAATTTGTCAATGGGCTTTTTTAGTTCTATAGCCCATGTTTATTTATTGCTTTGCAACTTGTTGGTTTGTAAAAAATGATATTGTAAGGCTTTTTAGTCTTAATATTTATAGGGCTTTCTAGGAGAATCGAAAAGCATCTAGAATTGGTGTAAACTATGGGAGAATCCCGTTGGCTAGGAGAGTTAACCTGTGGGGTGCAATTATCCCTATGAAGAGACCATGTTCCCTTAAATTCCCTTTGATTTATGTGTTGGTGTGTAGCTAATAGTTGGTAGCAATGATCTATGTTAGGGTGATTTTGGTTTATCCGTAGTTAGCTGAACCTACAGGTCTCCAGTGGTTGGAAGCAAAAAACTAAGTGTTTTGTGGAGCTCAATGTTTAAAGTTTAAGGATGATTTAATAGCCAACTTTAATGGCTTTCATTTCTCTTTTCTAGATTTATGTTTTTACAATTTTTGTGGAATATTATGGAAGCTTCTTACTTGGTTATTTTGTAATGTGATATTAGGTTTTTCTTGAGTTGTCATTGTTGAGCTTGTGTTGGAGACAAAGTTGTATGCTTCCAAGGAATTTGTCAAAGTTTTGAAAGAAAAGTCAATTAAGTAGTAGAGAGGATCCTTATAGATTTGGAAAAACAATCTTTGGCTTGGATTGAATTGGGCTTTGCCAATAAACAAACCTTTTACTAGATCTTAAGCTTACATAAGTTCCAATTTGGTATAAGAGTTAATCGATCCTTAGGAAGTAGAAGAAAAAGTATAGGCCATTTGGAAGGCTATAGCTCAAATAGTGAGCCAAATGGAAGAAATGACACAAATGATGACAACACTTATAGAGGCCTTGGGTCCAAACAAGGATAAAGGTGAGACTTTGGGCAATTGTTAATAAAAAGTTTTTGGTGGGCCACAAAATGAGGATAGAATGTTGAGTAGGGGCAACAACTTTGGGAATAAGTCACACATGAAAGGAAAAATAAAGGTAGGCAAGGTTGAATTTTTAAAATATGATAGGGAATCTAATCCAATAGGATGGATTTATATGGTTTATTTTTTTAAAAAAATTATTATAAAACCCTGAAAGAAAACAAAAAATAACTATTGCCTCTTGGCATTTAGAAGGAGATGCGGTGATTTGTCTGAATTTTTTTAAGCAGAATACAAAAGGTAAACCTATAACATGGGAATGATTCACTCAATCTATGGATGGATACTTATGGGCCTACTAAGTACCACAATATGTATACAAAATTTTATAAGTTGAGACAAACTAAGGATGTGTAGAAGTACCAAGATAAATTCCATAAGTTAGTCATGAAAATAAGTGGGGGTCTTACTAACAAATAGCAATTTGGGTTCCTTTTAGGGGGTTTAAAGAAGAATCTCATGCTAGATATTCAATCTAGGAATCTTATTAATTTGGCACAAATATCTAGCTATGCTAAGATTTTTTAGGCAAAGAACAAACTAAAAGCTTGATCTAAAGTAGTAATAAGGAAGAGGGTGATAACTCATTGCATATAAACCCAAACCAAATTCACCCATCAAAAAGGTGATAAGTGCAGAAATGGAAGAACATAAAAAGAGAAGATTATGTTTTCACTATGGTGAAAGATTTACTTCGAGACACAAGTGTAAATAGTTATTTGTGCTTTTATTGGATATTCTGAAGGAGGGAGTAAAGAAAAGTTTAGAGGAGGAATGAGATCAACAAATGAGGGAGCATGAGATAATGTTAACCAAGAACCATGAGCTACCTATGATATTCCTCAATGCATTGAAAAGGGTGTATACTCCTCAAACTATAAAAGTGATAGGAACAGTTAATAAAAAGGAATTTGGGCAACCAGTTTTTAATGGATACAAGGAGTACTTATAACTTTCTATCTACAAAAGCAACTAAAAAGCTTGGGTTGTAGCCAGGAAAGGAGGAAGGATTATTAGTAGTTACGGCTAATGTGGGTAAGGTAAAGTGTGAAAGGTTGTGCTGATATGTTGAGGTAAATTTTTAATGGACTTTTGGGAGCTACAATTACATTGAAACGATGTTGTATTGGGAATATTGTACTCTAACATAGGTTTTTTTTTTTTTACTTTGAAAACTTAATAGTGAAGTTTAAAAATGAAGGAAAAAGAATTTGTTAAAGGCTTATAAAGGGGTACCTAGTAGAATAATGGAAGAATCAACAATAAAGAAGGAGTTAAAGAAGTTAAAAGTTGGACTACTGATGTATATTTAAGGGATTAAGTATATTGAATATGAAGATATGGAAGAAAGATAGCATGGGAAAGCTGAATTGATAAGGGTTAAGAAGATAAACAATCAAAATATTGAAAGAAGAAAGGTGTTGGATGAGATGTTAGAGAAATAAGCCAAGATCTTTGAGGAACCATGAGGATTGACTCCTAACTAATTGGTAGATCATAGAATTCCTCTAAAGGAGGGTGTGAGTCTAAATATCCCCAATATAAAAAAGGAGTAATATAGGTATCAATTAAAGAAATATTAGTTTCAAGGGTAATTCACCCTAGCAACAATCCTTATACATTTCCAATGTTGTTAATTAAGAAGCATGATGGGTCTTGGAAAATGTGTGTAGATTATAGAGTGCTAAATTGGGTAACTATCAAAGATAAATTCTCAATTTTGATAGTTGATAAGTTCCTAATTATATGTGTAGATTATGAGCTTTAAGGGGCTAGATTTTTCACGAAACTAGTTTTACACTCAAAATGTCATCAAATTAGAATGTAACAAGGGGACATTGAGAAGAAAACTTTTTAGACCCATGAGAGCCACTATGAATTTTTGGTTATGCCTTTTGGGCTATCAAATGCCCCTTCCATATTTCATGCCCTCATGAATCATGTATTTAAAGAATGTTTAAGGAAGTTTGTATTAATCTTCTTTGATGATATTTTAATATATAGTAAGGTTTAGGATGAACATTTAAAGCATATTGAAAGAGTATTTAGAATTTTACAAAAAGTGCAGTTGTTTGTAAAGAAAAGTAAGTTTTCCTTTAAGGAAAATGACGTGTATTACTTAGGGCATATTATTAGAAAGAATGGAGTTTTAGCATATCTTGATAAAATACAAGTAATACTAACATAACTATAAGAAATTAAAAGGATTCTTAGGGTTGACTAGTTATAATAAGAAATTTATACAAAATTATGGAGCTTTAGCTACACCATTAACATAGTTACTTAAAAAAGGGAATTACCATTAGACTAAACAAGTAGAAGATGCCTTTAATGTGTTAAAGCATACAATGTCCAGAGCTCCTGTGTTATGTTTACTAGATTTTTGTAAGACATTTGTAGTTGAAATTGATGCATCTAACATTGGTGTTGGCATAACTATTGTCATAAAAGGAAGGTCTAATAGTTTTCTTTAATAAAGCTTTAAAAGGAAAGTCTTTGTAGTTGTTGGAATATGAAAATTGTTGCCCATGGTACTAGACATTCAAAAATGGAGGACTTATTTGTTAGGGCAACATTTCATGTACGTACTAATTCTCAAACTTTACATTTTTTATGTGAATAGAAATTAACTACTTTGTGGAGGCAAAGGTGGTTAGCTAAGGTATTGAGGTTCAATTTTAAAATTCAATACAAGGCAGGGAGATAAAATTTTGTTGCAAATGCACTATTAAGGAGAAAAGGTGAGTTGTTCAAAGGTTTAAATTAGGAAAAAAGATGCAAAGGTTTGGGATATTTCTTGACTAATTCCTAAATGGTTAGAAGTTGTTCAAGAGAAAGTGAAGAATCATTCAGACATACATAAGTTATCTAAACAAATTTAGAGAGGAAAGGCTAGGAGAAATTGGAAGGTTAAGGGTTGGTGTATTGGAATATTTGAATTTACTGATGACCGAACTTGGGAATAACTAATGATATAGCTAAAAAAATGCATGTTGATACTTACAAAGGAATTACAAAAACATTACAAAGTATCAAGAGGGTATTTGCATAAAGAAACATGGAAAAAAAAAGTGGTGATGAGCTATGAAGTATGTTAAAAGGAACAAGGTTGAAAATTCATTCCTCATTGGTTTTGTGTAGCCATTGCCCATTCTTGAAGAAATTTGGTCAAACTTGTCTATGAACTTCATTAAAAGGCTACCTCTACTAAAGGATAACATGACAATAATGGTTATGGTGGATATATCATCTTAGATGACCCATTTTATACCTCTCAAGCATCCCTATATAGTAGTAATAATAGCAACGGAATTTCTTACCAAGGTGTTAAATCTCTATGGAATGCTTAAAACAATTATAAGTGATAGGGACTTTCTTACTAGTGCTTTTTGGATGGAGCTTTTTAATTTGCAGTGCACCTCCAACCATCATTCATCAACTTACCATCCTTAAATTGATGGGCAAATGGAAGCAATGAGTAAGACTCTTGAGATGTATTTATGATGCTTTATAGGGGATGAACTTAAAAATTGAGTTAGTTCACATGTGTCTATAGGTAAAACTGCTTATGTGATTGTCTATGGATGACCTTTGCCTAATTTACTTTCATATATTCTTGGATTAATAACTATGGAATTTGTAGAACAAGAACTTATGAGTAGGTATAAGATTATCAAAGAGGCAAAACATAAGATTTAAAAGGCACACCATAGGATGAAATAGAATTATGATAGACATAAAAAGGAAAAGTCTTTCAAAGTTGGGGCTATGGTCTACTTAAGATTATAGTGGCATAAAAGTCTATTAGTAGCTCTTAGAAATGATCAAAATCTCGCACTAAAGTATTATGGGCCTTTTGAAGTGAAAAGGAGAGTAGGATTTGTAGCTTATAAACTAAAACTTCCACATGAGGAAAAAATATACCTTGTGTGCCATGTATCTTCCTTCAAAAGGTGCATTAGCCCCATTGTCCAAGTGCAATCAAAATTACCCCTAATCTTAGGGAATGATGGAGCATTAATTGCCTAGCCATAAGCAATCTGGGATTGGAAAACAAAGAAGGGAAAGACCAAGATTCTAGTACATTGAAAAGGCTTAGCACCATAAGCAATAACTTGGGAGAAGCTAGAGACAATGAAAGAGAGATATCTAGATATGGACCTTTAAAGGCAAGACCTTTGGGTGAGAGGGATGGTATTAGAACTAATGTGGGTTGATTTTTGTTAATTTGTCAATGGGCTTTATTGGATTTACAACCCATGTTTATTTTATTGCTTTGTAACTTGTTGGTTTGTAGAAAATGATGTCATAAGGTTTTTTAGTCTCAGTATTTGTAGGGCCTTTTAAGAGAGTTGGAAAGCATTTGGAACTTGTGTAAATTGTGGGAGAACCCCATTGGTTGGAAGTGTTAAGGCTGCAAGGTGCAAGTCTCCCTTTGAAGGGACTAGGCTTCCTCAAATTCTCTTTGACTTATGTGTTGGTGTGTAGTTGATAGCTAGTAGCAGTGATATATGTTTGGGTGATTTTGATTTATTAGTAGTTAGTTGAACCCACGGGTCTCCCATGGGTGGAAGCCAACTTTAATGAGTTTCCGTTCTCTTCTCTAAATTTATGTTTATGCAATTTTTATGGAATGTCGTGGGAGCATTTTACTTGGTTATTTTGCAACATGATATTGGGTGTTTCTTAAGCTGCCATTGTTGAGCTTATGCGGGGAAAAAGTTGTATGTTTGCAGGGTGTTTGTCAAAAGTTCTAAAATGAAGGTCAATTAAGTGGAAGACAGGATCCTTGTAGATTTGGAGATCTTTTGAGTTTTAAATCATAAGGAAAAAAATAAGTAGTAGGAGGAGGATTAACAATCTTTGGCTTGTATGGGATTAGGCTTTGCTGGGGAACAAACCTTCTACTAGATCTCAGGCCTACCTCTGCTCCAATAATGAATGAAATGACATGACAAAACAAAAAGGAACAATTAATGACGTTTGGTAGATGTTGAGAAGAACGTGCTCAGAAAATAAAACTACGCCTACAAAAGTTTTAATTTCATCCATGTGTGCTAATTGAAATTACCCTTTTTTTTCTTCCCATTATTAACTCGAAATACTAATCTCCACTATATCAATAAGGTAATAAACCATACATGGTAGGAAGTTATGGATACTCCATCCGCACAAAATTTGATGAACCCAGCTTCTAACAATTGAAGTTGGGGAAGAAAGAAACAACGTCCAGCTGAATAGTCACTGCAATGTTAACCTTTTCGTTTATACTTAACCAAAGGGTAATGAAATACTCTTAATCCGAGGCAGATAACTTATTCAAAATGCTAGTTTCTGATAAGACATTAGGGCTCAATCAGTTGTAAATCAAGAACTTTCAAATAAAAATGAGAGAACAAGGAGTTATAAGAATCTGACCCTCCAAAACCAAAACCCCTATTTTTGTTATCTGAATAACAAGCGTATAAGATACCATGACTTCTGGTCCTTCAAACTCCTAATCTTCAAGGGACAAAGATTATTAAGAACAAATTACGGCTAAAAATGATTAAACTTGATCAACCAAATTATTGATATACTAGCCCCAAAATCACAGTTACAATTCTCATTTGTTGAAATACTTTTGCCTAGTTCAAGAGAGGAGAATGAAAGAATAATCCTTTTCCTTATTTAAGTACCCACGTGGCATCACAGCTTCGCAGTTAAAATAAAAGGTTCCTCGAACCGGTTGAATCACTCTATTCCTGGCACCTCTTTTGTCTAGGAAAAGGAAGATAAAGCATGGTGTAAGACTTGGATGCGATATGTAAATTTATCAGCTTCCCATACCAGTGTAAATCAGAGTACTTCCAATATTAACAAAACGTACTTCATTAGGAAGATGATCAGAGATAAATGCTATACAGTCTTCATATCTTACACGCACTTCAGCTATAAAGAAAAAAAGGCAATAGAAAAGAACCACATAATAAACAAAATTCCAGCGTCGCGACCGCTCTGCCTGTTCCAATGGGTTATGAATGGTGTGCGTTCAGAAGAGCTCGATACACCATGTCAATGAATTGATTGTCCTGCCACATATGCAGAGCTGATAAGATCCGATGGAAAGACAAATTGAACCCAGGAGTGTTTTGTTGAGCAAATGGGGAAAAAAACCTCCATTATCAAATTTCAAGTAGGACACAATCGTCAATAAGCGAGCGAGGGAAATTATCCCACAGAAGTATAATTGAACTTGAGAATAGCTTACTGTCTGACAGTGGGAACATATGGGTTAAGGTTGTTGTCTGCCAACAAGAAGAGTTAACTCGAGTTATCACGGAAGTGTAAGAATAAGAGGTCCAAGGAACATTCGACCAATGGGACAGACCTTAATTAGGGTACTTTTAGATCTCAATTGTAGGTGCTTAGATCTTTTTCAAACAAGATTGCGGCACAGCAAAGATCAACACCAATCAAGTCCCAGAAAATAAGAAAAAAGCATGCTAAGGACTAGGCTAATAGGACGCATGGAAAAACAAATATTTTTTGTAACAGAAGATACAGAATATGCTTGCTACTGTCAATTTCCAAATTCGCACCAATAAGAAACTTAGCACTATCAATCAAATGTGAAGAATGAAGCATGCAACCAATACTCTAGAAAATAAGATCAGCTGCTGCAAAAAGTGATCAGCTTTCCAGTTTTTATGTCGGCAACTGTGACATTACATCCCTCGTTAAAACCATGTTCACTGATACTTTTTGCATTGGGGAAAAGGTCTAGTGTCCTAAGCTTTGTCCTATTTTCAATTAAAAACTGGTCGTACAGTGAGTTTCGAATTAAACCTAGTTTTTGCACTAGCGTTTGAGTTCAAATGTGAGGCATACGTGCCTAAAAAAGATAACACAGATATTCCATCTATCATAAAAGCAAAATACATCATTATGTGAAGTGGCAATAGAAGGACAGGATTGAAAAGCCAAGCAGTTCCATCTACCACAAATCCAGTGAGCATTATACCAGTTGTACACACAATCATAAATGACGGACATGAATCAGACTCTCTTAGCCTCTCACCACATCCCTTTACTCCAGTTTCTTTGAACAAATATTCTGAATAAAATAATCTAACTTATTTCCAATTTAAAAGATGCTTATAACATTTCCACTGCCAGCAAGGCCAACCCTAGTCAGAAGTGAAAGCAGGTATTAGATTTACATGCATATAAATCTAATTCAACCATAAATTTTAATTCCTTCTGCCAGTAAAGATCTCAAGAAAGAGTTTTCAGCATATGCTCTGCTAGCAAGCAACTAGCCATCAAAGAAGTGATGTAATCTAATGCAAACACAAAATACATGACTTTTTCATTAATGATTCCTCCTTAACGATAAATTAACCACCACATGCTATCAAACAGGTTAGTAAATAGACAACTAACCTGAACAAGCACTAGAAGTGCATCTTGGACTTGATCTCGGTTAATAGCTGGTCCATAGTTTGGAGTTGGAACAGAAAGAGGAGTAAGAGATGGTGGTGGGTTGGGAGGTGGAAAAGGTTGCAACAAAGGAGCACCATATGGGCGTTGTAGATTCAACCCAGGATGAAGTGGTGAAGCCGTAGGCTTGGATGGGGAGGCAGGTGGCAGCGCCACTGCAGAGGAAGGAGGAGGAACAAAAAATGAAGAGGGCTTCACAAGATTGGTGATCTGGCAGCTGTTGCTGTTAGATTCAGGGGTGTCAAGGAGGGACATTAAAGGAGTAGCTGATGACAAAGGAGGAGATGGCATTTGCAATGTTGGCAATGTGGGAGAGGCAGCAGTTACAGGACGTGAAGGTGGAGGGGCTGTCACAGAGGACTGGTAAGGTTGTCCAGCGACTGCTGCATTTGAAACGTTCCCAATTGTCATAGCTGCCTGCAGGGAGCAAGTCAATAGAGTCAGTTAAGCCTAAACGGAAACAAGTCACATATGACTCGTCTTTTCAGTGCAGCAAAAGATAAGTTGACTGATCAGTAGAATGTCATCTACATAAGGATTAAAGAAGCCCTTTAGCGTAATGCACAGGGAAAACTGAATCAACAATACAAAAAGCCTTGCTGCAACATAGTTAGTCTCCAGATATATCTAGTACAAGTTCTTTCCAGCTAAAAAATTAAATAAATTCATCTTTTCACAGAAGTCCTTCCATATACCAAAACCTATCTATAAATACTGTGTTGCTTGGACTAGGCATGTTGTTATACCCCATGTTGGCATTGGATCTGAGTCTCGCCTCTTACTAGAACTATGACACTTCTTCATCTCACTAATTGCGAGAAGTTCAACATAGAAAGAGGACAAATTTTTCACTATACCATCACAATGTCCATCTATGGAAAAGAACCAAGGAGTGGAACTTTATTCTAACGGCTGGTTTCTAATTGGTAAAGACAATATCAATTCCTAAGAACAAGTCTTGAAGAGAAAGAGAAATCCTTGAATGATAAGAAAGCTACATGTCAAATGAAGACATCTAAATTACAGTTAATTATGAGGTACGATCTTGTTAGAAGATAATAAAATTCCATGAGAAAATTTCCAGAAAATTCCCCAAAAGACTCCAATTTACATACACTGAAGTAGTTCACAAAGGAAGTATCATCAGGTACATCTGTGACATTGGCAACAGTTGATGCTGATGGCTCTAGAGGACCATCCATAACTGCCATAGTTGGGACTGCTTCCAGTTCCTCAAATTCACTGCAGTGAAACATAACCAAGCATTATTTCTTGAATTTTAAAACAAGTATATCTATAACAGTATGATAACAGACAGAACAAATGTATGTTGCACATACCAGCCAAAGATAGGACCTCTAACACCACCAAAAATGAAGAATAAGTGGAAGTTTTTAATGTACTGACAAATCATGACAACGTCATGAAATAACTCATTCACATTTAATAAGAGCTTAAACTTAAAAAAAATTAAGTTCAACCTCATAATCCAATTTGTTACATTCCAAAGAATGAAACACGATCAAGTTGCAATAATCAAACTAGGAAACTGGAAACAAGATCGAAGTAGAGCCAAGGATGTAGAAACTATGCAACAATGAGAAAAACATTCAGATACGGTACAACTGTATCAGAATGAAATGATCACAATTTCAAAGGAAAAAGGAAGCTTAAATGGGAAAAAGAGAATGCTGGTTGTAAAAGCACAAATGTTTTGTACAATTGCTTTGGTCCCTTGACTAACAATTGCAAAGTTACTCAATAATCGGTAGAATTGAAATGATTTATTGGAGATCCCAGAAGACTGCAACATAGGTCATGATATAGATCAGAGAGGGTAGTTACTCAAATAGAAAGTTCGATGAATCCAAATTTATAAATACAAAAAGATCATCATGCCCTCTTATTTTAGATTTCATTTAATATAAAACAGCAACTGAATGAAATTGACAACCAATACCTTTTAGTTGAAGACACCTTTGACTTTGGAGGTACTTTGGAGTATGCATTAAGTATCCTGCAGGCATAAAATAAAATAAATGATTAAAAAATTTACAACACAGTGGTTGAGAATGAAATTAGGCATGGAAACTATAAAAATAGTTATGCGAAAGCAACACAAAGAAAGTATCTTTCACCAATAATAGCTATTTTTTGATTGATAATTACATCCAATTCTATAGTTTAAAAATGAATCAGATACTTATCCAAGAGCTACATTTGCAAGGAGAATTTCTAAATCAATTCTTCTCTATACATTTATGAATTGCTACATATCAGGATGCATCTTAAAATGAATCTCCCTTACAGAAGTATCCATGCAACATAGCTATTATAAGAGAATTCCCATTCATAAATATATTTGACAAATGGACACCAAGGATTCAACCAAACATGGTAATCAGAATCCGCAAATGGGCATGCTATAATTACTTCACATTGAAGAGCTTCTGAAAACACACAAGCCATCCAAACCTTTTAAATCAACTTCAATAATATCTAAATTAAGTTGTATCTCACATCCATCATATAGAACAAATCAGATATGTACAGCACCTTTATATATAGGACTGAATGCCTAGCATATTGTCAGCCATCTAGTTCCTTTAGCCTCTTCTAGCAATGTTGGATAAACATTTTCATGCCAGGCCACAAGATCAACAGTTCACAGGCTGATAAAGAGAGCTGTTAATGAAAGTGAAACTTTAGAATTTTCTACCTCAGTTTGCCATTCAAAAGTTCCTAAGAATGGCCTTCACCCAGAATTTAATCTCTACAGAATACCAGCAATTTATTTGCGAAAACCTTAAAAAATTTACAAATAGATTAAGAACAGTTCATATCTACATCAGCAGGATAAGTAGATGGCAGACAATTCACAATCTGATACCATTACAGTTAGAGAATTAAGATATATCAACACCAAAATTTCTGGAATAAAGCATCCATCTTTTTAACCAAATTCTCACACACTATGTCAATACAAAGTCATCCCACCAAGGTGGAAAACTCTTCACTTATTTAGCAATTAAACACACTCCAAATGAGTAGGGATTTGGAGAGTTATCAGACAATTGCATATCAAATATCCTACTTAACTTCCATGAAGTGCAGAAATTAAATGGTCGATCCTTTCATCACAATTTGACAAATTCATGATCAATTGCCAACAAACTAATGGGGATGATCCAAAAATCAGCTTTGCAATCATCAAAGGAAGGATTTTCCAAAACCGAACCGATCATACAATTAGTGGAAAACTGCTATAACCAGAACTCCACTCAAAGCTCTGAAATTATGTCTAAGATCTACCATCCTACAATAATCCTACAAACCACATTAATGACTTGACCTTCTACTGTACATCATGCTTCCTTTTAAGAAAGTCCTACAGCCTTGCCATGCTCCTGATCAGACTCTTACTTAAGAATGCCAAAGCTCATTGCACTTTGCCGTGTCTCTTTGGCCCAAAATAGCACTTCGCACTGATCAATAAATGCACCCATTTCAACTGCATATTACAAGTCCCTAAGGACTTCATCAATCAATCCATGTATTACAATGCCCCAAAAATCTACACTCCAAAACAGGAATAGCCACTCTAATTATTCTAGTTCTCTGGTCAACTCATCCATGAATAGAAAATATATGTACCTTTACCCTCGAATCACCTTCAAATAATGGCAACATAGAAGGGAATCCACGGCTGAGTTGGATAAGATCAGTGTCAGTCAAATATCTCACTTAACAAACAACACCGGATGCAAGATGATATTTTTCCTCCTTGTGCTCCCCACCAAAGAGATCCAAGATGGATAGCACAAAAAAATTGGCTCCAAAAAAAGGAAATACATCACTACCTAGTTTAAAACCTAGACTGAGGACAAAACTGTGAAGCCTCACAAATATAACCACATCACAATTCCACTCTTGATTCAATATGTAGAGCCAAATTAACCTTACACAGACTGTGGGACAAAATATAACCCACAAGCAAGGCCTATAAATATGGCATCTTATTCTATACATGAAATCCATAAAGAAAAATAATCAAAAGTACAGTCAATAACACCCAATATATCCTATACCAACTAGAAGGATGATCACAAATTAACCGCAGAAAAATGGCTAACAGATGACAAGACTTCGAACATCAATACAAAGATTGCACTAATTCACACTCAGGATAACCGAATGGTTTTGCGTATCTCCACATGTATGCATACACACATATGCAAAAGAAAATATGCAAAAACTCATTCAAGAGAGTAATGATGTCCAACGAAAGCACCATGGTTCCTACACAGGCCTTGTAATGATAGAACCACTTGAGGCTGGATACATTTATTTTAAGCAGCAATTACATTAGAGTTGAATAAAAATGCATACTTCAAAAATAGACATTAGTCTCAATTATGTCATATTAACAAAACACTATGACGTTACTAATTTGTAGGAATAGTGACCATGGGAAGATAACATTACCTGCTGAAAAGACTTGCAACCTCTTCACATTCGCGTGCATTGTAGAACCAGATACCATTCACTTCTTGAGCTGCATTTCGATATAATAGATATGGTACCTGGACTTCATACTCAAAATCACCCAACAGGTTCTCCACCAAATTATCTGTTTTCATCAACAAACAATATCCTTTGGTTCAAAAAAATATATAAAATAAAATATCCATGCTAAACAAGAGGAATTTATGAGTCCAACACAATTTGTTAACAGCAACATGTGAGATCTATTACTAATTAAGAATCTCCCCAATGAAAGGAAAACTACATCCTATATTCATTCTATGAACCCCAAGTCAATGCACTACTACATCTAGATCTTAAAAATTTAGGTAGTACCATTTGCCATTCCACCTTCGGTTCATGTACTTACAAAGTCGAACAACATGCGGCACAAGGCGTGCCAATGTTGCAACCTAACATTTCCAAGCAAAAGTAGGCAAAATTAAACAGAAAAGGCCAGAAAGGAAGGCAGAGAAAATACATACAACTCGAATTATAAAAACATGTAATTAACAACAAAAGGAAACTATATGAATGGTACCATATGTGGCAAAATATACATAAAAATTCAACGTGACATCACATAAATGCTACCGAACAGCAAGGAATTAATCAGGTGGATCAGGAACTAAACCCGTATTACGCCGATTCATCACAATGAATTGAAATCGAGGTTGCGTATTCCTGAAATGACATCAAAGGCTCTTCATTAAACGAACAACCAACCAGCCAGAAGAAAAGCAAGTCCCGAAATTTACACAATCACCCTCTATATGACGCAAATCTTACCTCTTGACGACGAAGAGAGACCCTTCTACGTCCTTGCGGCTCTGGAAATGAATCAAAAGAGAAAAAAAATAAAATAATTAGAGAACTAAGCGAAATTCACAAAGCGAGAGCTTTAGAATTGAGCGAGACAGAAAGCGACGAACCCATTGGCTGAGATCGATGTTGAACTCATAAAAGGTGACATGAGCCGCGGTGATGAGGATCTCCTCCACGAAGGGATCGATTCGCTGGAGAACTGTGAGGTTGAGCAGCTTCGTGCTCTGCTCGTCGAGATTCGGCATCAGCTTACCGCTCTGAGACATTTTCTCTTTACTGTTTCTCTCAATTTCGATCCGCCAGTCTCAACCAGCTCCAAACCTAGGGCTCGATGATCCGCCACAGATTCAGGAAGAAGCCGAGGAAGAGTCTCCGGGTCGCCAACACCGCCTCTCAGCTTGTCGGGCAAGGTTCTATCGGAGTGACAATAATACCCTCCAAACGATATAAACTATCGTATTGTCATTGGACATGCAACGGTAGTGCTTTTCACCCTCCTCCGCTCTAGTTTTGACTTCTTCAACTCTTAAATCGCAGTAATTTTTTTTTTTTCCCGCTTTCACTGTTACCTGAAAATGTACCGACTATTATTTAGCTGATGGACTCTCCTCTGACTCCCTATTTCTGTGTTTTCACAACGCAAGCGATTCGAATTATAGTTGATGACGTAGAAAATCAAATTTTTTTTGTCATAACACATAAACTAAATTGAAACTAATAGGTCTTAGTATCATGGACTTACATTTCAACCCAAAAGTTAATCCCTTATATAGTGAAATCGTCATTTAAATTCACGTTACTCTCCATGTGAGTCAAATTCTTTGCAACTCTACCTTTCGAGATAACATTAGAAGGTAACAGTGACAAGTTAAAGTTTCATCTTACAATTTGTCTCTAATATCACTTGTTACGAACCAAAATTTCAACCTACAAAGCTAGCCAAGTAAAAAGAAAAACTATGCCTCCTTTATGACTAGATTGTCTCCGTTACATCAGGCCACCTTGATCATGTTACGGTTTCATTTCGTTGGGTTGGACCTCGTCGATTTCCTTAGGCTGTTTGTACTGATTTTTGTTTGCATTGGGCTGGCCTAGTGTGGGTTGCAGGTTTAGGCCTGTTCCAACCTGATTTGCATTGGGAGGGAAGATATCACTCTCCGGCTGTCTTTCGGTTCTCATGTTGAGTCCAAAAACTTCTTTAAGAGGGACTTTTCCTAATTGTAATGAATTATGATGCATAAGAATTGTTAATGACATCGTAGAAAACATAGTTGCTTCTAAGTTAAAACATTAACGAATGTTTCATTCCAGACGCCCCCCTTCATTTACCCCGCAAAGGCGTTTTCATAAATTTTTACTGTTATTTTCCAGGGGCCAACAAAGCTATGTTTGATGAAGTCACGATTCCATAAATTACCCTACAATCTTTATGATCATTTCATTGCGAGCAACACTGAAGCTCAGGACCTAGCATGCTTGAACAGTCCAAGCCGACCAGGAGCAAATTATTTTCCGATTCTGAGGCCCAGGGTTCATGTTGCAGAATTATACAATCAGCGGGCCAAACTTACGTAGTGACATGATTCCGTATTAGGTCTTCCGACCAGTCAAAAGTAAACCAGAAAGCAAATTTTTATTTTTGAAGCCTTCTCTCACAGGCTTGATAGAAATGGTTTCTGACATCAAAGCTACAACTACAGCGAGGAAGCCAATGCAGTTTGTAAATCATTCAGTTGCCTTGCCTTTGCGTCTGCTGCTGCTGCTGGTTTCCAATAAATAACAAACCATCGAATCCACATCCTCCCCAAATATGCTATAGGCCTCAATCACCTGCAGATAGCTGAATCCCATAGAGAGAACCATCTGCATGCTGCTGCTAAGGACAGAATCCTGCAAACCATGCTCTGTCCCACTTTCCAATTTTGTCTCGCGGCCTGAGAAATCAGGTTTTCACATTGCACTCGGTTAGCTACATATTCTACTTCAAAAAAACCAAGCTTTAACATCAAAATGGCAGGGCTAAAAAAGAACAAAAGTTATGTCAGTCGTATACAAGTGTGAAGACTCGTGGTATTGATAAAAAGATGGAACTTACTCGCACCAGAAGATGATGGTTCAGCACCAGAAGTAGAAGATTCTCTGCGGCCAAGCTGCTGCTTGTATGAGTCATCTGCAAGATACTCGACACGAGAAGCTTCCATCACCATGCGTTCAATTTCCTTCTCAGTGAGCTCAAGATCAGAGTAAAATCTCCCCTCAGCTAGAAGTGCCTGTCGGTATCAAGTTGGGAAGTCATCAGAACCATGTTATTGTCAAACATTTTTATACACCATACTGTATAACAAACAGGATACTTACATTATCAATCTGTTGGTCTTGCTGAGCTCTAATAGCAGCCTTCACTTGATCCTTGTCAACATTTCTCTAGAAGAAGAACAAACATATTGCCAACTGTTAACCGACCAATTATACACCTAACCAAACAAATAAGTATTGCCTGTTCTCCCATCTTGATTACCAAGTTCAATTTATACAGAGCTCATGTCATCAGCATATAATATGAAACAAAAAACGGAAGTCACCAAAAGGTAAATACAATGCTTGACAAATATACACACCCCACGAAGACAGCTGAAGCCAAGCCCTGCACCAATGGTCAGCCTACGAGGGTCAACAAGAGAGTTATAATGGTTCCCATGATGGTAACTCAGCCGTATGGGTGGTGTGTCAGTGTCGTAGCTTCCATGAAATGTATTGATAGGCTCTGCATTTGCAAATTAAACTTAGAAAAAGATATAGAAACTGATGCTAATGCTAGATTACAATCAGAGATGCCAATATCATTGTAAACAGAGTAAAGAGAAACACCGGTGCCATAGGAGTAAATATGGATTGGCCGATTATACATTTCAGATAGCGCTTGGATCTCCACATTGTTTCCATAGACCTGTCACCCAGGATAGACAGAATATACATAAACACACCCACAATAAAATAATTAATGACTTTTGGTGTCAGTCATGAATGTCAATGTCAAACATAGATTGGATGAGGAACTCCATTTTTTATGCATGTGGTAAGGAGCAAGGGTCAATGGTTGTTCAAGTTATACTACCGCTAATCATAGAGACAGTTAATATTCCTGCCATCCAATTTCAATGCAACTATGTACTCTTATTACTGGTAGTACTCATCCAAACATAGTGCCGCCAGCACTTGAATTGAAAGATCTACATCACAGTCAAAACATTCTTGAATAGCTAAATCTTATCCCAAGTTGAAGAGCTTACCATTTTCCTTATGAAACACCCCTATCCCCAACTAACAAAAAGAAAAATACAAACGAACAAGAATTCAAGGTATGACCCAAGGTAAGCTGGATAACAAGGACAACATACCATGTAAGAAGAAATTTCCCCAAAGATCATAAATTTATGCCATGAAAAATTAATATTTTTTCCTTATCTTCATCAACCTCTCAATCTTTGAAACTAGGGAACAGAAAACAAACAACTAACCACCAAGAAACAAAGACTCTAAGGCGTAAACACCTTCAGAAGTGTAATATTGTGTACCTTGTCTCTTCTCTTCCTCTTACAATAAGATGTAAAACCTTCTGTTATAAATTGAGAGAAGTGATCTCGTTCCCGCTCCTGGGTTA
This sequence comes from Casuarina equisetifolia, assembly GCA_028551475.1. Lineage (NCBI taxonomy): Eukaryota > Viridiplantae > Streptophyta > Magnoliopsida > Fagales > Casuarinaceae > Casuarina > Casuarina equisetifolia. Next base: position 20,120,854 of record CM052358.1, on the reverse strand, counting down.
AAATAGCAACTGGTAAGTATAAAATCATGCATCAGGTTGAAACAATAAAGATAATGGGCACAAAATCCAAATCCCCAGCATGTTTGCACCTTGAAGTGCAGGGATCATGTCAACTCTGACAAACCACTACTAACCAAAGTGAAAAGGAAAAAAAAAAACAAAAGAATTATGTGGATAAGTTTAATAACTAGTCTGCCCAAGTTTACAGGAAGACAAGTCATGTTATTTGTCACCTATCATTAATAGTTACCACAATCCCAAACCTCAAACCCTGAAAGATATGTCACAGGAGGCCCAGAAATAGAGTAACATGATTAACCAACCCACAATTTAACATGTACTTCTTCCTCAGAAGCCAAATCTGAAAGAACATAGAGATTGGGTTTATCCCTAACCCACTGCCTGATATTTCTGTTGTGCAGAAGTGTGATAGGTAAGTGTTCATTGGTACATGTAGAAAAAAAAGCATGGTCTATACCATGAAAAAACCAAACTAAATTTCAGGTTGAACCACTTGTCGTTAAAGCAGGGACAAAAGTTTTTGGAGACACACACACAGCATATATATAGAAATAGCTCTACCTTAGAGAAGCTATCAGGGAACCAAGCAACCAATTGAAGTATGATAGTCATCAAAAACAACAAGGATCAAATGCACCTCAAATTTTGTGATCAGCTAAGGGATACCCTGTTGTTGTACCAGTAGATATGCTTCCAGACAAAACTGAATCGCAGGGCCTTGTTTCTCAGATTTTTTAAGACCTTTCAGAATTATTTCCCATATTTCCATCATTACACCAAATCACCAACCAACAGACGGTAACATAATAGAATGAGTACGTAGCTTCTTTGTAAGCAGTAACTTTTTTCATAGCTTTTCAGCATCGCATAAAAATGAGCACAAACTACATATAACCAACATCCACACCCCAATGAAAATTTGCATCATCTTACCATATAATCTATGCACATTTGTCTTATTAAATCATATGCTTCAGAGTCCCCATAAACTTGATCTGCTACAGCACGAAACAGACAATTCCCATCGTCCTGCATCCTTCTGACTTCTAAACCCTTTGCCCTTCTGATGTCAATTTCAAATTGACGTTCTCTTTCCTGAAATAGATGCACAGGGCAAATAAGACATTGAAACTGATGTAAACAAGTCGGGCTGTGACTTTAATATAAAAGATGTAACCTATTGAGCTTCCCCATCAATAGGGAAAGGTAAACAAGATAGAATGATCCAACCAGATAAAATGCACAATTGAATCCTAACATTCTAGATAGAGCTGATATGGCAAACGTAATCTTAAAACATAGATATGACTTGTTAAACTTTTGAGACATCTAAAAGTTTGAGGTGGTGTGTAAGGCTGGGCTGCAAAAGGGCAACTCCAATTGCAGTTGTCTGAACTCCAAATTGGCTGCAAAAATTACGATGCAATTGTCATATGCAAACTCACTAAAAGGAAAAGAAAAACTAAGATATATCCCATTACGATGGGTAGTAGTTCTGTAGTTAAAATGCTTAGTGAGTTAATCTCAAATGGGTAGTAAAAGATGTATACAAAACAGGAGGAAACACGAGAAATACTCCCATAATCATGGTAGTTCACTTATTAAGACTAATAAAACTTAGCCACTTACATGATCATCATAGGAGGAAACAAAACAAGGGTTTTGTTCATCAGAACTATTATACCCTTCACTTTCACCATGAGACCTGGGAGAAGAAGGTCGAGAATCAGTGGTTGAAGTTCTTGTTGAAACAATAGGCCAGGCAACAGCTCTTCTGGATGATCCAATCCTCACGGCATTTGAATTTCCGGAGACATACCTCCTAGAATTTGAGTTTCCTGCTGAAGGTTTTGGAGGTGGGACAGGTGGAGGAGGTGGATGTGAACTTCCCCCACCTGTCAGTGCAGCATTTGTGTTTGAGCCCTCAGTTTCAACAGTAAGCATTTCTGAAATTCTCACCCCACTCAATCCTCTTATCAACTCCCCTGTACCCAGAATTTCATCATCATCAATCTTTTCACTGTCATTGATTCCCTCACTTGGACAAACAGTCTGATCATCATGAGTGCTTTCCATCAAAAGATCATCGCCTTTTGCCACCTTGTTGTCACTACTTCCACAGTACTCCATAAGCTCATCGACGACAGTTTGTTCCTGCACATCTTCTCCAATCACCTCATCTTTCACAGCTGAGGGAACCTGAGGTGTTGTAACCTGTGGCTCTGCCCGAACCGAAGAAGACCCAGGCAAGGAAGAATTCCGGCTCGGGTTTGAAGAAGAGCTGCTGGCAGACCCTCGCTGAACCAAAATCCGTGTCATTTTTTATCGTCCTGAACGCAAACCTATCCTGAGCCTCCTACACCCAAAACTTAGAGACACAAAAGGCTACTCATTCCTTTATCGCGCGTTCTTGCCTTGGGCACAGTGACGCCAATCCCTCGGCTGAATGATTTCTTCCAGCCCAGTGCCTTTTGCTCCTCGCAAAACGATCTCTGCATTCCCCTGACAATTCTCATGAGACCCAGACCTCGAACTTTAAACAACAAAACCCTCTAAGTTGTCGAATTTACCAGGAAACTCCCAAAAGATGGACCCTTACAAAACTCAAGCTGCAAGCAAGACCACACAATTCCCAAGAAAATCAACAAATGAGAAAGAAGAGCTTGCATAGCCAAATTCTTAGCAGATTACACTATAAAGCTTTATTTTTTTTTTCATTATCTCGGTTCGGATTCTTATGAAGATGCTCTCGTTAGCGCACCTCATCCGCTACTTGACTTTCTCTAGGTGAGCTTCGCATTCAATTATGAAGACAAGATAAACAAGAAAAGCATACAAGACTCAAAACATTTTACTCTTAACATTTCTTCATTTCGCAACGTTTCTCGGGAAGCCAAATAAAAGTCATACCGATCAAAGATCAAATGGACCAATCAGACACCAAAACTCAAAGAAAACGAGAAGATGATCCAAGAAGGCCCAAGTTGACTTCGCAAGAAAGTTAAAGCGACTCACCTGGATGGAATGGAGATACAAAAGTTAAGAGACAGAAAGACAGAGGAAAACGTCGGGCTTCGGCGTTGGTCCGAGATCTGCAAAGGCTACGAAACGTTTCTTGTGAATTGGGGCAAGAAACGAACTGGATGCAAATGGTTTTATTAGGGTTAACATTTAGGGGTCAGGAAAGCACCGAAGAGGGGGAGAAACTTGGGGGCAAAGGAGAGTATTTTTCAGAGGAAAATGGGAGGATTCCTCTTAAATAGTGCGGGCGAGAGAGGACGCCGGGGGTGACGTGGAATTCAGGAGCGACGGTCGGTCGAGGCACGTGGCAGACTCAAGACGGTGTGTCGCACGTGTGGGCCGCACTGGTGGGATGGATGAGTTGGAGGTGAGCTCAACTGGTAAAAAGCAGTGGCAGTGGCGGTGAGTGTGAATGGACAGGCGTACGTGTGAACGAGTCAATAGATTCCCTTTTATTGCAGACCAAAAGGTACTGCGCCACTGTCCAAACACCTGCCGCCACCGTAAGATTTAAAGTCGAATATTTTAGATATATATATATATATATTTATTTATTTTTTTTTATCGTTTAGATCTTTTTTTTATATATATTTAGATAAGTGATAGTGAGTCTTGATTTCTATCATCTTTTTAATAAATTGATATTTTTCTTGCATGTTCGATGTTCCCGTTTAATAACAATGAACAAATATAAAAGATGAAGTGTGACACTTCATCATTCATACATGAGGTCGTCCAATTATTTATGACCATTATTCTTAGATTGAGTTCTCAAACTAGAATAGAATTAATGTTGTTTTGTTCTTTACTTATAATTTTTTTACTCTTAGATGTAAATTATTTTTATGATTTCATCTCATTAGTATTAGTTATCACTTTTAAATAAGAGTTTTTATAATTTGATCTCCATACTTGTGAGTAACACTTTTGAATTGATAATTTATAATTTTTGTACATTATGGGTGGGAAAATATGTTGATAATAATAATAATAATTTCACATTATTAATGTCTTAACCATTAAAAAAAGAGGTTCAGTTGTCCGCCTAAAACCAATTGGTGATAAGTGAAAATCCTAACCTTATATGACTGGTGCCCATCTGCGGGATTAGATATGCCAACTATACAATTGGGTTAATTTTGATATCATATTAAAGAAAAATGTCAAGTTGTCCACCTAAAACCAATTGATGATAGGTAGAGAAAACTATTAATTAATAAGGCTAAAGCCCTCACCTTGTATGACCGGTGTGGGACTTCCTTTCACATTAACTTGTTAATTTTGTTATAGCGAACTTTACAATGTTATACTTAAACCTAACTTTACAAGACAAAATATATACTCAATAACATAGCTTAATATATTTTTTTACAAAAAAACATGTAAAATTATTTTTGTATCCCACGAATTGGCCGTGTTAGTGCATAAAAAACACTAACGTAGCACGCAATCAACAAACCCCTCTTTACGAGTGAATTCCACTTGAGCAAGTTGCGAGTTCAAGTTCCTATTCCTACGTGTAATTAGGTGCTTTATTACCATCGAAATGGGGATGAGTCAATCGACATGACACGTCAAGACTTTTATGCTATTTTATTTGGTAGTGGAGTTGAAGTTAAGATGCGATGTATTTCATCCACTTTTTCCACTTAGAAAAAAGAAGCAGAGTCGCAGGACCTGTGTCTGAATCCTAAGAACCAACTTGTTGGAGAAGTTAGTAAATATAACGTAGAAAATTGATGGGAAGAAGCATGTGGGAGACCTTTCGCGACATCTTTCGGCAAAAGTGGGGGAGAAAAGTTTCTACCTCGATATCTATTGGGTAACTACACCTTTCCACGGAAGGAACGAAACTAATAAATCCAAGTGGCCGATCATTACGACCCGAAGGCACCAAAAAGTTGAGGTCCCAAGGTTTTAGCCAAGAGATGTTTCTCTGTGCTGCTGCACGTCCCTTTCCTTTCTTCTTCCGTTGAGTGCTAGACGGTAGAGAACAAAATGGAAAAGAATTAACTCAACCTCTTGTAACATATTAGAAATCAGTTCAAAGTTTAACTTTAAAACTAATTTTTAAATTAAATTTTTGTTCAAATCGATGTAAAACTTTTTTCATATTAATAAGGTGTAGGCTTGTGTAGTGATTTTTAGATAGAAAATACTCATTTCTCTTAAGTTAGCTTTTATAAAAGGATCAATTTATCCTTAACATTCCTATTGATATGAGTAAAAAACCAGACAGCGAAAGCATTTTGAACCATTTTGATGACACATTGTTAGGATGTGAATTTGTGAAGTAATTTATATATAAGAAATATCATTTTTTCCTTAATTAACTTTTATGAAGTGATTAAATTTTTTAATATAGTATTAAAAACAAATTAATATGATTCGCGATGAACCATTCTGGTGAGAAGTTATGTTAAAATTCTTGTAGACTTGTCTTCCCCTTGCTAAAATGTGAGCTTGTAGAGTTTCTAATAACTTTTATTTATTTATATTATTGTTCTAATATTGCATTAGAAAATTAAGAGGAAAGTGAAAAAAAAAATTACCATGTAAGGAAACGATGTAATACATATGCTATATTAAAGAGATTTTTTTTATGTAAAATTTAGACAACATTTAACAACTCATACATCTGGCTAGAAACCCAAATGGTTTACTACTAGCCTAGGACCTCATTTATTTAGAAGGTCTCACGTCTTTTTCCTAATTAAAAAAACCAAACTCATATGCCTCTTGGCAGTTTCTTCTTCCATTGTCCGTCTCCTCGTTTTCCAAGGCGCACTTCCTTTCAGTTCGCCTACGCCACCCCGGTAACAAGGCGCAAAGGGGGCAAATCTGATTCATCCGCGTAATAAGCAGTCAACAATCTAGATTATCAGGCCCTACATGACAAAATTAGGTCCTAACAACTGCTTACAGATTTGAGTTTTGCTCCAAATCGTGTTATTTAGTGCATGTGAAAACCTTCGAAAACTTTACCAATCAATAAAGTCTCTGTCTGCCTGCTACTGCTCAGGGAGAAACCCATATGGAACAACGTGAACAACGACTAATAAGGATTCGACAGGTATGAACCCCCGGAGGACCTTTCATGTCACCCATCTTGACCTTGTTCTTGGGACCAATTTTTCTCCCACCCCATTGATTGAAGCACCGTCCCCGGAGTTTGGTCTGCTGCGTCAATGCAAAGACCCAGTAACTGACGTCCCCATTCCCGATTACCCACACCACCCACTACGGAAATAGATTCTGCAGCACACTTACTGATGTAATGATATTGAAAGAGTGACTTGATGCGATGAGAGCCTGCTGTTTGTCAGTTTTTGGTACGGCCAAAGAGGACAACACAGAGCAGCATGTACGACGGCTACTACTGCAACGACAGAGGTCCCCGCAGATAGCTGGTACGACGGCAAAAGTCATTGAATTCACAACACCAGTCATGTACGCAATGCTGACAACTGCTGCAGACGTGGTACGACTGTGTAAACCGCGTTAAAGATTGATTGAACCAATAGTTTAGAGGGGCGTGCGTCAATAATTAGCAGGAATTTATAAAGTTTTACAAACAAGAATGGGAAGAAAGGAAGCCATTTGAGTGAAATTCATCTATATTCTCAACGTATTCCAATCTAACGATCTTTGAGCAGTTACATATTATTGCACAAGGTTTGCAAATAACAATCAAGCATCAATCAGCACAGAAATGAAATTGAAAATGCGAGATAAAGAATCAGGTACAACAGCACACAGCATGAACAAAACAGAGAGATTTCGGCAGCATGGCATTGAATATAACCAATTTACTTACAACCATGGTGCCATCAAAACATATCTCTCAACCAAAACCACCTGTCAATAGGACTTTTAAACAGAACTGCAAAAAGACAATGCTTGTTCCTCTTCATATTTTACAAGCCGCTATTATACAGCAAGCCTTTATTCTACGTACTTCAGTACTCCATGGGGAGAAAGAATCAGATTAGAAAACTGTGGATTCTTGTGGCTGTGGTTTCTACACGCGTTGGTGGAGAAACCCAATTTTCAACGGCTACACCTTTTCAAACAACACTTGAATGGTGTGCACACAACGATAATTATTAACAAGTTTCTATGCCCGCACTCTCCATCCACGCTCAGCGAGCGCTTCGTGCACCCTCCTTGCTGCTTCTGCGGTGTCATTAAGAGGCGGATAGCTCCAGCTCTCTGACATCTGAAGATCAGAACAGACACCAAGAAATTGTTAAGGAAAAGTTGTTCTATTTCCAGCTACTTGTTCATCAATACTTTGGTGTCAAACAAAAGTTCATCAAATAGAAGTCATTCTTGTAGCTTAACTGGGGCGTGTGAGGAAGTGTAGAGATAAAGACAGCGCTTCATCAAGCAAGGTGGCATAAGATGGTCACATATCTTGATGCATATACAAGACCATAGAAAAACAGAAGTGGAAGTCAACTTGAAAAATGTTATTGGCACCTAAAGTCTTTTACAATCTAAATTTCATTTCTTTTCTCTTTTCTTTCATTCTGCAGAGTAGTAATATTTCGGCAGAAGACTAAAACCCAACACCCCCCCCCCCCTCCCCCCCAACTTTTTACTGACTGCCAAAACCCAGACGCACGATACTAGATTGGTTTAAAAGAAAAATATCTACACGAACGTATAGAACAAAGATGTTTCTTTAAGGATAAAGAACATTTTAAACTACAAAAGATAAGTAACTGAATGATAGATACCCAAATAGGGCACAAAATAGGACCTCACCACATGGAGCACCAAGTTTTTACTTTCTCATACCTAAATGGTAAATTGACTTCCTCCTTACAGCATTGAACCAACAACTTTCCATTTCGGGGATTCAAGTTATCATACATATCTTCACAAAATTGTAAAAAGTACTTGAAACACAGATATGAGGTAGCTACCATGACTATTTATTTATGCATGCCACATCACATGAACTTTTGTGGAATTATAAGCATCTTTTTTCGTGTTGATATAGGGCTCAGCAAAAAATGTGTGGTTCATAGAAGAATTTGCAGGAACTGGGCATGTGAACAACCAATAGAAACTTTTTCTGCGTGGATAGGGTGTAGAAACAGGCAGGCAGAACTATCAATGTCAGTAGAACACAACTACCGTGCCTCTCAAAGATGCAGCTGGTAATAATTTTCTTTACTCAGAATGAAAAATGGTAATGATTAGCCTCCCAACCCCCTCCTCCATCAGCTGGTATGCTTCAGAGAATGTATGACAATGAAAAGGAGGGAAGATGTCCTCCTCCAACCTCCTTGAACCTCATCAACCAAAATTAAGAAATTGAACACATTGACTTACATCCTCAGATCCAGTAAATTTCCGAACTACTCCTCGATCCCTCAAAGATTTATGAAATTCTGATAGTTTCCATGTACAACGCTCAGCTCCTATAACATATACAGGTTTCCTGCAAAAGAAAATTTGGGTCATTACATGTATGACTACCCCTCCCCCCAAAAAAAGAAAAAAAGGGGGCCAAAAAGGAAAAAACAATCGAGACCACAAAGGAGAGATCACTCTGCATCAAAATCAAGCATACCCAGTGCTGCAAGCCTCACTTATCGCACTGACTGAGTCTGCTGTGATAACAAAAGCATCAGCCCAAGCTAGATGTCCCATCTGTAGGTTTGGTTCTGAAGAAAGCCACATGTAAGTCATGGTTTAACATCTTTAATCTTCATAAATTTGGCTTTCAAATTAGTACTCACCCTGACCATCCCAAATGTAAACTTTTGGATTATTTCCAAGTTCCTTTTCTATGATGTACGACACCTGTTAATGGAATTCACAAGAAATGAGAGATGCTCCTCCATAGATATCTTTGAGAAACTTGGTCTCACCAGAAAGTACCTTTTCAGAAGTTCTATCTGAGAAAGATATGCGTACAGTCCCACAACTAGAAAGAACACTGAGCAGACTGGTTGTTAACTGCTTTGCTAAGTCTGCACTGTATTGACAATAACCTATAAAAGTGATTGGGATTAAGAAACAAATCACATTACATTTCATTTACTTCAACCGTGATGAAAAGCAACTACATCAAGAACAGTAGAGGATTGATATTGTTACTAGGATAATTAACAAATTCAAAAAATAATGGCTTGAGAAAAAGGAGTTGACATATATTTCGTTACCAGGCTGTTCTTATGGTGACAAGTTATTACTAGCAATTCTAGTAAGTTTGGAAATGAAGAGAAGGCATATAGTTAGTTAAAAGCATATATCGTGGCCCCTGATAACAGGAAAATAGAATTGCAGATAAGGCTACATTAGTCTTCCTCTATCCACATTCAAGTGCTCAAAAAATTCTTTGTAGACCCATAAAATTCTTTGAGGTCGGTACCCTTGGCAAGTGCACCACTTGCTGGCCCACCACTACATATGTATGCAGGTGTTACATGTACACATACAACACAAACACATTGAGACAGAGAATCAAATTGCACCAGGGTAAAACTGACTTCCAACAGTCCTTGCATTTAGACAATTCCATATTTGGTTCGCTTGTCCTCCATGTACCAACATTTTAACTGGTTACTAAAAAAGTCATCCAATCTAAAACTTGTGCTTTTTATATGGAGAAAATAATATTCTGAACTATCAACATGTTGCTTAGCTAGCTTAGTTTAATAGTGAGTTAGTAAGGACTCTAACTGTGAGGTCCAAGATTCGACATCTTACGTGCATGAGTTGGGGTGCATGCATTGTATCATTAAAAAAAAAAAAAAACTGTCAACATCACATGGATGGGACAATTCTTGATATTCAACCAACTTGACATTTGGGGAATATAATGCATGATGCAAGATCCTACACATTATGTATGATGGAAGTTATGGAATGGTATAAAAAGTATCAGATTTCCCTCACCAGTAGTTTGATGCTGTCCCTCATATCCATAAATACATGCATATTCTGATAAGTACATCCACACATACATGGATAGAATATTCAGGCCATCCAAATTATCTAATAAGATGTTTTAGAGCAAGGGTCATCTTAAGTATATCAAATGGTTGTGGGTCCTTTAATGATACATTGTGCCTTGGAAATAGACGAATTGGCAACATCATGTTTACAGGAAAATTCTTGGTCTTTCAAACAACTTGACATTTGAGAAGTATCATGCATGACAAAAGATCCAACCATGATTTGAGAAATCATAATTCAGGTAAAAATTACTGGAATGGTGCTCACGCCCACAATATCCAAATTACACACAATAGTTTGATCAGGTCTCACACCCCTAAATAAATTTACAAAATAAACAAATACAGATGAACACACATACTAAAGTACAAATTGTTTAATCCAAATCATATATTCAAGTTATCTAGAACACAGGGTCCCTCACCATTTTATGTGGTTTTTCTTTACAGGAAAACCAGGCCCTATGGTTGTCAATTGAATCAGACAGCTGCATGATACGTCTGTGCCTTTCACTTATGCACCAATACAACTAGGAAATCCTCAAAATGGAATCTCTAATTTTTTAAACCATGCAAAAATGTGAAGTGAAATGAAAGTTCAGTCAAAAACCAAAATTTTTTAAGTCTAGCCATGAATGCTGACAGAATCACATTCATCCACAATCCCCTGATAGTGCTCAAACACAAAGCCACACCAGCACCAAACAGACTTGTAGGGAATGGTTAAATGATTTTCTTGTCTTGAGAACATGTTCGCAGTGAAGCCACCAACATGGTCATGGAATGATATAATTATACCATGGCAATAACCAGAGGCTTCACAATCAAATAATATCTTTGAAGACTTGCAAACTTAAAACGTATAAGGGTGGGTGACAGACTACATGATGAACATAATAATCAATCAAGATGCCAAGCAGCCAACTGCTGCTTGTAGAAGCTCTTCATTTTTTAGCATTTAAAGCATAACACAGCACACGCTCCCACAGCTGTTTCATCAAAGGCTCTCTATTTTGGTAGCTTTTTAACTCTGGCGGCGGTTAGCGAAAGAAAACTTACAATTGACCCATTCTACCCAAGGTTATCCTTCTCTAGCTCAACTCCTCACCATGGCCAAACTCCTAGGAGACTATTCTGGTGGGGTGCAGCCATCTTGCCTTGTCATGGCTGCACTTTGTCCAGATAACGAAAATGCCATTTCCGTGGCTTTAACGTGGAACAAGAAAGATGCTCCTACACCAAGCATTTGAAACCTTGAACAACAGTTATAAGCCATATGACAATACATGACGTCTGCTAACTGCCACTAAAAGACAAATATTCTAGGTGAAATGACATAAAACAAATCAGACTCGCTGTTAAATCACAAAAAGCACACCGGCAGGCACACAATACTGAGAAACTAATGTCCACAGGGATACAACGAATGTGAAAGAGCTATCAGTACATTAGAAACCTTACGTGTAGGTCCTCCAATGTTAACCACTAGAAGGGGCTTTGGCAGTGGTGCAAACTCTTCGTGCCATGCACTAGCTGCACTTCGAAGGGCTGCAGAATCTATTTGATGCAGAGCTCCCATGGTGAGGACCTGAATTCCAAAGTTTATAGCATAGACTAACATCTCAGTAATAAACAAGGCTAAATTAAAGCAAGGACAAAGATTCTTGAATAAAGGAAACTTTTTTTTACAAAGTGTACAGTCATGATACATACCACATTCCTGTCAGGTGGGTCGGATGGAGTTATCCACCTATGAAGGAACTTAGGTACCTGCTCTCGTGCTTGAGGAGTCAAAGGATAATAATCGTGATGAGGAGTAATCACCAAGTCAAACCTATCCAATTTTGATCTTGGATGTAGTATCTGCAAAAAGAAATATAATAAAATAAAAAACTAAAAGAACCAAAATTAAGAGAAAGTCATTAATACATTCCATAAGAAAAATATTTGAATACCCAAAAAATAAATCCCTGCCCATAGCATTTAGCTCAAAATTTTCATGAAAGTATTGATGAATGCTAAATTAGAAGTAAGAAGACATTGAATACGAGGCTACAAAAGCACCTATATACAACAAAGGTGTTCACAATAATAACATGTTACTATCTTTTACATAAGGAATTCGAATAGCATGGAATCTGAAACTTTCATTATCAAATAAGCTTGTAAAACTCATAGCAGTAAAAAGAATCTTGAAACAAATAAAAATTAGAAGAGAAGCTGAAAACTTCCTCACAAGCCCAAAGTAGGAAATGACACACTGACCCACGACCAAAAGGAGCTTAAGGGGCATATCCCACTGCATTCAAAAGTTAGGAGGCTTGGAACCAAAAATGAAGAAATATTCAATTTCCTAAGTGGATCCTCTCGCAATAAATCAAATGAACAAAAAAGTGTCCTCAAACGATAAAAAATTTCTCCAATAAACCAATTTCATGATTAAGCAGCAGAGCCCAGAGAAACACCTTCTTTGAACAAATGCCAAATAATAAGAGAATTAGGTCCCACAAACAGACCTGAACAACAAAAACATTTTCTGATGCTAAACGTTTTATGGAACTCGCAATTGATATGGTATCTCTTCCAGAAGCAACCACCAATAATGGCCCATCCCTGAAAATACAAAAGTACAAAATCAGTCCCATGCAACAATAGTATAGGCTATATTTCTGAATCTCAAAATTAACGGAGTGGGATTTCATTTAATAAAGTTACTTTGATGAGTTAAGAGTGTAATCAAAGATATTGTTACAAATATATCTAGTCCTACGAAAACACACAGATACACAATCACACACTTTGCAATGCCCATACGCCAGGGGCAAAACAAGCTTCCTTTCAAACATGGAAAGTACATCACTCCTTTTGCAATATTTTATTTTCCATGATTTGTTTTTGGACACATTAATCACGTCGGCTGCTGTGAAGTCTGTTTACAACATATCATTTTATTAGACCAAGAACTCTGAAAAATGAATGTAACCCTCCAAGACGATTCCAAGCAATTAACTTCTGTGCTTGTCCCTACAATACAGGACTGAGGACATAGAATGCCACAGTAAGTGTGCTCTCTAAGGGCTACAGAGATCAAATTTGATTGTTTTCTTCTAAAAGAAAACAATTCTAAGAACAAGGATGAATAATCACATTGATAGAAGGGACAACGGATTAAGCCCCCAAAATTAGGTAAAATATGGGGCACAGCGGGGTTGTTTGGCAAGGGAAGAGAAAGATTGAAAAAGGTGAAGATATAATTCCCACATGGTCATCCTTACACAAAGAACATTGTTTCTGAAACCACAAAGCTACTTTCATGCAATGGATGGTCCATCAGGAGCAGATCTATTGACGAGCCATAATATATTACTAGAGAAAGTGAATAATATATCAATCACTAATAGCTAAGAGATAACAAAATCCAATCAGAAAGTCCTTTTATCTATGATCGGCAGGTTAAATTATCTTCTACTAATACTAATAATTACCGATCTATTCCTGACAAAGAAGCCAGCATGTGTAAACATGTTTTGTGCGTTTCCTTCTTGTCGATAATCTTAAGAGCATCATCAATCATAATTCAATCCAACGGTCACTCAAATATACAATCCTACTAAGATTTTGTAACACAAGGTTTCGCTGGGTTTAAAACCCTAGCAACGCTAAACAATATTAGTTTTGTAGACCACTATTTGCAAAGGAACGTACTTTTCATAGGTCTGGCGAGCCATCGCCGCAATATGCTTTGCGTCAGCTTCTAAAACAGAAGCTAGTCCTACTCCACCACCACCGTTTTGGGAAGGTAGAGGCGCAAGTTTCTTCCCCCGGGACGTTAACAAAGTTATGTACTTTATGAGATAATCCAACGTCTTGTGAAGTGAGACGGGCAGCCAATGCAGCCACTCATTTATTCCTCCTCTCGGCCTCGTAACCCGCTTCGCACACAATACATAATATCAGACTTCAAAAGGAACAACTTTATGCGACCAGATGACAGAAAACTAAAAGTACTAGTTCTTTCGTGAGATTTAAGCCTAATGCAAAATTATTGTTCACATACCGCTATTTCACGGTTCAGAATGATCAAGTGCTAATTCTAATTCTAATTCTAATTCTAATTCTAATTCGAATGCAGAAAATCCTAGGTTGGAAGAAGGAACTTACGTATACGACGTGCTTATCAGCGAGGCCAAGGGCGCGAACCAAGCCCAAGCTCTGGTTCTCCGAGGCGGGGGAGCCGGTACCGATGACTAGCGCGCGGCGGACGGTGGGGCCAGAGAATCCAACATCGAAGATGTCAGTCACGACGCCGCGGAAGGTGGGGCTCGGCGGCTCGGGAAGCCGTATCGGCTTCATATCCTGGTTGCAGTACGGATCCGAACCCTAGCGTTGGCGTACACCAACTCAACAGCAACGCCAAAACGAAAGCGAGACGAGGAATTTGATGCGACTAAGTCGGTTTCCAACGGCGGAGAACAACTTTCCAGGCCGCGTTTCGTTAATACAGAAACGGAAAGAAACGTCAGCAATTTGGTCTACGGAAAGAAGGCAACAGGAATGAGGCCGTGGATGTGGCCGCCAAGCATAACTATTTTTTTCTTTTTTTTTGAAGCCTTGTCTAGCACGTTTCTCTCTTTTGGAATTAATACATTATCGCATGAAGAACTATTTTTTCTTAAAAGAGTAAATCGGAGCTCACCTTGGTAAACAAATTTATGTTGTTTTAAAATTATTCAAACCCACATATTCGAGTGTCAAATTTAACGTAATTTTCTCATTGAGCTAATAGATAATCGACAAATATTCATATAATAACTCTTATAAGAGGAAAAAAAGACACAACGTATGAAAACCCATAAAGCTCCAAGGGCCAATACAAAGAAGGGCACAGTGTAAAGAAACCCAATTAGCAATAGGTAAGAACAACTCACCAAATATAAAGCATGAAGCTTATGTTTACATAACTCATGTGAGACAACTATATGTCTAGCATTATCACATTTAGAAAATTGAGAAACTCGAAAATTTTAAGATAAACAATCATGATTTCTGTGTTTGGAGAAATCAGGATGCTTTTGTGTTCCAAATTACCTAGGCCTAGTGGCCTTTGACGATAAATTACTTGCTTGTATTTTCATGGGGCTTATGATCTTTCTAACCCTTAATGACCACAGCAGTGAAAAGCTTTGAAGCCTCGGGGAAATCTAGGCATTTTTGCAGCAAGTGCAGGCAGTGTAAAGCTGGGGGTGTTTCTTCATCGTGAATCTTTACAGTTTCTTTGTGCTTTTCACCTAATTTGACTTTTTTGTATTGTGTGCATGAAGACGTGAAGTCTCTTTAACTGATTCGCAGTGTGCCTTAAACGCGAGGATACGACCATTATCGAGTATTTGTAATTGTTGTAATGACCAATTCGACACTTGGACAAGCCAACGAAGGGACTTTGACACATAATGTAACTGCAATCACCAAAGCTGCCACTGAATTCCTCCATAAATTCAGTTCAGATCTTGACCACCGATCTCATTCCAGGCCTTCTCTGAGAAAGGATGAGATTTTGTGTGTCTGCACGGAGCTCGTGCCTTGGTTTTTTGCTACTGGTTTTGCATTTAGCCAGCGTTTTAGCCGATGACCATGTCGCGGATGAAGGTGCAAGTCACGGCAGTGAAGTCAGGCCAGCATGGTTATCCCCTCCGCCGAGTTATGGCTATCCTAGCCCCCCCTTCCCCCTCACTTACCCGCCACCGGCAACTGCATTGCCCTCACCGTCACCTCCTCCGTCTCCTCCATCCGGACCCCATCACGGGTCCTCGCCAAAGCATAAACGGCCTCCTCCGGAGCCAGGCTGTGGTACACCACCCCCAACACATAGACCTCCTGTTTGTCCGCCAACTCACAGGCCCAGGACCCCGCCTTCTCCTCCGGCAAGTCCGCCTCATCAACCGCCGGTTTGTCCACCGCCATTGATGCCTCCTCCTCCTTGTTCTCCTCCAAGAAGGCCTCCTCCATCCCCAACTTATCATCCCCCTCCATCACCATCTTGTCATCCTCCCCCATCACCAACTTATCATCCTCCTCCAACTCCGACGTATCATCCACCTCCATCACCAACTTGTCCACCTCCAGCATCCCCACCACCATGTAAACATCATCCCCCTCATTCTCCTCCAATAAGGCCGCCTCCCGTTCATCCACCTCCATCACCAACTTATCAGCCGCCTCAGGCACCAACTTATCAGCCGCCTCCGGCACCAACATATCAGTCACCTCCAACGCCAACTTATCAGCCACCTCCTGCCCCAACTTATCATCCACCTCCAGCTTCTACACCACCATGTAAACATCATCCCCCTCATTCTCCTCCAACAAGGCCTCCTCCGGTTCATCCACCTCCATCACCAACTTATCAGCCACCTCCAACGCCAACTTATCAGCCACCTCCGGCTCCAACTTATCAGCCACCTCCGGCACCAACTTATCATCCACCTCCGGCGCCAACTTATGGACCTCCAGCTTCTCCACCACCATGTAAACACCCTCCTCCACATCCTCCTCCAACCCCAACTTGTCAGCCACCACCAACCCACAGGCCACCTCCAACCTTCCCACCACCGTCTCCACCCATTTACAGTCCTCCAACTTCCCCTCCACCGGCTCACAAACCTCCTGCTGTACCTCCACAGACACTGCACACCCCACCCTGTCCGTCATCTCCTCCACCAACTTACACCCCTCCAGCAAGCCCTCCTCCAATATATGGGACTCCTCCACCACCATACTAGGCTTATAAACTATGGTCCTGTTACAGTTCAAGTTAGCTTCAGCGAGGGTACAAGGCGTTCTCATTTGTCTGTCTATGGAGTCAGTTTCTTGTCAGTCTACAATGTTTTATTATCTGTCTGTGGCTATCCACATTGAACCATGTTTGCTGTATTGAGGCTTGTTCTACAGATAAATAAAAATGAAGACTTGACTTCAATAATTTCTATTGAGTTTTTCTTTATGATTAATTAGCAAAATAAGCATCATTGAAGTAATCATTAAGCCAGAATAATTCCACACTGGTATATCATTTAACATATCACTTCATAATTCTTTTCAGGAGTTTAACACTCCATGTGAGTGAATTTGGAGGTGTGAGTTATAATATTTTTTATTTTTTATTTTTTATTTTTAAAATGGGGCCAATGCATTACATGATCAAATCTCTCAAAATCTGAAGAATATTTCCATCTACAATAATCGGAAATTGCAAGCTTTATTTCATCAAAATAAAGCGATCACATAAGTTCTTTTGGTTTCAATAATTTTCTCAAATAACCCCGGGCAATTCCCCAGCTATAATTGTCCTCAATGAAACCCTACAAGTTTTGGACCTTATAAAGTAGTAGCAAGTTTCCACCATTAAATGGCTTCCATTGCTAGATTACCCACCAATTTAGCCAAGGGTACGGGACACTTTGTGACAATATCAAACCTGGAAGGACTGGAGGCACGTCCGAAGAGGGACAGGCTTAGCTGAACGAGTTCTTGGAAAGACAACCTTGAGGAGAGGAATCCTTGCCAGTAATAAGGATCCAAATCAAAGAAAGCATCAAAAAACCTCCTAGTCCCGTTCAGATCAAGCTTCAACAGAGTCTCCATTCCAAATGAGTAGAATTCCCTGGTGAACCTCCTCTCTGTTGGCCACAATCCATTCCATACTCTATGATGAAGCGGCCTTCCTCTAATCATCCTGGTCGAGCCAAGGCACTCGGCAATAACATCGGCTAAGACTGGGGCCAAAGCCATTGTCCGAGCCACCATGTACCCTGTTGAAGGGTGCACAACCCCGGAAGTCCCACCGATGGCCATCACACTCTGAGGGACACGGGGGAGAGGGCCTCCCATGGGGATCAAACATTTCTCATCCTCCAAAACCCTCTTCACTCTGACTCCTAAATGTCTTAGTCGCGCCACCATCCTTCGCTTCACCTCCATATACGATAATACTGGCCTAGAAACCAGAGAAGTTTCCTCTAGGAATATCAAGTTTGAATCAAATGGCATTGCATACAGAAAAGTGGGAAACCTTGAATTGCTAACTCGCAAATAAGGCTCGTTTCCCAGATGGGAATCTCTCCAATCCATGAGAACCATTTTATCCAAGTCAAAAGGGTGGCCATCCACTTCAGCCAAAATTCCATGAGCAATCTGATATCCATGGTTCCTTGGCTTATCATATTCTATAAAAGTGCTTCGGAAGCCACTAGCATCAACAATTAAACTTGCCTTCAATTCACTTCCATCATCACACAGAATGGAAGACTCAAACTCCTGGTGCTCAATCTCCCATACCTTGGCTTTATGAAATTTGATTACCCCACTGGAGACACAATTTTCCAGTAGTTTTTCTTTCAGTTTCTTCCTACTGACACGACCGTAGGGACGGTCCAAATACTTGGTCTTATTTTCTTTGATGTAGACGGAGCTCATAGGCCATGTTTTGTCAAAGCAATCCTCGAGCCCCAAGCTCTGAAACTCGTCAACCCATACCCCGTAGTTATTAGGCCACAAAGAAAGCGGCGAAGGGTCGACACAACATACCTCAATTCCACGGCGAGATAGTTGCTCCGCAAGACGAAGGCCGGCGGGGCCGGTGCCAATGATGATCACATCAAACTGACGCCGGGCAGACGCCGGGTCGAACCATGGAAGATCAAAGTTCAAGCTTTCAGGCTGCGATTCACTCTTCAGGTCAAGGAAGCTCCCAAACCTGCTGCTTTGGATCCTATAATGACTCTTTCCTGGAGATATCTTATTGGGTCTTCGACTAAAGACCGGATGGCCAGGCGGTGCCAAGAACTTGCCAACACTTGTGGCAGGTGGTGGTGAAAATATCTTCAGAAGACACGCCATCGTAAGGGATAGATAGATGAAGAGGACAAGATCAGAGAATTCAGGGAAGCTTGGTATAAGAACAGAGAACTTATTGTAGAAGAGGAATCCTGAAGCAGTACCATTAGAACGATGCTCCCCGATCCTAACCTGTCTTGAACGTAAGTTTCAGAGATGGAGATTATTTATATTGTAGAGAGGGTCCAGCTACAAGTTTTAAATTGGCATTGATGACTGTCCTACTACACAAAAGCTTTGTTCAGAGGAGCACAGTTCGGTATGGTAGGCCGGTGGTGGTCTTTGTTGCAACGATCGTGTAAGTCTCATTGCGTAGGTTCCCACCATCGGAAGCTCCACTTAGAGAACCAACTTAGTTGGGGCCATTTTGCGGTACGACTTTTACATTGTCAGCCGTCCCACTTTGCCTAGTTGGGGAGGAAAAGCATTCATTTGCGTGGTCACTATCATGGACTGGAGCAGCCGACGTGATTTTGCTATGGGATAATCCATGAAACAAAATTATTTTTGGTGGATGGGTGAATTTATTTATGGAAGAATAAGGAAATAAAAAAATATTAGGAGCATATAGTTCAGTATTATAACTTGTTTAAGAGAAAATTAAATTTGAAATTATTTAATTATGACACAACAAAACGCAAATCATGAGTTTACCAAATGGGTCAGCTATTCTTGTCGTGCAGATCAAATTAACAGGGTCAAGAACCACCATGGTAATCAATCAAGTTTACTTTAACAAAGCCTTTCAAATCATTCCTATACTCAGGATTTTGTTTGTTTTTCCCGATTGTGGCTCGAGTTCACACTCATAAGTGGGTTTCAATCGTGTATCATTTCCATGTCGAGTAAGAAGTCGAAGCGCAATCACGTGCCTAGAAAGGAACGAGGAAAAAGGGGAAGAAAGGTTTGTAACCTACAAGTTTGAGTAGAAGCCCACCTCGATGTAACTCAAGAGGACTGTCCTCAAGCGCAGGATTTCCGAACGGGAAAGCTGCATCAGATAATTTAGCTTGGATCATAAGAGTGGGAATGGCAGATTCTTCAATATTTAATGACCTGCCTTCTTACAGGCTCACCTGGAAGGCATGTAAGCTACTAACCTTTTGGCATTATTTAAAACCGCTTACAATAAAGTTGACCTCGAGTAGGTTTACGGGACTCAGATCAGCAGCCTCTTTTTCTTCCACAACAAACAAAAAGGAGAAAAACAGAAGCACATCCCCCACCTACATCTTTATACTCGTTTTCAACGCCCAACTTAATTCAGGTGGAGTCTCTGACTTCAGGTTACCAGAATCTCTTACCATGTAATACATGACCATTGTATGCCAACAGTTATTTCACTTTGATATCCACTTGTTTGTTTTAAGGTAGTAAGCAAAGCAGTTTCGACCACATGAATAAGATCTGCATTGGCCTGCTCTTGTAAACGAGCATAATTAGGCATTTCATAGATGTAATGAAACAGAATCAATCAATTGACTGGACAGTTGTGTTGAACAGCAGATCCTGTTTTGATACTAAATAAAAAATGCTCACCGCTTCATACTAAACAATGAAATTTTCTATAACTTCATACATTTACAGTGTACAAAGATGACGCATAACAACACAACAGCACTCACGCTTTTAAGGATAAACATGATTACTCACACCAGGGGCGACACTGCAAGAGAAGCTACAAGATAGATTTCTGGAACCTCACGGAGACCAAGATATCACATTTCCACACACTTGTCAAAAATCCGGACTATGAAGCCTTCATAGCTTCTCTAAGAAAATGGAGAGAGGAATCATTGAAAAAGCCATCTGGGGCATACCTCAGTAGGACTTTGATACCAGCACGAATGGAAATCAAGATCTACAGGAAGGTAGTGTGATGCCTCCACAGCAAGCAGCAATTATTATGTAGAGCAACAGAACAATCAGGCATGTCAACAGAGCCCTGTCAGGGAGAAAATAAAATAAAATTATATGCACGGCAAGTAAAACTCCCAAAGGCACTCAGGGAGCAAAAACTTTTTTGAGTACACTCAACAATCACCATTGCGTGGTCAGAATACTGCTTACTGCCTACAATTAATAAAAGGGGTCAAATCCTTCTATCAAAAGACCCTTATCTTATAAATAAATCTGCAGTGCTTAAAAGTTGATAAGTCATGGTAAGACCGAAAGAAATCCTTTTCCAGATGACAGCAGACTAGAAAACTACCTGGTTGTCACACATCATGTACATTTATGTCATGTTCAATTCTCAGGCATGAATTGACTGAAAGAGCCAGTATAAACATAATCAAAACAGTCCATAATACTTGGCAATCCCAAATAAATCCCCAAAACCCAAGGTCCAACCTACTGATTAGAAAATAACGAAATTGCCTATGACTGAGCACTGAATGTCATCAATAACAAAAAAGGATATAAAACTCATGCAGTTCAACTGCTTAAAGCCAGCCATGCGAACAAGCTCTGCCTATAGTTACATTTACCATACCACACGACTTATGAAATCGTTTTTTCAACTTCCCACCTTTATTTCTCTGTTTTGTTGTTTGGGTGTGTTTCTTGAGGTTCTCAGAGGATAGGTTCCTTTCCCCTTCTACAACCCAAAACAATTCCTCTTCCAACGAGATCTCTTATCCGCTATACTGACAGTAAATCTCAGCCCAGGGACATATCACTTTTACTACCTGATACTAGATACCATAACACAGGGGTCCCATACCAACAATTGAACAAAACTTCACCCAAAAAACTACAAAAATCTATTAAAAGAACACTTAATTGTGTCTTATTAGAAATAATTTAATTGGAATACATTAACTTTCAATCTCTTAAGAAGCTCAAAACAGAATCTCTCTGAATCCCAAACCTCTCAGCAAACAAACAGGAAAAAAAAAATAAAAAGGAAGAAGAAGAAGAAAAGAAAAGAAAAGAAAGTCATTGGTCTTCAGCCTAATATAATCGATCCTTACTAACTACCAGTAAGACCCTAGCTTACAACATGCATGCAGTTTAAAAGCTACAATGGTTTTATATTATTGGAAGTACTCACAATAGCTTTGCATTTTTCATCCAAAGAGCTCGACGTAAGCGCTTGGACTGTTTCTTAAAATGAAAAGCACCATCTTGCATTGTTGCGGTTTTGTCAACAAGAAGTTCAATTCTGTCACCTCTCTCCAGTATCTTCTCAATGTTTTCCACCATGATAGTACGTATCTGGATACCAGAATTTTGCTACTTGTGAGTACAAAACAGATTCAACAACTACCACTATAATAAACCAACAGAAAAGAATTGCTAAAAAAAAAAGTCCAAAGATAGAATTACACAAAATAGTAGGAAGAAATCAAAATACCAGATTTCTTCCCGAAGATTAAATTATGCTACAAAGTTGTTTAGAAAGAAAATTTAAGGATGTTATCAGCAAATAAAGATTTTCTTGAGTAAGCACAAATGTGAAAAGTTAAAAGCAACTGTAGCAGCCACGGAAAAACAGCGTTTAAGATACAAGGGTTGCGACAAGCGTAGATCCAAATCAGAAACTATGGATCAATCTGTCTCAAAACCGCATCTAGATTAGGTTGACGCAAATGTGTAACAAAGAGAAACTAAAAACCGAGATGTAAAATGTATTAATATAATCACAGAAGAAGATGGATACTTTTGTAACAAAAGAAAGGAGGAGACTTAGATGTGGCAACCCATAGGACTAAGTTTCCAAAGAAGGAAAAGATAAAGTGGAAAACACAATTTCACCAGGCACTAATTTAAATTTCAAACTCAAAATTATTAAGTTTGAGACTGAATTGAAATGCAAATAACCTGGGATACTGAATTTCAAAATCACAAAAAGGAACTGTAATTTGCATGATTTAATGAATATATAAATAGGAAAGAAGAAACAAAGCGTAAATCTATGACACAACAGAAGATACTTGCCTCACTAACTTCACCTCTCACACGATTTAGTGTATCTGCACTGGGATTGCTAGAGAAAAATTCCATTTGCTGATGCAATACCCTTGAAAACTCATCATTCATTGAATAAGCAGGTGCATAGTTTGCCACTCTGCCATAGTTCTTCATAAACCTCATGTGGATATCCTCCAAATAAGAAAAGGGTATCCTCCCTGGACAAAGAAGAAACTCATGTAATTTAAAATCACAATGATAGTTGAAAACAGAACACAAAAGGGGATGCAGTTGGCCCTGGGAAGTGAAGCACTAAAGTATAATAGGAATTGAAAGTCAGAAAACTGAGTGCAAGACTACTCGTCCAACATAAGAGAAGTACAAATGTGTGCACACTGTAAGGATGATGATAAGTGAGTAAATCATGCAATAAAATGCTTAAACAAGCAGAGACCAACTATGACACAAAAGATATCAACTATAAAAAAAAATCCAGGAGGAATCCATAAAGATAAAATGAAATTTTTAAACCCAAATTTAAAGAACTTGTAGGCTATGCCATGCAAGGGAAGTTCTCCACCCAACAAAGAGTCTTTTCCAAATATCTGAATGGATATTTTTTCACACAGAATCGCATGTTGGGATGAAGAAAGGGATGCCTGTTGCTGAACATCAATGCAGACTAAGCCGGTTTGAGAGGGTGAAATGAATATCAATCACCAAGATATAGACCTGGAAGGACTGTGGGCCTGATATTCTCAGTCTGGAGAATCTTACAGACCATTCTTATTCTATACGCATCAACACAGATGAAGGGGCTCCTTCTTAATAATATTAAACCTGAATGCCACAAGCTTCGCCCTCCAATGCAAAGACACATTATTCACATATCTTGGAATACCAAAAAACCATGTATGTAGTTAAGGATTAAATGGCCATCCAGTTCGTCCTTTCTGGCTGATCATGTCACACAATTCTGATAAAGAAGAGTCTAAAAGGAGTGATATTTGCAATTATTACCGTATCCAGTCCAAGTAGATATAATTTTGTCATGCTTGTCTATTAAAGATCATCATTACACGGTCAATTAATCAAAACAGTAAAGTAACTGCACCTAGGCCTTGGCCCGGGTGGTGAGTAGTATAACAGTCTCCAGCATGTCTTAGTGAAATAAACCAATGTGCCACCAGTGTTTTAATTGCCACCTTTTATCACAATTCTCACATTACAAAACTTTTAGCAAATATAGTTCCTCGATGAGTACTTGCACTGACTTAAGGGTCCGGCATTCAAATTCTATACAGTTCTTCCAGAGCTTGATCCGAAAATGTCACTGGCAGAATTTAATTAAACTTTGTGATGAAATAATTAGAAGAATGACCAAGAGCGATTCCGAAGCTTTCTTATATGAGACAGTATAAAATTATCAACACTAGACCCTAACTACAATATGAATCAGGCCTTTGAGCCACAAAATTCTAATCATTACAATGGCTTCTTTGTGTTTCTTAAAAAAAAGCAGTCAGAAAAGAAATGGGAAAGATATAAAATATTACCGCTACTTCTACATCGTCAAAGAATTGGACAGAGTACTTCCAATCTTTCAATTAAAACGTAGAATTTGATTCCCTATCATCGGGTATGCATTTTTGACCGACTTATCAGATCAAAATAACGACTCTTTAATGAAAAGACATTCATTTGCAGCATACGAAACCCATACAACGAATATGAAGAAACGAATTATGTAAAGGGAGCGAGGATCATCGATACGCACTGCCGAAAGTGCTGTTGGCCATGCACAGGAAGGTGAGGCCATCGGATCGAAGAATGTGAAAGATGTAAGCATCCTGAGAGAAGCAGAGCCTGGAGTCGGCCTCCGCCGGCAGCTTCTCGAGGATCCGCCTTGCCACCGCCCCCGTGTTCCCCGTCACCGCGCTGAACTCCGACAGCACCACTGTTCCTCGAGCCACCACCGCATAAAGTATCGCCATCCCCCTCGGTGGCTCCTCCAATTTCAGAGACCGATCTCAGTCTCCCTCGGCGTATTCGTGCCCGATTGGTGCAAGTGCCGCGAACTGTGTTTCTAACGAACAAATCTGGCGTACCGGCGAGTCCACGTCTGGGTGAACAGATTTGGCTCGTGGACTTCGATTGGCTGGCCGGGAGGACGCACGTTCGACTTTCTAGTCGCGTGGCTTTCCTATCCCCTATTGGTTAACCAAACTTCTTTTTATACCTCGTTGAATAGTCCAGAAATGCGGAGCACAATTCAAAATACTCCTCCCTTATTTCATATTTTCTATACTATATGAAAAAATTCAAGATTCTAAAAGAAGAAAAATTCAAGATTTAGTTAAATCGATATAAATTATAAAAAGAGAGAGTTATAGTTGCTCTTTCATTTGCAAGTATACTAATTATTGAAGAGCCTATTTCTATTTAAGATGAAATAAGAGTAATTCTTGTTCAATTTAAAAATAATTTTTGATCAAAATTAAGATAAAATAAAATAATTTTTAGGAGTATTGCAATTGAATCTAAAATCTAATGTAATATTAAAAAAATTATTCTTACTTAAAAATTAACTTTGGGGTGTAAAATTTTCATTTAAAAACAATTTTCAAATAAAATTTAGATAATGTGATACTAATACAATAAGTAAATTATGTAAATTATTATTATTTAAAGTAATTTTGTTATTTAATATAATCAATATTAATTACATAATAATCATAAAAAGTTGACACAAATGAGGAAAGTAAAAGGTCTATTGTCTTTGACAACTAAAAATATAAAACTCAAAACTTTAGAATTTAATAACAAGTACTTACCACTTTATTGAAGAAAAATTTCAAATAGATATAAAATAAGAAATGTTTGTGGCTCTTAAAACACTTTAAGAAGATACATAACTTTGAATATAAGTCAAAACTTAACTATCATAAAATATAATCTTCATGATCTATCTTGGCTATAAGAGAACATGTTTATTTATAGGAAGTATATTAATATTTTTAAGAATTTAGTCAAAGAAGAGTAATAGTATAGTAAATAATATCATTTATTCTCAAAATAACTAAGGGTATGAATTACTCTTAGTTGGTCAATGAATGAATATCTTGAAAGTTGATTATAGTTAAAGTTGCTAGATTCGCCTCCCCATGAAGTTAATAATTGCTAATGAACGTATGACTTAGGTTGGATCACAAACCTGGTAATCGGGTATAACATAGAATATGATTATTTAATTTTAGATTATTTGTATTAATTTTGGTGAACTTTAGGAAAAGCACATAATTTTTTACATGAATATCCACGAGCCTGGTAGGCGGGTATAAGATACAATTCGCGAACGAAAGAAAAGTAAAACGAAACAAAGGAAGAAGTGTATGCGAAGAAAGTAAGAAAAAGGCAAAAAGAAGCGACGAATGTGGGAGAACGTAGATGGGTGTGCGGGTGAAAGCGTAAAAACAAAGGCAAGAGCCAAGCCTGGTTATCTAAGCGGAGGGACTCTCTGTCTGCGTTGCAACCAACATCAGTCAAATCTACACTTAAAGCTGCGAAAAATGCCAACAGCATCATCCAAGGTGTGTCTTTTCCACTTTACTTGTGTATCGGTGTCGGTCTACTTCTTCCGATTCCTACTGCATTGCTTGCTAATTTCTAGCTTAGCTTAGTCTTTCCTGAAAGTATTTAGTTCTCGAGAAGAGTAAGGAAGAAGAGAGATGAAAATGCTTGGTGATAATCTGGCATGTCCGTGGAAACATTTTTGTGATTTTCTATGATTTTGTAGTTTTTTGGTTTGGAATCTAGAGAAGGGAAGAGACAAGAGGAAGTTGCCGAACTGTGGTAGCTAACTGAGATTGACGTTATGAGGAGTTGGTTGGTCAAAGGTCCATTGAGATCGGTTTGAGGAAAGTAATTTATGCTCGTAGATGTTGTTTTCTGTATTTCAAAGAACTTCACTTAGAAAATTCCTTTGTGCTTAGAACTTCTATTACTTGCACAAGTACCTCACATTCATTGACTACATGTTTGAGAATGCAATGGGAATTAAAGTAATTTACTAGGTATTTTGATCGCAACCAGTGAGAAACTTTATCCTTTATTTTTTTTTTTTTGGTTAACGATTGAAATTTTGCTAGACCGGTTTTGTTGAGCCTTTTAGGGGGAAGAGTGAAATGTAATGCAAGTTTGAGTCTGCTAAACGATTCCTTGAAACTTCTTTTGATTCATTGGTTCTTTGCATTTCTGGATGTGTCCAAAACATTTCTACCTTGAGAAGGTTCTCACCCCTCTGTGTGCTCTGTTTTTCTCTGTTGTAGTCTAGGGTGGGGGAAAGCTGTGAATGTCCCAATAAGGCAGAAAATAGATATGGTTGGTTCTAGTAGAGTTCAATATGTTGGATATGTGGAATAGTTTTGTGCAAATAGCTATAGATCTCCCCATAAAAGGTAGCAAAATTCATCCATATGCAAGTGGTGTTTTAGTGGTGAACCTACCTTTGCAGTCATGAAGTTAATAAGGAGCTGCAGGCAATCTACAAAAATATCTAATAAAATAAGGCAATGATGAATTTGCTAGAGGAACTATAGTGGAATGCTTGGTGTGCGATGCAAGTGACAGCCGATGTGCAGGATATTCCAGCAAAATGCCAATTGAGTGACCATTTGACTTGCTGGAGTTGATCTCCCGTAGAAATACGTTCTGGCACTTCCTACAATGTGCAAGTGCAACTTCCCAGGCAGCAAGTAGTCAGAAGAATTTCAATATTGGCAGTTGCTGGAGGCTGCTATTTCTCATCCTAAAAAGTCGTAGATAGTTTGGCGTTCATAGTATGTGGTTTTATACTACTTTAGATGTAGAAAGAACCAGAGAGCATTTGATTATGTTGCAAGGTGAGGCATAAGCTTCAGTGATGCACATAAACCTGTTTATAGTTTTTCTGCCATAAATAATTCGTGGTGTAAGAAGGAAGAAAACAGACGACTAAATCAAGACCAGATATTGAGAACAGATTGCTAATGTTGGAGTCCAATTGAACTGGCAAAATACTCATAACTATATTACATCAAAATGACATGAGTACATACAGCATAAATCAGTTAGTTAAAGAATGGCCCTATATTAAGCTAGCAGTCAAACAGCATAGAATCATCAAAAGCAGCACAGCTTTTTTAAAAGTAACTACGACAAGAAAGAACCAGAAATTGATGAAAACAATTTACAAGTAATGACTAATATTTTCAAAGAGAAAACAAGAAACTTGTAACTAATGTAAAGGTGAAACTCTTTACAAGATTAAGGAAATACTGAAATTTCATTCCTCGTAGCTAATCCTAAGAACTGTCTTCATGCCTTTATATACTCATTTGATAGTCAACAATTGTGTTGTGAGTTTTGCTTTAATATTCTTATTCATCTTTGTAATTCCATTTCTTAACTTGGTTAATCAATCCTTGGGATTGAAAATTTAATTGATATTTCTTAGTGAGAAAAGAGTGTATCGCTACTTTGAGACGTGTGAGTCATTGTTTGAGGTGGAAAAGGCTCATGCTGACTGCTTGGCATGCGGTTGGATTAAAATGTTGATGAGCTAATGGGTGGTACTAATCTTTTTAGATATAGTGACTGTTAGGAGTGACTGAGATTGAGACAAGCAATGGGGCATTACCCCAAAAAGAACAGAGTCTCGACAAAGGAACAACCACTGGAAAATTCTATACCAGATGTATATCAATAAGAACTTACATCTGATCACTAGTACACAATTACCCATCCTTATTAGTGAAATGTACTGCCAAAAAGATAGCAAATCAATCCATTGGTTGCCTTTGTCAATATAGTACAGAATGGTTGCATAAACCATTCATGTGATCCTAACTAAACGTTAATGATCTTCCAATTGCATTTGACTACTTTTCTGGTGTACCTCACTTGAGGGTCACAATTTCTGGGATGCAAAGAAGATTGGTGCCTAAGGAGTGTAGAGTTTCTGTACTTTAATTTGTTCAACACTGTCCTTCCACCAAGAGGATGTTTATTTTTACGCGTACTGCTTTTAAAACTGCTAGGGTTAAAAATGGCTTTCTGATATATATATGCAACCTTTGGTCCAACAAAATCTTTATTTGTTTGAAGATTGTCTGCAAACCGCATATTTACAAATGTTTATTCGTACATCCATCATTTGCAATCATTAGCGCCCTTTGTAAGAAAATCCTTCTTAGCTTGTATTTCCAGCACAAATTCATTTTTCCTTTTTATGGTTTTTGAGTTGTCCCATCCAAATTTTTAAGATTAATTAACCAATTTAGATTTGTATAATGTGATATGCAGCTTGACGTGGCCACCTCAGCAATTTTAATCTCTTGGGTACCATCAACAACACAATTGTGAACATTTTTGTCCCCTGTTTATGCAAGTCTAAACCAGCCAGTTACAGTAACTAATTCATGGAGTAGAAATTCTGTATGTTAATTCAAGAAGATCCAATTATGTGAGGATGTAAATTTTTGCCAAATCTCCTGCAGTTTGGGTTTTCTGTTTTGTTTGTCATCTTTGTGCTTAAGTATGTTCATTGGTTGAGAGAGTTGTATATCCATTTTTTGTTTCTTCTTAAACAGAGAGGCCTATTTTTCCATTGGAAACAATCACTTATCTTTCTTGAGTACCGTTTACCCTTTGAAAGAATTATTGAGTGAATATTATCTTCATCTTACTCAGCTCATGTAAGAGGGTATTGACTATCAAACCGTCGATGGTTGACTTATTCTAACGTTTAGAGATGTCATCGACCGCTAAAGCTCCATTTATACCATGTCATATATTTCCAAAATTATGTCATGTCAATTATTACAGGTTTAAATCTGTATAAGTACGTGGAAATATTCATATAGTAACTCTGCTGGTGCTCACTATCCCCCAGATGACACTGCTAATTATGATGATTCGCTTCCGGGAGGCATGAGAATATGATTACTAACAATACCAGCATACTGTTCGACTGACCTAGTCTTCCGACCAGGTTGCTTGTAACTGAATTTTCTTTATGGTTTTGGGTATCCCTTTGTCTATATAGATCAGAGAAGAAAGCTTAGACAAAGGCATCTTTATGTTTTCCTATCAAGATATTCATGAAGGAGGAAGCAGTTTGAATTCTTGTTACTCTGTTCAAGCATAATTCCTTGGGAATTGTTTATCATTTAGTTACTGGCTTTGGAGTCTATAATCTGTTTTTATCCTTTGGATCATTTTGATTTGCAGTTACACTTGAAAGAATTAGGTGCCGCAATTAAGTTGGAGATATAGATGGACTTTCACTTGATCTTGGCATATGACTTGTTATTACTTATTCCAGGTTAACCAGGAATGCTTCGAAATTCAGGACAGAATCTCGCAGGAGAGAGAAAAGTTGATGCTAATGCAAACTCGATTAAATTGAAGGTTGTTAACATGTGACCATGAAACTGATTAGAGCTGAATGTAGTCGAAGACTAGCTCTGCTACACCTAGAACTTCCCTGACATCTTACATCTTATTTCTAGCTTCAGTTCCCTCACAAGAGTCATGGGTATTTACACTACAAATTCACTAAGGCCTATCTGTCGCTTTGTAGGAAAAAGAAGAAAAGAATTCATTACATCTAAGGTAAGCTATGACGGTGGCAATGTTTGCTCTACGGGTCCGCGATCTTCACATGGCTGAACTTATGGCCAATTCAGTTGTTCCCATTCCCATAGAGGTTCTAAGACATCATTTATTTCCCAGGGAACGCTTCCTGCAGTCTCCGGAACATCAGCATGATCTCCTGAGTAAGAAGTATCAGATGAGCTTGTCTTCTCCGCCATTTTGGCGTTCTGAGAAGATGTTTCAGCCCCGTCACTGGGACGATCTATTTTTCTTGTCGACATTTCTGGGCGTCGATCAAATGCACGGAGGCTTCCCGATACCACATACACTCGGCATAGACTAAATTCATGCCTCAGCTACAGGTAAAAAAGTAGCGGTATAAGTTACGATAATCAAATATTGTGGAAGAAAATACAAGAACTATTCATCCTCTTTAGAATATAGCAGGCAAAGGGACTACATTTAGATATACACCTTGGGAACGACGGTGCTAGATGTGCTTGTCTCTTCTTCAATGGCTCTGTATTCATTCATCTTCCATTTGGTTTTCCTTCCTGTAGGAGCCTTCCCTTTATAGAAAACCATGGTTTTCTTCACCCCAATCACCTTGTTATCTGATGAATAGACGTAACCAGGAGAGCCCGTTGCCTTCCAGTACCCAGAAACTGTAGTTCTGCTGGGTCTTCCTCCCCTTGCTTCCCTTTCTTGTCTGGGCACAAAGAAAAACCATTGCTCAGTGTCCTCTTGACACAGCCTCCCTGAAAGCTCTGCAACACAGATGGATCAAATCAGCTTAAACAAGTTTCAAGTGCCAACTAAGTTATAAAATTTCAAAATGACAAAACAGAGTAAAATGTGAGGAAGAAAGAATAAAAATTCTTTCGGAGTTATTGGAAAAGAATTGTACTTGGAAGGTGCCAGGGTTCTATGTCGTAAATGTCGAGGGCTGGGATAACCTTTTCCATATCCGGTCTCTTCCCATCCAGCTTGTTGTGCAGGTAGAAAGAAACTAGCTCTTCTTCGGTCGGATAGAAACGAAAGCCTGTCTGGAGTTCCCCCATTCCTCGGAGTTGGTATTTGTTGTTCGTACTGTCTTATACAAGTTAAACGAGTTGTCTCTATTTATAGAATGGTGTGAGATAAGCGGGCTCTCCCAGCGGAATGGAAAGTCTAGGGATCTTTGATAGGCTGGAAACGTCTACGCGTTTCGGCTAGAAAATAAGGTCTTTCTGTCCAATGATACTTTTTCGTGGGGCTTAAAGTTGTGTGTAATAGATATCTTCTTTTGAACCAGTCAAAGCCTCCTCCTGCCCTGTACTACCAATCCAGGCCTTCTCATCTGTTCCTCAGTGCTAGCCAATCATGACCGTTGGATTGTCTCGACCTGGTGATGGTTTAATTTGAATGACTATTCTATTCTCTGTATTTTGGTTTGTTCGCATGTGACCGTTCTAAGTGCCTTAAAAATTGTGTATGAAATTAAAATGGAGTGATTAGTTTATATTGTTTAAATTGTGTTTGCAAGTCTTCTATAAATGAAAAAAATAATTGTCTTTTCTTTAGTTAGATAAGAATTAAAAAGCATGGGGATTTTGGGGGTGAAGATTCATGTCGGAGACCCCATTAAGGGCATGGACCTGAGAGCGTGTCGGGGAAGGTAGGGGCACTAATTAGTGGTATAAGCACCAGTTATGCGCATAACCCTATGGGTTCATGCGTAATCCTCTAGGGGGTCGTCTGAAAGAGCCATAGCTTTCCACGCAGTTGCAGCGCCGCGACGGCAATGGGCTAGTGAAAGCTCACGTGGTGCATAGTACCCACGGACATTCTAGACACTTAAAAGCTCAACCTCAAAATATTAAATGAACTGGTGTTGAACATGACCTTTTCAAAAAATGAAACAAGATGTAAAGGTTCTGGGAAGCTTAGACAATAAATTCATGTAGTGAAGTATATCGAAATTAGTGTAAGAGCTTGAGGTGTGCTCAAAAAACGCAAGAATTTATGTAGGATAAAAATTCATATTGAGTATGTGATTTTTGGTAATAAAATTTAATTTTTAGGTTAATTTTTAAATTGAGTTTTTAAATTTTTAACATGATATGAAAGTTAAGATTAAATTTATTATAACTCATGTGACCTTTAGCTTACTATCCCTTGTCGTACAAAAGTGTGTTTGAACTATTCAAGAGAATACAAAAATTTATGTATTGTCTTGTTGCAATCTTAATAAATTCAATACTGATAATGAAAGAGATTCTTCACTTTATGAATAAACAAGAAGATAATCTCTGACATTTTCTTATTTACCATGATTACTGTCATCGTCATACGTGTTGATGTCGGCTTCATTGCCACCACTAGTTTGAAGGAGTCCTTACTCCTTACTTGAAGCTTATACCCCGATCCACAACAACACGACAACCACAGAAAACTAAACAATAAGAAGAAAGTGACAGGAGATTAGAAATGGACATGTCCTTACATCATTACTTTTCGAGACAACCAAGGGTCCCAAAATCTATAGAAAATCCTGCGATTTGCCCCATGAAGTGTAGTTAAACGCTCTGCCCGGGGCCCTCGCGACCCGGTCTTTGATGGAACAGAAGAGGCAAAAATCCAGGCACGCGGAGTTAAGAGGACTATTTTCCGCCACACCTCTTCACGTTTACCTCTTCCTATCCGCGTCGATAAAAGTTAAAAAGTCAGTTTGATTGGTGGCCTGTGACCCACCCTCTGTTACATAAAACATTTTAGAGGAGACCTCTGAAGGTCACGGTAGCTGTCAAGAGGGTAAATGCACAGAGTGAGAAGACTCTTGTCTGGGGTTGACTTGCCGGGACTCTAACGTCAGGGATGATGCACTGGGAAGTGTTGGGCTTTTGTGTGTGTGACAACGATCCGGCCCTGAAAAACCATGTCTCCAGCGATTTTGACTCGATCTTTGGATGTGTTTTTCTTTTTATTTGACGACTGACTGAAGGATTATTTTACTTCGCAGGTCTTTGGCAACAAAGAAAATCTAGTTTAGCTTGACAAGGTCTTCGTATGGGAGTAAAAAAATAGCATTTAAGTATACTGTCACGATCATTTGACTAGGTCTAGAAATTGTGATTAAATTGTTCTTCGCTACCATTTTTTCTACTTCCACTTCAAAAACTTCAACGACAATTCTACAACGTCGTAATCTTATCATTCCTTATGTTTTGGGTTTTTTTATTTATCAATATTTAAGTCCTAACACCCACCAAAGTCTAGCAAAGAAAGGTTTTGATAACATTCATGACAATTTTTCTAGCTTTTATCCTAACTGGGATACCTTTAGGAGTACCAATTAATATATGAATTCTATGATCAACCAATTTTCAGCGTCAATGCTGGATTATGAACTTAGACCTCTTGAGAAGTATGGCTTAGCCTTATTCCACACGATTGATAAATATTATATCTTTTCTTCCTTTCTTGGGTTGCGAGGCTTCGCCACTATGTATATTTATATAGCTCTACATGTCATGTCATGTTGGAGATTAAACATTCGTCTTCCGTACCCGTTAGAAGAGGCAGTCAGTTTGAATCGTTGAGCCTTCGCTGTTCAATCGTTCACATCGAATTGAAGACGTGTATTTCCATTCCCCTCAGCGGGCTTCGTTTGACCTCCGGAATTAAAATGATACATTATTCGTAAGCCAAAGAACTAGCTTCTATGAAAGTACAAAATTTCTGCATCTTTTAGTCCTTTGTTTTGAGTTCAATTGAATACAAGAACATCTAAAGTTGAACTCAAATGTTATAGGCATAACTGGGTATGAAGATCCTAAGCATAATTCAAATAAGAGCAGCTCTTATTTTATATTTTATTTGTTTTATTTTTTAACAAACACACTTATTCACACATGTACTTGGTCTAGAACCTGAGAATTTTAGATCCTAATAATGTTTGTTCTCAATTGAGTTAAGTGTTTATTTACTAAAGAAGCTCTTATTTGGTAACTTTTATCTTTCTCTCTTTTTATTTTTTGAAGAAAAGTTGAAAATCAAATCAAGTTAGTCCAAATCTCAGGCCAACCTGATCCAATTATAGTAACATTCTTCCGGAGCCTATTTAGAGCCCAAACTCTTGCAAGTAATAATTGGGTTGGATTCTACGGATGGAAGACCAGCTTGGGACTCGCGGTTTCAGGTAACTATCACCATCGAGCTTGAGTTGCTGGGAATAAGCTTAGCCCAAGTCCTAAATGAAAATATAAGGGCTTAGGAGAGTCAGAAAAACATGTCTCAACAATGATTTCTCAGAATTCAGGCTATAACATTGATAAATGCGAGGACTACGTTAGAGAAAAGTTTCCATTAGGGCCGAATTCCCCGGATTGGAGTGAAGTTTAGAAGGTTTGAGGTCACCGAAAGCTTCAAGCAAACCCGTAGAACAAATATCTATACTTGGGGTCGAAGTTAAAGATCATCATTCTCTTCTTATTGCAATGTGACCTGGGATGTACTGCATAATTCAAATTTATGCAAGACAAAACTTGCATCATCTTGCAGATAGGGTGCTCTTGCATACTTACAGGTACTTCTATTTATACTTCTTAAGGTTTTCATAAAGTTTCATACGACTTGAGAAACTATTTAATGGATTTTTTTCTGGGATTTCTATGCCTTTTCCTATTGCTTTAGCCGTGGTAACACATGTCAAAGTATAGTCTAATTTTTTTTGTTGTTCATGTACTTCGACAAGGGAATATTTGCAAGGGTTTTGTAGGTTTTATACTAAGCTATTGCTTGTTAATATGTGTGTGTCTGTGTATACATAGATATTTCTAAGACATGGATAAACACTCAAACACAACCATTCTCAATACGAGAAAATGAAAAAAGTTTCAACTTCTTCCTTCGCCCATTAGATGAATTGCCTTTTCCTTCTTATTTTGATAGGGAAAATTTTGACAAAAAGAAAACTTGAATTTTTCTTCTTTTATCTTTTTGGTGGTCAAGATATCTCTATTACAAACGCTATCTATTATATGTGATATAATAGCTCTTACCTAAACTTCTTATGTGAAGGATTTAAAATCTTTAGTGTCATCAATGTGCATTAAAACTAAAACTCCCTTTCTAATTGCAGTATCGTAACTACTATTGGACTTTTTTTAATAATTGCTTCAAACTATCTTTATCCACTTTTTCTTCTTCTCCTCATTTAGTTATCCTTATCTTCCTTCTTATGTTTTTATCTTTTTCCAAGTTTATTTATAAGTTTCAGTTTTATTACTTTTATTTGACTCTTGTTGAGTTGTGTATTACTTATTTGTGGGCCTTGTTTTTTGGGCTTGGCTTAACCTTGTTGGTTCACATGTGAGGGGTTGGAGTTGTCTCACCAACCGCATGTCTTTCTTGTTTTGGTGCTTATATACTTGTAATCTTTGTACATCATTCTTTGAGGAAGTATTAATATAGTTTAGTTTTTCTCCAATTTGTTACCTGACTTTCATAATCTTTGATGAATATCAGTTTCTTTACTTGTCAAAACTTGTAGTTTTTGTACATCATTCTTTGAGGAAGTATTAGTACAATTTAGTGTTCCTCCAATTTGTTACTTGGCTTTTAGACTCTTTGATGAATATCAATTTCTTTCTTGGTTAGAACTCAATTTTTTTTTTGGCACTTCCATGGATATAGGAAAATCGAGGATTCGTGCAAAAAAATATCATAATAATATGGTTTGAGTTGGACTATTATGGTGAAAAAGTGAGTTAAATAAATAGTGTGGAATTAATTCATACTGTGAAGGATTACATTGAAAATCTAAGTTCAATATTTTTCCCTTTACTTGTGAAAATTTTTTGTGAGAAGTGTTGTATCATATTTGGTGTAAAGGAACATGTTAAGGATCACATGAAAAACTTAAAAACTTAAAAAATAATTTGAAAACAGATGAGTTCCTTAACTCTTTAGGATTTTAAGTTAAATATAAACTATTCTCTATAAAATTTAAGAACTTTAATTTTAAAAAATTTACTAGATCTTCACATATTTTTAAGCTTGTAATTATTCTATTTACTATATTATATATTGTGTAGAAAACATTTTACCAAATAGGGAACCCATCCAATTAATCTCTTCAGGTGATACAATTTTGGAGATTGGAACTCCTGATTTGAGTATTTATTTACTACATATTAGTTTGAGAGGGAGAGATTAACTTTCATGGACGATTTAAACGTTGAACACACAAACTTCTTTTCCTTCTCTTTTCCCTTCCATTTAAAGCTCTGCATGTGTTACAGGTCTGGCATGTCAACACTAAAGATCCATGTGTACTCCTGCATGGAAGCCATGCAGATACCGTTTTTGGTTACTTATCTACAGTCGGATGAGTGTAATCGTAGGTTGGAGAGCTTACCAAGTCTTAGTTGCGTAGTTTGGTATTATGTAATGGTCGTAGCAGTAATCTGGGTTGGCATGGGAAGTTGTAGTAAGCATGGTTTGTCTGGATGAATTAGGAGATCATGTCCTGATCTGCACCGAGAGAAGAACACTCTCCCTCCATGTTCTCTGACGGAGAGCTTGAGAAAAGTAAGTCTATTATGGGTTCTAGAAATCAAGACCTTAACGGCATTTTTTCTTTTCAAATAAACAAGAGTTTGATCTTGATAAATTTAATTAATAACAACAAAATTAGATGTAATAATCATACATTCGACAAATATAAAAGGTAGGATGTAACTCTAAATTTTCAAGAGTGACTCAAGCTGCTCAAGGTCAAAAAAGTCATACATTAAATACCACAGGCAACACATATACTTAGACTATGGTGTCCTAATCCTAGCTAGTCTTTCCTGAAGACAACTAGGCGTAGTCGTGAAGAGAACATTCCTATGTCCATTTCGTTTTTCTTTTTTCCCAAACGGCATAGCGTTTTGCGTTACAATGAACTTGCCTTTTCGATCTAATTGATCTTGAAGATGAACTAGAACTTGTGCGAGAGAAACTCACACAAGAAAGTCGTTTTGAGGGTAAAAACCAATTCTTGATTTAACGTCTAAACAGAATTTGTGGAGAAAGACAAACATGGGAACTGTACTTGGAACTACAACTTGGAGTGGATGAAAAAGAGCAAAAAATTTTAGGACACAAGTTCTGCCGAGGTTCTTTTGTCTTAAAGTACCAATTAAGGTGAGAAGTACTATGTAAAGGCACTTCAAATTGGACTAGAGGAAAGTGAAAAACATCTTAACGACAATGAACATGGGCATGTTCCTCATAGAAGATACACGAACTCATTTAACCTCCGAATCAATCCACCATGGAATTGAATTCAAGTACGATACATCAATGTGATGAACTAGTCATAGAAAAACATATCAACTTTGTGGGTTGTTTGCTTCCTCTTAACTGATATATTTGTATGCTAAGGCATGTGTAATGCCACAAATATGATTATTTACTACTAAATCCATGCGATATGTTATCTTAAATCGTCCTAATGAAGTTCCTTTTCTCTTATGTTAAGTTTTGGGTCTATGTCGACTGCCACATAAGGGCTTCTTAAGAAAAGGGATGTATACCACAGGCCTTGTAGCCGTCGTTTGCCAGCCAAAGAATTTCCTCACGACTCATGAATGGGTGGCCTAGATCATGAACATGGGAAGGTTTTTACATGGGACTTAAATTTCTGAACAGTTCGACAACTGTTTGATCTGTACAGCTATAATAACGCAGTTAACGCGAGAGGTAATGGCAGGTGAAGTTATGACATGCATTAAAGCAGGAAAAATAAGGGTGAGGTGGATGGTACAGAGATTTTGGGGCCATTGAACCAAATTTCCATTTTCTTGCAATGAGGATGACTGTTTGGCAGGTGAAGATTGATTTCTAGTCCGTACCAAAGGCACAAATGTCGATTTTGAGAGAGGAATAAAGAAAAGAAAACGTTAAATAAAGGTTTCTTCATAAATAAATGGCTCATAAAAATGATGAAAATTTGTTCATATACATAAAAGGTTTCACTCTGAGTTGTACATGGGATTTTTTAATACCCTTTCTTGCAATTATCAGGAAGTAAAACTAGGAGTTTACTTGCTGATATCCTAAATAAACCTTTATATCAGATGACCTCCGCCCATAGCGCTTGGCCCAGAACAAAAGGAATCTAAAGTGACTCTTGGCATCAAATACCTCCGCTCTTGCATTGATGAAGAACGTAGTGAAATATGATATTTGGTGTAGATTGTAAAATTCCGTAAATTATTGAGCCTTTGAATGCAAGTTGCATCCATCAAAACGATAAGACATAATATATTCTTATTTATATGTAAATGATGAATTTTGATATTACGTTAAAGAGTTTATTATATCTACAAAATTGGGTTACAGAAAAATGACAATT
This sequence comes from Casuarina equisetifolia, assembly GCA_028551475.1. Lineage (NCBI taxonomy): Eukaryota > Viridiplantae > Streptophyta > Magnoliopsida > Fagales > Casuarinaceae > Casuarina > Casuarina equisetifolia. Next base: position 20,082,010 of record CM052358.1, on the reverse strand, counting down.
ATTCCTATATAAAATATTTCACAACATACTGTTAACAATATAAACTACTCCAATAATATTTAAGGATAATATAACATAATGTCTCCTTTCATTACACACAACATTATCACAGAGCCAACTTCTTAAAAGAACTGAAAATGACAATTAGAAGCCTTGAGGATGACACAAATAGAAGTAGAGTCAAAGATGCACTGGAGCATATTACATCATTCACACATATATTTAACACAGATCTATAAGCCGTGCTTCACAGTACTGTAGTACTGCCACCGAGAGACTCTTAGCTGCAACAGATAATCATGGTATACCTATGATGGGAAAGAAGGGAATATAGTAGCTGGAAGGTGCAAAGCCCCACTCCGGCGGCAGAGGCAGGTCGAAAGTCTTGGAAGGACCAAACTCCTTCGAGGCCTTGCATTTCTCATGATCTTTGGTCGGGCAAGACGTCAGAAAGGTGAGAGGAGCGGAGATGGTGTAGGAGTTCGGCTCGTGGGTCTTCACGATTCTGGATACCCTGTTTTTCCTTGAGGCATAGAACTGGATTGGACCTCCAAGAAGCTTGGCATGACAATTCCGAGAAGGTGGTTTTGCAGTGTCTGAAGGAAGCTCCACTTTGAAAGAGCCATCAAGTTCTGTGGTTGCAACAGCCAACTTTTTCACACGATCACACTTCACGAGCACCTTCGTGCCTGTAAAAACATGAAAAGAACAGAAAGTTCAGGCTCAAGATAAAGTAAAGTTGCCATGATCTCCTTAAATAAAAGTAGGACAAACCCGAGAGGTCCTTCTTTTGTTTGCAGTCAAGGCAAGAGACCTTGCCCTTCACGACTTGGCATGAGGAAAGCTCAAAGCTCACAAAAACCAGGAGAAGGAGAAGTGCTGCTATGGACTTTGGGGAAGCCATGGAAGTAACCACTGACAGAGATGAAGGTGAACCTTGAGGATAAGATGCAGATGCCAATTAGTGCAACTTAATATAAGGATTCTGGGCGGGAACCTCATAAATGAAGGGCCCCCAGGCTGGGTTTAGTGGTTGGTTCTTTAGACGTGCATTTATTCACTTCAGACGTTCTACGATCATAAGAAATCCTCACCAACTTTATTTGTCCGTGTCATAGAAACAAATTTTTGACTAAGATGAGGGACTTTAATTCCACCTCCACCCCAACCCCCATCTTTCAGTCGTACAAAGTATGGGAACACCCAAAAAACAGTTGGGTTTTTGCTCAGTATACTGATGAGCATTTTCTGCCTCTATCTGTCAGCATTTTTCTTCTTTTTGTGGTACTTTTTTTCTGGATCCTTCTTTAACCCATTTTCTTTAATCTACCAAAGCTTTTGACTGATCTGATAATATCAAATAAGCCTGAAAAAGATGAGTAATATATATATATATATATATATATATATATATATTATAATATCTAAAAATTCAACTTAAAAAATTATTTTTTTATTTAAATTTTATCACAAATAAATACTTTCAACATAAAACTTTTTTCTTACACGCAACATACACAAAAAAGTTGAGAAAAGACACTGAAAATAAGGTTGTTCTTGATTTCAACGTAACCTTGTTCTCGATTTCTCGTGTAGAATAGGTAATGTAATGCTGTTGAATCTGGTCGGTTAATGACTCTTCTGGCGGAGCCTCCAATCGAGAGGTAAGCCCTACGAAGGTGTACGGACGAAACATCGTAGTTGGCAATAGTACCTGCAAATTTGCGACACATTGTCCCATTTGTCTTTGTGAGATCTAAAGATGCTCCTTTCCCCCCTAACTTCCGACATAACATTTATCATCATTAATAGGATATTATATCTCTGCAAGAGGTACATCTTTTGTGTGCAATAATGGAAATGCAAGTAAATATGACATCCTTTTGAGGATGGACAAAAGTAGCCTTAGGTCACCCAAATACCCCGTCAAACGGGTATGCTAAGGCTAACTTATAAGAGTTAATGCTTTACTAAAATCGGTGTCTTTGTTGCGGTCGGGAAGATATTCTTAACCAGAATACTAAGCATGCTTTAAGAATTCTACTAAAAGATAATATTTTTTATATAAAATTTAAATGAAAAAATATAGTTCAATCTATGAATTAGTTTTTTAATTAAATTATAAGTTTATTTCTAACATTATATCATAATGAGATTATAGCTACTATGTTTCCTATAATCTTGAACATAATATTACTTAACATGTACATGAGCATGCATGCAAGACAAACATTCCATACTAAAAAATAAAATTTATGAAATAAAACTTAATCGAAAATGAAATAATAACTTTTAGTTTTTAATTAAACTATAACTTATTTCCAACAATCAAGTCGGCCTCCAAACAAGCTTGCTCTTTATAACTAAGGGACTTGTACGTATCCCGAGCTTAGGGATTGAAGAGGGTTTGCCAGGATGAAAAGTTGGAAACATCATAAATCAAGAACGAACTATGTTTCCTTCAACAGAAAATGTTGCAAGGCACAGCCTATTGAATGGAGACCCGTACTTCGTCCACGAAGAAACATGATTCTCGCTGTTCGGATGTGAAAACTCATTTCCTTCCACACGGCACTGTTGTCTCTTACGAGTGCTGCCCACTTACAATCTGCCACAAGTGTTTCAAGTTTCGTGGAAGCCAAACAGCCCGGAAGCAAGTGCAGAGTAGAAATCGAGCATTCCTTCCAGCTCCAGTCGGAGCTTCGAACTAATGAGAGCGGTTGGTTTCGACAAAAAGATTTAATGGTCTCACCAGTTGGTCGTTTTAGGAATTCTTTAGACCGAAATGGCAATCGTTTCTCAGGCTAGTATGAATCTATTAGCCTCATGCAACCTAGGACGTCAGTTTCGGATCCCATCTTAATTTCCAACCACCCACCCCCTTTTTTCGTGTACATATTATTTAAATTGCCACTTCAAATACACTCGTCATTGCCGCGATCTATTTAATATATGCAGAAAATATTTGTTATACCTTGGTTATATCCAATAATTTTAATTTTGTTAATTTTGGATGTTAGCAAATATGGCTTCAAACGAAGCTTTTTTTCCAAGATCTAAACATCAATCATGGAGAATAAAAGTGAGTTTCACAAAATACAAAACAAGTCAAAAACATATCAAAATTTTCTATTGCTTGAGCTGCAACTTTACTTGTCCGATGAAATAGCCAAAGTTACTTCAAAAACTAAGGGAGAAAGACAACAATGGTTAACTACTATGTAAACTCTCTCCCTATGTGAATAGTAACCACTTGTGTGTGTTATGTGAGATGCAGTAGGGTGTATTAGTTACGTGAACGTGTGGTGTGTTTAAGTGAGAGAGAGTTGTGTGATGAAAATGCTCATGAATGGCATTTTCTCATAGCCTTACTATAATACATAATCATAGTCACCATTGTCTCCAAATTTCACCCTTTAACAAACTTTAGTGTATATAAATAAAGAGCCAAAAAGGAGATTTAACCAATCAATGAAATTGTTCACTCAAATAAGTTTACTCATCATAACTTATGAGATGAATATAAGCCTTCACTAGCTAGTATCATATATACAATAAAGGCAATATGTGTCCAATTACAATGAATCAACATTGAAATTCAAGTTTTTTCATTGTGTGATATTCATCCTAGATTTATCTCTTAACACCCTTATTAGTGAACCTCAAATAACGTTGATGCTTGATATTTATTCATTATAGTGGGAAGCGTGTTAATAACATGAATTATCTTAATTGTCAAAATATGCACTTAATGAGTTGTCTAAATTAAAGAAATTTTTTGTTATTTTGAACTAATTTTTGAATTGACCTTCAATATCTTAATAAATTTGAAAAAAAGTGTGTGCATGAGAGATTTGTATCTAATTCATCACGTCCACTAGTTTTGTTTGTTATTGTCATAAAAGAACAATAGTGGAACTTGATGCAGATCTGAAGACGACGTTAGCGATATCATATGGATTCTAACCCAACCAAAAGTTTGGGCTTTAATTGCATAAACAATTCATCTCTCTTTTTCAGGTAGCAATCCATGACATTACAGTGCAGTCTTGAAGATTACAAGCTGTCCTCCTGCAACCGTCTTCTGAGGACCACAGGATCATATTACTCATATTACTTTTTCGGGAATAAGCAGTGATGGCAGGTTTTGGGCTCTCTCTTTTTGGTATTGGATTTTTCTTCCAAGACCGGAAGAAAGGTGTTCTTTATTCAACCACTTTAGTGATAAAATCTATTGTATAATTTATAACTTACGTTGTCCAACCTCTCTAAGTTACACAAATCAACCATGCACATTTTCATCACAATTTTATTATTGTAAACTATTTTGTATTGTCAATTTATTAATATATTACACTTTTTATAAGTAAATGTATTTACTTTTCTAATAAGTTAGTTTTGTTTCAAGTTGGCACATAAAATAAGTCTTTGTAAGAATCTTTCTCTACACATGAGATGAATGAGAATATTAAAGTTTGATATGTTTCTTATATTATCAATATATTAACATGTCATACTCGTTATATAAGAATATATGTTTTTTCATACAAATTAATTTTAAAGAAAAACGTAAGACAATTAATATGATGTCAAAACCCAAAATCTCAAAAAATGTTAAATGTATTTTTCCATATTCAAGATAAAATAATGTGTTCAAATTTAAAATATTTTCTATATAATCAATCTAGTGTTTTTTACATACCTTATATGTAAAAATCTTTTATTTCTTATAAACTAATTTTATAAAAAAAAAATAACACAGCACGTGAGAGACGCAATAGGAACTTATCACCACTTGTGTTAGGACAATTCACACGAGGGGAATACAAAAAAGGAAGGGAGCCGTGATGGCATGCACTAATCACAAAAAGTCTCCAATCTTAAAGAAAAATAGTGACAATTTTGACTTTTGCTCCCTATTTCAATGGAACCAAGGGAAGTTGTTCTCGTTTTCTGTGTCAGAGCAAAAGAAGCAAGGTTACAACTTGATGAAACTATCCTCAAAGCTCAAGGAAATGTAGGACAGTCGCTTACCCCTAACATTCGTTTTCAACTTGTTTTCTGCTACTTGTGATAAGGTCTTCTTCCCCCACTTGTCTGAAATGACTACAAATGTGTTATATCAAGGTGTCGGCATGGTCATTAACTAAAAGATTTGAGGGGGGTCGAAATGGCCTGTCACTTCGCCGCTCTACAGCTTCACTCAGCTTTTCGAACAATTCCTGCCATACAAATTAGCCCCCTCGACCCTAGTCCCCTTTCATACAATCTAGCTGATCAGGAACACTCTCCAACTCTTCCGAAATTACAAGATTAACGGTTTCTCGACCTTTTGGTTTAAGTTTGACGTAAGCCCAAAACCGTTCTAAAGGTACATGAAAAAAAAAATAATCCCAAACTGTTTTAAAGATTATAGATTAACAATAATCTAATAATTATTAAGTCACTTAATTAACTAGTTTAGTAATAAGCAGTGTCATGGCTCAAGAGTAGAGTGGATAATCGACACCTCTTAGAAACTAAATATAGTTTTTTTTTTTTTTCCACCCAAATCCATTTTTACACTTCCACTCAAGAGATACAGTACAAATCAATTATTTAATATCATATAATAAATAATTCTACGAAAAAATCATTGCTACCAGTACTGCTTTCTCGACATAACATGTTTTGCGTAACGTGGGGGGCTGAGGTGGTATAGAAAAAAAAAAAAAAATGTCAAACAAACCCGTCATAGGTTTACCGATTTCAATGGTAGATTGGACTATAACAAAAAGATATTCAAGGAGACCCAACCGTTGGACCAAGGCTCTCTTTGCTGTTGAAAAAGAAGCCATAAATTAATGGCAGTAAAACAGACCAATCGCAAACTACCAAGTGGAGACGAGGATTTCCACTGGTTTTCTCCTCAGCAGAACCCTTGCATGGCCGGCCCCATCAATGACCAACTAAAGTATTTCAATAAATGAGGACGATGAACAAAAGGCGAACCGCAGCCACTAGTATCCGTTGATTGGTGCAGATGCTTCATGCAATGTTACCCGCCTTTTCGTGAATAAAGCATCACAAGATTCATGGCAAATACGATACAATAGACACCGGCAAGGGAAGAGGAACACCTTCTCAAATAACTTAATCAAGAATAACACAAGAAAAATCATACTCTCTATCCCTCCTGAAGTTCCATCCATGCCCAGAGAATTCCTTCAAATCGCATCAACATAATCTTCCTCTACCCATTATATACAGTTTCAATGTCAACTAGTTCATGCTGAAACTTATCACCTTTAAAATTACAAAAATAACTTGCTCTCAAAAGTACTTATCCTATAAATGTATTGCCTCAATCCAACAATCTCCAGGATATCCATGATGTTTTGGACTTCAGAGTTGCAGGTACTCATTACTTTATGGACATAACAGTTTCTCCTCCTACTTAATGTTATCAGCTTGTGTTACATGCAAAAGGAATGGGCATAACATTCACACACGCACTATTCATGGGAAAGGTATGCAAGGAGACCTCGACTCCCATCAAATTCACTTTCCTTCAAAAGAAATTGTCCTATTCAAAGATAAATGATCAGTCTCAAATACATCTATAAGGCAACCATCTGACGCAACACATAGGCCTAACCAAAACTAGTTGACAAGAAAAGCCATAACCCCTCACCCAACCATATGATCACAACACTAGAGATATAATCATAGCAGTACCCAGCTCACTAGAAGGGCATTATGAAAGCTGGATGAGATTTGGGAAGCCAACAGTTGAACCCTAACAAACGAACGTTTCCTCCTACTCAAAAGCAAGAAAAGAAATGTCCCCATCTTCTCCTAGCAGTTCCCCTGCAAGTTGATGACAACTGCAAATGTTCTTTTTTGAAACAGAAGCAGCCATGACAACCTGGGATAACAGATAATATAGAAAACTTGCCGTAAACCCAGAACCAAGAATAGTCCAAGAACACCACTGCCACAAATGCAGATAGCAGTATCATTGCATGTAACATGGAGAAACACTTGGTTAGCAAGACTAAGAATAATTAGAAACCCCGACTCCCTCTCTTCCAGTGCTCCCTGTGAGACAATAATTACAGCAAATATTCTTTGCAATGGCTAGAATAATAGTATTAGTTCAGCAGCCTATTCCAGCAAAAAAACCGTCAAGAAGACCATTGGAACAGTTACCTAAATGCTTAAGGACAATTTAGGAGAAGGCCCCCTCGCCCCAGTTTAGGAGCCCTTCTCTCTTGATCCTTTCTTCCTTCTTGGTACATGGCTTCAATAATTACTATAAACAGTGCCTTACCAAGAAATAACCATTCTTCACGGAAATTTCAGAAAGTTCAAATAAAACTTACAACTAGTTTACCACTGTCAAGCTAAACAGAGCTGAATATAGGTAAAAACCATCATCTAAATGCAAGACCAGCTCGTTATGGTAACTGACTAAAATAAGGTTTCACAAACAAGATATCTGACGCCCTCATCAGCAGTGTGTAGCTAATATGATCACTTGAAAAATGTAGTCAACACATGAAATGCAGATTTCTAAAATATGTCTGACTCCCTGAACACTACAAATGTGCATGAAAATTGGGAAGGTTAAGGAATAAGTATGTGGATAACACATAAATGGAAGTGTGCACCATTATCTCAGGCGTGGATAACACGTAAATGGAAGTGTGCACCATTATCTCAAGCATTTTGCACTATGAGGCGAAATAGACAAACCCAAACTGACTTCCGTTACTCAAGTAAGGTTGTGACTTCTGTGTTTCCCAGAAGTCACAACCTAACTAGGCCCTTGCTATACTTGCGTGCTTCCTCCTTCATGACTAGAACTCACGCTAATCCCCAAAGAAAAAGAGAATGGAGACACCACAAAGCTTCGAAAAAACACCTCAAGAATAAAAGTTGCATTCGTGTTAACCTGATTGGTCCCAGCAGATAAAGGGATGACAAAAACAACCAATAGGTGGCTACTGCAGACATCACATCCAAGAAGTTGACGTCTATGCCTATGAAGGTGAAGAGAGATGTGATAGCTACGTCAAACCTATAACTTTTACGTGACAATCAAACAGGGTTAGAGTAAAAAGAGAAATATGAATATATCCGAGATTGACTTGCCTACTTTCACTGTAACTCCACATTAAAAGATAATCTCACAACTCCAAATTGAATACTCAAAAAGTTGGAAGAAACTGAAGGCATATAATCAACTCGTAAGCAAAGTATGAGGCACTCTTGCAACCGGATCGAACAACAAATTAAACCGATCGATCCCAGCAGATAAAGGCATGACAAAAACAACAAATAGGTGGCTACTGCGCACATCACGTCCAAGAAATTGACGTCTATGTCTATGAAGGTGAAGAGAGATGCGATAGCTTCGTAAACATATAACTTTTGACAATCAAAACAGGGTTAGAGTAAAAAGAGAAATATGAATCCTCCGAGATTGACTTGCCTACTTTCACTGTAACTCCAAGTTAAGAAGATAATCTTACGACTCCAAATTGAACACTCAAAAAATTGGAAGCTTAAGGCATATAAACAACTCGCAGGCACAGTTTGAGGCACTCTTCCTCTCGGATCGATCAATAAATGAGATAGGCAAGAGGGGCGAACTCATTCGGTTAATTAGCTATCCCAGGGCCTGCCCATGAGCCGGAATCAATAGTCAATTTGTACACAGTATCTGGAAGTAGGCTTACGCTTTGACCCCGAGAAAAAATCAATCTAACATCCGAAGGACCTAATTTTCTTACCTATTCTTTCTTCCCGCAATTTTTTCCTGAAACAAAACGACAAAAGAAAAGAAACGAAAAAAAAAATCTTGCCCTGAAGATAAATACTTGATGGTGAACCAAAACACATACACTTGCAGTGGAATTCTCAATGAACAAATATAAAATGAAGGAAAATGATTAAAAGAAACAATTTTTGCCCGAGAGGTTGCAGAGAAATTGAAGTCCTCAATCAAGAAAACCTGTCCGCCGCCACACCGCATTCCGAACCTGGCGAAGATCTCTTCCTTTGAGCGTCCTGCCGGCGCCTTCAAGCACCGAGCAAGCTAGCATTGGCGACTGTGCTCTAGCCACAATCTCGTGCGGCGGCAACCACTCGCCGTCGCCGGCGTCGTCATCGTCAAGCTCCTCGAAGTCGGCGTGCCTCCGCATCACAGTCGACAGAATCGGCACGTTCACCGGCGCCGACTGATATCTCACCGAAGAAGGCAGCCCCAATCGCTCCTGCGGCGGCTTTGGGATCGCCGGGATTACGCGGGAGGACGACGTGGATGAGGACGAAGACGACGACAACGAAGCCTTGTGGTATAAATTCGAAACGTTTCGGATGTTCGGAGGTGTTTCGTTCTCAGGCAGCGCCGCCAGAATTCCGAAACTTTCCACCTGCGAGAAACTCTTGATGTGGGGGTGAGGGTTGTGGCGAGGAGTGGAGGAGGCGGACGACGGAGGGGTGGAGTGGCTCTGGTTCTGGTGTTGGCTACTGTAGTCGGCTTCGGCATACTCGCCGGTCCAAAACACGTCGTGCTCGTTGAGCTCGACGCCGGCATCTGCCGTGGAGGCGGTGGACGATGACGAGCTAGGGTTTTCGTGTGGCCCGGAGGGAAACGCGCTGAGGAAGCGGTCACTGGCTGCGGATTTCCTAGGTCGGAACCGGGTGGGGCCGTTGAGGTCCATGTGGATCGTCCGGCTTCAGCCAACGGTGGTGTTCGTGTGGAATTGAAGCGTCCACGGTGATAGACTCGAGACAGAAATGCAAGGAGCCGAGGGCTACATTCGGTATTCCGTACTAATCCTCTGCATCTCTCGTAAAGTCTATTCAAAACCAGAACCGTCGATTATATAGATGCAGCGTTGGCGTTCCCCGAAAATCCTTCAACCAACGGCCCTCACTCCCGCACGCACAAAATACAACCGCAGGGGATGGGAGAGCGAGTGACGTGTCAAAAATCTGGCAATTGGGCTGGTGGAGTAAGCAATGACATAAACGTGGACTAACGATACAGACGAGAAAGCTCCGGGTGGGACCCGGAGAGAATCTAGATTCCTTATGCCTGATGCAAAACCAATACCAATACGACGAGTCGCACACTTGATTACAATCATCCAGTTCATATCCCAACTGCAGTGTCTGCTTCGCTGGAACTTCCAATAATTTTTATCGCTGGAACTTCCAATAATTTTTATCGCTGGAACATAAACAAACCGAAGGAAACCATATGTCGTTTTCAAAACTCTGTGGACTCAAGAGGAGGACAAGACGGTGGTTTGGACGAATTATGGAAGACAGCACATAGGTGATTGCCTCCAGCAAGTAAACTACACTTGTGGAGAGATCTGGTAACACGTGAATTTGAAATGATACATCCAAAAATCAAACGACGACGCAATGGTCCGTGATAGACCAATAATTTAGAAAAAAAATGTTGAATCATGTATGTCTTTAAATATAATATCAAATTTTATGCTTGAAGTGAAACATTTTATTAATTGTAGATTGGATTGTTGTTAAAAGTGCTTTCTCTATTTGATATTTTATTCTTTAAATATATATATGTTTCTATATTTTGTAGGAATTAATTCATCTCTAACAAAACAAGTAACTCAGGACATTAAGAACAAGAAATGAACAAAATTAAGAATGAAAAACACACACTATTCTTAGCATTCATAGTGAAGATCTATACAGAGGATTTTGATTTTCTAATTAAGATTATATTTTTTATTTTCTCTCTATATGCATTTATTCAATAAGTTTTTATAACCAAAATGAAATTTTAAAAATATCTTTGTTTGAGAGAGTTTCTATGTTTTTATTCAAGTTAGAAGACCAATGAACTTCATATCTCTTCTACTATTTATAAAATTCATATGGTGCAATACATAGAACTAGGAAATAGAACATAATTTGTTCTTTATGTACTATGTTAATAAGTCTAACTTGTCATAAACATATATAATAAGTAATAGATTACACCAACCAATCTATATTTAACAATTATGAATCCATATGCTTCGCTTGATTTGAAAATCACGAATCCATTCATACAAGTGCATACTAATGAGTTTTACAAAAGCTTATTAATATTGACTTGCATTAGTGAGCCCATAAGTATTGGGTTAACATGTTTTACAAGCTACTCTTAAAGAAAGAAAGGTATTATTATAACAAAGATCCTAGAATAAATTGAAAATATTTAATACTATTTTAATCAAATAGGTTTTAGCAAGATTAGGGTTATGTATAATGTGAATGAGTTATTATTGTGTGTACTGTATTAACTAAGAGTCAAAAGGAAAACATGGAACTTCGAGGGCCTCAATTCAGGGAATGCCAAAAGGTGAGGCCCTATTTTAGAATAAAGTAAACTACAGGGACCTACACATCAATTCGAGAAAAAAAGATTCCCGAGCCCTTAAAACCCTAATTCCTGCACTCTCATATAAAGAGAAGCTTTCGTCTCGGAGCCAAGGCCGCACTTACTAAGCCTAGTAATCTCCCCCGGCCGGTCTCTCATCTCCTCGGAGCAGCCATGGTAAGTAAACGAATTGAATCACTAGTCTTTTCAAAACACCCACGCCTAATTTTTCTGTTTGTTCCCTGTTTCGTTGCCGAGAAAGGGTAGTAGCAGTAATGGGAAAAGTGGGAGTTTTTGTGTCAGTTTAAATGCTGAGAAAGGTCAGAGTAAAATGGCATTTTTTTTTTGGCTATCTTATTGTGCTGTTCGAGTTCTTTTAGTCTGGAATAAAACTTTGAAAACATTGAGAAAAGCGGAAGGCTTGTGTTAGATTTCGTTATCTGTTACTATAATAGTTGAAGGGAATTACATCTAGTGTAAGAAGTCTTGCAATGCCTAGCTGATGCTTTAGACTGCAAGAAGGATCTAATTTCTTTGTACAAGCAGTTTTATCTTTTGTGGAGGGAAAGTATGCGGAATCGTAGCTGCATTGGAAATAGTGTTATACTACTGGTGATGGGATCATTCTATTAGCTTTGTCACTCTGTCGGGACAGTTATGTAAAAGGTGTCCGTCGTATCGGCACAATTCCTTACATTCACAATAAACGATCTTCGGCACTAATTGGCCTTAGTTAAACTTTGCAGAAGGACGTGCAAAGTTTATAGAGCTTTCATAACTAATGAGTAACTTCCATCTGCGTGTAGTTTCGGGTGATGGGTTGGTCAGGAAACTTTTAAGCTTTACAAATTGTGACAGTGGTGTCCTTTTTTATTTTTGAGTGGAATTTTAGACTTTTTCTCACTAGTGTTGTCGGATGGAAAGCTATATGAAGCACTTCTAGTCCAGGGCTATCAAAGCCAGGCGTTTCTTCATTCATAGTACATTACGATTCTAGTCGTGCCTATACAAATTGTTTTTTCTTTTTTCGTCCTGAGGTCTCTTCTTTTGCAGGGGAAAAAAAGAAACCTTTTCTTAGTTAAAGGATTTCATTTGTGGCTGTATAAAGTCTTGATCTTAGAAACATGATGTTTGATTATAAGTTATCTTCTAAACTTTTGGTGGGATTACTCAGTCGAGGCGGAAGCAAAGGGAACCAAAGGAAGAAAATGTGACCCTTGGGCCTGCTACACGAGAAGGGGAACAAGTTTTCGGTGTGGCTCACATTTTTGCATCCTTTAATGATACATTCATCGTAAGTGTCATTATTCAATTGTATAAAGCAACTATTTTTTTTTCTTCCAATTGTAGATGTTTGATTCTGAACTTAAATCATCTTATTGCTTTTAAAATACAGCATGTGACTGATTTATCTGGAAGAGAAACCCTTGTCCGCATCACTGGTATGTACTGCCTTATCTGTCATTGTTCACTTTGTTCTGAAATTTCGTTCTTGGATAGTATTTTTGGTGCAATTGCTTGATAAAGTTTCCACTTTTTAACTTCACTTTCTATTTTATTTTATTTTTTGGTTTCTGTATTCTTGCTCTTTAGATTGTTACATTTTGTGTTAATGCTGATGAAATTTATAATTATGGTACACTTTTCATTATGAACTATCCCATTTAATTACATATTCATTCTGCCCTGGCCATAGTATGCCACGGTTACTACATTATTTTTGTTTCATACTTGGTAGACAAGGAATCACTTTGGGCAAAATGAGTTAAGGGGAAAAAGAGAGAGGAAAAGAGGATGAGGATATAATTTTGGAGCTTGTGGATGAACAGTTACTCCTGCCTATTGGTGCATATTTCTAGTTGGTACTTTGCGGAACAGAAAAGTTGGGTTTGTGTCATCTTTCTTGTATATGCCTCATGTGCATGATTGGACTGTGCTTCTCTAAGTTTTGTCTTCAGTTGATTTTAGCACATCAGAAAATGTGTCTATATTTACATCTGAATTGTTGCCATGTTTGTTGATTTTACTTGCGTTTTAAATCTCTGTAGAGAAAACAAATTGATCATTGTCTTTGTGTGAATTTTTTTGTCCTGTACAATTCTAATATGATGTTTGTGTAGAGTTGTAAGTCATCATTATGGACTCCATGAAGGGTGTAAATGAATGTTTCTGCAAAATGTAGGTGGTATGAAGGTAAAGGCTGATAGAGATGAGTCATCACCATATGCGGCCATGCTTGCAGCTCAAGATGTATCCCAGAGATGCAAGGTTTCATTCTCTTCCTTTCCTTTTCTTCCGTTTATTTCTTGTGACTGATTATTGATTTGAGCCTTGCTAAAATTGCTTTTCAATATGGAATTTGCCAATTTGACCAATTGTCATTCAATCTTAAACAGGAACTTGGCATTACTGCTCTTCATATCAAGCTTCGTGCTACTGGAGGAAATAAAACCAAGACTCCAGGTCCTGGTGCTCAGTCTGCACTTCGTGCCCTTGCTCGTTCTGGAATGAAGATTGGTCGCATTGGTAAGGTTTACTTGGGCTTCATTCTTCTTGCATGCTTTGTATATTGTATTGCGTGGTGAAGACAGAGATGCCTTGAGTAGGGTCTATCACGTATAAAAATGTCGGAGAAACGATTTTGGTGTAGAATGAAGTCCTTTGGTTATCTATAATTAGGAGCTGTTATCATTTGTCCAGTTTGCCACTTCTATGTTTATCTGGACAGATGCAGACATGTACTTCCAATATCCATCTTCGTCATAAAAGGCAAACAACTCTAGAACAATAAGTTTCTTTTTTAAGGGAGAATGTGGCCTTGAATCTTGCTTGGTTTGTTATGTTCAGAGGATGTGACTCCAATCCCCAGTGACAGCACAAGAAGGAAGGGTGGTAGAAGAGGGAGAAGACTGTAGACTCGAAGCCGGACACAATCATCCTGCTATTCAGCTCTGGTGCTGTTGATGCAGTTGCTTGGTTATCCTGGGAGGTTTATTAGTTGGATGTTTTTGAGTTTTTGGCAACGGTTGACCCTTGCTTTACATCAAGCGTAGTGTACAATCAGAAGGTGTGAGATAATTTATGGCATTTATGTTCCCACAAATGAATTTGATTACTAGTCTTGCTCCTTGTGAGTTCTTTAAAAATTAATTTAGGTATCGGTCATTAATGATGCCCCACACCCATGGTGAGGGTAGAAAGTCGCAATACTTGATTCAGAGCCTTAAGTAATGCAATTCTAGGTCCAAAGAGAAGTTTTATGTTTGAGCTTGGATGGTTATTTTATGATGCCGTCTCATTTCTGTTACATAACATACAAGTACAATAATTTACTTGGTGCTGTTTTAATTTTAGTATCTTGTGTGGAACTATTGTAAATTCAGAGTTGACATTTGAGGTGAGGCTTTGTCAGTTGCATGCGTAGCTGAAAGTGTTCCCCATTTTGAGGGAATAATGGACTGAATGCCGATTTGGGCTCTTCACCATTCGGATCATAGACAGTCTTTTATGCACTCCAATGACTTGTATGAAAGTTGGATGATTTGATCATATAAAAGGGTTTGACTATTCTTCTTATTGGGTTGACTTTTTGGGACGAGAGCTAAACTATGACCTGATCGTTGCAGCCCCTAAGGATGTACAGTGAGCTTTACTAGTGTCGATGGTAATGTAGATTTGGGTGGGGAGAATGTAACAGACTTTAAGTTACTCTATGAGGCAAGCGGGATGAGTATAAAAGGTTCTGACAACTCATTAAGTTAGGATTTGATGCTATAGGATGAAAGCAATTAACAAGGAGTAATAGAAGGGTTTAGAGAAATTGTCCGCAAATTAGAAAAGCCTGGGCAAAATAGGTTTGAGAGGTTTTTGTCTGAGTCACTCTACGAAGGCTCAGCCCTGGTCTCCCAATTGCCGATTCATATATTTGCAACTCTTGGAAGGTCATCCGTAGTCCCAGAACAAAAAAGAGTAGAACACTTTACATCTACCGTAACTCCGCACTTTAATTGTGAGATGAAAGCATCTTATTTACATAGCATGGATGATACTTTAACATCGAATCATGTCAATCATGCATATCTATTTGTATGAGTACTCTTACAAAGTGTGTTTTAAAGCATCAACATTAGGTGAAAAAAGTTGCGACAAAAAAATGTAAGATTGCGAAGAATTAGGGCATGCCTTATTGGATGTTTAAGCTTATTTAACTTTGTGTTGACAAAGGTGAACATACTTTCTCACCTAAAAAATAATGGCGATTATTCAAATGAATAGAATAAGAGCAAGAAACAGCAAAGGACAACAAACTATCAACAGATAGCTATTATTGGTATTGAATACTATCTTTAAGACTTAGATGCAAGACCAGCCTTAAGTCGTCGAATGGTGGGAACATCGGTCTTGAAGGACGAAGCCAAGACACTATCGTCAATGCCAGTGGAGAATAAAGTTTTGGGAAGCGAAACAGTTCTAGGATTTGCGCTTCCAAACACTGATTGCTAGGGCTGGTTCTTTCATGTCAGGGTTGAACTGGTAATGCACAAGTCCCTTAGGGAACACAAACAAAGCAGCCACTTGTAAGGTTTGAGTAAACAACTTGTTGGTCGTATCAACAAAACCCACTTCAAGGCTACCACTAATCAGGAAAAGGAGTCCAGTAGCGCCAAGACGGGCGTGGAGTGGGCTAGAGGAGTTTGGTGGGAATTCAAGGCCGAAAAGAGAAACACTTTGCCCATTGAGAGCCGGGAATTCAGCCAAGCTTACGTCAGAGACATTAAAGGCTGTTGGGGGGTCTACGTTAACAAGGAAACGTAGACCAGTGAATGTGAAGAAATTACCGTCGACCGTGGCATTTTTGGGGGCTATGAAGTTGGAGAGGATGTCAGGATCTGTGGCTATTGCTATTTGGATGATGACGAATGAAGAAATTAGTAGTGAGAAAAGTTTCATGTTGAGAGTTTTAAAGGCCATGGAAGAGAGCCGAGTTACTGTAAAGGGTAAAGGTGATATAGTGCAATGAGGTGCTTGGGCTTATGAGAAAGACCCTCCTTACAAGGTGTTAACCATATAGGAGTTCAAGAGAAGGAATGACAATAGGGTTTTTGCTCACCATTCGATGACAACCAAAGACGAAATCTACTAAGTCATTCTTCTTGTATTTGCAGCTGTTAGACGTTTTGTCATTTGGGTTTCTGATGTTACAAGACACGACAAAGTGCAAGTTTTGTTACTATTGGCTTGTTTGGTAGCCACGATGGTTGTTGTCATGGACTTCCCCTCCATTAAGTTTTGTTACTATTAGCTTGTTTGGTAGCCATTAAGCATGTTGTCATAGACTTCCCTTTCATTGGGAAGATAAGCAAGAGTTATTGGTCATGTAAGTGGGCTTCTTTGTTTCTTCCATTAAATTGATCTTTTGGGATGGAATCTAAGCCAATGAATATACTTCTTGAAAGTTGGGAGTTGAGTACTGATCTTGGTATCATCATTTATCTAAGCTTTCATTTTTCTTTGGCAGCAACATGCTCGAAATGTGCTCATGGAAGAGCTACTTATTTTCAATTTCAGACGAGATCGGTTGATAAGCCAGCAATGAAATTTTATACGTGCCTGAACAAGACATGTAGAAACAAATGGCGTGACGATTAAATGCTTTGTTATGCACATATTTTCTTCTTTCCAACCACGTTGTATAGGGAGATTTTACGTATTTGAAGTTCAGTTTCTTTTTAAGCTCTCTTAGTTATCACATCTATTTACCTTTTCTTTTGTCATAGTGCAAAAAAATTATTAAGTGCTCACATCTATTAAATGCTTAACAATTTTTCTTTTTTTAAAGGATTTTTGGCCGACTCCTGTGATTCTGACATGTGCAGTGCTATGATAAAGGATGAAGGAATCAGGGATGATTATTAATATAGGTAATTTACATTTACTTGTGAACTATGTTTAAAATAGCAAAGTAAACCCCAAGGTACAAGAATTTAACCCAAGTACCACGACTCCCAACCAAGGCAAAAAGTAAAAAAGAAGAAGAAAAGAGAGCCGTTTCCAATTGACAAATCACAAGCCACCTGCTGAACAGAAATTTCAAAGGACTTTATAGCTAACCAGAAACAACTAGGAAAGAAGAAAAAAGGGAGGCTCTTCTACATGCTTTGAATCAATGGAAAGCCAGCCTTTTCTTTGCTAACTATCGCCTTTTGCTAGCCTCCAATGCTACTTCCCTCATCCTAGATAGTTCCTTAAACCAATGCTGATACTGTGACTCGATTAAATCGAGTTTGGTCCTTAGCTCGTCATCTATATCGTTGTTATGGGCTTAATGTAGGCCCAAGCTATAGGTCGGTCCAGCCCATATTATCCTTTTCACATTTTGCTGGATGTATTGGATTATGAGATTTTTGATGAATAAAAACTTGGAATTTATCCATGGAGGTGGCGTCTCCCTCTAATGAGACTAGAGGTGCTGTGTCTCTCTCTAACGAGATTGGTAACAATCATAGTTTGCTAGCAACAAGAAAGGATAGCTACTTTTCAAAATCATATCATTTGATTTTCCACTTAGAATAGGTAGCATGTTCTTTGCAAATTCGTTCATAATGCATTCTGCTACCACCATCATAATACGTATCCCGAAGCTCTAGTTTGGATAAGGATCTGCTTAACCCTTCGAAGCTTCCTCCGATATGGCAATCAACAAATCGGAAGCCTTTTTAATTTTTGGTCAAGGCATCTTGACTAGTATCTTTGACGCAAGCAATGCTTGAGAATGTTGATCTTCAATGACCACATTATGACCAATTGTCATTCAATCTCAAATAGGAACTTGACATTACTTCTCTTCATATCAGGATTCGTGCCACTGGAGAAAATAAAACCAAGACTCCAGGTCTTGGTGCTCAATCTGCACTTCGTGGCCTTGCTTCTTCTGGAATGAAGACTCGTCGCATTGGTAAGGCCCACTTGGGCTTAATTCTTCTTGCTTTCTTTGTCTATTGTATTGCGTGGTGAAGATATAGATGCCTTGAGTAGGCTCTATCATGTAAAAAAATGTCAGAGAAACGATTTTGGTGTAGAATGAAGTCCTTTGGTTGTCTATAATTAGGACCTATTCTCATTTGCCCAGTTTGCTACTTCTATGTTTATCTGGATATATTTTTTAGTCATCACTGTAGAACAATATGTTCCTTATTTGAAGAAGAATGTGGCCTTGAATCTTGCTTGGTTTCTTATGTTCAGAGGATGTGACTTCAATCCCTAGTGACAACACACGAAGGAAGGGTGGTAGAAAAGGGAGAAGACTGTGGACTTGAAGTCGAAAAAAATATCCTGCTATTCAGCTCTGTTGCTGTTGATGCAGTTGCTTGGTTATCCTGGGAGGCTTATTAGTTGGATATTTTTGTAGTTTTTGGCAATGGTTGACCCTTGCTTTACATCAAGCGTAGTGTTCAACCAGAAGGTGTGAGATAATTTATGGCATTTATGTTCCCACAAATGAATTTGATTTCTAGTCATGCTCCTTGTGAGTTCTTTAAAAATTAATATAGGTATATGCCATTAATGACGCCCTATACCCATGTTGAGTGTAGAAAGTTGTAAGTGTTCTGCAATACTTGATTTAGTAGCCATAAGTAATGCAATTCTAGGTTCAAAAAGAAGTTTTATTTCTGAGCTTGGATGGTTATTCTCATTTCAGTCACATAACATACGAGTACAATAATTTACTTGGTGCTGTTTTAATTTTAGTATCTTGTGTTGGATATGAATTAATCCAATACAGGGGGGTTAGATTGGGTTATTTTAATTTTTTTTATAGTTACTAAAAAATAAATAACTTAACAATATACAAAGAACAGTTTAGGTGGTTTGGCCTCCCTCTGGACCTATTTCCACCCCTTTTTACTAATAGTAAGAAAGTCCTTTTACTACATTATAAGAGTTATATTCCCACAATTTAATACACCTTGATCTTTTGTTCATCAAACACAAAGATCTACAATCCACTCTATAAACAAAAAGCCCAACTTGGCTTTTGACAAGAAAACAATTTGATTGAGACCGTGCACAGTCTAACACACCAACAAAAAATAAACTTACAACTTACTATTACAAAGCAAACATAAAGCCATAAGGCTTAATATTAGAATTTTTACAATCATATGTTTCTTTTCCTTTTGCAAAGAGTAGTCTTGATTCAAATCAATGTGTCTTTTGTATGTTGCTTAGGTTTAGTCCTTCAAAAACAATTAAGCAAACAACTTAGAGTAGTAGGATTAGTAGGATAGTGACAATCTTAATAAGACACAATTAAATATATTAAGAGCAAGTTGACAATATAATTAGATGATTTCATAACCAACCAATACGAAATGATTTGGAAATAGTCACTATAATTAGGCTTGACTTGATTCATAATAGTAACAAGCTTAAAAGGGACACATGGCTAAACTATGTTAAGAGCAAGTTAAGAATATAATCAAATAATCTCAATCAACAAACAATCTAGAATGCTTTTGAAAGAATCACTATAATAAAGCTTAACTTGCACAATTATAAAATGAAATGATCAAGCAATCTCAAAAACAAAAAGAGGTTACCTAGTAGCTCATGTTATAACATAATGAGGACTATTTAGTAGGGTTTATCACATGAGAGTATGATTGATGCTTTTTCAAAATTGTGTGTCCAAAATGAAACCCTACCTTTTATTATATAATCTCTCAAGTCAAAATAATTTAGGGCAATAGAAATCTTACCATTTAGCTATAAAAGCCCCTTGATTTTCTCTTAAAGATCTTTCATGTCAGTCATATTTAGCTTTCAAAAAATATTTGCATGTCTCGAAATAGAAAGGAAGGATAATGCAACTATGAATCTCATGTAGAGAAAGATAGAGAGAAAGTATATGGGGTGTGCCCTTTTTGCTCTAATGCCTTTAACATATATGTATTAACCATTTTTCCAAGTGAAATGCACCATTTCATTTAGGTATAGGGTCCAACCGTATAATGAAGCAAGGTTAACATAATTTCATTTTCCTTTTGTTTTGTTTTTCTTTCTTTTTGTATTCTAGAATAAGAGTTATGTTTTTCCTTTTACTTTGATTCTTTAATTCTTTCATGCTATGCAATGATCATAATCGGTAATTCAATACAAACAACTAGTAATTTCCAAAGATGGTCATCAAATTTTGAATTTATTTGAAAAATCCTATCTTAGGTAGTAATGAACAAAGATAAGTTCTCACAAGGATTTCACATTTCAATTTAAATTTTGAAATCCATATAAACACTGCTAGCACATGAATTTTAAACTAAAGTGTTTGTAGCCAAAAACTTAGACATGACATTCTAAGGAACAAAAGAATTTTGGTAGGTGGGAATTTTTCTTTGCAAATAATCATCATCTTGATTATTTGTTTGACATATGTTCCACATTTATATTGGCACAAGAAATATTTAAATAATATATATATTATCGTATATATATATGAAATATATTCATATATTGTCAACATCTTGTGTGAGAGTATTGTAAATATAAAGTTCACATTTAATGTGAGACTTTTTCAGTGTTGCATGTGGAGCCAAAAGTGTCCTTTTGTTTTTTTTTTTTTTTGGTTTTGTAATAGCTAGGAAGATACTTGAAAAATAATCTTCCAGAGGAATTTTGAGGGACTATTAGGTTGAATGCCCATTTGGGCTCTTTACCATTTTGGATCATATAAGATATATATATGTCTTGTTTAGAAGTGGTAGTCCTTTTTACACTCCAATCACTTGTATGTAAAAGACTTCATTCTTTTTATCAAAAAAACCAAGTTGTATGGTTTGTTTATATAAAAGGGTTTGACTATTCCTTTCATTAGGCTAACTTTTTGAGATGACATTTAGGCTTGTGACATGATATTAAAGTCAAATCATAACTTGACTTGGTGGACCTGATCTAGTTGTACTTGTGATTGCTATTTGTATTGTGGGATAGGCAATGAGCCCCATTCACATTGATTGGTATCCCTTATTGTAAGGTAGGCAATGGGCCCCACTCCTAAGTGAATGTATGAACTTCATTCTCTCATATCAAAATGCAAACGAGATGAATATAAATCTTTCATTGGATGGCTTAATGGTAAGTTAGTATGGCTACCAATCACTAAGCTAGGTTTGATACCATAAGACAAAGGCAATTAACTAAGTGATCTATCACTTAAAAAGGGGTTAGAGAATTGTTAGTAAATTATTTTACAAGAGCTGCAAAATAACTTAACTATTTTTATTTCAATTACTCTACAAGGGCTCAGCCTAAGTCTCCTATTGCTAGTCCATATATTTGTAACTCTTGTAAGGTCATCCTTAGTCCTATAACAAAAAGCACTAGAACACTCTACATCCACCTTAACTTTGCATTTCAACTATGAGAGGAAAGCATCTTATTTACATAGCATGGATGATACTTTAACATCGAATCATGTAAATCACGCATTTGCATGGGTACTCTCACAAATTATCTTGCAGTATCAACATCATGTGAAAGAAGTTGCAATAAAAAAAATGTAAGGTTACAAAGGATTAAGGCATGCTTTGTTGGGTGTTTAAGCTTATATAACTTTATGTTTTGACAAAGGTGAACATTCATTCCCACCTAAAAAATAATGGCAACTATTCAAATGATAGAATAAGAGCAAGGAGCATCAAAAAATAATAAGCTATTAACAAATAGCTATTATTGGTAATGAATACTATCTTTAAGACTTGGATGCAAGACCAGCCTTAAGTTGTTGAATGGTGGCAACATTGGTCTTGAAGGATAAAGCCAAAACACTGTCATCAATCCTAGTGGAGAATAAAGTTTTAGGAAGTAAAACAGTTCTAGGGTTTGTATTTCTGAAAACTATGATTGCTAGCACTAGTTCTTTGATGGCACAATTGAACTAGTAATGCACCAGCCCTTTGGGAAAGACATACAAATCACCCACTTGTAAGGTTTGAGTAAACAACTTGTTGGTTGTACCAACAAAATCCCCTTCAAGGCTATCACTAATTAGGAAAAGGAGTCTAGTAACACCAGGACGGAAGTGGAGTGGGCTAGAGGAGTTTGGTGGGAATTTAAGGATAGAAAGAGAAACACTTTGCACATTAAGAGCTAGGAGTTGAGCCAAGCTTAAATTGGAGACACTAAAGGCTGTTGGGGGTCTATGTTAACAACGAAATGTAGGCCAGTGAATGTGAAGAAACTAATGTTGACTGTGGCATTCTGGGCTACAAAGTCAAAGAGGATGTCAGGTTCTGCAACTATTGCTATTTGGATGATGACGAATGAAGAAATTAGTAGTGAGAAAAGTTTGATGTTGAGAGATTTATAGGCCATGAAAGAGAACTGAGTTACTATTAAAGGTAAAGGTGATATGGTGCAATGAGGTGCTTAGGCTTATAAGATAGACCTTTTTTTATAGGGTGTTACCATGTTGGAGTTCAAGAAAAGGAATGAAAATAGGGTTTTTGCTCTTGCAAGGCCATTCAATGACAACTCGAGACGAAAACTATGAAGCCATTCTTTTTGTATCTATAATTGTTTGACTTTTTGTCATTTGTGTTTGAGTGCTACAAGACACGACAAAGTGCAAGTTTTGTTACTATTAGCTCATTCACCTTTTACTAAGATCAAGTTGTATGTAAACCTAGAGTAATAGCATGATGAACTTGGTAGCTACGAAGGCTATTGTCATAGTTTTCCCCAACATTGAAAAGATAAATGGGTGTTTATAAGGAAACAAGAGACAAGAGTGAAAGAATTATTGATATTGTGATAATTTTTCTTTACATGTTACACACACACACAAACACACACATATGTCAACCCTAGGAAGACCTTATAAGGGAAAGCCTACACATGAAAATATTACACTGCATCAATTTAGGGACCTAATTGGCAACCTACAATAATGTAAATATTACATTAATAGTGTTTCTAGTCATATAAAAGCATTTGATCATTTTTCCCATTAAAGTGACTTTTTGGGATGGAATTCAAACTTGTGACACTATACTTTCTAAAGCTAGGTACAAATCCTTGTACCATCATTTATTCTATGATTAAAGCACCATTTCTTTAGGTAAGAAAGTTTGGCAAATTTGAATTATCGTTTGGACTATTCTCTTTCTATATTGGCTTACAAGGGTATGAATTTTTGTTTGAGACCCTACAGTTAAAACATGAATTTCTACAATTTTTGTAGAAATTTGTATACAAAATAGCAATATAAGAAAACTTGAATGATAAGAATACATGAAGCAAATTGAAGAACTCTTTGTATTTCTAGATAGTTTTGGGATTACAATCAAACTACCTTTATATAGTAATTGAAAATTAAATGTAAATCAACTTATTGTTATCATAATTAATACAAAACTTATATTGAAAATCTTAGGCATAAAAAAATACTAAAATGTTTAAATTTTTTGAGTTCATCAATAAAGTTCTCACTGTAATCAATTGGCCCATTTTGTTTTGAGTTAAGTACCTTTTGAATTGCCTTAATTTGCGTAGTAGAAAGTTTTCAATCAATGGTGAAGAAGAAAATGCTCCAGCTAAATGTTGAAGACGGCAAGGGTGCTTACTTGAAATGCCTTGGTCAGTGAAAAGGCATGCACCCACGAACAAATGTCAAGAGACAGGCCTAGGGACCACAACCAAAGGAGGTGGAGAAGGTAGATATTAGTGACATGTTCGTCCTAGATTGAAAACTTACCAAATGTAAAATGTCGGTGTAACATTCATCGAATTTTTCATTAACGGTAAGTTTCTTCAAGATTGCAAATCACCAATTTGAATATGGTTGCAGATTCATGAGACAAATAATTCAAATAAAGTGAAAACTTCCATCTCTTCTGGATATAGCTGATTAAATTAAAAAAATTTCCTACTATTTTTAAGTTGACTTTTAAGTTGACCTTAAAGGATTTTAATTTTAATATCTTAATATTCCAATAATTTCTATGTAAATTTTGTAGTTAAAGTGATGGGTAAGTTCATCTCAAGTAGTTTGGCCCATAAGAGGTGCTGTTTGAAAAATAATAGTAGCCAAAATTCCTAATGTAGCTCGTAGGAGAATAATTGGTCCAAGATAAATAAATCATCCTACGTGTCTAAAGAGGAGAAAAAGTATATCCGCAACACAATTATGAAGAAACTCAAATCCACATGCTTCTTCGACTTGCATGTCATGAAACAAAGGACCCGATCTTATTTTGCTCATGATGCCATTTAACTAGAGAAAGAGAGTTACACAATTGTCCCATTGTATGTTTGAGAGGCAAAAGATATTTTTCTACGGTCCCTTGCATTTTGAGTTTTTTTGTTATGAGATGAGTCTGTCATCGAGCATTGTTGACATGAAGAGTATATAGACTGTTCTATCTAACAATGAACAATTGGTACATTTCAATGGAAAATTGAGCCTTCAAGTATGCTGTTGATCAAGTATATTTGAAAGAAGTGTGATTGATGGAAGATGTAGATAGCAAAACCAAAAATGAAGTGAATCATAATAAATTCATATTCTCTGCTTTGTAAGATCATGTACCCAACTCTTGGTCACTTTCATCGGTAGCGAAGCCACCCTTCTCGATCATAGTTCTTGTTGAACCTGCCTTTCTTGATGTTGACTCTGAATCAAGGAGCGAACCTTCCTCAAACTCTTCCACTTGGAGGACATGGAACTCGATGACCATGGAGTACCTGATGAACTCCATGGGGTTGCGGATGAGCTGCAAGGCCTTGGACGCAAACTCCAAGACCATGTGATCATAGGCTGTAGGTTGAGGAGTGAGGTGGTGTCGGAAAGGTAGCTTAGGTGTAGGGCCAAAAAAAAAGAGTGCATAAATGGTAACATGGAGGAAAAACATAGTTACAGGAGTGGTTGTGCGGCCATCAAGCATTAGAAAGCCATCGAGGGTCCATTAGAGTGCTAGAAATCTATGGGTCAAGCAAAATTCTGACATGTCAGTTGGTTGGGCTTTGTCCACTTTCCTTCATCCACTTTCCTAACTCCTTCTAGGTGCAAGTAGAGATCCTTGGTGATAGTATGCATTGATCACCAGAATCTGATGGAAAATCTTTGGTCCAATGTAATATAGTATATGCGTGTTTATGTTAGAGCCTGTCTCCCATGCTAAGAGAGGGCACCAATAGTTTTGGGGATCCAAGTAGTTCTTTGATATTAATTGTTGAGGGAATTTCAATAAGGCACATCAAATACATATAAATCAAATACAAAAACATAAGAACGCACACATACACCTAAATCTATAAAAATTAAGGGGTTTAGACCAATATAATGTCCTACTTCTCATGTAGTTTCTTTTCATTAGATTTTTTTCATTTCTTTTTTCCTATTAAATAGGTATGTCATGGATTCTCTCATAAACTAGAATTCATGAGAAGGGTTCTCTCCAACAATTAGCTCCAAAAAGAACTCTCTTTGCTTGCTTCCTAGGTTTTTCTATATTTCCTCTATTTATAGAAAAATTCATAAGAAATCCTAGTTGGATTCTATTAAAAAAACCTATTACAACAAAAGGATGAGAATTCTACCTAGACACTGCTAGAAAAGCCCACTATAACTAAATGATAACTCTTAGTTTCACAATTACATAAAGAATTGATGTAATAATTACTCCATCAATTCTATCAATCTCTAAATTGGAGCAATTTGGTGCAACATATTTGCACTAAAGGAAAGTATAGATAAATCTCTTCAAATTTTTAACTACACAACCATAGTCCTTTGGAAAGATAAAGATCGAAAAAACTTTTTTTAACTTTCATAATTGTAGTCTTTAGACAAAGAAAAACGGAGAAAACCCTCTTTAACTACAATCTTTTCAAAGAGAGTGTGGAAAAACTCTCTTTAACTTCTACAATGATAGTCTTTTTGATAGAGAAAGACTAAAGAAACTTTCTTCAAAACAAGCCCTCATCAACTATGTCATCTTTGCCTCTTCTTAATCATGCTTCTCTAAGGTTATATCTCTTTAGGTGCTTCTGCTATAGCCTTTTTTAGGTTAAACCTCTTCTAAGCCGTGTTTCTCTATAGGTATTTACACATCATTATGGGCTTCTTTCATTCTAGCACTTCCTCCTCCATGAAACCATTAATAAAAGTAAAAATTATGGGACTTTCATAACAATTGAGGTCACTCTTTGGAATTCACCCATCAAAAAGTCCACCTCTCATCTAGAATTGTTAATGCTTTTCCCAAATCAATTGTTCAAGCGTTCCACATTTCATTTGGATATTAACAAACTTAAAATCTCAAGATTTTATTACATCAAGCACATCAAAATAGGGACATCACAAAATCCATCTCAATCAACAATCCATCAATCCAATATATTCCAACTAATCTGCATCAACGTCATCCAATATCGAATTATATTTAAAGAAAGAAAAAATTGTACCTCAAAACACATCAATATTCTTCTTTAATTGTGTTCACCATGTTCGATCCATCATCTATGGTCCTAAACTTCCACACTTCACACTCACTGAATCACTTGTTAAGGATTCATGTGGCTACAATATTACTTGATAAGGGAATTCAACAAGGTGCATCATTCACATAGAGATTAAACATACAACCACAATAGTAGATACACTTAAACAAAGCAAATTTAAAAGGTTTGGACCAATAAAATGTCTTTCATTTCTTGTAGTCTTTTCTCATTAGATTTTTTCATGCTTTACCTCTTCTCAAGCATGTATTTTATAGATTTTCTCATCAACTATAATTCATGGAGGGGTTTTCTCCAACAATTAGTCATGAAGGAAATTCTCTCTACTCACACACTAGGTTTCTCTCTCTCTCTCTCTCTCTCTCTCTCTCTCTCTCTATATATATATATATATATATATATATATAATTTTTTATAAAGAAACTTCAAAAGAATTCTAATCAAATACTACAAAGAAAACCTATTATAACAAGACAATAAAAATTCCGCAATTACATAAAGATTCCAAGTTCCACACTAAAAGAGGGCCCTAGTAGCTTGGTTTATA
The DNA here is from genome assembly GCA_028551475.1 of Casuarina equisetifolia. Classification (NCBI taxonomy): domain Eukaryota; kingdom Viridiplantae; phylum Streptophyta; class Magnoliopsida; order Fagales; family Casuarinaceae; genus Casuarina; species Casuarina equisetifolia. Next base: position 20,054,555 of record CM052358.1, on the reverse strand, counting down.
TTAAAGAAGTTATCTCCAAGTTATGAGTTAATTTTTGGGCCGAGTCATGAGCCTCGAAGTGAAATTCTACTTTTAGATTCTACACCGGGGACGATTTGGCTTTGCTATTACCAGCACTACAAGAAACTGAATTGAACTCCCGACAGCGTTGAAGTCTTGGAATACATCTCTAGTCCGCAAGGTGGTCAAGTGCCGGACCTTTTACTAGCACGAGCTATGTGCCGGGCTCTGTGTCAACCCCCAGGACCTCTACGGCATCTACGAAAGCATTGCATTGCTGTCCCTGAGCTTGGCGGCAGTTCTTCCCTCATCCTCCCGATACTCCAACATGGCCGACTTGGAGTTCCTCGATGTGGAAGAGGAAGACAAGCTTTTCTGTGCTTTTGGACCTCCGGAGGGGAGGAGGAAGATGTGGATCTTGATCCAGGCATCGGTACATCAAGAAGCTGATCAGCAAGGGTGGCTTCGTTGCAGACACGAGCGATCAAGTTCTGGGCACGTGCAGTATTTGTTTGGAGGATCTTTCATCATCGGACAGGGCAGAGCTTCTCCGGATGGACTACCAACATCCTTATCACCAATCCTGCATACTCTTGTGGCTGGAACAGCGGAATACGTGCCCGATCTGTCACCAAGAAGTGGAACAAGAATGATGATCGTCTTGTCGCTTCCTTTTTTCCGTTTATGTAATTTGATTTTACTAGAAGTTCGAACTTCTTCTGATATAATTGCAGAAGATTGCTAAGGATAGAATCTTGTTTTGGATTGTACAATCAAATACTTCCAGATTATAGATAACTCTTCATATAACCTCGTAATGTTTTGCGTCTGTGATTTGTTTTCTGAACCTCAGAACGAGACTAGCATATGCTTGATTTGGCCCTTTTTACCGCAGGCTGTCATACAAGACTATCATAGTCCCCAATACATGTGCTTCCTTTTATTTGTATACATGTTATTACGCACTATTAAGATTGTCAGTCTTATTCTATTTTATACACATGATCTCCTCGCCGTTTCTTGTTTTCACTTCATGTATTTTGATTTTACAAAAGTTGAACTTCCGATTGTAGTTCTCAATAAAGTTATGTTAAATTTAAAGTTGTTAAAGATAGAATTTTTTAGTAAAAATATGGTCTGGTACGTTAGAGAAAATGTTAGAATCATATGATTAATTAATCAAATTGTTAATGATATTTAATATTTTGAGAACATTATGATTAATTAGTTCTAATCTTATTTTTTTTCTTCATATTTCTTGTGGGAGACTTGAACAAAATTTGTAAGGATCGTATGTGAAAATATTAGGCCAAAAACTATATCTAATTACCAAGGCGTGATCCTATTATTTTAACCTAGGAATGCACCGATTACTCACTTGGTCTAAGACACTTGGGCTAGCGCTACACGGGCCTCTTTTACACTAAGCCCACTAATGACCCTCTTCACAGCTCACCATTGGCAAGGTAGAGTCTTGCATTGAGCTATGAGCGGTGGGCGTGCTGCAGTTGACCTCACTACAAGTTTAGGCTCGAAGCCTAGTCTTGTTTGAGTATAAGAATATTGTTGGGCCCTACAAACCTAACACAGCTCAAGATAAAACCCTGAAGATTCATTTTGCCACATGAAACTTTATTAGAACGTATGAAATATTTTCTTTATACAAAATAGATTTCTAATAAGATTCCTCTCATTTTTCTGTAGCTCAAGTAGAGCATGGGCTCCAAAGCATTCGGTCTGAAATTTGAGATGCAATCCTCCCCCGCTCCCCCCTTTTAGCTTTCTTGGTTGATCAAAGTTTAATTTAAAAGTTAAAACAACATATTACTTTAATCAATTGCAAAGAGTTAAGGTTTGTGGAGAAGGTTTCATCATTTCATTATAGTTTCTTCATGGATCATATTTTAGTTTCCTTAATTTTAAATTTTGGCTTTTTAGCATCATGTATTTATAATTTAAAGAAAAATTAAAAAGGGTAAGACTCCTTGGATGGGCCTTATATGTTACGTGCACAAAGGTTAGGACACGTAATTGGGTTCCTTACAAGCGGATTAGCACTCATTTGAAACGGATTATAGTAATTTTAGATAAAGTGGAGCCTGGTTGACATCATTAGAGGGGTGCCGAAACTCTGTTTTCAGAAGGGAAAACAAACCAAGTTCTTAGATTTCATAAGCTACTTTCTTCATACATAACCAGCTCTTTATATGAGCTTCTAGTCTGCTACCAAAGGCACGTCTCTCTTACCATTTTACCTAAATACAGACGCAACACACTCCTTATGATCCCTATTCTAGCAAAAGTCACTTTCTTTACACAAAATCCCATGCCAACTCCACGCAAACAGACAAGTTGGTAAACAAAAGGATCCTCCCAGAACCGAAACAGTCCTCTCTGATACACGCACGTAACAATATTCCTCAATAACTTTAGTTGTTGACTAAAGTCGATTTTGTTTTGTTTATTCTTCTCTGATCAGGAGGGAGATCATAAGTTGGCAACTATGTTATAAGTAGATGGCGAAGTCTATTTATTTCTCTTTATCTTTCCTTTACATTCTTGATCCCATCAACCTTATCTCAGAACTTTGAATTTGAATTATCAATGGCTAGAGTCTTGACATGGTTGTATTGTCGATTTCATCTAAAGCGAGTTCCTCGAGCTATGGGTATGCTTTATGTTCTCTTCTCCTTTTATTATTAGAAATATAACTAAACTCACAATGGCATTGAAGTCCTTGCTCAACACCATACTCCTTTGGGAACAATTACTTTCCTTGACATTCTTAAGTAGTTTCTCTTCTATCCAGACTTGCATCAAGACTTCCTTTTTGTTGCTATCTCAACCTTAGCCTCAACATCAATCCTAAGCATCTCATTATTGTGGCCTACTACATCGTGTCTCTTGCATTGGCTTTAACTTCCTGCCTTCCTAGTAGAAATGGTTATTATGTGGTAGTCAAGATGGAATACTAGCATCTAGAACAGTTTGACAAAGGAAGAGATGTTCTTGAAAGCTGATTTGCAAACTTGGATTCTATCCTTGTTCTAGATGTCATAGATTTAGCACCAATGAGAGATGGCAAACGTGCATCAGAAGAGCGATCAAGAATGGAGACTTTGTCATCGACGAAAATGATTAAAAACTAGGTACCTGCAGTATTTGTTTAGAGAAGCTTTCATCATTGGTAAGGACTGAGCTTCTTTGGATAGATTGCCTTCATGTTTATCTCTGGTCTTGTCTCTTTCCATGGTTGAAGAAGTAGACTACATGTCTCGTATGTCACTGGCAAATGGTTCAATGATGATCTTCCTAACACCTTTTTTTCTTTTGTTCTTCTCCCTTGTACCTTGACCAATCTTGATTTTACCTTTTTTCATCTAAAAAATAGCAATTCCATTCTTTTACTTTTTGAAAGTAGACTACGAATACCAGTTTAAGAGACTTCAATTTTTCATTTTGTTGAGTAGATATGTGAACCCTACTTTCATACGTAAAATTTTACTAATGAAAATCTTTGATAATTCACCTTGGCATTAATGTTCGTAAAATTGAGGTGGGCTCTAAAACATGTGTCCATCACTCCAACAACTTTATAGAGAAAACAAGAATATGGAAATGCATTTTTGTTTCATTTCACATGAATAATAGATCTTTGTTAGTTAAGGTATTTTTTTTTCTTATTTTATATTTATTCATGTGCATTTCCATGAGTTCCAAAGTAAGAATTAGGGTTAAGAAAAAAACATTAATTTCTTCACAAAAAATAAGAATTATGTCAATTATGGTTCTTTTAAATTACCTATAAGAATGAGTAGTTAACAAACCTTATATGTATTGTGCCACTTATTTAACCATTATAATGACTTAAAAAAATAAAATTGCTAAAGTGTGAAATTTATCTAATAACTTATGAGTATAAGATGTCATGAATCTAGGTTCCATCCCAAAAGGTTGATTTAATTGAGAGAAGTAACTACCTTACTTATATGGTCAAATCATCCTCATTGCCTTCCTAATATGAGAGAAGTTTGTGACATCCTTTCTTGGCTAAATCCACTTCACTCTTGATGTTCGTGGGGCTTATTGTATACCCTACACTAGGAATGGTAGTTGCAAGTCACCAAGTCAGTTAGTGATTTGACTTTAATACCAATTGTCATGAACTCATGTTTCATCTCATGAGGTTGACCTTAAGTAAGGAGAGAAGTCTATGACATAATAGGTCCAATGTTATCCGTATAGGTCCAAGTTTATGTTAATTTATTTCAAATAACATAAAATCCTTACCATTCTTAGTAACTATTATATTTATGTTAATTACACAGTTTGCATTAATTTCTCAACATATTTGCTGCGTCGTGGTCATTGCATATCACACACTAAAGACAATGACATCAAACTTTCCATTCATGGCAAAGAAAGATAGAAATTTAATTTGCATGGTCTTTGTGCGTGCAAGATGAGAGTTACTAAAAGATAAAATTCATAAAATGAAAACTTAAATGAAAAAAAAAACTTTTAAACTTTTGAGTTAATATTTAGATTAAACTTTTAAATCTTTCAATACATTAACATGTGAAAATGAGGGTCAGATCAAGGCCTTTAAGGGACACCAAGAACCCATGGATTAACTTCTGCAATTACCCATTGGGAAAGAACTGGGAATGGGTGGTTTCTGCAGTAACATTGTCGTCCTCCAGCACTTTATCATCCCAATCAATAACCGAGCTACCCACCGACCCCAAAGCCCTCCTCATTTTCTTTATTTATGATTTCCGCTGTCTGCCCGATTTCCAAGGCTGCTGTGCCCTTCTTGCCAAGACTAGTGCTTTCTTTCATTCTTATTTCTTTTTGGGTCCAGCGAGACTTTGTTAAGCTATTCCCTAAATTATTTTATGACAAAATTTAAGTAAAACGGGATATGAGTTCTTTTTAATATGTTTCCTTGTCTTAAATATGGAAAAATACTGTTTATAGATTAGTCCATAAATGAATATCTTTCAAATATGAATTTTGATGTTATATTAAAAAAATAATTTCTTAATTACAAATGAAGACTTTTTTTATTTTGGATACTAAGATAAATTCAAGTAACATAAAATATACAATGTTTTCAACATGTTTCCTCACTTTGAGCCTTAAAAAACAAATAGTTTTGAAAATAATTTAGTTTACAAGTGAAGGGATGTGAGTCTCAATCTTAAATTCTAATTTCATATTACGAATTTTAATTATACTATTGAGAGGGAGATGGCAAATAAGCCAATGCAAATAGAATACAGATGTACTTCAACCGATTGTGAAAAAATATCCCGTGGTGGTAGTAAAAGAATTTCTTTCCCTTTTGCCGGGAAAAGGTTCCTACTACGGAGTTAGTACAAGACCGTCCCCTAAATTCATGAACAAATAGACGAAGTGTACGTGAAAGCTATGGATGCAAAGGTAACATCCCTATTCATATTGTGCCGCAACTTTTCGTTGCTGAAAGTTGAACTGTCATTTTGATTGTCCCTTTTAATGTTCCTATAAATTGGTATCCACTCATTTCTGCACTTCATCTTTTCCTACGCTGGAGAAGTGGATGGACTTATTGGTTGGAGTTTTTTTTTTTTAAAGAAAAAAGTGTTAAGAAATAAAGTAAAAATTAGGGATACTATTAAAATGGAAATATTTTAGTCAAATTTTTCTCAAGTTGTAAGTAGAATGCTTCGGAAATTATATAATATTGATAAATATAGTTTCATACCAAAGAAATAGGATTATTAGATAGTATTTAAAAAATTAATTATCCTCTAATTCTTGAACTCACTATTTAGTTGAACTTTAAATTTTCTTACATGCTATCAGAATTTAATATGAAGTCTACTCCAAACTTCATTAAACTTTAGCCCTCTCAATGTATGAGGGTATTGAGGAATGTAACCTCACGTGGAAGAGATACGATATTTATATATACTATGTTAGTTGGTAGGAGAAATTGTCTTACAATTATGAAATAAAAATCCCCTAAATAGTAAGAACATTGTTACTATATAGAGACAAAGATAAGTTTACCGCAAACCATATATCATTCTGAGTCTTATATTATGCTTGTGTATATTTGCTACACGATGAAGGAAGGAAATTTGAAGGACTACATCAAATAGATAGGCTTAGATTAGTTGGGAGCTGGGCATTGATACTAATTGTCAGCAACGTTGAACAGGCATTTAGGCCAATGAGACTCCATCGTTTACTTTATTTCATTTTTATAGCTCTATATTTGAATCCTAGAAATTGGGGTTAATTCGAATTTGGAAATTTTTCTTGATTGTCCTATCTAGAACTTGATGAGATCAGTATTGACATTACAGAGGATTTGTGCCTTATTGTAATACTTTTCTATCATAATTGCTTGCTGTAATCTGTGGGATTACCAGGTGTGTTGAGAAAACTACTTTGGATAATAGAGCGCCTTTTAGCCAAACACTAAAGGAGGTGGGCTAGGACTAAGATAGATGAGTCCTACTCACTAAAAAACTTTGACTTACTGTCTACAATTTCTTTGCCTTCATTGTTATTTGGTAAATGGCTATCTATTTTGTTGTGTACTGTTTACCGTTAGTCTTGATCTGTAGAACATCTATTTGAAGTATATCATCCTTCATAAATAAAGTAAATTGAAATATAGAAAAATCTAAAGACCTAATTCACCCCCACGTAGGATGTCTTTGTGACATATCACATAGTTTGAAGGGTCGTTTAGCAATCGGATAATAGACATAGGAGCCAACGAGCATATAGTATTTCAACCTAAGGCCCTCAATCTTGTTGTGACGTACGTTCATCTGGGGTCGAGTAATTGGTTTGGTTTGAGGGATCTCATTGTAGAGCCAAGGTAAATGACGCTGGTTACTACCTATTTTGACTACAATTTGGATTCTATAGAGCCTCAGATTACAGAAATGAAGACATCTTCGTAGAATTTCTGAGGGTTATAAAAGTTTTTTTCTTCCAAGCCCATAGTTCGCTTATAACCTTACCATGCTACCTACTCGACACAATAAGGTGCATTAACAGAGAAGCAAAACGTTACAATAGCAGTGCGAGTCATGGGTGTCCCTCATGAAACCCCACGCCTCAACTTTCCACCCAATAAAAGCTGGCCGAGTACGTCCATCTTTCCATCTTGTCTTTCACATAGAAGCTCTGTTCATGCCATCAAATGGTATGACCTGGCTTCACGTCACATGAGTACGTGACACGTGCATCCTTGACTTTTGTGTTTTGTAGGAGCATTCGACTAGGGATTTGATTGTCTAGAATAAAGTAACTAACGGGCTAAGTATCGTCTCTCTCTCTCTCTCTTCTCTTCTTAGTCATTTTTGTATTATCATGTAACTGAAAATTCTTGAAAAGACCTTATATATTCAGAAAACAACATATATTCCCTAAACAACAGTATATGGGTAGCAATGAAATCTTCCATGAAAAATAAATTTGCAGTCTACAATGTAGGAATTTGTTGTCAGTTTGATGTCTGCATTGACTTTACAGTGGAGGCTTAATTCTAAATAAACTCATTAGAAAATTACCAAAAACACAAAGAACAATAAGCTCCCACAAAATAGCCATTGCTGGTAGTTAAAACTATCCTTAGGGCGAGGCAGCAAGACCAGCCTTAAGAAGTTAAATTGTGGCAACGTCCGTCTTGAATGACAAAGCCAAGGAACAATAAACACCAAAGAACAAAAACACAAAAGAACAATTAGCTTCCCCAAAATAGCCATTACTGGTAGCTAATGCTATCCTTGGGGGGAGGCAGCAAAACCAGCCTTAAGACGTTGAATGGGGCAACGCCAGTCTTGAATGACTAAGCCAAAGAACAATAAAGACAAAGAACAATAAGCTTCCGCAAAATAGCCGTTACTGGTAGTTAAAGCTACCCTTAGGGCTAGGCAGCAAGACCAGCTTTAAGACGTTGAATGGTGGCAAGGTCAGTCTTGAATGACAAAGCCAAGATATTGTCGTCAATGTCAGTGGCGAACAAAGTTTTGGGAAGTGAAACAGTTCCAGCGTTTGCGCTTCCAAAAGCTGAAACTGCCATTGCATGTTCTTGCGAATGGGGGTTGAACTGAAAATGCACAAGTCCCTTGGGAAACACAAAGATATCACCTACTCGTAGTGTCTGAGTAAACAACTTGTCGGTTGTGTCAACGAAACCCACTTCAAGGATACCATGAGTTAGGAAAAGGAGCTCAGCAGAGCGTGGATGGGTGTGGGGTGGATTAGGGGTGCCGGGTGCGAACCCAAGCACAGCAATAGAAACACTTTGCCCGTCAAGAGCTGGGAATTCAGCCAAGGAAGCTTTAGAGACGTTAAAGGCTGTGGGGGGCCCCTCCTTAAAAACAGAGCGTAGGAGAGTAAATTTGAAGAAATCCGCGCCGACTGTAACATTTTTGGGGGTTATAAAGTCGGAGAGGATGTCTGGATCTCCGGCTGTCACCATGTAGACGATGGCAAATGAAGAAATTAGTACTGAGAAGAATTTTATGGTGAAAGTTTTGGGGGCCATGTAAGGGAACTTGAGGGATAGCTAAGGTAAGTTGATATGCTATAATGAGCTGCTTATGTTTATAAGGAAGGCTCTATTTATAGAGTGTTATCCGTATAGGAGTTCAAGAGAAAGGAAATCGGGTTTGTGCTCCTTTGAGCCTTGTTGCAGCTGAAAACTACAAGGTCATCCTTCTTGCAGCTGTAGTTGTTTGTCTTTTTTGGTTGTTTAGAATTATGATAATTAGGACGTTGCAGCCAGAACCCATAAGCTCCTTTGGGGCTGGGTTCTCCAGATTGGTAGAAGCGTTTATTCTGCTGTAACGTGCAATTTCTTTTCTGTGATGATCTCGTCGCACGTAACTGTGACGACCCTGTGGATCACTTTGTATTGAAGTACTTTATCAAGGGAAGTCTTGAAAAGTTGAATCAACGTAAGGGTGTGGGGCCTGCTGCGGAGGGTCGCCATTTCAGGGTATGATTTTCTTTTTGGATAGGAATCCATGGGAAAAAACATTGTCCTGAAAAGGGAAAGAAGTCTTAAGAATACGTACATCTTTGAAGAATGATGAACTGAAAACCATTTGCTTCGCTGGGTCCTGAGTTTGAATATGCTGATGCACCTTCAGTTTAGATCTTACATTTGTATATAACAATCCGCAATCACTGTTTCATGCAACCTTACGTATACAGTTTAATCCTCTCAAGTGCCTAATATGTTTTTATGGGCGTCAAAAGCTAAGGATTTTCAAGAGCTGCGATAAAGCCTAAAGATTCAATTAATGAGATCAAAGCAATTCCATCCTGTAGAAAACTGGAAATCGTGCACCAGCAATTTCATTCTGTTGGGATGAATCAGAGATCCCATTTCCACACACGAAGGACCTCTGTCCCCCGTTGGAAAACATCCGAAGGAGAAGAAAAGAACAAGCTTTGTGAGCATCGACTCCTAGCTGGAAAAGATTGCATGTATTTTTTTCCTTCTTGGTTTCGTCATAAGCAAGACAAGTCAGCGGATCCTCCCAACTGTTCAACTAAACGTCAAGAAGCGGGAAGGACGGAGAGCGAATACTTCCAGACAAAAAGGGCGGTGCCTGCTTTTCACCAGTGAAACAGGGATAAGTTTATAAATTGGTTCCAGAGGATAAAAGCTGGCATACAAACCCAATAGATGACACAACAGCAATACTTCGTAGTCACAGTCGTTCAAAAACTGATTGACAGAACATACAGATTGAGCATATCTAGCTGAAAGACTAATTGCCAAATTTGTAAGCAATAAGATTTTTTTTAGCTCAATAACGTAAAAGAAGATTAGAAGTCACGTATGATAATTCCAAAGAATTTTAAAATCTACCGAAAGTGGAATTTATTCTCAAACCATTGGAATCTAGAAGGAAAGAATAGAAAAACAAAAGGTCATGATAAATTTTATTCAATAATGACACTAGAAGCAAGTCTATGGCATGTCTTGACATGGCTAAAATCCAAATCAGAGGAATACGAGAAACATCTATATATTTTGAATTAGAACCCCTAGTATTTCAACTATAATAATTCTTTTGATAGAAAATAAAATTTTCTGATCTTGGTTTTAGTCTTTCTAAATATGTGTTTCTACCGAGAAACCTTGGCTTAGTAGTAAGCTAAGGTGACTTGAAATTTCTTGGTTCCAAGTTTGATACCTCCCACTCCTCCTTTTCCTATAAGATTAAAAAAAATAAATGTGTTCTTCACTAGGGAATTTGCTAGCTCGACCAATTGTCGTTTAATCACAACCGGGAGCTTGGTAGTACTCCTCTTCAATTAAGCTTCATGATGCTGAAGGAAACAAAACCAAGACACTGGGTCCTAGTGCTCATTATGCTCGGGGCCTCGCATGTTTTGGAATGAATATTGGTCTATTGGTAAGGTTCTCTTGGGCATCTTTTCCTGCTTTCTTGCATTCATTTGTTTTCCTTAGTTGCACGATGGTGAGAGATGACTTGTGGATGGTCTGTCTTGTGTAAAAGTGCTGCGAAAATTACTTCAGTGTAGAAAGGATTCCAAAAGTGACTAGGTGGATGGTCTGCCTGGTGTTTCTCTAATCCTGCCTAATTCAGCAGTTCTATATTTATCTGTATAAATATGTAGCTAATTTGGACTATCAATATCCACTTTTTTATTCTTTTTAAAGGAAAAAAAATCTAGAAATATAGTATACCTCAATGGAATGAGAATGTGTGTTACAGGCTTATTGTTATGTAGAGAAGCCCAAGCCCGTGATGATGGGGATAAAAGGGAGAGGTAGGAAGTAAATCGGGAGTCTTTGGTTGTTGGATGTTTTGGAGAGTACTTCTGGGTTCAGTGTCCCTGTGTGATGCTGATGTTAGTGACTGCCCTCAATAGAAGCTATGTTATGTATGGTGGCAGCTTCCCATAAAAGTTTTATTTTATTTTAATGACAAAGTTTGGCTTTTGTTTCTAACTATGTGATTTTGAATTTTGGTTGTATTATGCTCAGAGGACATGAGTCCAATTCCCAGCTACAGCACATGAAGGCAGGACGTTACAAGAGCGAGAAGAATGAAGGCAGCTTTGTCATCAAATCCAATCATCATATGATTAAGTTCTGGTGTTGTCAATGGGTTGGGTGGTTACTTCCTGGAAGGCTTATTAGTTGTTTGATCAACTTTGTAGTTTTTGGCAACGATTTACTCTTGCTTTATATCAAGCAATATATACAATCAGAAGATTATGAGATCATTTATGGCGTCTCTCTTGCACAAATAGCGAAGTGAGTCTTACATAAAACAAAATAGCAAGTCTTGTAGCAGTGAGGCATTTATTAAGTTCATAAATAAGGTTCTTCAGGGGCTAAATGAGTATGGAAACTTTTAAATTATCCACTCTTAATTTGTTTAGCAAATAGTACACCAACCCTAAATTTCAGAAGTACTAAACGTGATATTATTTGATTAGTCCTGCCATGAAATCCTCAGCTCATGTTGGCCGGCATTAAAAATGATTTGGTACAAGTTTTACATTATTTAATATTACTCGAGAATTCTTCATATATGTATAAATGATATCTTATTTTCAAGTTATGTTTTTGATAAATGTGAATTTCCGAAAACATATTATTCATATCCACCTTTCTTCCTTTCGTCTTTTATCAAAGTAATCTAGAACAGATACGTGTCAACTCAACTTAGAGAACAACATTTTGGGGAATGTTGAATAAAAGCTCTTCTGGGCTCTGCTTCAAGGAGCATATTATATACATATGTTTGAAAACTTGGACAGCCTCCTAGACTCTCCAATGGGACTTGCAGGATAAAACCGTATACCAAGAGAGCTGTACATCGTGTTTCCCTGAGGGGGGATGAGATAGTGACAGCAAATTGAATTTGCTTCTTTAAGGCGCATACCACCTCAAAAGCACAGAGTGAAGGGTGAAGGGTGAAGGGTGAAGGGTTCATGCCTCGCATATAACAGCTTCGTTGTTTTTATTTCATTTACAAGCTTATGAAGGCATTTTATGCTCGCCTTTCTCAATTCAATTATTCACAACTTTCATAAGGTCATCTGCACCTACACTTAACAATTCCATCTCGCCTCCCAGTGCTAGAATGAGATTGTTGAAAATGACGTCGAATGATGGATTACTATCACTAAAATCAAGCATATAACATTTACATGATAATTCAGAATCACAAAATGATATGACATATATTTGTATTTGACACAAAAACAAAATCCTTTCAGAAAAATGGTAAGAAAGCAAAGGATCAGGCGGTGCCATTTTGTATGTTTGCAGTTACTGAACTTAATGTTGACAAAGGCGGATACATATCCCCATCTAAACAAGAAGGGTGACTACTAAAAATGAAAATTTTAAAAGCCAAAAGAGAAAAAAAAATTGGCACAAAAATCTTGAGAAGAGGAGAGTATTAAGTTTATAAGTGCAATGGTAAATAAAATGACATTGAAGTTAATTTTTGAACTAGCTTTTAAAGAAAGAGGAGACTCAATAACATTACCAATTGGTAATAGAGTTTAGGAGAGAGCATGCAAAAATGGATTTGGGCCCAAAATGTGTGGAGGTCGGGTAAAGTTGAACCCAAAAAACAAAAGTCAAGGCTTGGTGTGAAGAGGTTGGGCTGGGTTGAACTTAGTGGGAAATAGGCGAAATGGGTCGAGGCTTCATGTGGGGGGGATGGATTCGGTTGAAATCAATGAGAAAGGGGCTTAATGTGTGACATAAAGATTGTTGAGAAGAGTTCCACATTGGTAAAGAAGAGGAGACTATTGGGTTTATAAATGGAAGAGTAAATCATTTTTAAGCTAGCTTTTGAGGAAGGAGAAGGCCTAATAACATTATCAAATAAGCTATACATATGTAGAGACAAGCACTACTCACAAGTCTCCAAATATGTCACGAATGGAATTAATTCCTACAACAAATAGAATTTAACTTCTTCTATTTGGTATAATGCATTCTACAACAATTGGAAACCTTCATGGCACTTAGAGTATGTTATATGCAATTATGTAAGTCTTCTGCCCCTTATTAAACACATATACATGAAAGGAAACTTAGGTGTGGATAAATTAGAAAATTATGGGCATTATATTCATGATGTATAGATTTTCAACTGATTAGGCTTATTGCCATAGTCAAGTTGAATCCTTTCTAAGCTAATCAACTTGGTCCAAATAATTATAGGCTTCTATAGGGTTAAGCAAATATACTAAACTTTGCATTTATTGTTTTTTATGCAAAATTTTACTTTCAAGTTGTGAGCTTGATATTTAGACTCAAGAGTTAGGTGTATTCTCTTCCCTTTTTCTCCACTTAAGACATAGTTACTACACTCAACGTTTTTATTATTAATAAAATTTGTTAGAGTACCACTCCTATTTTCAAAAAAGGAAAAAAGGTATCTTCGGGCTAGGCACCAAGACCAGCCTCGAGATTTTGAATGGTGTCGACATCCGTCTTGAAGGACAAAGCCAAAACATTGTCGTCTATGTGAGTGCTGAACAAAGTTCTAGGAAGTGAAACAATTCCGGCATTTGTAATTCCAAAAGCTGAAACTGCTACGCATAGTCTTTTGGATCGGCAATGAACTGAAAGTGCACAAGCCCTTTAGAAAACACAAACACATCACCGGTTTGTAATGTCTGATTAACTAGCTTGTTGATCGTATAAGTGAAACCCACTTCAAGGGTTCCATCAACAAGGAAAAGGAGCTCAGCAGAGCGAGGATGGGTTGTTTGATTTCGGTGGGAATGCAAGGACAGCAAGAGAAATACTTTGCCCATCGAAAGCAGGAAATTCCGCCAAGCCTACTTTGGAGGCGTTCAAAGATTTTGGAGGAAGTTCACATCAACTATTCCATTTTTGGGGTATGAAGTCGGAGAGGATCTCCATGTCCTATCTATATATTTAAAAATATCGGTTTTCTACAAGATGGGAGTTTACACACTAGGAGAATTGACAAGTAGTTTTATAACCTTCCCTCATAGCAATAGTTATTGGAAGCATAAACATTAGCTGAGAAAATTATGGCCTCATTAACAACAAACTCGTTTTCCAGAAAGGTCCAAAGCTTCCTAAAAATACATCCCCTCGAATCACTCTTTCATTGACTTCATATCCTATTCTAATGAAAATTTTCATTACCACTAAAGAAACTAAGTTAACCTCTAAACACATAATGAGACAAATATCAAGGTTTCACTAGGCGTCTATTGAGAAAAGAAGAACAGAAATCAGAAAGTAAATTGACCTAAAATATTTGCGGTAATGTTTTCAACATCCTTCCAAAAGTATAGCATTACAGCAGTAAAAGCTAATTTGGTGCTCAAGTGGAGCCTTCTTTTGGTAATAAAAGCTAAGCAGCAAATGTTCTCTCCCCAGTCCATCTTACTCGGCGCATCCAAGAAGACACCACGTCCCTTTTGAAAACGTGGGGGTGGGGAAGAAGAAAACCTTCGCTCACGCCCTTGTTACCATGGAAAACACACCTACACCTGATGAATACCCACAGAAGCCAAAAGAAAATTTCTATGGCCAAGACCATTATGTTAAACAATAGTACTTGAAAATCAAGGTAAAAAATTAGCTGTTCTTTTCAGCAATTTGAAGCTTACCTATTGCAAAGTTATGAAGGTGTATACTAAACAACCAAAAAGTGATTAATAACCATGACATACACCATTTATTTAATTTCTTTGCCTTTTGGTGATAAATGATCAATTCCCACTCTTTTACCAACTTACTTTATTATACCAAATTAATAGGTGAGATATAAAAAACTAAAAAAGCTAATAAGTAGCAGTTATTGATAGTTAAATGAGGTCAAAGTTTTGTCCCATTTGTAGTGTATGTCACTTTTCCATTAATGGATGATTTCTGGTTAAAGACATCTAATATGTATTTATATATGGAATGTGCAAATATATAAGAGTTAATTAGTCACAAATGTGGACTTGTAAATAATGTTAAATACCATTTTACTGTTGTAATGAATGCCACTTCTTGTTTATTATTAATCATTGGCATTTGTCACTTCTAAAAGTTGTACAAAAATCCAAAAAGTTGTGTAAGATGAACCTTTTTTCAAATATAAAATGAAAATTTCAAAGCAATTATTATCTAACTACTTGAAAAATACATATAAAATTAAAAATTAAAAATTAAAAAGGATTATAGAAGAAAAAAATGAGAAACAACAAAAGAATATTATCATACAATGTTGCAACTTTCAACATACAATTATTTGAGAATGATGAGTGATAAAGGTAAATTTTATATTGATTGATAACAACACAACATCTTAATGGAAGCCAATTGTTCAAAATTGTTGGTAGGTAAATGATATAAATTTTTTTATTACTCTTGTAACATGCGTCACTTTGTTATTTATTAATTTTTATTAGTATTTTTTGTTCTTAACATATCAAATAGATCATCTTTAATATTTCAAAGCATCCATCATTTAACTAATAAGTGGATAGACATGAAATCAATAATCGCAAAAAGGAATAGATATTATAAATAATAGCCAACATAAAGAATTTTATCTTACAGCTTTACATCTTTTTTTACATAGTTATTCAATAATGACAAGATATCTAAGATAAAATTTGTGTTGGGTAATGTCAAGAAGTTCCCATCAATTGTTCCATTTTGGGGGTATAAAGTTGGAGAAAATCTCCATGTCTAGGTACGATTTCCTATCTCTACACTCCTAAAATATTGAATTTTGACCAGATGAGAGTTCACACATTAAGAGAGTTAACCAAAAAAGCTTGTAACCTTCTCTCATAGCAATAGTTATAGGAAGCATTGTCCCATTAACATCAAACCCGTTTTCCTGCAAAAAGGTCGAAAGCTTCGAAAACTGCATCCCCCTCAAATCACTCTTCCATTGACTTCATGCCCTATGCTAATGAAAATTTGCATTACCACTAAAGAAACTAAGTTAACCCTCTAATCACATAATTAGACAAATATCAAAGGTTTCACTAGCCGTCTATTGAGCAAAGTAGACCAGAAATCAGAAAGTAAATTGACCTAAAATATGTGCGGGAATGTATTCAACATTCCTCCAAAAATATAGCATTACAGCAGTAAAAGCTAATTTAGTGCTCAAGAGGAACCTTCTTTCAGTAATAAAAGCAATGCATTGAGTGTTCTCTCCTTCTGTTTCGTGGGTTGAATCCTTTTGTCCGTTCTAGCAAGATATTAATGACTCGCCATCACAAGCGGGAGTTACAAACAAAAGCTGTGACTGAAATGGAGGAGTTGCCATCTGTGAAAGAGTGTGACATTTGGACTAATTTCATCACCATGCGTTTCCCCCTTTCATTCTCTATATATGTCGGTTAACAAGGAAGCCTTCTCAATCGTGAGAGTAGAAGTAGAAGTAAAATGGCAACCATGGAAGAAGTGGTAGTGATTGTAGGAGCTGGTCCCGCGGGCCTCGCAACCTCTGTATGCTTAACCTACCTTTCCATTCCAAATATCATCCTTGAAAAAGAAGATTGCTTCGCTTCTCTATGGAAGAACCGAACATATGATCGTTTAAAGCTTCACCTAGGAAAAGAATTTTGCTCCCTTCCCTATATGCCACACTCTTTCACAACCCCCACCTTCGTGTCCAAAGAAAAATTCGCGGCTTACCTAGATGAGTATGTTTCCGAGTTCAAAATGAAGTTCTGTTATTGTCGCACCGTCGAATCATCTGTGTATGAGGAAAGTAGGGGGAAATGGAGGATAGAGGCTAGGAATAACCTGTCCGGGGAAGTGGAGGTTTATTTGGCGGAGTTCTTAGTCGTTGCTAGTGGAGAAAATAGTGAGGGCGTTATTCCTGATTTGCCTGGGTTAGAGACCTTTCCTGGAGAGGTCCTTCATTCCACGGAGTATAAAACAGGCTCAAAGTATCAAGACCAAGATGTTTTGGTCGTTGGCTCTGGTAATTCAGGAATGGAGATCAGCTATGACCTCTGGGACTTTGGTGCTCGCCCCGCGATAGTCGTTAGAAGCCCAGTAATCTCCCTTCTCTCTCTCTCTCTCTATATATATATCTCTTCTCTCTCTCTCTCTCTCTATATATATATATCTCTTCGATTTACGGGATGCATGCATGTAGTTATCTCGGCCTGGTTCCTCCTGCTTAAAACTGCACATTTCTCCATTGCATGCAGATTCTCATGGGTAAATCAAAAACGCCCAAAGGGGTGCCTCTCATAAATGCATGGGAACTAGGGTGTGTTGTAGCTTTATCTTAGCAACTTCTGACCGTAATTAAGTGCGAGTATTTTGTTGTTTATTCTGCTAACGTCCTACTACTAATGAACTATGCTGTCACGTAGTTCCATGTGCTTACCCAAGAAATGGTATACTGCGGGATGTTCATGTTGAAGTACCTCCCACTAAGCATCGTGGATCCCATGATAAATGGGCTTGCAAGGTTATTTTATGGCGATCTGTCCAAGTATGGTATCCGCAGGCCTTCCAAAGGTCCATTCCTCCTCAAAGCAGACAAGGGGAGGAGTCCGGTGATCGATGTTGGGACCGTCGGAAAAATCCGTGCAGGAGAGATAAAGGTAAGGTCTACGTTAACTCACAAATAATCATGAATTCCCAATGCCACGCACATTTCCGTCCTATTGGTTTTCTCATCAAATTCTGGGGCACATTCCGGCGATCATATTTCACATGCTCCCTTATTTTGCGCCATTACTAGGTACTTCCGCCCATAGTGGAAATCAAGGGGAAAGATGTGGTTTTTGATAGTGGTGCTGAACAGCAGTTTGATGCTATAGTCTTCGCAACTGGTTACAAAAGCATGGCAACTAATTGGCTGAAGGTACATTTTTCTATTTCTGGAATCCTAAGCTTAGATAAACTCATTGTAATAAAAAAAAAATAGTCCTTTATCTTTTCGTTGTGGTTTAGGATTACAAGTATATCGTCAAAGATGACGGGATGCCGAAGAACAAGTACCCTTACCACTGGAAAGGAGAACATGGTGTGTACTGTGCAGGACTGTCACAGAGGGGACCGGCCGGAATTTCAGAGGTTGCTCTGGTGATAGCAGAAGACATTCATGGGGTTATCAGTGCAAGAAGTAATGAAGCTCCGACGATGCTGCCTGTCTTCTGAGCACTTTCCCGTGGTTACTTGAGTCTTGAGACATCTAATACTAATAAATAAGTCTCATGTGGCTCTTCGTTTCTTGTTTTCTGTACCAAAGTCGACTTATGTTTGTGTGTGTTCGTGTAACTTCTTAGACGTGTTTTCGTGACTGTATGTGTGAACCCCTTTTCTGGTTTCCGTTTTGAAATCTTAAGTGAAATATGTGTCGTTTGAATGTGAGACTGAATTTCGATGAACTAGGACTTTG
Source organism: Casuarina equisetifolia (assembly GCA_028551475.1). Taxonomy (NCBI): domain Eukaryota; kingdom Viridiplantae; phylum Streptophyta; class Magnoliopsida; order Fagales; family Casuarinaceae; genus Casuarina; species Casuarina equisetifolia. The sequence goes on along the minus strand of CM052358.1, from coordinate 20,036,121 downwards.
AATGTCTGAAGAACGCACCTAGTCCTGACAAATAGACACAGAAGCACAAAAAAAAAAAGCCTAAAAAGAAAAAAAAAAGAGTCTGTATTAATATAAGCCTATAGTTTGAATGTGAGACTGAATTTCGATGAACTAGGACTTTGAATGTCTGAAAAACGCGCCTAGTCCTGACAAATAGACACAGAAGCACCAAAAAAAAAAAAAGAGAATCCTACGCCTGAGAAAATTGTGTTAAATAATATAATATCATACTGATCTGTCTTAAGACTTCAGAAGCAAAGACATCCCCTAGAAAATTTCATGTGTTACAATGACAAAGGCCTATTAACGTCCCGTATGATGTCAATGCTTAAGCATAATTTTGCACACCCTTTGACTTAAACTTGGTAACACCAATTGCCAAAAATTTACATTCTACGCCCAGTATATAAGACTTCCACATAGATTTGCAATTGCGAATGTGATATATCTTACTGAAGTTCAAATCATTAATTTCAATATAGCCAAGGCGAGAATTGTAAACAACAATTGAAAAACAACTATGAATTACCATGGTAAATAAATCTATTATAAAGTTGATAAACATTTAAGGGAAAAATAAATGTTCCTCATTTAGATTAAAATCGAGACTGGTATCACACTTTGGAGCTAATTTTCAACAATATAGCATCTTGCTGAAATTACGAGAAGCATTAATTGCTGGTATTCCTGCCCTTTTTTTTTTTTGGATCTGTTTTTCACTGGTAGAAGAAATAAGAAATAAGATAATTAGGTAAGATTAGATTCATCTATTGACCAGCCAATAAGGTCAATCCCTCGTTAATCCACCAGCAAGTTTATTCATGAGGCAGGCTTAAGAGGTTTCTTAAGAAAATTGTCCTAGCTGTCGGCAATTCTCCGGATTCAAAGAACTTGTTACCCGCATAAGAATAAAATGACGTAGATACCCCGTCGTTAAGTATACTCATAATCACCATAAACAACATTCCAATAAAAGTACATCAAATCTTTTATGAATTTAATTTTATATTTGACATATGACTAGGTTTGAAAAGTTTTATTTTAACAATAGTCATTAAGAGAAAATGCAGGATAAAAAATTTACAACCCATCTTTTTTTTCTCCAGTCCTTCCCGATGATATTCAGAGCCATTAACGATTGAGTAAACTTTCAAAACACTAGGGAGTTTTGCAACACTGTATTGCAGACCCCCCATAACACGACAACACTAGCTTAAGTTCGTCAAACATTACACCAACTTTAAACATCATGTAACAGAGCTTACAAGGCAACTTGGGTTAGGTCATTATAATATTCATACACCACTAGGAGCGCTGAGAATTTAGAGAGTTCCTGCTACTTTTAGTTCCCTCTGCTTGCAACCTCTATAATATCATTTTCGACGGGCTCTACATTCATCGCTATTTCATAAGTCCTCTCCTTGACAACCCAACATAGTACAACCCATTTCTTCCCTTCCAATGACTAGGAAAGCAATGTTTTGGCATTCCTTGATTAGTGAGAGCATATTCATAATCCTACACAAGACATTTGAGACACATTAGTCTTTACTCTATGAGCCAAAACTTCGGTAAGATTTAGTTTGTATAAGTATAACAGAAGTTTCTTTAGGCAATGATTGGTTGTGCTTTGATAACTAGTTATAAAGACAATCGTGTAAAACTTTCAATCCGTATCACCCTTGAAAATCGTGTTGTAGTTCTCAATTTTTTTTTTTTTTTTTTTATCTTTGGGACAATCCCACAATAGCAAGAGAAGTAATATGCATAGTAGAACATTTACAAAATAGTTATAGAAAAATATCAAGATGCATTTTTAGTAATACCTCAATATAGTCGAATCATATAGCTTCTTATGGCAGCTGTGTCATATAGTTGTTTATTTTACTTTTTATTTGCCTCCATCCAAAAGCAAACAAAAATTTAAATGTCTACCTTTATCTTTGTCCTTTTTTTTTTTTTTTTTTTCCCTTTGGGATCTTTTGGACAATCTCGATGTCAGGATATCTTACTATTTTTGCCCTATAAGAGATTGGACCAGTTTTTGGACTACACATTTTGATAAATCTCTGTATTTGAGTTTGAATGCATTAGGGTCAAAACATCCACCAAACAATTGAGAAATATTTTATATATAAATTCTTTTGAAAGCCTGAAAGAGAATATGATATTAAATAGAAAGAAAATGTGGTAACTAAAAGCCTGAGCAGAAGACAACAACTTGTCATTGTTCGGTGAAATATATATGCAAGTGAACATGTCGAACAAGTAATATAATGATAAGAAAGATATTGTCCCACAAAGATTGATGATTACTAAGCCAACTAATTACTAACGGTGAACAATTCTTAGAATTTATCTAATAAATTCAAATGATAAATGATAGGTTAACTAACTAAATCTAAGAAAACTAAATACATGAAATATGTTAGAGTGTTTGATTTCACCATAACTATAAGATACTAATACAGATTATGTATGCTTGCAAAATGGATAATATCTATGTAATGGTAGAATTTCTAATTTATTCACTATCTTATGACTAGGTATAGTGAACCTATTTAGTTCATTAATTCACTATATCTTTATATGTGAATTGAAACAAACCAAATGCATTAAGATCTATGAACATTCCCAATTTACATTGAAAGCCATACAAACAATATGGTATATGTCTATCCATATTTAATTTATGGTTACATATTACAAGAAGCAATTGCATATCATCTCCTGTAGGTTTCAAACATGTAAATCAAATCATTTAAGTGGTAGCTAATCACTTAAAAACATTAAACACAATAATATGCAACTTCACATAAACAAAATATCTTGCAAAACATAATAATCATAAGGTCATACCATCATAATTAGGGTACATCATAACTCTAACAAAAGTAAACTAAAACATAAAGAAATAATGAGAAGAAACAATAATAGGAATTAAAGAAGGTATCTTAAATCTAAGAACAAGAAGTCTGTTACCTTTTTTGTCTTCTCTTCAAGAAAATCTTGAGTTGTGCTTAATTTCCTCCTCCCTCTCTTTTGCCTCTTCTCTTCTCTTCTCTTAAATAGGGTTTAGGTTTAGACCTATCTCTTATTCTAGTAGAAGTGGGTTTTAGAGACCAAAGACAATTGAGTCTTGAACTCTTATAATAATAAGGCTTTGAACTCTTAATATGACTAGGTTTTCTAAATATTAGAAAACCTAATAATAATGAAAAATCTAAAGTCCAAGCCCATATTGATTTTCTTGATCTTGATATTTTGACCATATTTTGCCATATAATAAACATCAGGTTCTCCATGCTTATTCTTTTTTTTTTATGCCTCCTTATGCTATAAAAACAAGATAAATTCAAGTAAATAAAGAAGAATTCAAATATTTTCTCATAAACATTGTATTATTTATTGTCTAAAAATAGTTAAAATAACTCTATAAAAATAGAGTTATTAGTCATGGAAGCCTGCCTTCTTGAATTGCAACAGTTACTGTTCTTCCTCAATTCACCTTCCGAGGTGGGGCATAGTGAAACCACAAATCATCTATTTGCACATAATGAGATGGCATAATTTTTATAGAGAAAATATGCTAAGACATTAAATGTTATTGTCTAGTTTACCATTGTGAAAGATTTACTAAAATCTTGGTATGTGGGAGTAGCTTGGAATAATCAAAGGAGAGCGATCATTGCTTTGTTAGGTCGTGTGGAAACATAGAGTATTTGGATGGCTAGGAATGCTTCTAAACATGAGGCAACTCATATGGCCATAAGTAGAATATATCGTGCTATTCAATACATACTACTAGAATTGTCCATGTTCCTGAAGATTGATTTTCAGGTTAGTCTTTTTGATTAATAAGCATTTGACATCTTAAATATCTGTAAGTAGGGTTCTAGTGAAACAAGGTTACTGGTTAAGTGGTTGCCATCGCTAGCTAGAAGGCTAAAGTTAAATATCGATGGATCTAGTATTTATAAGAGTGTGGGAGGAGATGTTCTACGAAATAAAATTGACAGTATTAAATTTGCATTTACTATAAACTTTTGCAAAGGAAATAATGTGTATGCTAAAGCTTATGCATTACAAGTTGGTTTACAACTATGTCATGAGAGAAATTAGCTCCTAAATGTTATCGAATTAGATTTATACGTTTTAGTTCAATGTATTGATAGCAATGGAGGCCTCCATGGAATCTGTACTATTAGATTTGCAGGTGTCTTCGTTAAATTCTATCACCAGCTATTATTACACACTCATAGAAAGGAGGGAATGGTGTAGCAAATAGATTGACTAACCATAAAAACAGAGGAACACGATTAAGTATTTGTGATTGGATGGACCCATTGCCCCAATTTTGTGTTTCCACAATTAGACATGATCAACTAAGACTTAGGAATTACAAACCTCCATAAGGTTAAGCCTATATGTTACCCTTTGTAAATTTTTAGGTGTTTTGAATTATTATTTCTTTTATGATTATGTAGCTAGACTATTTTAGATAGTCACACATTTGTAAAGGTTAGGTTTCTGTCTTAGAAAACCCTGAAACCCCAACATCTCTCCTCTCTTATTTGACTAAATTTTGACTTTGTCGCCAGTGCCACCATGGCCACCAACTAGACCTATTAACACCTTGTGGGAGGTTAGAACCTACCTCTGACTTCCTCTACTACCTAAAAACTATTAACGAAGCACAAAATTAGCCAAACTCATAACCCTTTTTTCCCCAACTCCTACAAATTGGCCACCGACAAAGCTCTGTCGATGCCATACATGGCAATGGGACTTCCAAAGAAATCCAGAAGTATAGATGGTAACCCACAAATTGGGCATCTTGGAGGGGAAACCAAATGTCTTCCTGTCAATCATAAAGTGGAGTGAAGCATCAACTTACCATTAACACACATTAGTTGGAAAATTCAATGGGGTTTATTGCCAATCAACATCTTCAAAAGTTTAGTGAATTATACTTAGGAGTTGGAGAAGCCAACTATTGTAGGGCTAAAGTTAACAAGACAAATCAACATCTTCGAAAGGTTAGTGAATTATACTTAGGAGTTGGACAAGCCAGCTATTGCATGGGCTTGGTCTAAAGAAAATAGAACGTTTGAAAACTCTTGCTTCCTCCTCTTTTACTGGGATGAGCACTGCCCCGGTGACCCAACGATAGCTGCATTATAGGTAAGACTTTCTGATCTGGCTCTTACTAGTCACACCCCAATAAACTTAGAAAAGCTTGGAAATTAGTTAAGGAAGTTTCTATGTGTGGATTTGTGCACACAAAAGTTCAAACACCCAGCATTTACTTAGGTGTGTTTAGAGCTTAAACTTGTAAAACTGCTGCCAAATGACTTTCTTGACTACACCGAGATCTTGATCTCTTTTTCTACAATCGATCTAGTATGAATCCAAGATAGGCTATTGCTCCCTTTGCCATCTTCAAGGTCACAATTGTAGTATATGCAGAAGCTTCCAGGCTTGTACTCAAGGTGCTTAACAAAACGCCTTAACGACCAATGAAGTTCCCACGGATGATCAAGCTTTGGTGGATGCCATTCCAATAGATTTTAAACCCCATCCAACAAGGAAGACCATGAACAACCATGTAAAAACCTTCAAGGATCTAGGAAAAACCACATGGTAGAGAAGAAGACCATTTGAAGAGGACCTCACACAATGTTTAAGGAAAAGCATCCAAGAGCAAATGTAAAGAAATTTAGGGAACAACTCTTTTTTTTTCTTTTTTTCTTTTCACATCAAACTCCTCCAATAAAGACAATTTTATAGAGGCCCAACCAAAAAATAGCTTGGCAAACAACTTGCTAGAATCCATCTTGTTTGCAACTAAAGGGGCAAATCAATTGGCTAAAACCATCTTAGGTGCTTCCTTACAAGATCGTCCCTCACTAGTTCCTAAAAATTCTCTCCCAATCCTAAGCTCTAGGGTCGTGCCCATAACTAAGGAGCTTGGCAAAGGACATGCACCAAAGATTGTGGGTGTAAGAAATTAAAAGTGAGCTCCTCCACCAATCCAATTACTAAGGTGCCACCAAAGAAGGAAACTGCTCAAAGGACCCAGTCCATGCACCTACAAAGCTTTTCAACCTTGATTAGCAAGACTGATTATTTGGTGAGCGATGCAGAAATGGACGAAGAGGAACCTCACAATGAAACCATTCTTGATCATCTCTCTGTTATGGATAAGAATCATGGGCAATGCACGACTATGAGTGCTATCACTAAGGCATATGAAGAAGATAAAAAAAAAATGCTACCCCACTTGTTATAAAGAGCTGATTTCCATTTCTTCGATGAGAGGACAAACCATTCTTGACCTCCAGGAGAAGGCATTCAAATAATGTTGTTGATCTCTCAGGACTCTAGGTTGGTGTCTTTAGGCCATACAACTTATGTTTATAGAGTGTCATTTGCGTTGAAAGTTTCTGAACATCCATGTAATCATGAATAAATAGTCATATGGAACATCACAAGGCTAACTCCCTTAGGGAAGACGGACTTCCTGCAAAGGGAGTCTAAGAAAAACAAAATTTCTTAGTGGCGTTATTAAAACCTAAGCATTGTGTAAAGCACTAGCAATAATGACACATAAATCAAGGTTCACTACTTATGTGCCTTGTAATCCTGTGAATACTCATATTTGGTGTCTATGGCAAACAAAAGCGGTAGTTTCACTCGTATATTTTAATTAGCAAAGCATCACTGTAGAGGTGTTGTTGGACGGGCAAAATTTCTTGCTCACTGTAGTTCATGTTAGTGCAAATTATATATGTTGACGTCATTTATGGCAACATCTTGATGGTCTTCCGACAATGAATAGACTACGGATCCTTGGGGGCAACTTTAATACCATTCTTAGTCCATATGAGAAACGAGAAGTGAGGTTGTACTCTAGACATGCCATTCTAGAATTTCAAGCCTTTGTATATCATCATGGCTTGCATAACTGTCATTTTCTAGGTTCTCCCTACACTTGGATGAATAATGTTCGAGGTACAAGGCTAATTTAGGCTCGTTTCAATAGGATTTTGCGTAGCTTGGAAGCTTTTAATGATTTTCCAACTCCAGAAGTCAGAAATTTAAATCACAATCTTTTTGACCATTCTCTACTGCTACTATTCCTTAAAACGATAGTCCCAAGAGTAAGGTCTTTCAAATTCCAAAGGCAATGTCTAGCTATGAAGTTTATATTGCATTCATTACCACAACATTAGACAAATCACTCTACCACTCCCTTTTGAATTCACATTCATTTGCAAAGGATAGGAACGCGGTCATAGCAAAGTTAATAGAAAAAGTTTAAGACATGGAAGCATGCTTACAAAAGGCTCAATCTAACTTGTATTTCAAGAGTTATAGGATATGCAGGAGACTCTTACTCAATAGATCATAGAGGAAGAGAGTTAACTATGTGATAAGCTAAAGAATGATAGATTTAAGAGTGAGACCATAATTTAACTTATTTTCATCCTTGTCTTAAGGAGCAGAGGCAATAGTCTAGGTTTAACTTTGTTTTACTGGATGGATCTAGGACAAATGATGTTGACATTTTGGGTCCTCTATTAGTGGAATTTTATAAGGAGTTTTGACTTCCTAATATTAAGTTCTATAGGTCCTTTACAGGTTTCTTCAGATATCCTTTCTCATGTTCTTATGAACATTATAGAAATATAAAATGCCATGCTTTGTAGAGTACTAGATTGAGAAGAAATTTTACAAGTCATGCAAAGCTTAGATCTAGATAGTGCTCTAGGCCCTGAGGGCTTCGCAATCACTTCTTTGTAGCTACTTAAGAAATAGTAAAGGAGGATATGATTGAGGCCATTGTGCACTTCTTTACGGATAGCATGGTTCCTAAGAGCTCCATAGTGACGGTGTTACCATTAATTCCAAAAGTCCCACAATCGAGCAATTTATTAGACTTGCGGCCAATCAGTTTATGTATGTGCCACCATAAGGTACTAGCTAAGATCCTTAATGATCGTTTATCAAAGGTCCTTCCTTTGGTGATTTCCTTGGAGTAGTTGGATTTTGTCAAGGATAGATCAATCTAAGAAAATATAGCATTGGCCTTTGAGATGGTGCATGAAATCAATAAAATAGTCCTAGGAGGCAATGTTATTATCAAAGTAGACATGTCTTGCCTTTAAATCAAGATGTCATGGAACTATATTAAAGGTGATTCCTTATGAGAACAATTTATGAAACAAAAGTAGGTGAATATTGTAGAGGTTCTTCATCATTAATGGATCATCTTGACATCTAATTGTTGGTCTACAATCAATTCTCATGTGTCATGCACATTGTAGCAAAGCATATGGTAAGTGAACAAAGGATCTTGGTATTTCTAGATAGACAAGTGGTTAGGGAGTTCCTATGGTTTCCTTCATGCAAGCAACATTCGTTGACAATTTGAAAGGCTTTTTTAGTTTGATAATTCCTAAAGTCAGTTTTATCTTTAGATTAGTTGCTTCAAGCTAGACAAATTACTCTTTTTAAAGATCCTAAAATACTTATATGCCAGCCTTCACTTCATGGTTCTTTCTTTGTTGTGGTTGTGTATGATCAATTAAGGATTCATAGTGTTAAGGTGATTTGGAATAAATTTATATGGAAATTTTTTTTACCAATTAAGATAGGTTTCCCAATGGATGCCAATGTCTAAGGGTGAGATTTCTCCTTAGCATCAAAATGTGTTTGTTGCTTTTAGTCTTAGCGTGAAGTCATGAACCACTTGTCTTGTCAAGGGGAATTGGCTAATGGCTTATGACAATGTTTTGACATAGATTTTGCAATCTTTTTTTAGGAAAGATTTTAGTCTTAAGTCTTTTTATTGATTGGCTTAGATAAGCAAATGAGCTTTCAAAGTTTGGACTAATAGGCTTAGTGGGATTCTTTATTTTATGGTGCATATGATTGGCATGAAATGATGTGTTTATTTAGACAAGGGTTTTCTCTTATGATCCCTCATAGGAGAGGTCATATCAGATGTTTGAATGATGATAAAAAATTTCAAAGTTACATAATTACCCATAATTATAGATTGTTCTCGCTTGTAGGTTGTCAATACTCTTGTTTTTATTTCACCCACTACAAGGGGTTGGATGGTTTACTGGATATTCCCTTCCTTTATAGATTTAAAGTTGAATATAGATGACTTGTGTAGAGATAGTATGTGTGCATGGGTAGAGTGGTTAAGGAGTGTAGGGGTAGTGTGCATATGGTGTATATAATCAATGTAGGAAAAGGCAATAATGCTAAGGCTTTGGTTATGCATTATTAAAGGTTTTAAGACTATGCCACTAGAAAGGACTAGTATTGACAGAAGTAGAAGCAAATACCCTATTTGTAATCAATTTTTAAAAAAGGCTATATGCATTTCCTTGTAAGCTAATGTATGAAATGTGGCAATGTCATGCTTTTATTAGACAAGTGCTTTAGATTTCCCATCATTATTGTGAGACAAATTTCTTGGTAGATAGCCTAGTAAGTGTTGGGCATGCTATGTTTGGATTACATACCTTTTGACTTTGGGATCCTCACCAAGCTATTACCAACAAATATAATGGGAAGATCAATTAGGCCTAACATATTAGAGGCTTTTGTCACCATTAATGCTAAGATGCATGTGTGTTTTATTTTGATTGAACACTTTGTGTTGTATTTTATTATTATATTTTTAAGATGGATTGCACCTGCTAGTTGGGTTTATAAGTCATAGGGCTAAGCTTAATTCCCAAATCCTTTTGTATGGTTTCTAGAGGTCTATCATTCAGTTCAATCAACAATATCAATACAAATGAATAGGGGACATTCCTTTTTAAAAAAAAAGGAAAAAAAAGAAAAAAAAAGGTTTATACCTTACTTGCTATATTACTACAAAGTGTTGAAAAATAAGGGTTTTATTGTGATAAAATCTATTGTGGATTATTTATTGAAAAATGTTTTTCATATGTGCAAGAAAAATCATAGGAAGTAAAAGGTGTGCGAATGTAGTCGGGTTCCCACATTTCTTAACATGATATCATCATATAATGTCCTTGAGAAATGCCTTATTTAAATGATATTAAATATATGTATATAATTTATTATATTTGAGCAATATGATACTTGCTCTTATTTAGATGAAGGTACTTTATGATGAACTCTAGCTAAGTTACTAAGAGTTTCTTAGAACAAATCAAGGCTCACTTTACTTGTTCATGACTTGCCTAATTTGTGGCCATATTTTAAGATTTCTTGGTGCACTACTACTCTACACAAGATAATTGGCTCGTGTTCTATTTTCATAAGAGAGTTGGCCTGTGTTTTGTTCTTATAAGAGAGTTGGCTTATGTTCTGTTCTTATAAGAGAGTTAGCCCATGTTTTGTTCTTATAAAAGAGTTGGCTCATGTTCTATTCTTATAAGAAAGTTGACCGTATTATGTTCTTACAAGAGACTTGGCTCATGTTTTGATATTGTGAAGCCTGATCCAAGATGGTGTTGTTCAGTTCACAAGACACACTTAAATGTCTTAATCACCTTAGAAGCCCTAGCTTCTATTCGAAGCACCAACTTCTATTCGAAGCACCAACGCCCCCTTTCTATCTCTTTCACTGCAGTTACATCCCTACTCCTCTAACGGGAAGATTGCAGAAGTTTTTAAGTGAATGTCAAAAACTGAAGCTTGGTTTGATGAAGAAGTTATATGGAACTTAAAAAGATACAAGCTACATTCTCTCAACAGAAAGAAACCTATGAAATGATGGGTACGACAGAAATCATGTCTCAATTCTTTATTTTCATACCATATATAAGAGAAAACCATTCTATGATTGAAGATGATGATTTTGAGTGAATATCTTTGAGTTATTATTCAAGAGAAGTTGTCCTTGAGCTCATCCTCTATTCACAGTGAAAAAGCTTTGATGATATCTTTGATACTCAGCTTAATATCACTTTTATGTGATTATTCTTTATGATATATCTTTGTTTATGTGCTAATCAAATATATATTATCATTTGCATATAAACTTATTTGTAAATTTGAAACCCTAATATGAAAATATTTGGGAGTTTTGAGATTAGAGCTTATCATTACATTCAATATCTTGTATAAGCTCTTGTATTAGCATTATCTCTCATTATCTTTACATCTTTAAGGGATTTGCTATTTGAACTAAGGTTGATTAACCTTATATTGTATTTAGACTTGGAAATTCCTTTGAGGAGGAATTGGTTGGATTAGGGAGAACGTTTTCTCCTAATTTGGTTTGAGTAAAGGAGACTTCAATCGGTTGGATTAAAGGAGAAAATGGTGGATGTAGGACTCAAGGATTGAGTGTCGAACCACTTTGGTAAGTATGGTGTTTCTTCTTTTCCCTCTATTGACTTGAATGTTACTTGCTATTTATTGCTAATTACTTTATCATTTACTTAATACTAGCTGGCTGTTTTATTTGTTAAATAGTTATGAAATATTTTATGATAGTTTGCAATCTTATTGTAAATTAATGTGTCACTTGCTTAGAATTTTCTTGCTTGATGCTTGCTTCATCTGTGTGACTTGTATAAGCACTTAGAATCTTTTTAGACCAGAAAAATTGTAATCAAGTCTTGGCTTAAATAATTCAACCCCTTTTCTTGTTAAGCCATAAAACCCAACACAAAGTATGGTTAATATGTTTGGCTTTGTGTTTATAAATAAAATATGTTAGGGTAGCATCCCTATTTAATATTAAAAGAAAAAAAGATCTTGCTTAGGGCCGTTGAAATGGAAATGCACAAGTGCCTTGGGAAACACAAAACATCTTCGGTCTGTAATGTCTACATATAACAACTTGTTAGTTGTATCAATAAAACCCACTTCAAGGATTCAACCAATGGGGAGAAGGAGCTTAGTTGACCGAGGATGAGTGTGGGGGGAATTAACAGAGCCAAAGTTGGAGTTCAAGGACAACAAAAGAAAAACTTTGCCTGTGGAGCTGGGAATTCAGCCAAGCCTGCTTTGAAGACATTAAAGGCTGTGGGAGAGTCTACCTCAGCAAGGAAAAACAAGCGTGTAGCTATAAAGCAATTAACGTCGGCTATGACATGTGGAAGGCTATGAAGTCAAAGAGGATGATCTACAGCTAATGCTATTTGGATGATGACAAATGAAGAAAACAATGTTAGGAAAATTTTTATGGAGAAATTTTTGGAGGCCATGAAAGAAAACTTGAGCTGTACCTAAGGATCAAGGTGATATGGAAGGTTCAGGAGCTTAGGCTGATAATAAAAGGTTCTATTAATGCGCTATTCATTTTTTATACTAGTTAGTGAAAGAAAAACACGAGGTGTCTTGAACTCCATCATTTAGGTAAAAATCTCGCGGTTGTTACTATTTAGTTGACATGCAGTTGGACTATTTATGTGATGAGAGTGCATAGGAGTTCGAGAAAGGCAAATTGTTTTGACAGGCCATTTAATGCTAACATGAGATGAAAACTATGAAGTCATTCTTCTCATAGCTACGGTTGTTTGATTGTTTTATCTAGTGGTCTTGAGATGCTATAAGACACTTTGAGAAGTTCCAATCATTGATTAGCACGTCTTTTAGCCAAAAAGGATGCTCCTTTGAAGCTCTGAGCTGATATTAGTACTAATTCTTTGGTTTGTGTGCCGTTTTATTTTTGTGACGATTTTCATTACACATCAGTAAAGGTCTCACATGGAACAATTTGTGTTGTTACTACCCCATCTGGGAAAGTCTCATAAATTTGAATTAACATTTTGGGCGTGGGGGAAAAAAGAATCTGCTATAGAAAGGGAATAAACACAATCAAGAGCACAAATGTCCTGGGGGAATGATGAACTAAACCCCAAATGCTTCGTTGTTCCTCAAAGATGAGTCCTTTGTTTACATATGGCGATGTTACTTAATTCTAAATTCGTATTTGCTTCTAGCTATAACTGTTTCATGGAAGCTTCAGTATGCAATGCGCCTTAAATAATCTTTTCATTAGTCGCACAACTGGGTGCAGTGAATTTTGAAGTTTTATTGTCCCAAACCGTTTATATGGTTGTAAGAATTTTTTATAAAGCTGAAGAAGCTATTTGATGAGATCAAAGCAAGTCCATCTCATAGAAACATTGGACAGAGCACCCCAGCATTAATATTTTGTTTGAAAGCAAAAGAATGAGGAGTCAGAGACAATACGTTTTGATGTTGTATCGAAAAAAATAAGAAAGTGGGGAATATACTCAAGACAATATGTTTTGATGCAGTGTAAAAGTTCAGAGAATGTGGAACCAAAGAGAGTAAAAAGAAAGGTAAGTAAAAACAATAAATAAATAATTATTTGGTATCTCATTTTTCTGGTCGATTTACATCGCTCATATGCATTTTTTTTCACCTAATCTTGTTGAATGTGTTTTCTTTTGTAGATTTAATCTATTAGTATACCTTCCTTTGTAAATCCAAATTAATTGAATGTAATTTCTTTTGTTCACCTAACCTGAGTGAAAGTGTTTATGTTACAAAATCAATTTGCATTGATGGAAAAATAATATTAGAAACTGATTTTCTTCAAACTTTCAATCTTTCTTTTTGCATCCTTGTTTTCCAAATGTTTTTATTTATTATTTATTTTATCGCTGTAATCAAAAGGAAGAGATACTTGAGTTCATTTCTTAACATCGGTATCAACCACTCCTAGCTAGGATTAGCCTATGATTTTTCTTTTGAATAAGACAATAAAGACAGTTTTCGAATGCACCTGAATAGTTTTGATCCTTGCATAGAATAACCTTTGTTGTCATATTGGAAGATAGAATGTTCAATTAGAATAGATGATTAAAACAACAAAAGAAAAAGATTTGGCTGCTAGGTTTCTTAAGCTACCATTCTTAGTTTATATTTTATTATATATGGATTGACTAAACCACATGTGATTTCAAAACAAAGTTGTGTTATCAATGTTTTTGGAAAAATAAGAAAACTTATATGTAGAAAGACATCTTAGTTTAGAAAAACAAAATCATTACATGCTAATGCTTTGTTAAATGAAAATTGGAGGCTCCCTGTCTTGGTTTTCTCATATTCAAAGTAAGGTTTGTAAGTACTAAGATATGACACTGAGCTTAACTACTTCAAATATTATGAATAAAACTAATAACAGGGTTCTTATCCAACAAAAAAAGAAGACAAGATGGTGGAAATCATCTTTCGACTTCTTTCGGAGGCTTTAGGGATGGAACTACAGATAAAATGTACAAAGTCAGTCTTCTTTTCACTGCATTTCCATGCTTCAGTGACTTGGCTATTGCAATACAGCCAAAGAGGTACCCATTTTTGCTTAATAAGCCGTTTTGATAGACCTGACACGTTTAGCAGTCGGAAAGAAGATGTTGAACGATCTCCTTGTTGATATTCTATTTCCTTCTTTTTTTTTATTATGATTTCGTCGCACATTAGTGAATTGCTGTTACTTCGTGCTTTTTGTTCTTAATCTTATGTAGGAAAGTCTTATAAATTTTTTATGACATATGACGTGTTTGTCAACCTATTTTAGAAGTCAGACTTGGTGTAGGCTAGAAATTTAATTCATCAGTTCTTTTAAACAAGTTGGACACTTGAGTAATCATCTTTCTTCCTTTCTAAATCATGTTATTATCAATGTAATTCTTTTAATTTTAGCAACGATCTAATGACTCAAACTTTATAATAACACACGCATGTACGCTGGACTTCCAAAAGGAAAAAGAAACAGAATAAGAAGGGAAAAAGAAAATGAAAAGCATCACCGGTCAATGCGGCCTATAATTTGCAAGTCCTAGTTGATCTCCCTTGCAATCCCAAAGACACTCACCAGGAAGAAAACTCACCTGCTCAAAGATTAGTTGTCCAACAATAGAATAACCATGAAAAGCAATTCTATTAGTTAAAGAATTACCTTCGTGATAGATGTGTGTAATAGTGGATGAAGACTATAGAGAAAAGAAGCATTGCTGCAAGATGCATTACATGGACCACAACGCATGCCACTCCCTTTTCATGCATTAATGAGGAATTTTGAATCAGCTTCCCCCCTGGAGAGAAATATTCTTCTCTTGGCATATTTGCAATCCCAATAAGAGGGCCTATGCCTCAGCCATCGCGCTAGAACCAGCTCCAAAATTAGCTGCATAAGCCATGAGTACAATACCCCTGTTGTATCTTAGGACTCCATCCAGAGCAAAGTCCAAATACGCATGATCTCTCTATATTTAACTTGAGAATTCCAGGATCTCGTGGCTGCCATTTAATCGATTTCTCTCTAGGACCATTCACTGTAGTAATGGTAACGAAAGCCACGAGAAGGTTGAGGACGGATGTGGGTGTGGGTTCGAGTAGCCAGCCGGGATTCAATGACAACAGTGGAAATGCCACATGATGAACTCAACCAATTGGAGAACTCTGGCTCACGTTCGGTAGCTTGGATTAGGCTTATGTCTAATGGTTAGGAAATCTCTCATCGATACTTAGTTCAGAATGTCTAAGTTCTCTATAAAATCGGTAATCTTATGCAATGCATTGTCTAGTAGCCTAAAGTTAACTCAATTCTAGGTTCTATAATCTTCCTAGGGAGTTATTTTTAGTTAGTCTATCTTTTCTTTTTAACTAATACTTTTATCACATATAAGTTAAAAGGTTTTACTTGGCACTACTTATATATGAAGAGCGTTATGTATATATTGCTTGTGTATTCTTAGGAATGGAATGACAAAAGTTTTTTAAACATAGGGAAGTGATTTTCTTATTCTTGAATTGACTTATGGGTATGAATGCAATTTTTAACATAATTTTATAAGCATATTCAAGAGGTAGCATCTCTTATATAGGAAACATACTATCCAAAATAGTTTATGGGGGTGGAGGGTGCTTGCCTCACATATAACAACTTTATTGTTTTTATTTAATTTATAAGCTTATGAAAGCGTTTTATTCTCACCTTCCCCATTTCAGATATTCACAACAAGGTCATGATAGTTCGCCCTAACAAATCCATCTTGACTCATTGTGCTACTATGAGACTATTGAAAATGACATCAAACGATGGATTACCATCACTTAAATCAAGCATATATCGTTTACATGATAATTCAGCATCACAAAATGGGATGATATATCCTTGTATTAGGTGTAGAATCAAAATCCCTTTAGTAGAATTAGAATCATATGAAAGTGAGGGATCTAGTAGTGCCTTGTTGGATGTTTATAGTTATTGAACTTAATGTTGACAAAGATGAATATGTATTCCATCTAAACAAGAGTGATTATTAAAAAAGAAAATTATAGAAGCCAAAAGAACAAAGGGAAAAAAAAACTATGGCCAATAATGTTGAGAAAAGTCTCATATTAGGTAGAAGAGGAGAATATTGGATTTATAAGTGTGAGCATAAATCAAATGATATGAATGAACTTTTTAACATAATTTTATAAGCATATTCAAGAGGTAGCAACTCTTATATAGGAAACCTACTATCTAAAATAGTTTATAGGGGTGGAGGGTACTTGCCTCACATATAACAACTTTATTGTTTTTATTTTATTTATAAGCTTATGAAGTCATTTTATGCTCACCTTCCCCATTTCAGATATTCACTATAAGGTCATTGATAGTTCGCCTTAACAATTCCATCTTGTCTTATTGTGTTACTATGAGATTGTTGAAAATAACATCAAATGATGGATTACCATCACTTAAAGAAAGCATATATTGTTTACATGATAATTCAGCATCACAAAATGGCATGATATATCCTTGTATTAGGTATAGAATCAAAATCCTTTTAGTAGAATCATACGAATGTGAGGGATCTAGTAGTGCCTTGTTGTATGTTTATAGTTATTGAACTTAATGTTGACAAAGATGAATATGTATTCCCATCTAAATAAAAAGAGTGATTATTAAAAAAGAAAATAATAGAAGCCAAAAGAACAAAGGAAAAAAAACAAAAAACAAAAAACTATGGATAATAATGTTGAGAAAAGCCCTATATTAAGAAGAGAAAAGAGAATACTGGGTTCATAAGTGTAATGATAAATCAAATGGTATTAGAGCTAGCTTTTGAGCTAGCCTTTAAGAAATGAGGAGGCCCAATAATACTATAAATTAGGATTGAGGCTTGGGGAAGACTAGGCAAAAATGGATCAAGGTTTGATGTATATGGAGTTTGGGTTAGGTTAATGGGTCAAGGCCTACTATGTGGTGGTTGAGTTAGGTTGAACTCAACCAAAAAGGGCCAAATTGGTCAAGGCCGGGTGGAGGCTTGGTTGGTTTGAACTTAATGAAAAAGAGCCCGTTGTGTGATGGGAGAGGATGTTGAGAAGACTTCCACATTGAGTAGATAATAGGAGAATATTGGGTTTATAAGTATGAGAGTAAATCCTCCTTATGCTAGATTTTAAGGAAGGAGATACCCAATAACAATATCAAACAAGCTATGCACATGTAGAGGTATACGCACTCCTCACAGGTCTCAAAATATGTTGCAAATGCGATTAATTCACACACCAAATACAATGAGACTCCTTTATAGTGCAATGCATGCTACACCAATAAAAAAATCTATGAAATTTGGAATATGTTATACACAACTGCAAGTCTTCTGCTCCCATATACAATTATTAAACACACATGTAGGGAAGAAAGTTTAGGTGAGGATAGAATACAAAATCATGGGCATCAAATTTAGGATTTGTAGATTTTTTACCCATTAGACTCATTCCTATGGTTACGTTGAATGTTTTCAAAGCTGATAAACTTGATCTAAGTAATTATTGACTTCCACAAACAAACAAGCTACCTTTTTATTTAATGTGCCTAATATGTAGGCTCATCAACTAATTTTCTAAGGGTTGACCTTATACCCTACCCTTTGTATCCACCTAAGACATGATTATTATGTTTAGATTTGCTGTTATTAATACAATTTGCTAGGATCTAGCCCCTATTTTCATAGGAAAAATAAAAGACTATGTCTTGAATAGGGATTGCTGACTATTAATGTGAAAAAGTCCCTATCAACTGTTCTATTTTGGGGGTATAAAGTCAAAGAGGATCTCCATGTTCAAGTATCATTTCTGTCTTTATACTCCTAAAATATCAGTTTTTGACGACATGGGAGTTCATACATTAAGAGAGTTGACCAAAAAAAGCTTATAACCTTCTATCATGGCAATGGTTATTGGAAGGATAAGCATCAGCTTAGAAAATCATCGCCCATTAACAACAAACCCGTTTTCCTGCAAAGGGTTCAAAGCTTCGAAAAATGCATCCCCTCGAATTACTCTTCCATTGACTTCATACCCTATTGTAATGGAACTTTTCATTACCACTTGAGAAACTAAGTTAACCTCTAATCGCATAGTTAGACAAATATCAGGGTTTCACTAGCCGCTTATTGAGAACAGAAAAACTAAATTGACCAAAAATATCTGCTGTGATGTTTTCAACATTTGCCCAAAAATATAACATTACAGCAGTAAAAGCTAATTTGGTGCTCATGAGGAGCCTTCTTTCGGTGATGAAAGCAAAGCATTGAATGTTCACTTCCTAGTCCATCTTAGTCAATGCATCAAAGAAGATACCGTGCACCTTCTGGAAAAGCGGGGAGAAGAAAAGGCAACCATTGCTCCCGCCTTTGTTACCGTGGAAAACGCAACTAAACCGCATAAATAACACAGACGACCAAAAAGAAAAAATTCCTATGCCCAAGACCACTCAGTAAACAATAGTACCTGAAATCAAGATAGACAATTAGCTGTTCTTTCCAGCAATTTGAAGCTCAGCTATAGTAAAATTATGAAGGTGTATACTAAACAACCAAAAAGTGATTAATAAACATGACATTCAAGTTAAGTTGTATAAATTATTTATTTAATTTTCCTACCTTTTGGTAATAAAATAAATCAATTCCCACTTGTTTTCTAGCTTACTTTATTATTATACCAATATTGATAGTTGAGAGATAAAAACTAAAAAGCTAACAAGTAGCAGCTAAAAAGCTAATATGCCACTTTTTCCATTAATGGGTGATTTCTAGTAAAAGACATCTAATATCTATTTATATACAGAATGCGCAGAATTATAAGAGTTAACTAATCACAAATGTGGACATGTAAATAATGTTAAACACTTTTTTAATTTTGCAATGATTGCCACTTGTCGATTATTAGTAATCATTGGTATTTGTGGCTTCAAATACCTATACTGAAATCCAAAAGGTTGTGTAAGCTTTATCCTTTTTCAAATACAAAACGACAATTTCAAAGCATTTGTTATCTAACTACTCGAGAGATACATATGAAATTTAAGATTAAAAAGAAAGATTGGAAACGACAAAAAAATATATTATCATACAACTTTACAACTTTCAATATATAGTTATCCAACAATGACGAGAGATCAAAGGTAAAGTTTATATTGGTCGATAACAACATGAAATCTTAATGGAAGCCAATTGGTCAAAATTTTTGATAGGTAGATGATATCAAACACTTTTTTACTCTTGTAACATGCTTCACTTTGCTATTTATTAACTTTATTAGTATTTTTTTGTTCTCAACATTCATAGTACAATAACAATTATTTCAAAGCATCCATCATTCTAACAAATAGTGGATAGACATAAAATCAATAATTGCAAAAAGGAATAGATATTATAAAAAAGAGTCGACATAAAGAATTTTGTTGTACAACTTAACATAATTTTTTATATAGTTATTCAATAATGATAAGATATCTAAGATAAAAATTGTATTGATTAATAACTAAGTAACATCATGTTTATATATCTATGTATGTATGCAAGCATCAATGTGTTTTACACCTCCCTTTCGTCAGTTTGGTATTACTAGTCTTTCTACTGTTATAAAATGAACCCATTATGCTCTTTCAGAGAAAAATTGTAAATAGAAGAAGTTAAATTTTGCCTATGTTACTTGACAATGACAATGGGCTCGGTTTGTAATCACTGGAACCATAGTTACCTCGATGCATCAAGTTATAATGCCTACTTAATTCCTTACAGCTCTACCAAACGCTAAAAAATGGTTCTTCAGTAAGAGAGCATTTAAGACACTGTTAACCAGAATTCCTCAACAACTTCAGTCCTATATTGGCAAGCACAACAACGTTTGAAGATCGAAAGAAAAAAATTTCTCAAATGACAATATTCAATAGGGGCATAAAAACTAATTCATTTTGCACAATATCTCTATGGAGTAAACATATAGAATGGATTAGCTTACATCATAGTGTTTGAAGATTGGAAGATAATATTTCAGAACACAATATTCATGCATATTCTACTCTCATGAGTATTGTACATCAAAACTTGATGTTCATTTTAGGTACAAATTTTAGAGAGAGACACAAAAATGATATATAAACACCACGGAGGCCTCCTTAATATAGTTCATTACGAGTTTTGGTTGAAGGATATCACTCTCAAGTTTTCCCGATTATCCACGCTAGATTTAGAACGAAACAGCAGCCCTCTCTAGTGAACAATTCATGCAGATCCCGGACAAATTCTGTTTCGGTGGGTTGAATCTTTTTGTCCGTTTCAGCAAGACATTAATGACTTACCATCACAAGTGAGAGTTACAAACTAAAGCTGTGACTGAAGTGGAGGAGTTGCCATCTGTGGAAGAGTGTGACATTTGGACGAATTTCATCACCATGCGTTTCCACCTTTCATTCTCTATATATGTCGGGTAACAAGTGCGCATTCTCAATCGTGAGAGTAGAAGTAGAAGTAGAAGTAGAAGTAGAAGTAGAAGTAAAATGACAACTATGGAAGAAGTGGTAGTGATTGTAGGAGCTGGCCCCGCTGGCCTTGCAACCTCTGCATGCTTAACCTACTTTTCCATTCCAAATATCATCCTTGAAAAGGAAGATTGCTTCGCTTCTCTATGGAAGAACCGAACATATGATCGTTTAAAGCTTCACCTAGGAAAAGAATTTTGCTCCCTTCCCTATATGCCACACTCTTTCACAACCCCCACCTTCATGTCCAAAGAAAAATTCGCGGCTTACCTAGATGAGTATGTTTCCGAGTTCAAAATGAAGTTCCGTTATTGTCGCACCGTCGAATCATCTGTGTATGACCAAAGTAAGGAAAAATGGAGGATAGAGGCTAGGAATAACCTGTCCGGGGAAGTGGAGGTTTATTTGGCGGAGTTCTTAGTCGTTGCTAGTGGAGAAAATAGTGAGGGCGTTATTCCTGATTTGCCTGGGTTAGAGACCTTTCCTGGAGAGGTCCTTCATTCCAAGGAGTATAAAACAGGCTCAAAGTATCAAGACCAAGATGTTTTGGTCGTTGGCTCTGGTAACTCAGGGATGGAGATCAGCTATGACCTCTGGGACTTTGGTGCTCGCCCCGCGATAGTCGTTAGAAGCCCAGTAATCTCTCTTCTCTCTCTCTCTCTCTCTTCCCCACTCCCATTCCATTTACGGAATGCATGCATGTAGTTATCTCAGCCTGGTTCCTTGTGCTTAAAACTGCATATTTCTCCATTGCACGCAGATTCCCGTGGGTAAAACAAAAACGCCCAAAGGGTTGTTTCTTTTAAATGCAAGAGCACTAGAGAGTTTTGTAAATTTATCTTAGCAACTTCTAACCGTAATTAAGTGCGAGTATTTTGTTGTTTATTCTGCTAACGTCCTACTACTAATGAACTATGCTGTAACGTAGTTCCATGTGCTTACCAAAGAAATAGTCTACTGCGGGATGTTCATGTTGAAGTACCTCCCACTAAGCATCGTGGATCCCATGATAAATGGGCTTGCAAGGTTATTTTATGGCGATCTGTCCAATTATGGCATCCTCAGGCCTTCGAAAGGTCCATTCCTCCTCAAAGCAGAAAAGGGGAGGAGTCCGGTGATCGATGTTGGGACCGTCGGAAAAATCCGTACAGGAGAGATAAAGGTAAGTACTAAGTTATCACACAAATATCCGTGATATCCCAATGCCAGCAATATTTCCATCCTATTCATTTTCTCATCCAATTCTGGGTCACATTCAGGCGATCATATTTCACATGTTCCCTTATTTTGTGCCATTACTAGGTACTTCCGCCCATAGTGGAAATCAAGGGGAAAGATGTGGTGTTCGAGAGTGGTGCTGAACAGCAGTTTGATGCTATAGTCTTCGCAACTGGTTACAAGAGCATGGCAACCAATTGGCTGAAGGTACATCTTTCTATTTCTGGAATCTTAAGCTTAGATAAACGCATTAAAAAAAGAAAAGAAAAAAAGAAATGGTCCTTTCTCTTTTCGTTGTGGTGTAGGATTACAAGTATATCGTCAAAGATGACGGGATGCCGAAGAACAAATATCCTAACCACTGGAAAGGAGAACATCGTGTGTACTGTGCAGGACTATCACAGAGGGGACTGGCCGGAATTTCAGAAGATGCACACGTCATAGCAGAGGACATTCATGGGGTAATCAGTGCCAGAAAGAAAGGTCCGACGATGCTGCTTGCCTTCTAAGCACTTCCCAATGGTTAGCCGAGTCTTGAGACATCCTAATACTACTAAATAAGTCTCATGTTGCTTTTATTTTCTGTTTTATGCAACTTATGCTTCTGTATGTTCATGTAACTTCTTAGACATGTGCTTTGGTGTCTGTACGTGTAAACCACTTTTCTGGTTTTTGTTTTGTAATGTTATGTGAAATATGTGTTGTTTTGTCTTCAAGTCTCTATTGATGTAAGCCTATAGTTTCAATGTGAGCCTGAATTTCGATGAACTAGGACTTTGGTGGAATGTCTGAAGAACCTCCTAGACCTGTCAAATAACCACGAAATCGGGAAAAAAGGGAAAAAAAAAAAAAGAATTCTATGCCCGAAAACAAAGACTTCAGAAGCAAAGACTTTCCCCAGAAAATTTCATGTGTTGCAGTGACAAAGGCATATTAACCTCCCCTATAATGTCAATGCTTAAGCACAGTTTTGGGCACCCTTTGACTTCTAGTTTGTAACACCAAATGCCAAAAATTACAGTCTATGCCTAGTATATAAATACTTCCACATAGATCTGCATTTACGAACGTGATAATTTTACTGAACAGTTTAAATCCATAATTTCAATATATCCAAGGCAAGAATTGTAAACTCAAATTAAAAGACAACTATGAATTACAATGGCAAATAAATCTATTATATAGTTGATAACCATTTAAGGGAAATAGAAATATTCCTCATTTAGGTTAAAATAGAGACGGTATCATAATTAGACGGCATCTTGCTTAAGATACAAGAAGAATTAATTTGGCCTCCAAATACGCTCGTGGTGGGAACAAAAGCAAAATGAAAAGCATTCTCTATTGTGTTTCCCCCGTGCCACTCCATCTAATGCTAACTTTTCAGGCATTGCATGGCACCGCGGAAAGATGGTCTTATGTACCAGCAATTCAACCCCGCATGCGTCTATTTTTCTATCTACTTGAAGAAACTCACGCTATCCGTCTCTCACCCGCGCCTTGGTGTAGTGCGACGTATCTCTCGCTGTCTCTCGTATCTGTGTATCTCTCTAACTTCGCCATGGGACCGATTTCCTCTCTCGAAATAAGATAATTAGGTAAGATTAGATCCATCTATTGGCCAGCAAATAAGGCCATCCCTCCTTAATCTGACAGCAAGTTTATTCTTGAAGCAGGCTTAAGAGGTTTCTTTAGAAAACTGGTGACAATTAAATTTACCAGATTTCTTAGCTGTCGGAAATTTTTGGGATTCAAAGACCTTGCTTCCCGCATAAGAATAATGTGACGTAAAGACACCATCAGTAAGTATACTCTTAATCACCATAAACAACATTCCAATAATTTTAATGTTTGACATACGACCAAGTTTGAAAAATTATAATTTAACAACAGAGTCATTAACATAAATGGAGGATAAGAAAAGCACAACCCATCTTCTTTTTCTCCACTTTCCCGATGACATCCAGCGCCGTTAACGTCTGAGTAAGCTTTCAGAACATTAGGGAGTTTTGCAACTAACTGTATTGCAGACGTCCCATTACACAAAAACAGTGGCTGAACTTCATCAATCACAACACCAACCAAGAGGCAACAACTTTAAACATGATATAACAAAGCTTACAAGGTAACTTTTTTTAGGTCATTATAATCTTCATACACTACTAGGAGTACTGAGAATTTAGAGAGTTCCTTCTACTTTCAGCTTCCGCTACTTGCAGCCTTCATAATATCATTTGCTGCAGGCTCTACATCCATCACTATTCCATAAGTCCTGTCCTTGACAACCCAACATAGTACAACCCAGTTTTTCCCTTTTGATGACTAGGGAAACAATATTTCATAATCCTTGATTACTGAGAGCATTTCATAATCCCACACAAGACATTTTTTTTTTCATTACATTTAAAACCAACTTGTCTTTACTCTATGAACAAAAAATTCTTTAAGATTTAGTTTGTATAAATACAAACGGTCAAAAGATGTATCTTTAGCCAATGATTGGTTGTACTTTGATAACTATTTAGGCAGACAATCTTGTAAAACTTTCAATCCGTATCACCCTTGAAATTCATGTTGTATTTCTCATTCTCAGTATCTTTGGGACAATCTCACAATAGCAAGAGAATATAGGTAATATGCAAAGTAGAACATTTAAAAGATATGTATAGTAAAATATCATGATGCATTTTTAATAATACCTTAATATAGTTGAATCATGTAGCTTGTTATGACAAAGGTATCATATAGCTGTCTATTTCACTTTTATTTGCCTCCATCCCTGAAAAGAAAAATAAAATAAAATAAAATGATATGTCTACCTTTATCACTGTTTTTTTCTTTTTAATTTGCTTTGGATCTTTTGGACTATCTCGATGTCAATGACATGATATCTTCCTATTTTTGCTTTATGAGAGATTGGACTAGTTTTGGAATCCACATTTCGATAGATCTCCATATTTGAGTATAGAACACATTGGGGTCAACGCATCCACCAAACAATTGGGATTCCTTTGATAGCCTAAAAGAGAATATGATATTAACAAATGGAAAAGGAAAAGAGGTAACTCCCAACCTGAGCAGAAGACAACAAATTTTTGTGGAAGCTGGCCGCCTTGAATAGCAAAAGTTTATCCTCTTCCTCACTTCACCTTTGGCTACCCTTTCCTATGGTTACTTCGACTGAAGGAAAACTTTACTAACCAAAAGACTACAATAAATAGAGCCATCTATTGGTTTCACTACTGTGCAGAAGAGGTATGTGTAAAAATGATATGCAACCATGTTCCTTCATGATATGAGCCCACAACTTTAAGTGTACCATAACTAACAAAAAGTGAATAGCAGAAAACATAGAACATGGAAAAGCTTCTGTATTCACGAAAGAGTATGTATGACCTAGAATAATTAGGTCTACTTATAATACAATGATGTATACATGTGAAAAGAAATAATATAATGACAAGAATAATTCCTATTTGTACAAATCCTATTTCCTAAAATATAGATACTACAAATAATGTGGGAGAATAATTAAGGATATTGACATCGAATCTCCAACACTCCCCCTCAAGCTGGTGGCCTATAAATGTCTAGGGCACCAAGCTTGCTTAAGAGATACATGTGTTGTCTATGATAAAAGGGCTTGGTGAAAATGTTTACAAGTTGTTCTGTAGTCCTTATCCCTCTAGTCTTAATAATTCCTTCTTGGATCTTGTCTTGGGTAAAGTGGCAGTTAATCTCAATGTATTTTGTTCTTTCGTGTACCATCGGATTAGTTGTAAGTTTAAGTGCTGCATCATTATCACAAAACAATGTGGTTGGATTCTTCATTCTTAAGCCAAGGTCTCGAAGTAAACCTCACATCCAAACCATTTTACCAACGATTTTAGCCATTGCTCGATACTTAGCCTCAGCCAAAGATAATGAAATGGTTGACTACTTTTTTATCTTCCAAGATAGCAAAGAATCTCCCAATTTAACACAAAAACCAATAATACATCTTCTAGCCATTGGGCAATTGGCATAGTCAGCATCACAATAAGCTCGCATCTCTAAGTCACACTTTCGAGATAAAAGTATGCCTAGTCTTGGACATCCCTTCAAATACTTTACCACTTTCAAGGCAACCTCCATATGTTATTGTTTTAGGTTGGTCATGAATTGACTTAAAATCTATACTACATAGTTGATATCAGGTTGAGTCATTATGAGATAGATGAGTTTTCCCATGAGATGCTGATAGCTTGATGGATCTATAAGTAAAAGATCTTCATCCAATGGTAACATACCCATATCATACTCAATTGTCATCAGTTTGGAATTTTGTTCGATAGGAATGACAGCTGGTTTGCAACCCAACAATCCTATTGCAAAAATAATTTCTAAAACAAACTAAAGTTGACTCAGACAAATACCTTTATCAGAGCAATCTATTTCAGTGCCAAGGAAATATTTAGGGTTACCTAAGTCTTTAATGTGAAATGTGGTATGTAGATACTTCTTCAAATCATTAACAATAGTCTCATTGTTTCCTATAATCAAGATATTGTCCATATAAATCAAAAGATAAATGCATGAGTTACCTTGTGTCTAAGTGAAACAAGCATAATCATATCTGGACTGGTGAAAATGTGCCACAATAAAAGCTTGAGTGAATTTAGCATACCACTAGCGGGAGGCTTGTTTGAGACCATACAGGGATTTACGGAGATGACATACCCGATTCTGCCCTTGGCTATGTAATCCCCAGTGGAAGGTCCATGTAGATTTCCTTATCTAGATCACCATAAAGAAATGCATTATTGACATCCATCTTATGAAGAGACCAATCACGAATAGCAACAATTGCAAGGAAAGAGTGAACAATGACGTATTTGGCAATGAAAAAGAAAGTCTTCACAAGATAAAAACCAGGGTGTTAGGTGAAGCCTTTAGTGACAAGGTAAACTTTGTAACGTTCCACAGATCCATCAACATGATACTTGATTTTATAAACCCATTTGCAACTAATGGGTTTACGATGAGCAAGCTAGGAAACAAGCTCCCAAGTGTGGTTCTCAGTAAGAGCAAGAAGCTTAGCCTCCATAGCATGTTGCCAACGAGAATCTCGAGCAGCCTCAAAATAAGAATAAGGTTCTTGATCCTTAGAAATGTGTCTAGTGTAACAAAAATGATTTGAAGACAAGTGATTAAAACTGACATAAGTAGCAATGGGGTAATGAATACCTGAAGAGTTCGTGCTAAAACAAATATTATCCTTAATCTAGGTAGGGGACTGGGTTACGTACCTAGAGTGATAGGGAAGAGTAACAAAGACCGAATAAGGAACAATAGCCAAAGAGTCTTTTAAAGTAACCTTAGAAGTGGGAGCATAGGGTACTGAAGATGAAGGATCTAAGGAAGAAGAATCCTTTAGAGATGGTCCTAAACTGGCTGCAATAGGGATGGGAGGAACTAAGTCAAATGGGGGAACTGGCTTAACAGGAGGTAGAGCCAAAGGTGTAGCAATAGGCTTAAGAAAGGCCAAAAATGTAGGTGGGTCTAGATCATTGTTGGCTAGAAAAGGCCGCATAAGGGAAGATGGAGCTAGAGAAACCAGTGTAAGCTAAGAAGTAAACAGAAACAAATCCTCATAAAAAGTCACATTATGACAAATGAAGAATTAGCTAGTAAAGGGATTTAAAACCCAATAACCATTTTTGAAGAGAATGGTAGCCCATGAAAACATAATGAGTAGTGCGAGGGCTAAACTTATTCCAAGGACCAACAATAGCAACATAACATAAACATCCGAAGACCTAAAGATGATTGATATCTAGGGGCTTCCCAAAGAGAAGCTTAAAAGGGGTTCAACTATCAAGTATGCGAGTCAGCATCTTATTGATTAGGTAGGCCGTAGTGACCACACAATCGCCTTAAAAACATTCAAGAGTGGAAGCTTGGTATTTAAGGGTATAAGCAACTTCAAGGAGTTGACGGTGTTTACACTTAATCAACCCATTTTGTTGAGTTGTATAAGGAAAAGAACTTTCATAAAGGATGTCATGAAAGGAGAGATAGGAGGAACACTCATGATTAAAGAAGTCTCGAGCATTGTTTGAACGCAAATGCTAGATAGAGGTCTTGAACTAAGTTTGGACAGAATGATGAAAGTGAGTGAGAATGGGTAAGCTTTGAGTCTTAGAAGTCATCAAGAAAACCCAAGTGCTACGAGAAAAATCACCAACAATGGTGAGAAAGAAACGGGAATTGTCGCGATGAGGGGTTTGATAGGGACTCCAAGAATCGAAATGGAGAAAAGAGAAGGGAGAAGAAGCCTGAGAGGAATTGGAAAGGAATGGGTTACAAGACTGTTTGGCTAAAGGACAAACAAGCCAAGTAGGTGAGGTAAAAGATGCACTATAACCCAATCGTTGATGAGAAAGATAAACTTTATTATTATGAAAATTGGAATTACAAAAGAAACTTTGAGGAAAGGAAATACAAGATTTTGAATTGAAAAGTAGGGAAAGTGGAGTCTAAAAATAAAGTCCATTGTGAACGTTACTCAAGCTCATCAGTGTTCTAGTCGAACTAGCCTGAAAAAGACAAACATTAGTATTAAAAATAACCTGACAAGAATTGTTAAGGTAAGCTTTGGAGATATAAATGAGGTTTAATTGAAAAATGGGGACAAATAGGATGTTATGGAGGGTAATGGAGGGGCTAAGGGAAATGGTTCCAATTTTGGTAATGGGAGTAATAGTGCCATTGGGTAATTAGACTGAAATGGGAAGTTATGGTGAAAGAAAGGTAGAGACAAAAAGGTGGTCATTGCAGACAATGTAATCACTAGCCCTTGAATCAATAATCAAATTGTTAGTCAAAAGAGTATTCATGAAACAAAAAGAAGTATTCGAAGCATTGAGCTGATTAATGGCAAATATGATCTTCTGGAATTGATCATAAAAAAGGGTCAGATAGGAAGGTTCAACAACTATGAAACGAACTTGATTGGTGGAAGCATCTTGAGCCTCAGAATCTTTGGCAATAGGCTTACCATGGAGTTTCCAACAAGTGTCCCAAGTGTGGTATTTGCATTTACAATAATCATAATATTTACCATTATAATTTCCATAATTAGAGGTTGATCCAATCGACTAAGAGGCCATGGGATTATTTCAATCGATAGATGACTTAAACATTAGAGCTGAGGTGGTAATATATAAGCCGTCCAAAAGGGATGCAAGTAAGGAAAGCATTGGACCATTGGATCTAGGGTCAGAATGTTGGTTGTTGGATCCATAAGGAGGGGCATTAGGCAAGAACCTTAATTAAGAAAGGGTGCTACCTCCTAGGGCCTGCGCAATTGTGATGTTGCGCTCAACAAATGTGGCACAAAAAGCCTAGCACTACCGAGTCTCCTTCACAAAGATATTTGAAGCTAGCAAGCCTTTGATTCTCCTCTTGTATTGCTAAGAAGAAGATCTAGCAAAGAGAGGGCTCAAGTTCCATTGCGAGGATCTGAGAATGCAAAGGTAAGTAAGAATTATTTAAAATAAGCAAGAACTGTGTGATCCATGTGCTTTCCTTGATTCTTTGATACTGTTGAAGCATGGAATCCGGCCCGATGAAAGGTTCTTCGGAGATCTCATTCCAAATGGTAGAAAGGTGATTGAAACAAGCGGTAACCGAAATATCCCCTTATTTCAATTCACTTCCCACTTGAATAAGGGAGAAATGCTTGGCATGATCGATTTTGCCATACATCTCAGCAAGGAGTAATCTTATTGTCTAGAAAGTAGTTGAGTAAGAAGTCGAAGTTTGGGACCGTTGGCGACATTGGTGAATAATAAGTCTCCGAGCTTAGGGCGACCATGAGGAGCACCAAAATAACACAACCTAAGTGGGTTGCTAATTGGGTAAGGATCCAAAATCCTAAAACTCGATGAAGTGTTGCCAAAAATTAGAGGCGGGTTGGAACGTGTCTAAAAACCTAACTTAGGATGAACCTAGCCTAACATAAGGCCCAAATGGAAGCCAGTAGAAGGCTCGACCCTGAGATGGGCCAAGTTTGTGACAGGAGGAATAATCAGCCCAAGTAGGGGTGCAAACAAAGTCAGATCTAGGCCAGAAGGGGGTAAGCTAAATTAAGGAAAACTTGTGACAGGAGGACTTGAGTCCTCCTTCCAATCTTCAACAAAAGGGTAATTAGATGTAGACATGATAAGGTAAAGGGTGAAGGTAAGGTGTTTGCAATTTGATTAAAAAATGTTAAGGAAACAGATTTACCACACTGGAGGGTTCTAACATTGTTTTACGGGTTCCAAGAGATGAAACCAAACAAAACAACGAAAGAGAAAAAAAAATAGTAGGAGGGAAAAAATTGCGTAAACGTTAAGCCAAAGGAAGCAAAAGGTTGTTTTACAAGTTCCAAAGGATGAAACTGATCAAAAGATGGCTCTTGATACCATGACAGGAAGTGAATAGTAGAAAACAAAGAACATGGAAAAGCTTCTGTATTCACGAAAAAGTATGTATGACCTAGAATAATTAGGCCTACTTATAATACAATGATATGTACATGAGAAAGGAAATAATATAATGACAAGAATAATTCCTATTTGTACAAATCCTATTTCCCAAAATATAGATATTGCACATAATGTGGGAGAATAATCAAGGATATTAACACCGAATCTCCAACAATAACAATGTCAATAGGATTAACTTAACCAAGTTAATTCAATTCTCTAAAATAATGTTATCTTTTTATGTAGATAGTTAATTCAATTCTTTCATACATAATTTCATCCCATATAAGCACAATGGTTTTGCGTCTTGCCATTTTTTTTTTAGACTACTATTTGAGAATTTTGAGGTGTAAGCTTGCTTCTATGGTATAAATGCCCATCTCTTTTTTGGTTTGGGCTTCTTGGAAATTAAACTAACTTGGAAAGGTGTAAACTCAATTTAGAACACATCATTTTGGAAAAAGTTAGACTAATACTAATTTAAGAACTTGGACATTGTTTTGAATGCTTTAATAAGACTTGCGGGACAAAACCAATTAAAAAAGAGAATTATGAATTATGTTATGCAAAAAGAGGATGAGATATTGGTAACAAATTACATTGAGTTCTTTTTAAGGTGCATCTCAGGTTGAAAGCACACATCAAAGTGTGGAGGCACATGCATGCAATATAATAGCTTCATCATTTTATTTCATTTAGAAGCTCTATGGGGGCATCTCACTTCATATACTTTAAGCATTCCATCTTCACTCCAAATGCAATTGATATTATTGAAAATAAAATTGCACAATAGATTATGTTGAATCATGTAAGCCAAGCATGATTTGTTTAGATGAAAATTCAACATCATAAAATGGTATGGCATGCAAAACATTGTTGTCCATGTGAATGGTGAACAATGTTTTTGAAAGTGAAATAGTTCCAGGATTTGTGCTTTCAAAAGCTAAAATTGAGGGAAATGCACAAGTCCCTTGGGAAACATAAACACATCTCTGGTTTGTAATGTCTATTTATACATCTTGTTGATCGTATCAATGAAACTTACTTCAAAGGTCAATAAGGAAGAGGAGCTTAGTAGACTAAGGATGAGTGTTAGGGAATTAATGGATCGAAGTTGGAGTTCAAGGACGATAAAAGAAACCCTTTAACTATGGAGTTGGGAATTCAGCCAAGAAACACTTTGCATGCGAAGTATGGAGTCTGTGGCTTTTGAGCAAGCCATTCCAGAGAGATAGGATAGGAGCATGGAAGGCTTTTTTCTAAAGATTTCATCATAAAAAGCATCTTAATTGTAGAATGGACACTAGTATTGTAGCTATTGTAGCTATACTTTGCCCATACTAACCATCAGATCCATAATTTTGGTTCATCACCACTAAAGCATCAAAGGTACATTTCTATTTTCCTGTTGACTACCTTTGTCCAACTTGTTATAAATGGTGGAAAATTTAAAATGGGTACCTTGTAGCCTAAGTAATTCTTTCCAATAAACCCCTGTAAAGAGTTAATCTTTATCACACATAATGGGTTTAGGTAAACCATAAATCTTCTAAACATGATTAAAAGATAGTTAGGCTACTGTTGGTGCTGTATAAGGGTGTTTTAAGAGCTAAGAAATGGCAGAATTTTGTTAGTTGGTCCATGATGACTAAGACAATATCTTTTCCCTTCAAATGGAAGTCCTGAAATCAAAAGACACATCTTTCCATACCTACTGAGAGATTAGAAGTGTTTGAAAAAGGCTCAAGGTTGCCATTCTTTTCAAACTTATGTAAACAATATATTCAACAAGCATGGACCACGTTAACAATCGTCATATGCATGTTTTGTCAACCAAGGTACCCCTTGTGGAAAGCATTATGAAATTCTCTAACAATCATTTGACCAAGTTTTGAATTTTTGTCTAAAAGGATTTTTGTCTTAAAGAATACAATTCCTTCCCAGAATTGCCAAAATGGACCTCAACTGCTAGATACAACTTGCGCAGCTAGAACTTTGAGAGAAAGATTATCTAGAAATTTCTTGTGGATTGCCTTAAACTAGCATGACACTGGATAAGAGATAGGGAATGTATGTGGCCCCTTATGTTATGCTTTTTAAGGAAAAGAATCATGAAAATTCTCAACTGGGTTAATTGAGGAAAGCTTGGGGAAGCTTGTGGAGTCATCCAAATGAAGATCTTTTATGCTATCTAGTAAAATTAGGATGTCGTGATATTGAAAAGCCTTAGAATAGTTACTTAAAATGTCGTCATCCCTTGTTTGCACATGATTCTTTAGTAGGTTAGTTACATTGTTGGAAATGATCCTTTTTTTTTTGTTATGAGATATGACATCATAGGTCATAGTTTTGCTTACTTTGTCTTCCCCATAGCTACTTTTGTACATAGGTGAACCCTTAGAAAAATGGTGAAAAAGTGCATCGGTCACCATATTGGTTTTTCGTAGAGTGTATTCAAATGAAAGTTAAAACCCATGAGATTTGCAAGGTAATGATGTTGCATCAGGGTTGTAAGATGCCACCCATAGAGGTGATGGAGGATATTCTAATACAATAATACCATGAATCAATGGCTCAACAAGTAATGGCGCCATTGTTTACTAATAGAGCCAAAGCCATCAGCCATTAGCCATCAGCTCTTTCCATAGGTTGAATATTGTAAATGCTTGTTGTGGATAGCTTGGCTGAAGTAAGTGATTACATATTTGTTTTAAATTAGGACCGATCTCATTTTTGAACTGGAAGCATCATATATAATCATGAACAATAAGTTGAAATTAGGCAGGCTTGACACTAGTGCCTTGGCTAAAGTAAGTGATTACGAATGCCATATGGGAATTTTCTTACCAATGGAAGCTATCTTTCTTAAGTAGATTAATTAAAGGTTATACTTCCATCATAACCCACAATAAAACTTTGGTAATACCCAAAGAAGCCTAGGAATCCTTTAAGCTTTTTCACTGATTTTAAGGGCTGGCTAGGTTGTGATGCCTTGAATATTTTCCTCATCGATGGAGATTACCTCTCCACTGACTATATGTTTTAAAAATTTTATTTCCTCTTTCTCAAATTCACACTTACTTGATTTAACATATAAACTATCTCTCAAAAGGGTTACCACCTTTTTTCAAGTGTTGTACATGATCATCCAATAAATGGCAATAAACTAATATATTATCAAGAAAAACCACCACAAATTTTCTTAAGAAAGGAATGAATGCCTCATTTATTAAGGCTTAAAAAATCCACGATGCATTAGACAAGTTAAAACACAAAATGAGAAACTTATAGGTTTGCAAGACCATTTTTGCAATGTCTTTAGAGTGGATGTTAATTTGATAATATCTAGCCTACATATTCAATATGGAAAAAGTAGTCGCGCCATGCTATTTATCTAAAAATTTATCCATCATACATATTGGGATTTTCTTGCTTTTTTTTTTTTAGTTCATTTGTTAAGTTTCTTATAATTAATACAAATTTTTCATGAGCTTTTTTTTTTAACTAATAATACTAGTAATGAAAATGAACTTAAGCTAAGCCTGTGGGCCTATTTGGAGTAGTTAGGGTAGAACTCGTTCTACTTCACTTTTTCAAGAATGAGGATACTTATAAGGCCTTGCCAAGATAGGCCTTGTCAAGATCAATAAATATATTTGATAACTCTATTTTTATAGAGTTATTTTAACTATTTTAAGATATAAATAATACAAGTTTTACAAGATAATATTTAAGTTTTTATATATTTATGTAAATTTATGTTATTTATGTAGCAAACCCTAAAAAAGCATTAAAAATAAAGGAAAAGAAAGTTATAAAAAGGCACGTGAAGAAGAAAAGGAAAGAAAAGAAGTCAAAAGAAGAAAAGAGGAGGAAAAGGACAAGAAAGAAAATAAAGGAAAAGGGGCAAAAAAGTGAATTACTAAGGGAGAATCTTAGGGCATATTCCCAAGATAGCATAAAAGGGCAAAGGAACATGAATTGTAAAAGAGATAAGGTGCCGCACAAGAGAAGGAGAGAGAGAAAAGAGAGAAAAGAAGAAGAAGCCGTGTGTTGCTGCTGAAACCAAGCAAGGAAGAAAAAAAGCTAGAGAAGAAAGAGAAAACCAAGGAAGAAAAAGAGAAATAGAGGTGCGAAAGCTTCCCTCTACTTCTTATCACTCTTGAATTGTAGGAATTCTGTAAAGAATTATTAAAAAAAGACAGTGTGGTGACAACTTTCCTATTTTTTTTATTTAAAATGTTTTGCTTAATTTCTACTATTGCTTTGGTTTGTTATTTTATTATGTTCTAAACTTCTTTTGTTAGAGCGAAGATGTAGCCTAACTATGATGATGTGAATTTTATAAGTTTTTATGTTTTACAAGATATTTTATTTATGTGAGTTATATATTATTATGCTTAATGCTTTTGAGTGATTGGCCACCACTTGAATGATTTGATGTGCATGTTAAAGACTGAAAGGTAATAATATGCAATTACTTCTTATAATATATAACTATGAATTAAATGTGGATAGACATATACCATGTTATTTGTGTAGCTTTTGGTGATGAGATGATCAAAAGATTTATTGTAAACCAAGAATATTCACAAATCCTAATGCATTTGGTTTGTTTCAATTCACATATAGAGATATAGTGAATTAATGAACTAAATAGGTTTACTATACCCAGACATAGGATAGTAAATAAATTAGAAAATTTTGCTATCACAAAGGTAATATCATTCTTGCAGGCATAAACTATGGAAATTCATATTTAGTAGTTATGGTGAAATCAGAAGCTCTAACATGTGTCTCATCTTGATTTTTCTTACTTGGATTCAGTTTAAATTAGTCTTGAGTTTTTGTTTTGAAAGTTTTAAAGTTTAATTCATCATCAACAATATTTTGATTTGCTAGATAAATTTTAGGATAAATTCATCATTAGTACTTAATTAGTTTAGTATTCACCAATCTTCGTGGGATGATACTTTTCTTATCATTATATTACTTGTTCGACATGTTCACTTGCATCTAAATTTCACCGAACAATATTATGGTGATCTTAAGCTTCAATTGGTGACAAGTCAATAGGGTCCTTGAACACCTTAAAAAAAAAGTCTAACACTCATTCTAAGTCCTAGCCCATGAATTTGGTTGCTTTGCTTTTCTGTTCCTCACCCATTTTATTTATAACAAAATGCTTGTCGTTCCCAAAGAAAGTCTTTCTTCATCTAACCATTTTGTATTGGTTGGTTGAATAAAGTGTTACCTCCTTAAAGAGTTTACTTGTGGCATTCATATAAAAGTCCATCCTAAGCTTCTCATAATCCTAAAGGATAGGAGAGAGTCTTGAGCCACTAATGTCTATGCCTTGTTAGATCTCTTACTCAAAGGAGAAGCTTGGAGAACTTAGTATAATACTAGTCTACAACCCAATTTGTTGTAATTGAATCTAAAATTCAGTAGGC
This sequence comes from Casuarina equisetifolia, assembly GCA_028551475.1. Classification (NCBI taxonomy): domain Eukaryota; kingdom Viridiplantae; phylum Streptophyta; class Magnoliopsida; order Fagales; family Casuarinaceae; genus Casuarina; species Casuarina equisetifolia. The sequence continues at coordinate 20,000,119 of CM052358.1, read as the reverse complement.
CTAAACTGATTGTTAATCTCCTTGACCAACAAATTCTAGGACAACTTTTGACCATGAAATTCTTGGTTTAGAGGCTGAAACAAGACTTAAGCATCTTATTCCAGATTCTAGGAAGCATATCTACCCTTCTCCTACTCAAGCACCTTATGGAATTTGAAGAATTGATTAGCTTAGCAAATCTAGTTTGATAGGTCCTTTTAACCCAAATGCCTTTCAGAAATTAGTTCTCAAACCTCAATAACACCATCTTGAATTGCTTATAGGTTTAAAATTCTACATGTAACAAGACTCTGCCTCTTCATCTCTATTAAAATTTTGATTGGCATTTCTTACATCAAGGAACTACATTGAGAACTGTTGAATAGCATCAAAAAGCTCTTCAAAATCTTCTATTCATATTTACATGTCGTCGTTGCGTGTTTGCCATAAATCTTTCCCATTGGTTGTCGGCCATTGGTGGATTGGACAATTCTGAACAACAATGTTGCAGGTGTCGTTGGTAAAAAATCCTCCTAATCGTGGAAGTTGTGTTTCTTATGTTGGTTAGTAATAGTGGAAAAAGATTGGAGTAACAAAGGAACGAGAAACTAAAAAAGTAAAGTCGCAAAAGGGAAAGGGAACTTGATTTTACTCAAGCAAAGCAAAGCCTAGGGAATACAAGTAACCATACTCAATGCTTATTACAATCCATGTTCCTTTATTAATAGCCTAATCAAAATCAATCCCAAGTAAATTGATCCTACTCTATCATTGGTCTGAGTTGGATGTTAATGTTCTTAGGTTCTTGTTAAAAGCTCTTGGAAGCTAGGATCCAAGAAGGCACACCAACAAGAACACATATCACATGATTTTATGTAGAAATAGATATCTAGGCACACACACACACAAAGAGGACACCATATTTTAGAGTGGTTCGGGCAAAGCATGCCTACGTCTACTATCACCATTGCCAGCCCCTTTTCCTTCTTATTAGGAACATCTAGAGTACAAAACAAGTTCACTGAGGAGCTAGCCAGAATGCTACCATATCTGCACAGCAACGTGTTGCTGTTGTGCAGTCTTTATCTTTTTACACAATCTCATGACTCATCCTTAACTTTTCTCTCTCCTACTCCTAAACATTTAATGACCTAAGAAGGATATTTACAATATTGCCCTTCTTCACCTATTCTAATCCAAATATGCCTAGGGGCAAGATGGTCATTTCACCTTCATTAGATATTACAAATTCCTAACAATTCTCCCCCTAATTTGAAATAATTAGTGCAACATCCATGCACAATAGGTGAAATGTTGCATACATAACCTCTTAGCCATCCAACTGTTTAGTATGCTCTCAAAGTTGATCCACCATCCTAATAAGCATATTAGCTCCTCCTTAGCTTCTCAAGCTCTTCCTCCATCACCAATGAAGGGTATCCTTGTTGATAATGCATCATCCTTGAATGTTCCATTAGAATTTCTAATTTGGCTCCTTTAGGAAAATGTTACAACCCCATGAACACTCTAACCTTTGCCACCATAGCTATATCTCTAGGCTTCCATGGATAACACCACTCCGATGACAGCTTATACCAAACAAGTTAATAAGCTAACTGTGAAGCAACCAGTAGTACTCCAACCACCATGGGATTATTATTATATCTGTGTCAATATCTTACTGTAAAGAATTATATCCTAACTCATGTATGATCCTATAACTCATGTCTACTCCATGGGCAATATCTAGCCTTACCTTGGGGTCTAACACACCTTGAATCCCTTGAATCTCACCCAACTTAAGTCAACTAGCCAATCCAATCATGTGGAATCCAAACTAGAGAAAAACAAATCTCTACTTCATCCACATATGTAGTTTAACCTCTCTAAAAGAATCTAACATTCTCTGAGAAAATGACTCCAATCATAAGTCCATCATTGATTCCTCAATGTCTTGCTATCTCCCAATCTCAATAACATGAAACCATCACTAGAGATTTCCTTTTTCTACTTCTTACCTCTAATATCACATAACCCTTACTTGATTATACTTGTCATTATCCAACTGACAATGTATTCGAAAGCTCTGGATGAAGAGCAATCTCCTCTCAAATCCTATATTAGCCTCCACCTTGGAATCTTATAGCTAAACCCATAGCCACAAGATCCCAAAGAACCAAAAAATAAACAGATTGTATCCTTTTACTCTTGTCAAAAGACAACATTGAAGGCAATGGACGAAGAACACCTCTTACATCCCTATTCTGGAGCATAGTTTTTAACCTTATAAAAAATTGATCTTCACCTTTAGAATCATCCCCTGACCAAACACATGACTAATAGATCCCATATATCGAGTATAGTATATCATAAACCAATGCAATCTAATTCAAAGAAGCTCACTAATAAACCAACAAAGACATTCTTAATCATATGACAATAATTAGAATTAAAAAATCAAGACAAAGGCACCAAGCAATACCATGCTTTAAACTTCTTCTTTGTTATCTTTAATGGCCAATCAAACCAACCTAAAGCTCAAAATCACAATCCAATTATATCATTAAACACTTCTTAAAATCATCTCCAAGACTAGCTAAAAATACTTGAGACTTTTCTGGCCCACACATGGGATTCACGCGTCAAATTCTCTGTTTGCACATGGGCTTCATGTGCCCCACGCACGTGTATGTCATGCACCTTGCACAGTTGTGTGCATGCATCTCAAGTGCCCTGACTCTATACTGTGAGCTAACCCATTTCAGGACTTGGCACCAATTCCACCATTCTTCATCGCTTTTCCAGTTAATTTCTATTGCCAATCACCTTATCCTCAACCGGTGAATCATCTCCACACCTTGGTTTCTTTGATTCGATGCCAATTGCTGAATTTTCACCGCCATCCATGACATCCATAACCCAACCTAACATTTCTAACCACACACTTGCCATCATTCACCAATCGACCTCTAAGGTTGAAACCAGAATCCTCTACAGATCATCTAGACACCCTTACTTTACTCCCAAATGCCATCAATCGGCACAAATCCATCAAATTCTTATTGGCCATCCATCCATGATTTGACGGATTTAAAAATTTAGGTCAAAGTTAACCCAATTCAATAGGTCAGACCGATTCTCAACTCAACTCAATAGACTTGGGCTTGTACCCATCCTAACATCATGGCCCGCTTCCTGGCATGTTATCTCAACCTATCTTTAGTGAGCTTAGGCCTAACCAGCTCGACTTCTAGTCCACTCACAAAAGCTTGTCTCTAGTGGGCTTGGGCCATACCATGGGCTTGCTTAACGCCCAACTCTTCGGCCTGTGCAATCTAGGCTTAACCTAGCCCATAACTTATATCCTCCAACTCAATGCATCTCCTTACCCAATTCAAATCCACAACCTAAGCCCGTACCAGATCCTCCTACCCCATTGACTTGGACTTGACCTGGTTGACCATACTTGATCCATACCCAGATCCATGGATCTTCTCCGACCCACAACTCACTCTGCGCATGTACTGCACATGCTCGATCCGATCACTAGATCCGCTATGTTACACGTGAGCTCACATACCTGATCCATTTCCACACTGGATCACCCGTGCGCCTAATCCATTTGATCTACACCCAAATCTGCATGCCTCTATTCAGGTCCTGAACCGGGTTGCACAATCTAGTTCTACACTTCGCCAGCATTGGCAGCATATGGTGGCCGTCTGGCAACCAACTTTCACTATTTTAAGTGAAAAACTCAAGATTTGTAAATCTCAATGCCTTGATTCCTAATATGGCCTCCTTTTCTCCAAAACAATTTCTTTTCGCTGTTTTGAGCTAAAATAGGTTTGAAATGGGTTTCCTCCAACCCACTCAAAAACACCTCAAAAACCCTTCAATCTAAGGCCAAATCTTTAAAAAAAAACACCAAAAAGAAGTCATTTACATCTTTATAAGTACCAATCTAGCTTGATCTTGCTCGATTTAGCTCAAAATCATGTGATTCTTCAAACTTAAAAAATAAAGCTCAACTTAACCCGTGCACTACTTCTAGCTCCAAACCCATCAACCTGGGCTCTAATACCACTTGTTAGGTTCTTGTTAAAAGCTCTTGGGAGCTAGGATCCAAGCAAGCACACCAATAAGAACACATCACATGATTTTATGCGAAAATAGAGATCTAGGGACATATACACAAAGAGGACACTATATTTTAGAGTGGTTCAGCCAAAGCATGCCCACATCCACTATCACCATTGCTGGCACTTTCTCTTTCTCATTAGGAACATCTGGAGTATAAAACAAGCTCACTGAGGAGCTAGCCAAATTACTATAGTACCCACACCATTCCAGCACACTACTGCGCGGTCTTTATCTTTCTACACAATCTCACAACTCAACCTCAACTTTTCTCTCTCCTGCTCCTAACCATTTAATGACCTAAGAATAGTATTTACAATATTGCCCTTCTTCACCTATTTTAATCCAAATATTACAAATTCCTAACAATTGTTAGTGTAACTATAACCATGCAGCTAGATTTGGAATGGTCAACAAAATAGAGCTTGGATGCTTACATTGTATAACCATGCAATGGAGTTCAAGAAGGAAAAAAAAAAACACTTTGCCCATTAAGTCAAGAATTTAGCCAAACTTGTTTTGGAGATGTTAAGGCTATTGGAGGGTTTGCCTTAATAAGCTAAAGTAGGCTAGTAATTATAAAGAAATTCATTTTTACTATGACATGTGGGGGCTATGAAGTCATAAAGGATTTAGGATCCATAGCAAGTGCCATTTAGATAGAGGCAAATGAAGAAAAGATTAGTAAGAAAAGCTTTATGAAGAAACTTTGGAAGCCATGAAAGAAAACTTAAGTTATAGCCAAGGACTGAGGTGATAAGGAGGGATTTAGAACTTAGGTTGATAATAAAAGATTCTATTTATGTGGTGCTCTTTTTAATGCTAGTTAGGTAAAGAGAAACACAGAGGTGTCTTGAATTCCAACATTTACGTAAAGATCTCCTAATAGTTTTAATTGAGTTAACATGTAGTTGACCTATTTATGTGATAAGAGTGTATAGGAATTTTAGGAAAGGCAAATTGTTCTAGTTGGCCTTTTAATGAAAACAAGAGATGAAAACTACAAAATCATTCTTCTCATAGCTACGGTTGTTTATTTGTTTTATCTCATAGTCTCGGGTCTGCTATAAGACACGGAAAAGTTTTGATCATTCATTGGCACTTTTGTTAGCCAAGAAGGATGCTCCTTCAAAGCTTGGATATGATATTAAAGTAAATTTTTTGGTTCTTGTGCCTATTTTTTAGGTGATGATTTTCACCATACATCCATGCAAAGGTGTCACATGGAACAATTTGTGTTGTTAGTACCTTATCTGGGAAGTCTTGTAAATTTGAATTAACATTTTGGGTGTTGGGGAAAACAAGAATCTACTATGGAAAAGGAAAAAAACCCAATCAAGAACATAGCCGTCTTGTTAGAATGATGGACTAACAACCAAATGCTTCGTTGTTCCTTAGTGATGGTGTCCTTCATTTGCTTATGGGGATGTTAATTAATTCTAAATTTGCATATGCTTCCACCAATAACTATTGCACGAAATCTTCAGTATTCAATATGCTTCAAATAACCTTTTCATTAGTCACACAACTAGGTGCAATGATTTTTGGAGTTTTATCGTTCCAAATCGCTTATATGGTTATAAAAAGCTTTGATAAAGCTGAAAAATGCTATTTTTATGAGATCCCATAGAAAATGTTATTTTCTTCAAACTTTTGTTAAAGAGAATATGTTTTGATGTTATACAAAAAACAAAAGTGGGAAATATACTCGAGATTTTGTTTTAATACCATGTAAAAATTGACACAATGTGGAAGTAAACAACAAGTAATACCAAAAAGAGAGTACAAAGAATGATAAGGAAAAATAATAAATGAATAATTATTTGGTATGTTAATTTTTCTAGTCTATTTACATTCTCATATGCAATTTTTTACCAAATTTAATTGACTGTGTTTACTTTTGTAGATTTAATCTATGAATTTGCCTGCCTTTGTAAATCCAATTTAGTTGAAAGGAATGTCTTTCGTACACCTAACCTAATTGAAAGATTTCTATTGCAAAATCAATTTGCATGGATTGCAAAATAAAACTAGAAATCAATTTTCATCCAATTTTCATTCTTTCTTTTTGCATCCTAGATTTCCAAATTAGTATTTGTTTTATCATTGCAACAGTTATCAAAAAGAAGAAATGTTTGAATTCATTTCTTAACATTGGTATGATCCGCTCCTAGCTAGTATTAGCTTGTGGTTTTCCTTTTGAATGAGAGAATAAAGATGACTTTTAGATGCAACTACGTAGTTTTAAGCTAGTCCAGTACCTTTGCATAGAATAACCTTGCCCAATTGGAGCACAGAATGTTGAATTATAACAAATGATTAGAACAAAAAAGTATAGGATCTAGCTATTAGACTTCCCAAGCTATTCTTCTTAGTTTGCATTTATTATATATGAACTCAGCAAAACCATATGTAATTGTAAAACAAAAATGTTTCATCAATTCTATAGGAAAAAATATGGAAAATTATAAGAGAGAGATCAACTTGGTTTAGAAATATAAAATCATTACATGCTTATGTATTGTTATGTGAAAATTGGAGGTCCTTTCTTTATTATTATTATTATTATTATTATTATTATTGTAGAAATATAAGTTTACATTAACAAAATATAGTATACAAAAGCATAGGAAGATACCCTAGAGTTACAAGGAATTATAAAAACTACAAAAAGATTGAGGTTGAAAGCCTCCAAATCTCACTCACAATGAAACTTTCTTGTGAAAATTTTATATTTTGAAACAAAGAAGCTTTTCCTTGTACAATTTTTTTTACTTTAGCCAACAAGATTGGAATATTAACTATTTTATTTTGAAATTATCTTTTAGTTTGTTCTACCTATAAACAATAAATGCAAACTAAAAATAACATCTTAAGAAGCTTTGTAGTTAAATGTTTTCCTTTAGTTGTTCTAATTATCCATTGCAATTCTTTATTCCATCCTCTAGTATGACATTGAATTCCATTTTAAGTATAAGTCTTCCAAACCATCATTGTCCATGGACATTAAAAAAAAAAAGATGACTTTTGTTTTCAACTTAGAATTGACAAAAATCTTAGTATAAATTAACTGAAGGAAGCCACCATAGCTTCTTTTTGCTATAGAAAGTTAATTTTGACTAACTAGTCATCTAATAAAATTATATTTGCAAATGCCACCAATCTAAATTAGATTATATCAATCCACTTTTTCATTAACTAAGATCTAGATAAATTTCTTTACAACAATAGGTAAACCTCTAAAGAACCAAGGTAAGTGTGTGCCTTAGTTTGATAAGACCTGTCTAACTCTATGTCATAGAACCTTTGATATCAAGCTACATTACTAAAGTTATTTTACATTTTGTGTTATGGATCTACTTACTCTGTAATGAAGTGTCTAGAAGATTGATAAGATTCCAAAGTATGCATTTTAAAAGGACTTTATTCCAAAGTATGTTGGAATATATAGGATCCAACAAAGTTTAAGATTCGTTAACCCCAATCTCCTTATCTTATTTGGTGAGCAAATTGTATGCTAAGCAACTTTGTGAGAGCATTGTGTAGCCATACTACATGCCCATAGAAAGTTCATGATCTTTTTCTCAATCTCATAGATTATTTACTTTGGTAGTAAGAAAACTTGCATCCAAGATGTACATGTAGAAATTAGGAATAATTTTGCCAATTGTAACCTTCTTGCAAAGCTAAGATATTTCATTTCTCAATCTTCTACTCTTTCAAATATTTTATCTATTAGACCCTTGCAATCAACATGAGTAAATCTTTTCGTAATTAAAAAGACTCTAAAATATTGAATAGAAAGTACACCTATAAGGAAAGGTAAATGATCTAGAATAAGAAGTTACTTCTATTTTGATAACATAGAAAAGAGCATTTTACATTTACTTAGGTTGTAATGTTGTGAGTTCAACAAATTCCTCCAAAGCTTTTACAAGACACAACAGTGAAGCTATATCTCTATGAGAGAAAAGAAGTAAATTATCAGCAAAGCATAAATGAGTGATTTTTCCTGGTTTGCATTGCCAATGGAACTTAAAAGCCAATATGAAGGTCTTTACAATAATAATTATGTTAAGTATTTCCATAACTAATACAAATAAAAATATGAATAATGGGTCCCTTTGTCTTAGTTTATTGGTACCTTCAAAGTAGTTTGCGTGCTCTCAATTGAAATTTACTAAAAATCTTATTGTAGTAATATACTCACCTATAAGATCAACTAAATACTAAAAATATTAATGGCTTTCAAGACTCTTAATACCACTTCCCACTTAACCATAACATATGCTTTTATGAGATTAATTTTTATGGCCACACACTTACCTTTATCACCTTTGTAATAATTGTAAAGTTGTTCCTAGCAAAGCATAATATTCTTTGAAATTTGATGTCCATAATGAAAGCATTTTGGTCTTGGCTTACCATTACAAGGAGAGTAACACTTAGCTTTTCAACTAATATCTTGGATATAATTTTGTGGAGAACATTCAACATGTGATTAATTTGTAATCTTTATTGCAACCAAGATTGGGAACCTTAGGGACTAAAGATAGTAATGTAGAGTTTGTAACCTTTAACAACTTCCTAGATGAGAAAAACTCTAGTACAATATCTCTTATATCTCGTCCACTGATAGGCCAAGTTTTTTTTATAAAATAATCTATTATATCCATCTAGTCTAGGGACTTTAAAATCATGAATTCCCTAAAAGAGCTTTAATAACATATGAATGCTCAAAACTTATTGAATTAAGAAGTGTACTTACATCATGGAGATGTATACCTCTCAAAGCCAATGAAGATACTTCTAGCATTACTAAAGGTAGACATATAATATGAAATAATAACGATTTTTAAGTCTTCTTCTTCTATGATACCAATCTATCTTCCAATACTAGTTTACTAATCCTATTTTGCACTCTCCTTCACATCAATAACACAAAGAAAATCCTACTATTATTATCCTCTTCTTTTAGCCATAAGTTCCTAGATTTCTATTTAAGTAGAATTTCTTCATGTTTACTCATTGCAAGTAATAACTTTAGTTGGGTCTTTTTCTCAAACATGAATCAAGACAATGAGGATTATGTTCTAATCTATGCTGCATTTGCTATAAATTGTCTCCAACATTCTTTATTCTTTGATGTAGATCATCAAACTAACTTGCATTAAGTTTCTTGAGAGGAGACTTCAAAGCTTTTAGTTTCTATATTACTTGGAATAATTTTTAGCCTACTACTTCTTATTGTCATACTAAACTAATTGTATTCATGAAATTCAAGCAATCAATCTAAAAATTAAATGTTGGGACAAACTCCATACAATAAAAGTGATATCTTAATGATTTCCCTTAATTGACCTATATTATAATTTCTATAATTCTCAAGTTAAAAGCATGTCACACTTGTTTTTTTAATGTACTTGGACTATGCAAATTTGACAAAGTATCCTTGCATAATAAGACCTTCATAGGATCATTAGCACTTAGTACTCTATACTGAAATGGATGCTTAAATCCACTAAAGGAAATTATTTGGTTGTGAAGTTTTTTAAATTTTTTTTCTTAGTATATGTCTATTGCATAATGTCTAAATAAAATCATAGACATTTTCAAAATAAAGCTATTGAAATGTCAATTTCATTGGTTAAAATTGGGAAAGTAATACGTGGAAGAACATATCTATTTAAGAACATTAAACCATCTTTGGTGAATGTTCTATTATTTCATAGCTGGAGGGTTTGTAACTTGATTTTCTCTTAGATAAATTATAATGTTGTGATATGCCCCTAAGTTTTTGTATTATCCTATTTTTAGATGAATAAACTCACTTATTCATAAAAAAAATTAAAAATTAAAAAAGAAAAGAAAAAGACAAGATAGAGGAAATCATGTTTGGGCTCCTAAAGGCTTTTGTGATGTAACTAGAGAGAAAACCTATGAAGTGATTCTTCTTCTAAGTGACTTGAATGTTGCAAGACAGCCGAAGAGATGATTTTTGCTTAGTAAAGCTGTTTTGACCGACATAACACATTTAGCAATCAGAAGGACGATGCTTAACAATCCGAGAAAGATGGTTCCTTGTTAATATACCGTTCCCTTTTTGTTATGATTTCGTCACACATAAGTGAATTGCTGTTACTTGGTTCATTTTGCTTTTCTAAGACATTTGTGGCTTTGTAATGAGATATGACGTGTTATGTCAACCTATTTTAGAAGTCTGACTTCGTTGGTCTAGATTAGAAATTTAATTGACCAGTTCATTATCTGTGTAATTCTTTTAATTGCTATCAAAAATCTGATGACTCAAACTTTATAATAATACACACAATCACACAGCCAAAAACAGACAGGCCTGGTAGCAACATCAGCCATAGGATTTTGAACATTGGCAATAACGGTCCCGAAAAACGAGGCCACGGCATTGAGCTCAAAGTCTGTGGCAAGTGTTGGACATCGAATTTGTTCCACCATTGTTTCTCAGCGTAGATGCTGTCGCAGCTACCTTGTACTAGAAGTGGACAATTTACCTAGGGCAAGATGAACATATCATCCGCCTGTTGTGTCTGAGCAACGAATGCCACGAGAAGGATATCAACGTTGCCACAAGTGAGGATGGATGTGAGTGCGGGTTGGAGGCGCCAGCTGGGAATTGAAAGACAAGGAAATACCACGTGGTGAGAGCCGGAACTCAGCCAAATGGAGAACTTTGGCTCACTTTCTGTTGCTCGGAATAGGCTTATGTCTAATGGTTAGGTTATCTCTCATTGGATATTGCATCAAATTGGACTCATTAATCTCTCATCTGATACTAGGTTCAGAATATCTAAGCTCTCTATAAAAGTCGATAATATTCTGCGATGCCTTGTCTAGTAGCCTAAAGTTAATGCAATTCTAGGTTTTAGGAGGGGTTTTATCGTCTGCCTGGGTAGTTATTTTGTGGTTCCTCTGCCTTTTCTTTTCACTTATACATTAATCACATATAAATCAATACATTTATCACATATAAGTCAATGGTTTTACTTGGCACTACTTGTACATGGAGAGCATTATCTCTATATTGCTGGTGTATGTTAGGAATGGAATACAAAAGTCTTTAGACCTTGAGAAATGATTTTTTTATTCTTGAATTGACTTAGAAGTGTAGATGAATTTCTTAACATAATATTATAAGCATATTCAAAGAGGCAGCATCCCTTTTATAGGAAACCTGCTGTCTGAAATAATTTATGAGGGAGCGGTAAGTCCTGCCATGAAATGTTCAGCCCAAGTTGGCCGGTATTAAAATGATTTGATAGAAGTCTCGCGTTATTAAAGATTACTAGAGAATCCTTCTTATATGAAGGAAGGATATCTTATTATCAAGTTATGCTTTAGAAAAATATGAATTTTCATCACTTAGTTAATTAGCTTAGAGGTAAGTTAGTAAGAATTTTAATCTAATAGGTTCAATACTCTGTGTAAATAAACTCGGTGTCTGCATTGTAGTATTAAAATAAATAAATAAATGTAAATTCTTGAAAACATATTATGCAATCTTTCTTCCTTTTTGTTTTTACGAAAATAATCTACCGGGTTCATTCCACTTAGACCGCAACATTTTGAGGAAATGTCAAACTAAATGCACATCTGGGCTTTGCTTCAAGGAGCAACGGGACGTACAGGATAAAACTGTATAAAAAGGTATTTGTACATCGTGTTTCACTAGCAAACTGGATTTGCTTCTTTGGAGGCGCATGTCACGTTTAAAGTACGCAGTAAATGGTGGAGGGTGCTTGCCTCTTACGTAACAGCTTCATTGTTTTTATTTCATTTATAAGCTTATGAAACCATTTTATGCGCACCTTCCCCAATTCAGATACTCAACTTTCATAAGGTCTTTTGCAGTCCCCCTCAACAATTCCATCTTGCCTCCCAGTGCAATTATGAGATTGTTGAAAATGGCATCGAATGATGGATTACGATCATTTAAATCATCCATATACTGTTTCCATGATAATTCAAAATCACCAAATCGGTATGAGCATATTTGTGTAATGTATCGAAACAAAATCGTTTCAGAAAAGGGGCTCAGAATGCGAAGGTTAAGGTGGTGCATTCTTGTATGTTTAGATTTATTTACCTTAACGTTGACAAAGGCAAATATGTATTTCCATCTAAAAAAGAAGGATGATTATTAAAAAAGAAAATTCCAAAAGCCAAAAGAGGAAAAAAAAGAAACAAAAATACAAAAAACAAAAACCAGTGGACAGTACGCTATTATAAAATAGCTGTTATTGGTAATGAAAGCCTTCCTTCGGGCTAGGCACCAAGACCAGCCTCTAGATGTTGAATGGTGGCGACGTCGGTGTTGAAGGACAAAGCCAAAACGTTGTCGTCAATGTGAGTGCTGAACAGAGTTCTGGGAAGTGAAACAGTTCCAGCATTTGCGCTGCCAAAGGCTGAAATTGCTACCGCATAATTTTTTGGATCGGGATTGAACTGAAAATGCACGAGTCCTTTCGGAAACACAAACACGTCACCGATTTGTAACGTCTGATTAAATAGCTTGTTGGTTGTATCGACGAAACCCACTACAAGTTTTCCCTCAACGAGGAAAAGGAGCTCAGCAGAGCGAGGATGGGTGTGGAGTGGGTTGACGGAGTTCGGTGGGAATTGAAGGACAGCAAGAGAAACACTTTGCCCGTCTACAGCCGGAAATTCCGCCAAGCCTACTTTGGTGGCGTTAAAGACTTTGGGGGGATCTGACTGGAACACGGGTCGCAGGCCAGTGAATGTGAAGAAGTTCCCATCAACTGTTCCATTTTGGGGGGGTATAAAGTCAGAGAGGATATCAGGATCTCCGGCCCTTGCTATTTGGATGATTACAAATGAACAAAACAGCAATGAGAAAAATTTCACGACGAAATTTTTTGAAGCCATGAAAGAGAGCTTGAATTAGAGCTAAGAGTGAATGTGATATGGTGGAATGAAGTGCTTAGGCCAATAAGAATAGTTCTACTTATAGGGTTACCGCAGAGGAGTTTAAGGATAGCGAATACGCTGTGTGCTCTTGCTCGGGTCTTGGATGACAACTATGGACGAAAACAACAAAGCCGTTCTTCTTGTTACTGCAGTCGTTTGACTTGTTTGGCATAGGGGTTCGGGCTGCTATAAGACACTAAGAAAGTACCAAGTTTTGATCACGATTAGCAAGTTCAGCAGCCATAAAGGGGATGCTCTCGTAAAGCTCGCAGGCTGGTGTTAGTTGTCAATTATTCGGGTTTTTAACCATTTCTATTTCGTGATGTTTTCATCACACAGAAATCGAATGGTATCACTTGGAACAATTTGTTGTAAGCCCATTATCTAGGTAAGTCCTATAAATTTGAATAAGATTTTGGTTGTTGGCGAGAAATATGAATCACAGGAAAGGGAATTAACTCAGTGGAGACCCCAGGCATCTTAGGGGAAATGTTGGACTGAAAACCATTTGCTTCGTTGTTCCTTAAATTATGGATCCTATCTTTGCTTATGGTGATGTTGTTCGTGTGAATTCCAAATTGTCGATACGCTATCAATAAAACTGTTTCGTGAAAACTTACAGATACAACCTAATCTTTTCATAAGTCGCACAGCTAAGTGCCATGCTTTTTGAAGTTTTGTTTGTCTCAATTTGTTTATAGGAGTGTAAGAACTGATCAAGTTGAAAACATTATTTTGATGAGTCAAAGCTAGGCGGCGTGTAGAAACATTAGATAGACCGACACCGGCCTTTTCCAGAGCTTAGCAAATAGCCGAAATTGAACAAGAATTTTACATGCTTCTCGAGAATCAACTTCCAGCTAGGATTAGCTTGTGAAATTTATTTCTTTTTAAGACATGAAAGACGGTTCTTATTTAAAAAAATAGAGAGAGAGAGAGAGAGAGAGGGAGAGAAGAAATAGGAAATCGTGCTTGTGCATCTTCTGGATGCCTCTTGGACGACAACTAGAGAGAGAACCTACCTAGTCATTCTTCTTTTGAATGCATTTTCGGGCTTTAGTGATTTGGCAGGAAACTCGGAGTTTAGCTTAATAAACTCCTTTGACTAATATGTTGGAAATTTTATTTTTCTTTTTCTAAATAACGTATACATTTAGCAGCAGAAAAAAAAAGGACGCTCAACGATTTCTTCAAGCTGGGTTTTCCTTAATATGACATTTCTTTTCCGTTATGTTTATTGCCATAGATAAGTGAATGGCCGTTCCTTGGTGCTTTCTTTATTATAGTCCAAGGACAATATCTCCAAAATTCGGTTTTGCTGGCGGTGTGGTCGTGGTTTCCCAGCGTACCACCTTGTCGTTTGTCATCTCCAAAAGTAAATCTTTTCATAGAAAAGTAAATATTTTCCTATGAGAAATATAAAATCTTATGAATCCTGTGAGCTTGAGCTTATGAGCCCAAGTCGTTCTTCCCTTTTTCTTTCTTTTTAAAAAAAGAAAAATGAGAGGGAAAGAGGGATTTTAGGAGTTTTTTTAAGAAAGAGAAGGCAAAAACTCCATCAACTCGTGCGGAAATCCCTCTTGGTTATGATATTTAAAAGAAATATGTCAAGATTAGCAATTAGACCAAGTGTTTGTGCTTCATCCTTGAAGCATATAATATTTGGTATTAGAGCCAACCTTCAAGTCCAAGTGAGAGTCACCGTAGAAGAGGCCACTGGCTTCAATCTTGGAGTGCGGTGGGCTACTAAGAGTTGATGGGGCTATAGTAGGCTTAGACTTATTAGAGACGAGTTAACAATGATATTTAAAAGAAGTATGTTAAAAATAGTCTTCAAGATTAGGTTTTTTGACTCAAAAATTGAAGCAAGTATTAAGAATTCAAACATCTTAGAAAATAGGAAGCTAGAAAAAGAAAAGATCTCCTAGAGGAAGCTAGAAAAGAAGCTACTATTTATAAAAATACCACAAAAACATAAAGATCAATGGCTAAACAAACAAAAACTTGAAGAATATAGAAAGTAGTTTTTTTTTTCTTTGGAGCACATGGTTGGTTATAATTAGGAGTGGTTAACAACAAAATTAGTGGAGATAAAGTTTGATTGGTTTGGCCATTTCGGCTTAAGAAGGATAAAGACACTTCGGATTTGGAAGACTTTCATCAAATGGCTCTAATACTATAATGGAAAATGAAAGTTGAACAGTCGCGAACAATTTAAAAATATGAAAAATGATAACTCTATTTTTATAGAGTTATTTTACCTATTTTAGGCAATAAATAACTTTAATAATTATGAGAAAACATTTGAACTCCTGTTTATTTACCTAAATTTATCTTGTTTATGTAGCACAAGAAGGCAAGGAGAAAAGAGATGAACATGGAGAGCCTGATGCTTATTGTGTTGCAAAATCGTAATATTAGGATCAAGAGAGTCAAGATGGGTTTGGGCTTTGAATGATTGTTATTAGATTTTATTGTTATTGGGTTTTCTAAATAATTAGAAAATCTAATCATATTAGGAGTTCAAAGCCTAATTAAATTAGGAGTTCAAAACCTAATTAAATTAAGAGTTCAAAACCTAATTAAATTAAGAGTTCAAAACCTAATTGTTTTAGATCTCTAAAACCCAATTCTACTAGGATAAGAGTATGTCTAAACCTAAACTCTATTTAAGAGAAAAAAAAGAGGCAAAAGAAAGAAGAGGAGGAAATTGAGCACAACTCAAGAGAGAGGCTAAGAATTTAAGGTTTTCTTGAAGAGAAGGCAAAAAGGGTGACAGACTTCTTGTTCTTGGATTCAAGATGCCTTCTTTATTCCCTATTATTATTCTTCTTCATTATTTTTTTATGCTTTAGTTTACTTTTGTTAAAGCTACGATGTAACCTAATTATGATGGTATGAATCTTATGATTATTATGTTTTGCAAGATATTTTATTTATGTGAGTTATATATTATTATGCTTAATGCTTTTAAGTGATTGGCCACCATTTGAATGATTTGATGTGCATGTTTGAGATTGAGAGGTAATAATATACAATTGCTTCTTATAATATATAACCATGAATTAAATATGGATAGACATATACCATGTTGTTTGTGTGGCTTTTGATGATAAGATAATTGAAAGATTTATTGTAAACTGGGAATGTTCATAGATCCTAATGCATTTGGTTTGTTTCAATTCACATATAGAAATATAGTGAATTAATGAACTAAGTAGGTTTGCTATACCTAGACATAGGATAGTAAATAAATTAGGAAGTTCCGCCATCACATAGATATTATCCCTCTTGCAAGCATACATAATCTACATTAGTACCTCATAGTTATGGTGAAATCAGACACTCTAACATATTTTGTGTATTTAGTTTTATTAAATTTAGTTGATTAGTTTATTCTCTATCAATTTGGATTTGTTAGATAAATTCTAGGAGTTATTCACCTCTAATAATTAGTTGGCATAGTAATCACCAATCTCTGTGGGACGATACTTTTCTTATCATTATATTACTTATTCGACATGTTCACTTGCATTTAAAATTCACCGAACAAAAAACATTGGGGTTTTTACTTGCATTTCAATGATCAAATAATTTGTGTTGGGCGTTGATTCTACAGCTGACATGGCAATTCTTGTTGACATGGTACTAACTAGGATGATGACTCTAATGCTGACATGACTATATACATTAACAATAGCCAAGTACAAAGGTGATAAGGTCGGATGAAGTGCTTCGGCCTACAAAAAAAGGTCTATTTATATTTTTACTACATAGGGTTTGACAACAGTGAATCACCTGGATTCTCCTATAGATCTCCTGGGCGACAACTATAGACAAAAACTACATCATTCTTCGTATTGCTGGCTTTTTTTCTTTTTCCATTTGGGTTTGGGCTACTGTAAGAAATGAAGAAAGTAAAAAGTTTTGATCAAGTTAACAAGTTTAGCAGCCATAAAAAGGATGCTATCTTTTGTTTTCTTTTCTTTTATTTTTTTTTTAAAGTTAGGTAAAAGAGGAATTTTGGAATGGCAGGTGTCAAATAGATGAGTAGAAAAAAGATGATGCTTTCTTAAAAATTGGAGGCTGCTTTTAGTTGTTATGTTACGGGTTGATGTGTATTGGGCTAGAAACGGTGGAAGAGATTAGTAGCCCGAGTGAGCAAAAGAGTATGAGCGGGTTGGGTTATGTGTATTAATGGGCCTAGGTGATATGGGAGATTAAGGAGGCCCGCGTGGAGAGGAGAGGAAGGGTGCATCTAAGAGGGTGAAAGAAGAAGGGAGGTTTGGATGGGAGGATCATGTCGTGTTTTAGCGTTGGAGTCTCTCGACTGTGAGCACAGAAGAGAGAAAAGGGCGGTGAAAGGTTCCCGATAATGAGCCCTATTTCCTTTCAGTTTTTGTGAGTCTTCCATCAGTCAGGCTTCCCGTACGAGCCCCAATCCAAAAACATTCCGCACACTTCCAAGCATCGGAAGACAGAGTCAAGGCTAGGATCTTCCACGGGTCCCGTGACCAAGGCACAGGCAACTGCTTCAATCCTCCAAGCATCTTCACCTCAGGTACCACCCTTAGAAGTGGTATCAGAGCACCTCGATCCTTCGATGGAGGGGCGCGTTTCTCATATCAAGACCGGCATAACAATGCTAAAGTCTCAATTGACCTCTAGAATGTCACAAATGTTGACGAAATTGCAGGAGTTGCAATTTCACATGGATCTAATCCTCTCACAACTGCAATTGGTCGCTTCCCAACATTTCGATTCATCTTCCGGCGATGGCAGCCCTAATTCTTCGTCTGGCGAAGGTAACCCTAATCCCTCTGTATCTCAATTGCAATCGTCAAACCCTAATGGGTCGTGATTGGACCCTAGCAGGTCAGGGCCAGATGGGTCGAGGTGCAATGAGTCAGGCCCAAGTGGGTCGGGCCCCAAGGGGTCCCAATGAGTCAAGCCCAAATGAGTCAGATATGAACAGATCCAAGCCCAGTGGGTCGGGTTTTTCATGATCGGGTCAAGAAACCGATTTGCAGCTCCTAAATCACATAACCCGATTCAAATTTCCTTGTTTTCATCACAAAGATGACCCATCTTCTTGGATATTTTTGGTTATTGAGTTTTTTGAATTCCATGGAGTAGCCAATTCAGATCGGGTAAGAATATCGACTTGGAATATGGCTGGTAATGCAATTAAGTAGTTACAGACATATAGGGAGGATTTAGAAAGAGTGGAGTAGAATCTTACCTGGGATTGATTTAAATAAGGGTTTTTAGATCCATATGGAGCAACTAAACCAAGAAATTCAATCCATTCGATGATGAGGTTGGAACAACAGGGGTTAGTGGAGCAATACTATGAACAATTTAGAGAAGCCCTAGCATCTGCGGGTCTGTTGACTGCTCTACAAGTTGTAGACTATTTTATCAGTGGCTTGAGGGTAGGAGTTCAAGGGGAAGTAGATGCCAAACACCCTACCACCTTGAGTGAAGCTCTGCACTTTGCTCTTATTTATGAGGATCAATTGTTTAAGATGCAAGGTGGGAGAACAGCACGCCTGGCTATTTGTAGAGGAGGGTTTGGAGGTTTTGAACCGCCTAGTCAAAGGGGGTGGAGTCGGAAGAGGAAATTATGCTGGTGGTAAGCAACCGAACCAAGCCCAACACCAAAACCCCTTACCCATTAGAAAATTTACAACAATGAAGTTAGAGGACAAAAGGATAAAAGGGTTGTGTTTTCATTGCAATGACAAGTATACCTTGGGGCATAGATGTTAGAAAAGGTTATTCCTTTGTGAGGCAGTGTATCCAAATGAGTGGGGCATGAATGAGGATGTAGTAGAACCTACGGTTGAGGAAGAAGAGTTTGCAAAATGTCTAGAGAATGAAGAAGGCATGGGAATTTCCACAATGGCCCTTTATGACTTGGGAGTGGGAAAACCTAAGACTATGAAGTTAGATAAGCAGGTAGAGAAGTTTTAAAGACAAATAAGAGTGCTGATCAACTCAGGCAGCACCCATAACTTCATAGACTAAAACCTGGTGACTTACCTTAGGCTGGTTGTGGAAGAATCATCAACTTTTAAGGTATTAGTGGCAAGTGGATGCGGAGTAGAGTGTATGGGTGTGTGTAAGGGAATGGAGGTCAAACTACAAGGAGTTGGAATGAAGCTGGATCTATATGTGCTTCCCTTGGTAGCTGTGGAAGTGGTTTTAGGAGTTCAGTGGCTTGAAACGTTGAAGGACATAACCTGGAACTTTCCAGATCATTGGATGGAGTTTGAAATAGAGGCTAAGAAAGTAATTTTGAGGGGGTGGCGACCTAAACCTTCCAGATTAATAGAGGAGAACCAAGTTTCCAAAGAACTTGTGAAAAGATGGCAAATTTTAGTGGTACAATTGGTGAATGGAAGGGAGGGAGAACATTCAGATGGGGAGAAAGTTATGAGAATAGAACCGGTTTAGTGCTAGCAAATGGAGCAAATCTTGGCCGAATTTGAGGATGTTTTCCAAGCCCCTAAAAGGCTGCCACCAAGGAAGAGTCATGATCATAGAATAATTTTGAAGGGGGATGGCAAACCGATGTCGATTAGGCCATATAGATATCCTTAAGTCCAGAAAGGGGAAATTGAAAGGTTGGTAAAGGAGTTATTAGAAGAAGAGGTGATTAAACCGAGTAAAAGTCCTTTCTCTTCACTTGTGTTACTCGTAAAAAAGGCATATGGGTCTTGGAGACTATGTGTGGACTATAGGGAGCTTAATAAGCAGACGATAAAGGATAAATTTTCCATTCCCACCATTGATAAGCTCTTGGATGAGCTAAATGGAGCAAGATATTTTTCAAAGTTGGATTTAAAGTCTAGATATTACCAAGTGAGAATGAAGGAGGAGGATGTAGAAAAATAGCATTTAGGACCCACAATGGCCACTATGAATTCTTAGTGATGCCATTTGGGGTTACAAATGGGCCATCCACATTTCAGTCCCTTATGAATGTGGTTTTTCAAGAACAATTGAGGAAATTTGTGCTGGTCTTTTTTTACAATATTCTAGTGTATAGGAAAAACTAGGATGAGCACATTGATCAAGTTAGGAGGGTGCTGGAAGTCTTAAGGAGAAACTAACTGTATGTGAAATTATCAAAATGTGAGTTTGGAATAACTGAATTAAAGTTTTTGGGACAAGTTTTTAGGACACGTAGTGAGTAGGAGAGGTGTAGTGGTGGACCCTAGCAAGATTGAAGCAATCCTCCAGTGGCCTATTCTTAAAATCGTGAAAGCCTTGAGAGGATTTTTGGGAAAAGCTGGATATTACCATAGATTCATTGAAAGGTATAGGAAAATTGTAGAACCACTTATAGAATTACTAAAAAAAAAGGCATTCGGTTGGAATGAGAGAGCTTAACAATCATTTGTTTTATTGAAGGAGAAACTAACCAGAGCACCCATTTTAAAATTACCAGATTTCTCACAACCATTCGTATTGGAATGTGATGCATCAGGGTCTGGAGTAGGAGCAGTATTGTCCCAAGGGAGGAAATCGATAGCTTATTTAGCAAAGTATTTCATAGGAATCACCTAAGACTCTCCACATATGAGCGAGAGATGTTGGCGATCATAATGACGGTGCAGAAATGGTGACATTACCTGTTGGGCAACCAGTTTATCATTCGAACAGACCAAAGAAGCTTAAAGTTTTTACAGGATCAAAAAATTGTGACCCCGACTCAGCAGAAATGGCTACTGAAGTTGTTGAGCTATGACTTTGTGGTGGAATACAAGGTTGGTCGTGATAATGTGGTAGCTGATGGCCTGTCTCACCAAGGGGAGGGGAGACCGAGAAGGTGACAGAAGGGGTTTGTGCTGCCATTACTACTCCTTGCCCTCAATGGCTCCAATCAATCAGGGAAGAACTTCAAAAGAATCCCAAGGCCCAAGAAATAGTAGCTAATGTGATGCAAGGGGAAGCAATAGGACCATGGCATTATAAGGATGGGATTCTAACGTTTAAGGAAAAGATCTATTTGCCACTTGATTCCACTCTTATCCCTATAATAATAAGGGAAATGCGTGATAGTGCATATGAAGGGCGAGAAAAGACTTTAAGGAGGATTAAATCAACATTTTATTGGAAAGGAATTAGGAGGGATGTAGAGAAAGTAGTGAAGGATAGTGGGGTTTGTCAAAAGAATAAAAATTATAATATGAAAGTTGTTGGCCTATTACAACCCTTGCCCATACCAAAACAAGTTTAAGAAGACATAGCTATGGATTTCATAGAGGGACTTCCGTTGTCACAAGGGAAATCGATGATATTGGTGGTTGTAGACAAACTGTCCAAATACAGCCATTTCATCCCATTAGCACACCCTTACAATGTAATATCCGTGGCCCAAGCCTTCTTTGAGAATATCTTCAAGCTTTATGGAATGCCCCAATCCATAGTGTGTGACAGAGACCCTCTCTTTACAAGCTCTTTTTGAAGGGAATTATTTCGGCTGCAGAACACTAATTTTAATTTTTCCTCAACATATCACCCCCAAACCAATGGCCAAACGGAAGCTGTCAACAAGACCCTTGAAATGTATTTGAGATGTTTGGTGGGGGAACACACTAAGGAATGGGTTAAGTGGCTGCCATGGATACAGTAATGTTATAATACCAACTGGCATAGCTCTACATTACACTCACCGTATGAGGTGGTATTTGGAAGAAGCCCTCCAACTCTATTATCATATGTCAAAGGGTCCGCGTGGAATAAATATTGGAGGAACGAGACGCTATGATAAAGGTCATCAAGAGGAATCTGAGTGCTACCCAAGAAAGGATGAAACGGATATATGACAAGAGAATGAAGGAAGTGGAATATCAAAAAGGGGACTGGGTGCTACTTAAGCTACCCCCATACAGACAGATTTCAATGGCCTAGAGGAGGAATCAAAAGCTTAAACCCCTATTTCAAGGTCCCTACAGGTTAACCGAAAAATAGGTAAGGTAGCTTAGGAACTAGAGTTACCAGCTAGTTCAAAGGT
The DNA here is from genome assembly GCA_028551475.1 of Casuarina equisetifolia. Taxonomy (NCBI): domain Eukaryota; kingdom Viridiplantae; phylum Streptophyta; class Magnoliopsida; order Fagales; family Casuarinaceae; genus Casuarina; species Casuarina equisetifolia. Next base: position 19,978,011 of record CM052358.1, on the reverse strand, counting down.
GCACCCTGTTTTTCATATCTCTAAACTTAGAAGGTTTAAAGGGGACCCATATGAACCAGCACAGCTACAGGAAAAGGAGTTTCAAGATGCTTATGAGGATTTTGTCGAGGAGATAAAGCCAAAAGCACTATTGGACAAGTGAAGAAGGAAAGGCAAAACTGAAATACTGGTACATTGGGAAAATAAACCCCCAGCAAATGCAACCTGGGTAAATGAGAAAGAGTTTTCCTCTAAGCATCCTGATTTCCCCATCATGGTCGAACCTCAACCTTGAGGACAAGGCCAAAGCTAAGTAGGGGGGAGTTGTTACGGGCTGATGTGTATTGGGCTGGAAACGGGGGAGGAGATGAGTAGCCCGAGTGAGTAAAAGAGTATGAGTAGGATGGGTTGTGTGTATTAATGGGCCTAGGCGATATGGGAGATTAAGGAGGCTCGCGTGAAAGGAGAGGAAAGGTGCATCTGAGAGGGTGAAAGAATAGGGGGGTTTGGATGGGAGGATCATGTCATGTTTTAAGGTTGGAGTTTCACAACTACGGGCGCAAAAGAGAGAAAAGGGCGGTGAAGGGTTCTCGATAACGAGCCCTATTTCCTTTCAGTTTTTGTGAGTCTTCCTTCGGTCAGGGTTCCCATATGAGCCCCAATTGTCGATCTTTGTTGGTCTTTAATCCAGAAATATTCCGCACACCTCTAAGCACCAAAAGACAACGTCGAGGCAAGGATCTTCCACGGGTCCTGTGACCAGGGCGCAAGTGTTGGAAAATAGGGTTTTGTTGTTACTGAAAATATTTTCTTGTAAATATCAATTCTCAAATTATGTTTTTAAAATGTGCAAAAAGAAAAATTATAGGAAGTAAAAGGTGTACAAATTATAATATCAATTAATGATATTATAAAGTAATCGAGTTCCTACATTTCCTCATAAAATATATTCTTAAAGTCTTTGTGACATATATTCAATTAAATGTTGATTATTTGAATATATTGATTATTTAAATAATTCTTCAAGAAATATAAACTATACTTGAATATATTTTATTTTAAGAATATCATACTTAGATTGGTGAAATTGTAGGAACAATATATTTGCTTAAATGCAATATATGCAATACATTATAAATGTATTGATATTGGACCGTGTTGATATTGGACTGGATATACATGCTGAATATATGTTATTACTGTATTGGACTTTTGCTGTTGGACTGTGAGAATATAGGTGCGGCCCAAGTTCATGTCAGCCTACCTGATCCCATTCCTGTTACAGTGTCATCTTGATCATAATTAGAGGCTTCCTGTTACGGTGTCGTCTTGATCATAATCAGAGGCTTCCTATTACGGTGTCATCTTGATCACATCAGAGGCTTCCTTGATACACTTGTTGGCTATGACGTCATCTCACTAAGGGCACATAAGAGTCACCTATTCTTTGAGGGGTCATGCCCTAGCTGCTTCATATTTCTCCCCGACATTGCCTTCGCCTCTCTCAAGCACTGAAACTTCAACGGGATGAATCTGGAGGAGATGGCCTATTAGAACAGTTGGATTTCGAGTCAAAAGGTTGAAATGAGGTTGATTTGATGGATAGCTACTATTCCTAATGGGAAGAAGGCTATGGTTCAGGTTTGATTAAAAAAAAAAAACCCTAGATCTGCTTCTATATAAGGAGATGTGCACGTGAAGGTTTTCTTTTGATGATTGACATTTATCTTGAAGCATTCTTTTTATGAAGATACTCTACTCAGCTTACTTACCATTTGATTCAAGATCATACATCATTCGGTGGTTCATAAGCTTTCGGTGATATTTGACTATTCAATTTAATCTTTGATAATATCATCAATCATAGCTTGTATAACATTATTTATGTGCTGATTTCACTTATAAACATTTTCTACACATAAATCTTGAGGAAAATCCAAAACCTTAATTTCTCCAAATTGGGGATTTCATGATAGGAGTTTTGTATCTTAATATATTTGTTTGAATAGCTCCTCTGATTAGCAATATCCCATAAACTAACATATTATTTGGAGATTTGCTATTGTATATGATCTTTTGATCATTATTTGTATTCAAACTTGATAATTCCTTTAAGAAGGAATTATTTGGATTAGGGAGAACGTATTCTCCTAATTAGGTTGAGTAAAGGTGACTTCAATTGGTTGGATTAAAGGAGAAGAGGGTGGACGTAGGAATCTGAGATAGAGTGCCGAACCACCGTGGTAAATTGGGTGTTGATTCTTTTTCTCCCTATTTTCTTAAACAATTCTGTTTGATTACTTATAGTTATATAAATTACAAAATTGTTTGATTGAATAAGTTTAAGAAAAACAAAAGTATAGTTTCAGTACAAAAACAATTCAACCCCCCTTCTTGTTAAGCCATAAAACCCAACAATTAGCATCTAGAGCCAGGTTCTCTGATTAAAAGGACTAACATCCTAGAGTAGATCCACATTACGGCTTCTGAAAAAGGGTTAGCTATTATGGGGTTTAATAAACCTCCCTTGTTTGATGGCATTAATTTTAGGCATTGGAAATAATTAATGCAAGTCTTCATAATAGGCCAAGATCCAGAAGCTTGGCAAGTAATCAGGAAAGGTATTACATTACCTGAAACTGATGAATGGTCAAAAAATTAAGCTAAAGTAATAGGGTTAAATGCTAAGTCCATGAATATGATCTATAGTGGTCTTAGAGCACATGAGTTTAACAAAGTGTTCTCTTGCACCACCGGTAAAGAAATTTGGAATAAGTTAGAAGTCATCTATGAAGGAACTAAAAAGGTAAAGTCTTCTAAAGTTAATATACTTACACATGACTATGAATTATTTGTTACGAAAGATTCTGAAACTATTAGTGATATGTTTGGTAGATTCACTGAAATTATTTCTGAACTTAAATTGCTAGGAAAAACCTATACAAATGAGGAAATGGTAAGAAAAATGTTAGTATCCCTACCCAAGAGTTGGGATCCTAAAAAGATGGCTATAGAAGAAGCTCATGACTTAGAAGTGTTGACCTTAGGTGATCTGCTAGGTTCTCTTAAGACTCATGAAATACAGCTTATGAGAAGAGAGAAAGAAAAGGAAAATAGGAGATCACTTGCACTTAGAGTAGAAGTTGAAAAGGTTGAAGAGGAAAAGTCAGAAAATGATGAAGTAGCTCTTATAGCTAGAAGATTTAGAAAATTTCTAAGAAAAGGCTTAAACAAAAACATAGGACAAAATAGGAGAAAAGAATTAAATGAACCTATGGAGAATGTGTGCTATGAATGCAGGAAACCAGGACATATCAAGATTGATTGTCCAATAATCAAGAAGAGAAACAGCAAGAACAAAAAGAAGGCAATCATTGCTGCCTGGGATGATGAGAACTCCTCATCTTATGAAGAAACTCAAGAAGAGGTTGTACATCTATGCCTAACCGCAACAGCAACTCTTGAGGAAGAAAATAATAAGGTAAATAATTTTGAATTGTTTCTTCAAATAAATTATGGATTAGAAACTGCATTTCCTAACCTAGTTGAATATACAAATAAATTAAAAGATAAATACAGAAAGTTAAAAGCAAAAAATAAATATGAAAAATAGGAACATTTGACTTCTGTACAAAAAAATTGATTTTATTAACAAACAAAGTATAGAACTTATTACATGTAAAGATCAAACTGAAAAGAAAAATGCCGTGATTTCTTTGAATGATGACATTGTTATTTCCGCTAATGCATACATGAAATATGATTCTTGTATGAATGATATATATGAAAAACAAGGAAAACATGAGAACATGCAAAAAGGAGCAGAAACTTTCCATAGTGACAGTGCATCCCTTGAGACTAAGATACATGCATATTCACATGTATGTATTGAAAATCTTAAGAATAGAGTCCGTGACCTTGAAAAAGAAAACTGTGACTTGAAATCAAAACTTGATGCAAGTAACTTGTCGTTAAAGAAATTTACAAATGGTAGTTGCATGTTAAATAAAATTCTAAGCTCTCAAAAAGGTATATATGATAAAGCAGGACTAGGGTATAAATTGAATAATAAATCAAAATCATTTACTCATTTCTTTAAGGAAAAATAATGTTCAATTCCGTTGCATATAAATAAATGCTCTTTCTGTAGTTATTTTGGTCATGATTTGATAAATGTCCCATAAGACTTAGAAAGGCTTACAAAGTAAAGAAACTTTGGCTGCCTAAGAATGATAAAAATCTAAGTTGAACTAACACTCATGGACCCAAAGTAAAAAGGGTACCAAGCACTCCAACAATTAAATTTGTTTCTGCAGGATATGAGGGCACAAATAAGGAATAAAAAGCTCAAGAACATGTGGATTCTGGACAACGGATGCTCTCAACACATGACTGGGATGAGGGAGCTCTTCTTAACGCTTGAGTTGAAAAATGGAGGTACGGTATCTTTTGGAGATAACTCCAAAGGAAGAATTAGAGGAATGGGAACAATAGGTAACTCTGACACCCTACTTATATCTAAAGTGTTGCTTGTAGATGAGCTAAAATTTAACTTACTTAGCATAAGTCAATTGTGTGATAAAGGATTTAGGATAAAATTTGGAAAAGAAAGTTGTCTTGTTGAGTATGCTGACCATAAAATTGTTGGAAAAAGGAAAGACAATATCTATGTGCTTAATTTGAGCAAGGTGAATGTTGAACAAACATGTTTGGTTATAAATAGAAATATTGATGCTTGGTTGTGGCATAGAAAGCTAGGACATGCGAGTCTAGGATTGATAGAAAAATTGTATAAGTACAATTTAGTAAAAGGTCTTCCTTCTTTAGAATTCAACAATGATAGAATATATGAAGCATGCATTAAGGGCAAACACACACGAAGTAGCTTCAAATCGAAGATTGTGGTGAGCACATCTAGACCATTAGAAATACTGCACATGGACCTTTTCGATCTTATGAGAATAACAACATTGAATGGTAAACATTATGTCTTAGTTATTATAGATGACTATTCTAGATTCACATGGACATATATGCTTGCTAGGAAAGATGAAGCATTTGAAAAGTTTGCTGAATTCTGTAAAATGATTCAAAATAAAAAAGGTTTTTCAATTATAAAAATAAGAACTAATCAAGGTAGAGAATTTGAAAACCAACTTTTTGAAAAATTTTGTTCAGAAAATGGTATTTCACACAACTTTTCAGCTCCTAGAACACCACAACAAAATGGTGTTGTTGAAAGGAAAAATAGAATACTTCAAGAGATAGCTAGAACCATAATGTGTGAATACAATCTTCCAAAATACTTTTGGGGAGAAGCTATAAACACAGCCTGCTATATTTCAAACCGTGCCTTAATAAGACCTATTTTGAAAAAGATACCTTTTGAGTTATTCTTTGAAAGAAAACCAAACATTTCATATTTTTATGTTTTTGGAAGTAAATGTTTTATCTTGAAACACGGAAATAAATCACTTGGGAAATTTGATTCCAAAAGTGATGAAGGAATATTTCTTGGATACTCTCATGCAAGTAAAGCATATAAAATATTTAACAAACGCACTTTAGTTGTAGAAGAGTCAACCCATGTTAAGTTTAAGGATGAATGCCAAAGCATCCTAGAAACCGAAGCAAATGGTGGAACCGAAAGCGTTCCAAATAGGGCTAAAGTTGAGGGGGAGTCTGAAACTAGAGAACACTCCTTTCCTAGAGTTAGGAATGAAGTAGATCATGACCACATTATAGGTGATCCAAATGTTAGAGTAAGCACACGGTCTCGGGTTCACAACACATGTGAACATCAAGCCTTTTTATCTCAAGTAGAGCCTAAGAAAGTAGATGAGGCTCTTGAGGATGAAAACTGCCTTCTTGCTATGCAAGAAGAATTGAATCAGTGTGAAAGAAACAAGGTCTGGAATCTAGTTCCTAGACCAAAGCACCATCCGGTCATAGGCATAAAATGGGTATTTCGGAACAAACTAGATGAAAATGGTACCATCACTAGAAATAAGGCTAAATTAGTGGCACAAGGATATAGTCAAGAAAAATGGATTAACTATGATGAAACATTTGCACCAGTAGCTAGATTAGAAGCTATTCGGATCTTACTTGCATTTGTTTGCTGTATGAACTTTACCTTATTTCAAATGGATGTCAAAAGTACATTTTTGAATGGCATTATAAAGGAAGAAGTATATGTTGAACAACCACCCGGATTTGAAGATCCAATTTACTCAAACCATGTCTTTAAACTATCAAAAGCTTTGTATGGTTTGAAACAAGTTCCACGAGCTTAGTATGATAAATTAAGTTCATTCTTAGTTAATCATGATTTCATAAAAGGAAAAGTAGACAACCTACTATTTATAAAGAACAAAGAAAAAGAAATTTTGATTGGTCAAATATATGTTGATGATATCGTGTTTGGTTCTACTAATTTTAAATTATGTGAAGAATTTGTTGCTTGCATGCAAAGTGAATTTGAAATGAGTATGATGGGTGAATTAACATACTTTCTTGGCTTGCAAATCAAACAAACCAACAAAGGGACTTTTATAAGTCAAACTAAATATACAAATGAATTGCTCAAGAAATACCATATGCATGACTCTAAACCAATGAACACACCAATGAGCACTTCTTTATCATTATTTAATGATGAAGATGGAATTAATGTAGACACGAAATTGTATCGTGGCATGATTGGCTCTTTACTATACTTGACTGCGTCCAGACTGGATATCATGTTTAGTGCATGTCTATGTGCTAGGTATTAATCCAATCCTAAAGAACAACATCTAGTTACTGTTAAAAGGATATTTAAATACCTTAGAGACACGATTTCCCTAAGAATTTAGTACCTTAGAGACACCACTCTAGATTTGCATGCATTTAGTGACTCTGATTATGCTGGTTGTAAACTAGATAGAAGGAATACGAGTGGTGAATATCACTATCTCAAAAATATGCTTACTTCTTGGCACTCCAAGAAACAAAACTGCATAGCTATCTCTTCTACTAAAGCTGAATATATTGTTGCTACTAGTAGCTGTGCTCAAATCTTATGGATGAAACAGCAGTTAGAGGATTATGGAATCTTCTCACATAGAGTTCCACTAAAATGTGATAACACAAGTGTCATAAATCTCACTAGGAATCCTATCTAGCACTCTAAAACAAAACACATAGAAATTAGACATCATTTCATTCGGGATCATGTTCAAAAAGGTGATGTTGTGCTTGAATTTGTGAGTACTGATCAATAAATTGCCAATATCTTAACCAATCCTTTACCAAAGAATAGATTTTATGCTCTTAGATAAGAACTTGGAATGTTACTTCCTGAACATCGTTGAACTGTTTATTACTGCTATCTCTCTATTCTTTCATTGTTCTTCAAACCACTCGGTTTCAGGGGGAGCAGCTCTACTTTCACTCATGCAGCCTCTGGTTAGTAGCCTACTCTTCTCTCTATTCCTTTGCTGCCTGCTCTTTTTTTTTTTGCTATATCTTGTCTTGCTTACTTGCATAATCATTCTTTTTGCTTATGACAAAAAGGGGGAGAGAATAGTGTGCACACATGAAGTTTCATTTTTGACTATCAGTGCAGAATGTGGGATACATATACATATCACCCCTGTTCAAACAAATTTTTGCATGTTCTATACAAAATTTCAAAATCTGCTAGACACAAGTATAGGAGACGTGCTTATGATCATATGACTGTATTTATGTTGCAATGATAAGTTATGTTCTCTTGGAAAAACATAATTGATATTTGATGACATGTGTAATACTATTGAAATATATTTTGTCATCATCAAAAAGAGGGAAATTGTTGGAAAAGAGGGTTTTGTTATGACTAAAAATATTTTCTTGTAAATATCAATTCTCAAATTATGTTTTTCTAAATGTGCAAAAAGAAAAATTATAGGAAGTAAAAGGTGTACAAATTATAATATCAATTAATGATACTATAAAGTAACTGGGTTCCTACATTTCCTCATAAAATATATTCTTAAAGTCTTTGTGACATATATTCAATTAAATGTTGATTATTTGAATATATTGATTATTTAAATAATTCTTCAAGAAATATAAATTATACTTGAATATATTTTATTTTAAGAATATGATACTTGGATTGGTGAAATTGTAGGAACAATATATTTACTTAAATTCAATATATGCAATACATTATAAATGTATTGATATTGGACCGAATATACGTGCTGAATATATGTTATTATTGTACTGGACTTTTGCTATTGGACTGTGAGAATATAGATGCGACCCAAGTTCATGTCAACCTGCCTGATCCCGTTCCTGTTACGGTGTCGTCTTGATCATAATCAAAGGCTTCCTGTTACAATGTCATCTTGATCATAATCAGAGGCTTCCTGTTACGGTGTCGTCTTGATCACATCAGAGGCTTCCTTGATACGCTTGCTGGCTACAACGTCATCTCACTAAGGGCACATAAGAGTCGCCTATTCTTCGAGGGGTCATGCCCTAGTTGCTTCATTTTTCTCCCTGACACTACCTTCACCTCTCTCAAGCGCTGAAACTTCAACAGGATGAATCTGGAGGAGACAGGCTGTCAGAACGGTCAAATTTTGAATCAAAAGGTTGAAATGAGGTTGATTTGATGGATAGCCTACTATTCCTAACGGGAAGAAGGCTACAGTTCAAGTTTGATTCAAAAAGAAAACCCTAGATCTGCTTCTATATAAGGAGATGTGCACGTGAAGGTTTTCTTTTGATGATTGACATCTATCTTGAAGTATTCTCTTTGTGAAGATACTTTACTCAGCTTACTTACCATTTGATTCAAGATCATACATCATTCGGTGGTTCATAAGCTTTTGGTGATATTCGACTATTCGGTTTAATCTTTGATAATATCATCAATCATAGCTTGTATAACATTATTTATGTGTTGATTTCACTTATAAACATTTTCTGCACATAAATCTTGAGGAAAATCCAAAACCTTAATTTCTCCAAATTGGGGATTTCGTGATAGGAGCTTTGTATCTTGATATATTTATTTGAATAGCTCCTCTAATTAGCAATATCCCATAAACTAACATATTATTTAGGGATTTGCTATTGTATATGATCTTTTGATCATTATTTGTATTCAAACTTGATAATTCCTTTGAGAAGGAATTATTTGGATTAGGGAGAACATATTCTCCTAATCAGGTTAAGTAAAAGTGACTTCAATCGGTTGGATTGAAGGAGAAGAGGGTGGACTTAAGACTTTGAGATAGAGTGCCAAACCACCATGGTAAATTGGGTGTTGATTCTCTTTCTCCCCACTTTCTTAAACAATTCTATTTGATTACTTATAATTATATAAATTTCAAAATTGTTTGATTGAATAAGTTTAAGAAAAACAAAAGTATAGTTTCGGTACAAAAACAATTCAACCCCCTTTCTTGTTAAGCCATAAAACCCAACAGCAAGCAGCTGCTTCAATCCTCTAGGCGTCTTCACCTCAGGTACTACCCTTACAAGTAAATTGTAACAAGGGAACCACTGAGCCAAAAACTAGAATTGGTTTATGGTGTGTCCCCTCAATTGCTCTTAAGCCCTTTACAGATCCACCATGCTCCGCAGCCCGACTCCCAGCAGGCCACATCTGAAACCTCCCTGGGCTCGGACTCATGGGCCTAGTCTCACACCACAAGAGGGCCTAGTCTCATGCTCTCTTGGCTACCTCCTACCTGCACTGCCTCCCTGCCTCCTAGGGAAAATCCCAGCAAACCCATGTCCTAGGAATCAAACCATGGAATGGGAACCTGGCTCCGATACCAAATTGTAACGAGGGAACCACTGAGCCAAAAGCTAGAACTGGCTTATGGTGTGGCCCCTCAATTACTCTTAAGCCCATTACATGTTAATTCTTCGGCTATTTAACCATTTCTTTCTGGTAGTGTTTTCATCCCACAGGAGCGTGATTGTGCCGCTTCGAACAATTTGTTGTAAGCCCCTTATCTAGGGAAGTCCTAGCAAGCTCGACGTGCTTACACCAATGGACTGAATCAAACCAATCAACCTACAGATGGACACTTCAGCATACGTCCAAATATGTCAGTTCCAAAGTTAGCATTTGCATCCCACAAACGCTAGATGACTGCGTCCCCAAGCACAACAAATGACCCAAACCCTACTTGTGTGTCTAACCTTGGTACCCTCTGGAAATTTGCTGGGCATTCAACAGTTTTATCACATGCTCTCAATCGAGATACCAATCATGATGAATGTTGACTTTAGTGTGAAGGGTGATGAAAAACATTCCAAGAAAGAATAGATTGTCTGAACCCCCACACCAACCACCTTTGTGGTCGGCAACCACTATGTAACTTGTGCAGAAAGTTTCAATGTTAGGTGTATAAATATCCATTAAATTCTTCTAAGTGAAAAACAAGGAAAAGTGAAAAGGGTGCAGGGAACCGTGTCCTTTGATAAGAAGGAAAAAGACAGAATAAGAGTGTACATGTACATAATCTCTCAAGTGATTTATATAACCAAAAAGAAAAATTTTAAATTCCAAGTTTAAACTTGACTTGTGAAGATAAGCTTGATATCTGTTAGTATGTCATAGAATGGGTTATAAGTTTGTGAGAGGAGATGACAAAGGAGAGAGAATAGGCTCATTTAATTCCTTCAATTTCTTGGCTTGTGAAGATTTATTGGACTTTTCAACAATTGAGTTGGCCACATCTTCTTTATGTGAAACAACACTATTTTTACTTTTGTATTGCAAGACTTTGAACCTTCTTTGTAAATTTTCATCCTAAGTTAAGGAATTAACTCAATAGAGAACACATGCATCTTGGGAGAACGATGCACTAAAAGCCATATTCTTCCTTATTCATTAAAGATGGATCCTTTGATTACATATGGGAATGCTCTTCAGCTTAAATTCTAAATTTGGATATGTTATCAGCAATTACTATTTCATGAAAACTTCCATCGACAGACTAATCTTTTTATAAGATGCATCCCTATGTGTGATACTTTTTCAAAAAATTAGTTGAAAAGTTAGTTGAAAAGTTAAAAAATTATTCTTTTATTTAATCTTCACCTAAAAAATTTTATCTCAGGAATATTTATAACTTTAACGATTCCTAAGACCACTCTCCATTTGCCCATATCATAAATTTTGATAAGATCTATTTTGATCTTCCTTGTCTTAATTTATTTATTCCCTCAAAATATCCTACCTATTCACTATTAAAGTTAACTGAAAATTAGTTATAGCATTTTAGTGTACAACGAAATCAATCAAGTATTGAGATGTATTTGTAACATTACGGATAGGTTTTCATGAGGTTTCTTTTTATTGCCACAAAGATTCACTTATCAACCCTTTGATAATTGTATAAGAATACCTGATGAAACATAATATTTTTCAAATATCTGGCATCCCTTAATAATAATAGTTTGGCTATGGCTTACCACCATAGGGAGGAAGTCCTTTTTGCCAATAACTTGGATATGACTTTTTAAAGTACACTATAATTGGCAATCAATTTAAAATCTTTACTGCAGTATGAATTAGGGACCTTAGGCATTAGAGATAACAAGTAGAATTTACAACTTTCAACATTTTCTTTGAAGGAAAAGAGATCTAACATTGCATCTTTAGTATCCCACCCAATAATAGGCCAAGATCTTTTATAAAGTAACTAATGTATCCATCAAATTCAAGAGCTTTGAAATCATTAATGTTCCAAAGGACTCAAAAAATACCCAATTGTTCTAACATCATCATTGAGTAGAAAGTCATGCCTATTAGTAGTGTGAGTATTGTTTTTGGAGGAGCTACTAGGAATGATTTTATAATTAAAAATAATAGCATCCGTCAAGGCATCTCCATTTGTGATTATTCAAACAAATAACAAGCGGATAAGAAACATATAGATGGACATTGGGATAGAGAGAGGAGAAACCAAAAAAAAAAATTAAAAAGGAGAAAGGAAAAAGGAAAAACGATGCTATGACACAGTATCTATAGTTGGTATTGAAATCTTCCGATAGGACTTGGGACCAAGGCCATCCTAGAGAAGTTTATTGGTAACAAAGTTGAAGATATTTTTCCCTTCAAAAAAGACGGTCGTTATTCGAACAAGACACAGACAAGGGACAAAAAGAATGGTCACACACAAAGACAGAGAGATGGGGGAAGCAACGCGAGGGTGGAGGGGGAGGAAGGGGAAGAAAAGATATCCAACCTCCTATAACAAGCTATAAGAGGATAACAATTGCGATCCTTAGAACTAGGCACCAAGACCAGCCTTAAGACGTCGAATAGTTGCGACGTCGGGGTGTTGAAGGACAAAGCCAAAACATTGTCTTCAATGTCAGTGCTGAACAAAATTTTGGGAAGTGAAACAGTTCCAGCATTTGCGCTTCCGAAACCTGAAATTGCAAGCGCTGGACTTTTCGGATCCGCGTTGAACTGAAAATGCCGAAGTCCCTTAGGCAACACAAACACATCATCCTCTTGTAACTTCTGAGTAAATAGCTTGTTGGTTGTATCAACGAAACCCACATCAAGGGTTCTGGCAGCCAAGAAAAGAAGTTCAGCAGAGCGAGGATGGGTGTGGTGTGTGTGTGTGTGGGGGGGGGGGGGGGGGGGGGGGGGTTGGTGGAGTTAGAAGGGAATTCAAGGACAGCAAGAGAAACACTTTGCCCGTTGAGAGCCGGGAATTCAGCCATGCTTGCTTTGGAGACGTTAAAGGCTTTGGGGGGAGACATTAAGTTAGCAAGGAAACGCAGGCCACTAAATGTGAAATAATTCCCGTCAAGCGTGAGACCTCGAGGGGCTACAAAGTCGGAAAGAATATCTGGATCTCCCGCTGCTGCCATTTGGATGATACCAAGTGAGGAAATTAGTAATGTGAAAAACTTCATACTGAATTTTTTGTAGGCCATTGAAGAGAACTTTAGGTTACAGCTAAGGGTAAAAATTTAGGTTAATGATTGTTGATATGGTGCAATGAGGTGCTTAGACTTGTAAGAAAGGGTCTATTTTTCGTCTTATCTGCATAGGGTAGATCAAGGAATGGCAATGGGGTCCGCGCTTCTGCAGTCCTCGCCGACGACAACTGTTGATGAAAATTACGAAGTCATTCTTGTTGTGCAGTGGTTCGGTTTGTCATATTGGTTCGGCTGGTACAAGACACGAAGAAAGCAAAGATTTTGCTCAACAAAGTATTTTGATTAAGTAGTATACTTGACAGCTGTAACGACATGCTTCCTCAAAGGTAGGTTCCGAGGTTGGTATCGGGGTTTATTCTGTGGTTAATGAGCCATTCCTGTTTGTTGAAGATTTCATCACAAAGGCTTTCAACGATGTTACTGGGTTTAATACACTTTTTTTTTTCCAGATAAAGGGAATTTGGTAGTATAAGATGTTGAGTACGGGAGTTTAAGTCCTAGGCAGCCAATAGCTAACTATCAGGCCATTATCGTGTTGACTTGAATTTCAATTTCTTATATATGAGACTCTTGTCAAGGTGAGGTTTTTTTTTTTTTTGAATTGAAATTCTTATAAATACATATAGAACTAAAGAGAAAATAAACTCAATTGAGACAAAATCTTATAAATACATATAGAACTAAAGAGTAAATAAACTCAGTTGAGACACAGACATATAATGGAATAAGAATTTTGTCTCTTCAATTTGTCTAAGGTGACATATGTTGGAAAGGTTAACTCCCTTTCTTAGAACCAATCATTAATGAAAAAAACGTAAATCTTTGTATAAGAAAAACTCTAAACTAAAATTAATAATATAGGACATTCATCTATATTATTTTCTATAGTAACAAAAACTATCAAAGAATAGCCAGTTGTACTTAATAATAAGCAAGTTATGATCACACCTAATTGATATTCTAATCATGTTAGCCAAAGAATAAGTGAGAGCTTCTTTGTTTTGAAATCTAAAATCCTTTTAGGAAAATATCATTTTTAATAAAACTTAGAGGCTTTTTCAAACTTCATTTTTTCATAACTTTCACAATTCTTGTAATGGCAAAATATATGCCCCTATTTCTTTGTACACTAATTTTTGTTAATGCAAACTTACACTTCCACCAAAAGAAAAGGTCATGATCATATAGAGTGCTTCTCAATGTTTTAATTGCTATTCCTCATTCTCATGGGTGTGAGAAGCTTTGATGAGATCAAAACTACTCCATCATGTAGACAAATTGGACAGCTTGTGCTAGCGTCCAACTTCCTTTGTCCATAAGAAAATAAGCTTTGTGAACATTACTAAGTTTTTCATTTTGCCTTTTGTTTTTTTTTTTTACTAGTAAAGAATATATATATATAAAAAATTTCAGTGCGAGATGGTTAAGGGCAATACCCCTATGAAAAGACCTTATACAATGTTATATCACATTAAAAATAGTTTCCTCAATCCTTTAAGAATGTTTAATAAACATATTTTCAACAATTTTTGGAATCATTTTAACATAACAAGATCTAGTTCTTAAAGGTCTTTTGATAGCTTTAAGAGCCAAGTTTACATTGTTTCTAAATATTTTATTATTCCATTTCCAAATAGCATAAATAAATGATGCCAATACAAATTTCATAATATATGCCTTAAGGCTTTTCCTTTGGCATGATGAAGGAGCCATTCATCCTTGATTGTCAAGATAGGAATGACGATATTACATCAAGTATCATCTATAGGTGTCTAGATTGTAATCAAGTATTGACAAATTCATCAAAAGTATTGGAAAGCTGTGACTTCGCCGATAGATTTGGCCACCCATTTCACCTCCGATCAAGGCGCATGATAGCTCGTTGGAAAGCTAATGAAGAGGAAAAGATTTCTATGAAGAGAAATCAAAGACCCACTGCTCAGAAATGATCAATTTGAAGAAATGGTGAAGCTCATCAAGTTTTTGCCCTAACTGATCAAAAGTGAAATTGGAAGCAAATTAGAGGGTTTCTAAAGACAATTTCAAAGGGCTTTTATAAGGGAAAAGAATGCTCTATCAATCTATGAAGGACCCACGAAGAATTGATTCAAGATTGGAGAAAATTGAAGAAGATTTGAATGAAACTTGAAACTTGCTCCACATAACCCAAATTACAGAGTTTTAAGTTGAGACCAAAACTGCACCATTTTGGATGGGGTTTTGAAATAAACAAAGGCAGAACCTCTTCCACAACATTTTATCTCTCTTAAGTTTGAAAATGGACAGAGAAGAGAAAATAAGGAGCTCCAATGGGAAGAAGATTTGATAGTGCTCAGAAGTGTCAGAACGGCTCTTTGAAGTGAGAGGTTAGTTGCTTTGAAAGGTATTTAAGCAAATTTGTCTTCACCATTGCTAGCAATCTGAAAATCATAAGCAAAGAAAGCAAGTTGTGAAGCATCTCATACTATTCATCCTAGCTCATCCAAACCTATGATTTTGATCTTCATTGGTGACTAATTTCTAAGCTCATTACTTGCTTACTAGAGAATCAACTTATGTTTTATTATATTCCATTATTGAAGTTGAATTTCTACAAGTAGACTCTGCTAGGGTTTGAAAGAATTTGTGGCTTTTGTCCATTTACTCTATATTGAGCTTCTAGTAGTTGTTTGGAGCTTCTGAACTTGTATTGCATATCTTACAGAAGCTTAGTTCAAAATTTGTAATAAGCTTGATAAACTTTGACTTGTTGATGTGTGTTGAGATACACATTGTAATTGTGATCCTTGGTGTAAGGATTGTTTGACTCCTTAAGGAGGAGTTGGAAAGTGTAGGAGAAAGTTTCTCCTAGCTTTGTAGTAAAGTGGACTTCAACCGGTTGTGTTGAAGGAGAAGAGGGTGGAAGTAAGTGAAAAAGGGTCGAACCATCGTGTAAACTTATGTCTTGTCTCTCTTGTGTTTAATTATCTTTGAATGCTTTATTTGATTGCAAAAAGTAATTGAACATAAATTAAAAGTAAATTTTTAAAGAGAAACCTAATTCACCCCCCTCTTAGGTTGATATAGGATCCAACAAGTGGTATCAGAGCCTGGTTATATCTAATCTAACCACCGTTAGTTAGATAATAGTGAACCTTACATAGCAATTAGAATGGCTGCCATATTGACCTTCAATAGACCACCCATATTTGATGGCACAAACTATAACCATTGGAAAAATATAATGAAAATGTTTATAATGGGACAGGATGTAGAATCTTGGAAAATCATAAACAAAATAATAGAAATACCCAAAGAATCACCTTTACTTTGGTCAAATGATGTTTCTAAAGAAATGGAGAAAAATGGTAAAGCTATGACTTTGCTGTATTATTCTTTGACTGCATCTGAATATAATAAAATCTCTACTTGTCAAACAACAAAAGAACTTTAAGATAACTTAGAGGTCTTGCATGAAGGAACCGAAAAAGTTAAAGACTCTAAAATTGACATGTTGATTCATAACTATGAATTGTTTGTGATGAAACCAGGTGAAAGCATCTCTAAAATGTATAATAGATTTAATGATATTGTTACTAAACTTACATTGCTAAGAGAGACTTATCCAAACAAGAAATTAGTCAAAAAGATTTTAGCATGTTTAGATAGAACTTGGGAAGCTAAAAGAATTACCATCAAAGAAGGAAATGATTTGAATACAATGAAGCTAGATGAATTGATAGGATCTCTATTAACATATGAGCTTCAAATCAATAGAAGAATCCATGATATAAAAGAGTCAAAGAAAGTAGATAAAAATATTGCTTTTAAGACTGCTGTGATGAGAATGTTGCATTACTTGCTCGAAAAATAAGAAAGTTCTACAAAGCAAAAAGTAAGAATGCAACCAGGGCTACTGATGATCTTTACTTTAAGTGCAAGAAACCAGGTCATATGAAAGCAAACTGCCCAACCTTGAAGGCAAAGAAGGATAGAAAGTCTAAGAAGAAAGCAATGGTGGCTACTTGGGATGATGACTCATCTTCGGATGAAGAAGAAGTGGAGACAGCAAATGTATGCTTCATGGGGATAGAAAGCCATGCTAAAAAGAGTGAATCAATGCCTATTTGGGATGAAGACAGCTCATCTTCTGATGAAGAAGAAGATGAAAGGAACTTTCAATGTTTCATGGCAATGGAGAGTTATGATAACTGTGAGGCAAGTACATTTAACAAGTGTGAAAATTCTACTTTATTTAATAAGCTAAATGATACATTCAATGAAGTGGTTGATAAATGCCCATTGAAATCTGGTAGAAGCTTTAAGATTAAAAGAATATGGGTGCCAAAAGGCACAATGATCCCTAACACTCATAGACCCAAAGAAAAGTGGGTACCAACAAAATCAAAGACTATTTTCTGTTCTGTAAGGCTTGAAATCAGTGGAGGAGATAGATTACAGCAAGGAAACATGGATTGTGGACAGCGGATGCTCTAAACACATGATTGAAAATCCCAAGCTGTTTTCAACCATTGCCCTAAGACATGAAGGAATGGTATCATTTGGAGATGATTCCTCTTGCATTATAAAAGGTATAGGAACAATAGGTAATTCATCCTCATCTTTTGTGATTGATGATATTTTGTATGTAGAAGGATTGAAACATAATCTCATAAGTGTTAGTCAACTATGTGATAAAGACCATAAAGTAAAGTTTAGATCAAATTTCTATAAAATATCTAGCAAAAATAAAAAGATTGCTATTTTTGGAAAAAGACTAGGAAATATGTATGTTTTAGATCTAACACATTTCAAAAACAAAGAAATATGCTTAGCGGTAGATCTGGACAATAGTAGCTGGTTATGGCATAAGAGATTGGCTTATATTAATGTGAAACAACTTGTAAAATTGTATTAAAAAGACTTAGTAAGAGGGCTGCCAGAATTGAAATGTGACAAAAATGTGGTGTGTGATGTATGCATTAAAGGAAAACATGCAAAGACTAGTTTTAATTCAAAAGATATAGTTACAACCATAAAACCAATTGAATTAATACATATGGATCTCTTTGGACCCATGTGGACAGCAAGCCTTGGAGGTAAGTATTATGTGTTTGTAATTGTTGATGATTACTCTAGATTTACTTGGACATTTGGCATTACACATAAAAGTGAAACCTTTCATATATTTGAAAAGTTTTGTAAAAAGGTACAAAATGAGAAAGATTCTAAAATCAAATGCATTTGTACAGATAATGGGACAGAATTTAAGAACCATGAGTTTGAAGATTTTTGCACTAAAAATGGAATTGAACATAATTTTTTGCACCAAGAACACCATAACAAAATGGTGTAGTGGAAAGAAAGAATAGAACACTACAAGAACTAGGTAGAACTATGTTATGTGAAAATAGTTTGCCTATGTATTTGTGGGGTGAACCTATAAATACTGCATGTTATGTCTCAAATAGGGTTCTGATCAGACCTATATTAGAGAAAACCCCATATGAATTGTTTTATGGAAAAAGGCCAAATGTAGCATATTTTCACATATTTGGATGTAAGTGTTTTGTGCATAATAATGGAAAAGAAAATTTGGGTAAATTCGATTCCAAAAGTGATGAAGGAATCTTTCTAGGATACTTTAGTAATAGCAAAGCATTTAGAGTTCTAAATAGAAGAACATTAGCGGTAGAGGAATCAATCCATGTAATATTTGATGAAACTATTAACTCCCAAGCAAGGGAAAGGTTGATTACATGTGCAGATGAAAATCCAATGCTTGCACCACTTCTGGACACTTCACAAAGCAATGCTTCTAGTACAAGTAAAGATTCAGAATCTGTACCATCGTTGGAAGCTCCAGATAGCAACTCTCCCGATGCTATCATTATACAAGATGAAAGGGAAGAGTGGCAAGAACATGTGCAAAGAGACCCCACTTATCCAAGGGTACGAAATGAGGTAACTCCTACTAATATCCTTGGATAAGGTCAGTACTCATTCCTCAACCTATAATCTTTATGCATTTGCTGCATTCCTATCATAAGAAGAACCTAGGAACATTAAAGAAGCACTACTTGATAGTAATTGGATCATTGCCATGCAAGAAGAGTTAAATCAATTTCAAAGAAGTAAAGTTTAGAAATTAACTCTTAGACCAAAAAATAAAACCATCATTGGAACAAAATGGCTATATAGGAATAAAATGAATGAACATGGAACAATAGTTAGAA
This sequence comes from Casuarina equisetifolia, assembly GCA_028551475.1. Lineage (NCBI taxonomy): Eukaryota > Viridiplantae > Streptophyta > Magnoliopsida > Fagales > Casuarinaceae > Casuarina > Casuarina equisetifolia. The sequence continues at coordinate 19,958,863 of CM052358.1, read as the reverse complement.
ATAAGGCTAGACTTGTTACACAAGGATATAACCAAGAAGAAGGCATAGACTATGATAAGACTTATGCACTAGTAGCTAGATTGGAATCCATTCGCATGCTTTTAGCTTATGTATCTTATAAGAATTTCAAATTGTTTCAAATGGATGTCAAAAGTGCATTTTTGAATGGCTACATAAATGAGGAAGTATATGTTGAACAATCTCTTGGTTTTGAAGATCCTTTGTTTCCAAATCATGTTTTTAAACTCACTAAGGCATTGTATGGTTTGAAACAAGCTCCAAGAGCTTAGTATGATCGTTTGAATACATACTTGGTGGAAAACAACTTCAAAAAGGGTGTTGTAGACACTACTCTATTCATCAAGTCACATGATTATGATATTCTTTTAGTTCAAATATATGTGGATGACATCATTTCGGTTCATCTAATTCATCTTTATGCACTGAATTTGCTGAACTTATGAAGAAATAATTTGAAATGAGCATGATAGGAGAACTTAGTTATTTTCTAGGATTGCAAATCAAGCAAACAGCACATGGTATTTTTATCTCTCAAAGTAAATTTACATATGAACTTCTTAAGAAGTTCAACTTTAATCAAGTCAAAGAGATAGACACTCTTATGGGTACTTCTACCTATATACATGCTGACCCGAAAGGTACTTCCATTGATCAAAAGACTTATAGAAGCATGATAGGATCATTGTTATACCTCATTGCTTCCCGACCTAATATTCTTTTTAATGTGTGCATTTGTGCACGGTATCAAGCTGATCCTAAAGAGAGTCATCTTGCTGTTGTAAAGAGAATCTTTCAATATCTCAAGCACACAACTAAGCTTGGAATATGGTATCCTAGAGAGTCATCATTTTATTTGCAAGCATATAATGGTGCAGATTATGCTGGTTGCAAAACTGATCGTAAGAGTACTAGTGGGACATGTCAATTTCTAGGAAATATGTTAGTTTCATGGTTCTTTAAGAAGTAACAAAGTGTTGCTATCTCTACTACTGAAGCTGAATATATTGCTTTAGGTAGTTGTTGTGCACAAGTTCTTTGGATGAAAAATCAACTTGCTAATTTTAATTCATTTCAAAGTTTTATACCTTTGAAACAAGTGTTATTAACCTCACAAAAAATCATGTTTAGCACTCTCGCACTAAACACATCGAGATTAGACATCACTTCATAAGAGATCATGCCCTTAAGGGAAATGTCACCATAGAATATGTTAGCACTTTTCACCAACTTGCTGACATTTTTACTAAACCTCTAAATAAAGAAAGGTTTTGTTATCTAAGAAGAGAGTTAGGAATGTGTAATGTAGATGATTTATAAGTCCAGTTTTTGCAAAATCTGCATCACTACATTAATGTATTGGCATACATGTGCTCTTCATCAATCTCATGATTGAAGTAGCCTCCATTGTCAATCAACATTCCCTTTCTTGTAACAAGAAGGGGCCCTTCCTAGTTTAAGGGGGAGTTTACTTGGTATTCCGCTGCATAACTCCAAATTCCGTTGCAAAACTCCAAACTCTGCTACAAACTCCACTCTACAACAATGGTAGGCGCTACTACTCAGGGGGAGCTCTTGATTCATTAAATCTGGTATGATCTTTCCAATTTTTGGTTGCCTAAGCATACAATACATGCTCTGTAAGATCTATCTCTACTCTATTATGTTGCTAGAATTTACATTATGGACATGGTGTTGCTATGAATATGAATATGCAACTATGTATGCTGCTGTGAACTTTGACTCCTATCATTATGATCATGTTGTGAACTCTTAATTATGATCATATGGTGCTAATCTTATGATAATAGTTACTGCTGTGTCTTCCTCATATTCATCATATATCTTGCCGTAAATTTCTGCACAATGTTGAGAATGTGAAAGGGAACATAGTATGTATTGAGCATGTATGCTCTCATTATATGTCTATGGGGGAGATATTATCATGCAGAAAATTTATCTCACCATAACCCTTTGTTATGTGGCTGGTTGGCTTACTTTGCAAGGAAGTTATCCTTGAGGGGGAGCTATGAGCTATTGGAGATAACCACATACCATAATTCTTATGATTTTGGTGTAGATAAATGTTTGTTTATTTTGGTTATAGTCTATGGTTTGATACTTTTAGTGTTGATAAAACAAAAAGGGGGAGAAATATATGTTATGATTCTACGTTGGTCATATATATTTGATATACTTTGAACTTGTTATAAGGGGAGAATTTGTTATAACATGTGAAATATTAGTCATATGCACCTTGGGAGAAATATATATTGATTATATTAGACATATGCTCTTTGAACTTGTTATAAAGGAAGAAATATATAACTTATTCTAGGGAATATATTTTTTATGGATTATATTGATATGTGTTGAATTGGATTAATTTATGCATAAATATATATGCTTAAAGTTGTCCAACAAATGATTATATTTATTTTGGAAACTTGAAAAGTGAAGAGTTGTTGCTCTACTTTAGAAACTCATATTGTATCAAAATATTTTATTTTATCATCATAAAAAAGGAGGAGAATGTTGGAATATATTTTAATGAAATTAGAATATATAAACATTTTGATGATAAAGAAAAATAGATATTATAATATGATAATATTATAACATTTTGTTGGAATATATTGATAATTAAATAGAATTATAATATAAAAATATTATAATTAATATTTTATTATTTATAGGTTTTATAAGAAAATTAATACTGAAATTGTATGCAAGAAATTGGGTTAGTATAAGCCCAGTCTAAAGTCTGACCTAGTCCAAAGTCTGACTCAGGCCCAGAATGCGACCCAATGCGCAACCCAGTCTAGAATGCGTGACCCAAAACCAACTTAAGCCCTGCGACCCAGAATTCAACCCGTAATGACGTTGTGACTTCGCCAGTAGATTTGGCCACCCATTTCACCTCCAATCAAGGCGCATGATAGCTCGTTGGAAAGCTAATAAAAAGGAGAAGATTTCTGTGAAGAGAAATCAAAGACCCACTACTCAAAGAGGATCAATTTGAAGAAATGGTGAAGCTCATCAAGTTTTTGCCCTAAATGATGAAAAGTGAAATTAGAAGCAGATTAGAAGGTTTCTAAAGACAGTTTCAAAAGGCTTTTGTAAGAAAAAGGATGCTCTATCAATCTATGAAGGACCCACGAAGAATTGATTCAAGATTGGAGAGAATTGAAGAAGATTTGAGTGAAACCCGAAATTTGCTCCACAGAACCCGAATTACAGAGTTTTAAGTTGAGACCAAAACTGCACCATTTTGGATGGGGTTTTGAAATAAACAAAGACAGAACCTCTTCCACGACATTCTATCTTAAGCTCGAAAATGGACAAAGAAGAGGGAAATAAGGAGCTCCAATGGGAAGAAGATTTGATGGTGCTCAAAAGTGTCAGAACGGCTCTTTGAAGTGAGAGGTTAGTTGCTTTGAAGGTTTTTAAGCAAGTTTGTCTTCACCATTGCTAGCAGTCTGAAAATCATAAGCAAAGAAAGCAAGTTGTGAAGCATCTCATACTACTCATCCTAGCTCATCCAAACTTACGATTTTGATCTTCATTGGGTAACTAATTTCTAAGCTCATTACTTACTTACTAGAGAATCAATTTGTGCTTCATTATACTCCATTATTGAAGTTGAATTTCTGCAAGTAGACTCTGCTAGGGTTTGAACAAATTTGGGGCTTTTGTCCATTTACTCCGTATTGAGCTTCTAGCAGTTGTTTGAATCTTCTGAACTTGTATTGCATATCTTACAGAAGATTAGTTCGAAATTTGTAATAAACTTGATAAACTTTGACTTGTTGATATATGTTGAGACACACATTGTAATTGTGATCCTTGGTGTAAGGATTGTTTGACTCCTTGAGGAGGAGTTAGAAAGTGTAGGAGAAAGTTTCTCCTAGCTTTGTAGTAAAGTGGACTTCAACCGATTGTGTTGAAGGAGAAGAGGGTGGAAGTAGGTGAAAAAGGGCTGAACCACCATGTAAACTTGTGTCTTGTCTCTCTTGTGTTTAATTATCTTTGAATGCTTTATTTGATTGCAAAAAGTGATTGAACATAAATTAAAAGTAAATTTTTAAAGAAAAACCTAATTCACCCCCCTCTTAGGTTGCTATAGGATCCAACATTAATCACAACAAACTATTTGATTGCAAAAGGAAAAAATTACTTCAATACCATTATGAATCAAGTTATTTAATGTGCCACATGCTCTATTGGAAGAAAATAGTATAAGCCACATGGCCATTACTATTGGAAAGCCATTATACATGGACAAGGCCACCAAGCTCAAAAAAAGGATATCACATGAAAATGTATATATTGAGATAACTACCAATTGCTCATTTCCAACTTCCTTTGAAATTAATATGGGAAATGGTGTCATATAAGAAATAGAGTAAAAGTTGTAAATGTTTTAGGCATAAGGATTGTACATCTAAAAGAAAGGAGGTGTAGGTTGTAGTAACACAAGCCCCATTGCAAGATAAAATAGACAAAGAAAAAACAAAACTTAGTAAGGCAACACTAAGCATTGACATGAACCTATAGAAATTGTAAGAATTAAATTTTTCTCAAAACGTAGAATCTACTAAGAAAGTACAAGAGGCATTAATAAATGCCCCAAACAAAAAGAAATAGGCAATGTTTTAAGTTGTAGCTATTGACATTTTTATCTTATTTGAGCACAAAATAAAAGAAGAAAAAGGGGTAGTGGGTGGCACATTCTATTTTCCTCCATTCAAAACTTATTCACAATTTATAGAGATAATGAACATGAAAGAATTTAGGCTATTTATATAATTAAAAAAAAAAGGTCAATATCAGAGTGATCAATAGTTCTAAACAAATAGTGAATTGTAAAATAGATAAGAAGCATGAAATAATTACTTATCCACAATCTATATAGCATATGCAGGTAATGAAAGGAAAAACTTATAGGTAAACTTAATGCAACGTTACAACAACTTTGGCAAGAACAACTCATGGCTCCATTTAGAGAACTCTAATGTTGTACGGAACCTACATGCAAGGGTTAATGTCATAGGCTGATAGATAAAAGGAGTAGAAAATTTCAACAAGTTTATAAATGCCATAAAGCTTATGAAGCCAAACTTTTAGTTCATCTTCCATCACAGATGAACAAAGGAAAAAAGGCAAAATTCAAAGGCATCAAATTGGATAAATGCTTGTTGAACATAGACTAGATGAGAAAGCCTACAAAGTCTAATGTTGAATTCAATACACCTAGTATCTCAAACCATAACTTGTGCATCGCCAAAGTTAGAATCAAGAGACTAAACAAAAAAAAAAGCCTTTAGATTTTTTAACTTCTAGACCATAAGCCCAAACTTTTTGAAAACAATAGAGAAGTTTGGAATCATAAGGTGGAAGGAACAACAATGCATAGTATAGCAACCAAGCTAAAGAATTTAAAGGAGGGACTCAAAAACATTAATAAAAGAGACAATGGGAACTTATTAAAAACAACAAAGACAACAAGGAAGTAACTGTGAACAACAAGAGAGAAGCTATTCAATGATCCCTCAAATATACAATTAAGGCAAGGAAAGAGAATGGCCTGAAAAAATAATTATTGAAAAAAAATCAAGGAATCAATGGCTTAAGGAAGGTGATCTTAATAGTAAAACTTTTTTTCAAAAGCATGATGTAAAGAACATAAAATTATATATCAAGAATGGAAAAGAAAGGATGGGCAAGTTATAAAAGACCTAAAGGAGATCATAATTAGAATTATAAGATCATTTCAAAACCTTATGAGGAAGGCCAACGAACTGCCATGATCTAAAGACAAGCTAAAATTGTTATTCCCAACTAAAATTCTTGAGGAAATAGTGAGAAACCTGATAGCAATAGTTCAAAAGGAAGTATTGTGAAAACCCTTCAAGACTATAAATGAATACAAGGCTTTAAGTTCGGATGAGTACAATAGTCTATTTTTCAAAAAAAGCTTAGGGAGATAGAGGAAGCAATTATGGGTTCTTTTAGATCACAAAAGCTACACAACAACATATACTCATGAAGCCATGCAATAATTGAAGAACCCATAGGAATGAAGATGCATCCTTATATATGTCAAATTTCTCTTCTAGCATACCCATAGTAAAGAAAGCTTTGATATTGGACCATGTTCCATCCCAAGAATGATAACTTCCTATAAAGTGCTTAGAAGTGCCTTTAATCTTTAAAAGACTCACTAACCTAGGTTGCAAATTGTAGAGTGAGAAATACTAAAGAAAATAGAAGGCTAAGAGGTCAAGCATATCAAATATGAATAGTATGAATAGGACATTTGTTTTTTTGATTTCATATTTTCAGGTAAAGATTCACGTTTGCCTATTTGAATAGTATGAATAGGACATCAAGTTTTGAATGACAGAAACACAAGCAAATATTGTAGCCACTCTTCCTTGATGAATACAAATTTAAGAAACTTTACGCAAATAGGTATTGTGGATAAATAAAGCTTTCTTTATTATTGTCTTAATCAATTTAGTACAATTAAAATAACAGCAAATGAATTACCGAGAGACACAAAAGAAAAGGAAACATGAAAATAACACATATTGGCCTAATACTCTACAGAACAAAAGGAGGTAAAACCAATATTAGAATCCATGTGTTGGCGTTTTCCGTTCGTTAATGGTTTGGCATGATTTTCTTATTTCACCTTCGTTTTCGGTAAGCACTTTGATTGCTCCCAACTTCACCATGGCTTGATGGAAGTTGGTTAAAAAGCCAAAACCATTGGCTATCCCCGTCACTATGGCACTAGATATGAGGTCCAAAGCTATCAATTGATCGATTTGGAGAATGCCTTTATGTGCTACGATTTGCTTGTAGAACAAGTCATCAACGATGGTCGAAGTGCCCTGGTCAAGATTAACGATGTTATTGACTGTTGAATTCTGGGGATAGCTTTTTCTTAGCTTTTTGGCTAATCCTTCATCCATGTGCGGGTCAGGTTCCCCAGTATTTTGGAAATTGTAAAGTCAATCTTGGAATGTGGAACAGTGTGCAATCCCAACAATATGACCACCTACATCATGAAACATAAATTCCCCGAGTCACTTGTGGCCAGAAAAAGTTAAACCCCGAAGACAGGGAGATGGCAAATGCTTAGTACCTGGAAGATAAACCATGTCTGCAACACTCAGTCCTTTTTTATCAATGCGGCAATGGAATCTCGTACTAATATACTCGGACCGGGAAGATCAACGTTTTCGGCAAGGGATACCAAGCCATCCCTTCTCCCCGTCTGGATGTTGTATCTCCCTCCTCCACTCTGCATCATCAAATCTAAATATTATGACAATGTCGTTATTATTTGTTACGTTATCTTCCTATGTTGGAAAGTATGCATGTCATTCTCAATATTTACCAAGAAAATGACGTCCCTGGTAGCCATAGTTATTATATCAGCATAGGAAACAAGTCCAGGATAGAACTTCTCCAGTAACCCTTTTGCTGCATCTATAACCTCAAATCCCTTCAAACTTAGATTTAAAGGTGCAGTTTTCTCACTGAAGCTCCCATCAAGCAGAACTGATGCATCACAACCCTTTTAATGGAAAACACATTTTTAGTCCAAGGCAAATAAAAGGAACCCAAAAGCAATTTCGCTACATCTTTAGGGGCCTCAATGTGAGCATTATCAACTTTTTGAACATAAGAAAGAAGTTTGTTACAAGCTTAATGGCTATCCTCTAGGTCATAAGAATTTTACTGGTAATTTTACTATCAACCTAGCCACTGATGAGCATAGCCATTGTACTTTCACACCAAAGTAGTATGATCGCATTATCCATCTAATCAATGAGAACTATGGTAAGACTTCTCATGTTAAAGGAATAGATATTCTGAAATCTTTTCCTTATATTTGGATTATAGATAGTAGGGCCAATGATCATATTAATGTTGATTTTAATTGTTTAGAATTTCTTGTTAAATACATGTCTTAGTTTAGATCTGTTAAACTGTTAAATGAGAAACTAACCCAAGTCACCCACACCAGTTTCATAACCTTAGCCAACTATTTGAAATTGCACACTATACTTTACTCTTGTGATTCAAATATAATTTGTTGTCTATAACTAAATTCATTACCGAGAATAATTGTCTAGTGGCTTTATATGCTGATTTATATGTGTTTCAAGACCTCTCAATGGGTGACACCAAATGGATTGGTAGAATGCAACTTAGACTTTATTTTTTTTTACACCCTAAGAATAACCATGTAAGTAAATTTTTTGGTACTACACTGACCTTTTCAATTACTTCAACATATAATAACCTTCGTTTTCATCTATGATATATGAGACTTGGTCACATGCCTTCATCTAAATTTAAATTTTTGAATGATTTCAAAGATTTTTTATTTTCTAATTTTTATTGTTCAGTTTACCCTCTTGCTAAGAAAACACGTGATCCATTCATTATTCGCACTGAGAATATCACAAATCTTTTTTATTTTATCCTTGTAAATATTTGGAGATCATATCATGTCTAAAATCGTGATGGTTTGAAATTTTTTTTAACCATTGTTGATGGTTTTTCACAAGGAACTTGGACTTTCCTCATAAAACATAAGATTAAAATGATATCACATTTGAAACATTTCTTTAATACAATTAAAAATTATTTTAGCATTGGGATTAAATACATTCGTTCTAATAATACAACTGATTTTTTTAATTCATCATTTGACAAGTTATTCTCATCAGTAGGTATAATGCATAAAAGCTCATGTGTATATACCCCATAAAAGAATGATATGATAAAACGTAAGCATTGTCACTTATTAGATGTTACACGGGCATTAAAATTTCAAAATTATATGCCCACATGTTTTTGGGGTGAGTGTATACTCACTGCCACACATATTATCAATCGCACTCTTTTTTTAGTCTTATATGAAAAATCTACTTATAAAGTGATTCATGAAAAACCCTTGACCTCTCTAGACTCTGAATCTTCGAGTGTCTTTGCTATGTTTCAATGGTGGAGCACAAAGATAAATTTACCCCTTGAGCTATTCCTAGTATTTTCATGAGATACCCTTTTTGGGCAAAAAAAATATAAACTTTATGAAATTAAAAGAAAGAATTTTTTTATGAGTCATAATATTCACTTTCAAAAAAATATTTTCCTTTTTACAAACATAGAGACTAGGTCTCATTCTTCAGAATTTCTTATGATGACATCTCAAGATGAGAAGCCTACACAAGAAGTTATCAGAGTTAACCCTAATTCAAATCTTCATGTAATCCCTCATATACAATTAGATCTCATTCTTGATACTACCACTCATACTACACCAAATATTACCACTTCTAGTATATCAAGCAACCAACCCAGTGATTCTACCTTGGAAATTTCAAATCTTCCTTTTGCATCATCTCCTATTTTCACTTATGATGAAATAAACAATGATCCTTCTTCACCAACCATGCGTAATCTCATAATCCCTCCATCACTTCCCAAACGATTTACCAAAATGTCCAGACCACCCATATGGACTTAAGATTATGTCTGCAACAATGTTGTTAGTCCATCCATACAATACTCTATCTCTAACTATGTATCTTATACACATTTACCCATTCCTCTTTAGTACTTCATAACAGTCATTTCACCTAAGATAGAAACCTTGTTCTATCACGAGGTAGTTAAGGATTTTAGATGACGAGATGTCATGGATCATGAAATGAAAGCATTATAATCGAATGGAACATAGAAACTAGTAAACCTACCAACATGGAGAAAACTCGTAGGATATAAATGGGTGTACAAGTCTAAGTATCATGCTAATGGGAGTATTAAGCACTTTAAGGCTTATCTAGTAATCAAAGGTTATAGTCAAATAGAAAGGATAAATTATCATGATGCGCTCTCCTACAATAAAGTCAATGACAATCATAAGTACATTATCTATTATTTCATAATGTAAATAGACTATTCAACAAATGAATGTCCATAATGCGTATCTACAAGGAGACTTAGATAAGGAAGTATATATGAAGCCACCACCTAGGAGTCCTTTTCAAGGGAGATCCAAAGTATGTCGGTTGAAAAAATCTTTGTACGGGTTAAAACAAGCCTCACGACAGTAGAATGAAAAGTTTACAGAAACTCTAGTATCTATTGATAATCAATAATAATTGTTTTAGCGCTCATATATATGGATGACATCTTAATCATTAGTGATGACACACAAGAAATTGAGGCTTTGCATGCGTATTTGCATTCTACATTTCGAATCAAGGATTTAGGAAAACTCAAGTATCTTCTTAGGATTGAGATCCTTCAAGATTCAAATGACATGCATCTTAATCAATGTAAATATATCTTAGAATTGATTTTTGAATTGGGACTATCAATTGTAAAGCATGTTGGTAATCCCATAAAGACAAATGTCTTATTCACTAATTTGAAATATGATAAGAAAGTTCGTTAAAAAATAAATGACCCACCATTTGAGAACACCTTAAGTTATTAACAATTGATTGGTAAGTTAAATTATCTTAATATGACACACCCTGACATAAATTTTTCAGTACACCTCTTAAGTCAATTCATGCATGCTCCAAAGTGATCCCACTAGAAGGCAACTTTCCACATTGTTAAGTATCTTAAAGGAATAGTAAGACTTGGTTTATTCTTTCCTTCGGATGGTGATTTTCTCTTGCAAGCTTTTTATGATGTCAACTATGCAAAATACCCTATGACACATCGATCCACTAATAGTTTTTATCTTACACTTCGACATTCAGTAATTTCTTGAAAAAGTTAAAAGCAACCAATTGTAACTCTTTTTCAACAGAGACCGAATATAAGGCCGTGACAACCACTACTTGTGAGATTATTTGAGTGATTGGTTTATTAAAAGATATAGGAATTAATGTTTCATAGCCAATGTTATTATATTGTGATAATAAGGCAACGCAAAAATTGGAAAAAAACCCAGTCTTTTATCATAAGATTAAGCACATAAATGTTTCTTGTCATTTTATTTGAGAAAAAATATGTCATGGTTTAATTAGCACATCACATGTTGAGAATGGTGACCAACTTACAAATATTCTGATCAAAACTTTAAGGACAAATCAACACTATCATCTCCTCAACAAGCTTGGGATCTTTGACTTTTTTCAACCCTCAGCTTGAAGAAAGGCATTGAAGATTGAAAATGTATTAACTACACCTACCACGTTATCATATTGGGTGACCTACCATATTACCATGTTAGGTCTCATAATAAGGCTCAATATATTACAATTATTATATATATGCTATTTTTCTAAAATAGATTAGGTCTTACATTTTATAAATGTAGGGTTTTGATCTTTGTAATGGAAGAAGCCATCTTTCTCTTTGTATGGGTTTTATTCAAACTTTTATCCCATTAATAAAAATTGTAAAACGTTTTCATAGTTTCTTCAATCTGTAATAATTGATAGAAATAAGAGTATTTCCGGGGTGTGTTAGTGCAGCCAGGTTCCCACCTGGCTCCACTAACACTTTATCCGTGGAAGCCGCAAATTCAGCCCAGCTTGCCTTGGAGACATTAAAGGTTGTAGGGGCCCTCCTTCAACAAGGAAAAACAGGCCTGGATCTGCTGCTATTGTAATTTCATGGCTTACGGGTTCGCAAATTAGAATGCGTCAAAAAACTAGAAAATTTCATAAGCTCTTAGTTTCAGTTTATCTAGTTTAATTATTATGGATAATTGGACTAAGGTGCACGTCAAATGGATAGGTTTGACTATCAACAATCTGAAAAGAAAGTATTTGATTCCACAATATAGGAGTTTCGCGATGGTTGCACCTATTTTTTCTTGTCCTCTCTCTGATTCTTCTCTGGGAATTTGATGGTGTGATAAAGGTACAGCACATGCAAAAAGAGGGTAATTTAATAGTTTCAAGAGTAAAGCTTATTCAATTTGGGATGTTCTAACTTTTAGTATGAACAGTAAATTTTCTACTGTTTCCTTCACATAAGCAATATTACATGACCGTATAGTAGATAAGTAAAGATAAGCTATCTATTCATTTTCCTTGTTGTCTTTGATCAATGCAAATTGGAACGATTATCTGACACAAATTAGTACTGACCGGGTAACCGCAAAAGATTTACTAGGAGCCAGATAAGTGTCAACCAAATGAGGAATTAAACAATCATGCACGCACCAAAAAGAGCAAGCAGACCGGAAACACAGAAATTATATGGTTTAGGATAATTTTCCTACGTCCACTGTTTAAGAAGCAACTTCTTCACTATATGGAGGAAAGTTGTAATATTTTGGATCTCACACAGAGGAAGACAAGCTACAATATTCTGTACAGACTTCTACATTCTTTCGTTCTTTTCTTTTTCTTTTTCTTTTTCTTTCTTTTTCTTTTTCTTTTTCTTTTCAAATAAGAGTAGAAAAGACTATTTGCCCTCCAAAAATAACACTATTTTTGTCCTTGATCATGCAAATTGGAACAATTATCCGATACAACTTAGTACTAATCAGGAAACTGCAAAAGATTTACTAGGAGCCAAACAAAATAGGAAATAACGTCCCTAGTAGCCATAGTTATCAACACAAGAGACAACTCTTGAACACAACTTCTTTAGTACATATTTTACTTCATCAATGACATCAAATCCCCTCAAACTTAGATTTGGAAGTGCAGTTTTCTCACTGAACTCCTAGATAGCAAGACTGATGCATCACATCCCCTTTCATGGTAAAGACAGTGTTAAGCATGCATAGAAAAACTACTGAGATGGTAATAAAATGGTCGGAAAGCCAAGAAATGGAATCCAAACGTAACCACGCAGAGCCCTACAAAAACGAAGCCATTCGCTGCAATCTGGGCTTCATGGTTTTCCCCAAATATCGATAATTCAATACCTATCCCAATCTACGTGTATACAATTCATCAAACTTGGAGTCCCATGTGCCATGAGAGCCAATTATATATAGGTATTCCGAACAAAAGAGAATTGTTTCAAAGCCTCATTCTTCCACGAAGTTAGCTCAAAGGAAAGAAAATATTTTTTATATATAAGTCACTTCACAAGTTCATACCTTGGTAATATAAAATACTTCTACAACAATTTTAATATGTCTCTTCATTGCAATGCTCTAAGTTAGATATATTGCAATTTCACTTTCATTGTGTAAATTTGAGCTTTTTTAACTCATATTTAAAGGTCTATCAAGAGAAAATCAAGTTCTAATATCATGTTATCAAGTCCAATTCTTACGTAAAAATTAATTCAATGAAAAGAAACATTTACTCTATATAAGTCACTTCACAAGGTTATATATTAACAGTATAAGAATGCATGTAGATTCTTCTCTAGTAGGTTAAGCTTGTAGATCAACAATTATGAATCCATTTATGTGTAAAAAGTGGTCTTTCCTATTTCTATGTAAAAGGATAGTCTTTACACCCAATGATTGGTTACTAGTTATCCAAAACTGAGGCCAATCTTGATGCCCTTCACTGGAATACCCTTTAACGTAATAAAATAAAAATGGTGGTTTTGAAATTGTGGACCTTCACCATTTCTAGGTCCATTAAAGACGGTGGATTTTACACACCGGATTCCTTGGGGACACCAACGCGCCTCGCTTTGGACCCCTTCTAAGGGCATTGTTGTCATTTAACTTAACCGTCCAACCTCTAAGGTCCCTCTATCCTCCTCCTCCGTTCCGCCGCTGACTCCACTTCTCAACTAAGTAGGGAACAACAGGAAGAAGACCGTAATTTACCTGAAAAAGTATGAGCAAAAAGATAAAATGGAGCTGGTGCTCGGCTCTGATTGGAGCGGCGTCGGCCGTGGCAGCGACGGCTTTGATCTCGGCGAAGCCCAAGGATCCGACCTTCCAGTTGATATCAATCAACCTCTCATCCTTCAGGTTCAACCTCCCCGTCCTCGATGCCGAGTTCCTCCTCACCATCCACGTCTCTAACCCCAACGTGGTGCCCGTCCATTACTCCTCCACCACCATGTCCATCTTCTACGAGGGCTCCTTGCTCGGCTCCGCCAAGGTGGAAGCCGGCTCCCAGGCGGCCCGCTCCTGCCAGCTGCTCCGCCTCCCGGCTCGCCTAGACGGCCTACAGCTGGCTCACCACGCCGCCCGCTTCATCGCCGACGTGGCCACCCGCGAGATGGTGCTCGATGCCGCTCTGGATATCGCTGGTGCGGCCAAGGTCTTATGGTGGGGCCACAACTTTAAGGTCCACGTGGAGAGTCGCGTCACCGTAGACCCTGTTTTCTTTGATGTGATTGATCAGGATAATAAGTCTGAAATGGAGGTTTTTGTTTCTTGACGTGTATGTTGTTTGGTCAGGATGTAATTGACTTTGTCTTCGTCATGATTATATAATATAATTCCTTTCAGAAGCAGCAGCATTACTCGGACTCCACAGCAATTAATCAACAGAAAATTATAAGAGATTATCATACATTTTTTTATTTTAACACATGCACCCATCATACTCATGAATTTGTCAAATTCTAGCCAACTGTCCCACCACCGTTCATGTATTTGAGTTTCCTTTATGTCTCCTCTCGGGTGTGTGTAAAATAAAATAAAAGAATCATACTCATGGACTCATATCAAACTTAAACCTCATAATCAAGCTCTATTAATTTATTGTTAACTTAGTAAATAACCAATTTTATCGTACATAATAGGAAATTGAGTGTTTTTAAAGTAATACACTTAGTTTTGTTCATTTAAACAACTATAATGTATTTTTGTCTCCCTAATTAATACTTAGAGGACTAGCATATTTAGAGGGTCATTAATGTATTGAATTCCGTGTTCTTCTTCTAGTAACAACCTTCTTGTAACGAACAACATCTTGCATTGATTAGGCAATGTTTTAAGCAAGCCCGACAAGGAATCGACAAAGGGGTATCCACATGAGCCCAGCAGCCTCAATTAGGAGGAGATCACGTTTAGTCAAACAAATCAGCAGCTTTTCAGAAAGCCTTTGGTTCAGAGACGTCAATGGCATTCTTATTTTCTGCTTTTACCACCGGTGGACACGAAAAGGCATGCGTGCTGAGCAAACTGTTCAAAGGATGCATTCCAGTTGTATCAGCGGAATCCCTGCCGACAGCTGACTGCCGACACCAACCCTGCCTCCGTTGATCTGGCTGCTCCAAAGGGCAATGCCTTTCTCAATTCTGTGTTCAATGTACGTCATGGTTCTGGAAAACGATTATAATACGTTATGTTTCATAGAATACAACATTAGGTCCTGAGAAGTTTATCTTTATAAGCATAATTAAAAATACTTTACCTATTTCTAGGTATTATATATAAGGAAGAGAAAATACTTTATTGCCTAAAATCTTGCACATATATCTAGGGACAAAATCTTCATATTTTTCTTGTTTTGAATAGATCTTCTTGAACATCTTTATGCAGGATCTTACACACACTGCTTTCGTCAATTTCTTGAAGGTTGTTTTTTCATCTTTACAAATTGATGCATGTTAAAGCGTTAATCAATGGCAAGATGGCGAGCTTCAAGTTTGCTATGTGTGTCGTGTGAGTGTCATATCATTCTAAGTTCTATTTTGTGTTGTTCAACTAAAAGCATAATTTTTTTAAATGTTGAATTTAAAATTCTAAGTCTCAAATTTTATTAATTTACTACTGAATTAATAAATGATCAACCTAAAAACATAGGTATTGACTTTTTAACATATATTTATTCTTGATCTTGACTATTTAACTTTTCAATTATTGTTTTATTTGTGTTAAATCAATAAAAATGGTTTAAATTTGTTTATTTTTTTTTAATTAAATTAGGACGTAGCCCTAGTCATTTATATTAATAACTTAGGTTGGTTTGAAAACCACATATATTAGGTGACACATGAAGCAAGGAGTAAGACCTAACCCCTTAAAAGATAAAACATGACAAGTGAGTACAATACATCTTAGAAGAAAATAAAATGAAACATAAAAGAGTAACAAAAACATGTAGTCATGATTGAAAATAAAAATGTTTCATATAAAGCTTAACATAAATCATAATAAAAAAATAAAAAATAACAATTCAAGGGAGCTTATAACGTTCTAGGCCTCACTAATTTTCTCAAGAAATTTTCTAGTATGTGCTTTGTAAAGAGCCAAAGGCTAAAAATACTTCAAGTAATTTCTCAAGAGCCATATGTTCATATATATGTGTGTGTGTATATCTATACAAATAAATAATTTGTTAACTATAGTTTATATTTGTTAACTTAATTATAGATAACGTATGTTCATATCTACATTGCTTTACTTCCTCCCATTACTACATTTATTTACTTCATATCTACTCCAACACGCTTTGAAAGAGTATGAATTTATCTTTACATGCCTTTACATAGGTAATATCATCTTTGAAAAGATGGGTGGAGTTGGTACTACTATCCATTACACGTTTTCGTACAAAGTATGTGAACATGCTTTTAAAGAATATGAATTTATTTGGTCCCTATGTAAGTAGCCTTTTTTCTTAAAGAGATGGGTGGAGTAGGTACTGCCGTCCATCAAATGTCTCCATAGTATAAATGATGATTGTAAATGTTTATGATTCTTTATTTCTATATTATTTTTATTGTTATTAAATTAAAAATTCCATATCATAACTCCAGGTATGATGACAATCAAGATGTAAGGTATTCATTATTAGTATGTCATGAACAAAAAACAGCCAATAGGTACTTTGTTCAGAGATTGATGTATTTAGTACGTGTTATTTTTACTTCTATTATGCATTATTAAGGACGAACAGTGTCAAACCTTTATCATTTTCTGGGCAAAAGAACTACAAACTAGAAGCGTAAGACATCAAACCATGAAAAATACTGTGAGTTGTACTTTCTTGCGTACCAAACGCAGAGGCTTCTAGTGCCGACCAGAAGGTTCAAGCTTCTGCATCCGGCGTTGAAAGTTTGGTAAGGTAAACAAGAACTGCAGCCACCAACACAAGAAAGAGACAGAAAAGTAGTAAAGAAAGTGTGAAAGAGAGGAAAAGGCCTCTTTCTCGTTTCTTTTACTTTTTGCAGTCGTTTCTCACTCGCCAAGCCTCCTCCAAGTATATAATTTTCTAGCATTTTCCGGTGAAAGTGGAAGATTTGTTGATGTTGTTAGTATAACAAAAGTCCATGTGTTTATCATTGTGCTGAAAAATATTTAATCAGTGGCAATTCCATTTGGCTGGGCCCGACCTTGATTATTTCCAAAACATGAAGATTGATTTTTGACAATAAAGCAAAGAAAGAGTCACGCCCAAGGAAAAATTTGCAAAGAACCACAAACAAATCTATCATAATTTGGTCATAATCATTCTCATCGCTGAATAGACACAACTTGTATTGTTGGCATCGATTGATCAATTGCAAAGTCAGTGTCATTAGACGGCTGAGGGAGGTTGGCACTAGGAAAGTAGAAGAAAAAGATGAAGGTTTTATCTTACTAAGGTATCTTGCAAGAACAGTTGTCAAAAGCCTATTTTAAGTTCACCTAAAAATTGTATAAAAGGCTGGATTGAACGTAGAAGCTAATTAGATTTAGAGGGACTTTGAAAGCGATAATATCTTTCACTTATCTTTTAAAGAAATATTAATTTTATTATTACACTAATTCCAAATACGCAAACCATGAAATTTTTACCTTCTTGTTTTGAGATGTAGTATGTTTTCATTTCATACCATCAAAGTGTATAAATAATTGTCGACATGTACTCAATTTAGTTGGGAGCAAATGCTATTTAAAACTCCTTAACTTCATGTTTAACACTAAATGTGTGTGTTTAAAAAAATGTATAAAAAACATAAAGAAATTGATAGTTTGTTTAAGATAATTTCATATATCACGTTACTTGGCACTTTTTTATGGTTGAAATTGGGTAAAATCCAAAATTTATAAAAACCCGATTAAGGGGAAGAAACTTACTACACAAATATAAGAAGATTGGTAGCACCAAGCTCTCCTTGTGATTAGTCTTGCATTTGGATCTTGGTAAATTTTTTTGGAACTTGTAAATTGGCAAAGTCTAAATTTTTAGAATTTTTAATCCCAATACCATCTATGGTATAAATTTAAGGATGTAATAACAATGAAATTTTGTAATTAGTTGAAACAGACATTGTCTAAGATTAAGATTAATTGGTCTCAAATCTATGCACGGATATATGTGTTTATTGAAAAAAAAAAAATTATGCTATTCATATACTTTGTCAGCTGTGTGGGAAAGAAATATAAAAAAAAAAACTCAGATAAATGGAAGATACAATATATATATATATATATATATATACTTTTTTACCTTTGACGTGACAAGACAGAAGCCTGAAACTTGAGTAGATGTACTGACGGGAGGAAGTATCCCGGAGCTGGCCAGAGATACCTGAGCGTGCTCCAATGCCGGCGAGCTCCCCGTACGTAATGGGAGTCGTCCATAAAACCTTCTTATACATGAAGCTATATAACGTACCTACTCCTTCGTTGTAGCCTACCTGAAGCTAACACCCATCTGTACAATTACACCGCACGCTTCGCGGCCACCCGGAATTTCCCTTGGTTTAATTTCCCACCAAATGCATCCCTGTCTCTCTCTCTCTCTCTCTCTCTACCCCTCGCTTTCCCCCTCTGTCATTGCTTGTTCAACTCTCCAAAGCCACGAAGAAACCAAAAAGGGCGAGTCTTGAGATAATGATGGTCACGTCCCACTATCTTCAACCCCTTTGCTTAGGTCCAACTCTACCATCTCAAATCTATCTCTGAAATTTTCTTTCTTTCTTTGTCAAGAATCTCTTTTGGTATTTGTTTTTTCTTCTTTCCCAGATCAACAAGAAAACGTTTTACTTTGGTATTTTATAATTCAAGAAAAGGCCGTTTTCATTGCCAGCCATGACTGAGGTCCTCAATCCCAACCATTCTCCATCACATTTCTCTGCCTCTTCTTCGTCTTCTTCTTCTCCTGTCTCTTCCTCTTCCTTTTCCAGTGCACATCTACAGAATGGGGACAACAACAGCGGTGACGGCGAAAGTGGGCCGCCATCTTCGTCTGTAGCCGAAGACGGGGAGTCTCTGGTGACGGACTCTGAGGCGGAGGAGGGTGACCGGCGGAGAAGGGATCAGCTTTCCTTGCTAGCATTGCTGTTTGCCCTTTTCAGGAAATCTTTGATTGCTTGCAAGAGCACTGATAGGAGTGAGCTTTGTGCGATGGAGATCGGATGGCCGACCAATGTGCGCCATGTAGCGCATGTTACCTTTGATAGGTTCAATGGGTTCTTGGGTTTGCCGGTGGAATTTGAACCTGAGGTTCCCCGGAGACCTCCGAGTGCGAGGTACATTTGGGGTTTGGTCAATGCTGGTTGCACCTTCTTTTCTTTCTTGTTAAGGACGTAAATGTCTGTTTTAAATCTTGATATTATGCTTATTTGGTCTCTTAATTTGTGCAATTTTTGGTTTTGATTGATGAGTTTGGCTGTTCTCATTCTTTTGACAGTTTTTGGTTTTGATTGGTGGGTGTCTTTAGATTCTTGATTTGTGAATTTCCTACCTCATTGTTAGCGACGGTTTAGATTTTCCTTTGCTTTTTTCCTTTTGGGGACTGGATTTTGCTTATAATGTGCCATGTAATCTTGAATTTGTGAATTTGGCGCGTGTAATTGCTGGGTTCTGGGCGATGAGCTCTTGAGATTCGGTTGTTTAATTGCTAGATTTCGAGTTTTGGATGTCCCATTGGCGTACGACCTATTTTCATTCTTGGTTTATCCGAATTGCAAATAGATTGCATTCAACTTCCTCACCCGAAAGCGAAAAAGAATGTTTCCCCTCCCCCTATTTTTTGGTGCAATTGGATAATTTTTTTAATCATCCTATTCTTGATACTTTCTTGTACCAATTTCTCCTCTTTCTTTACTTTATTATGCTCTTTTTGCTGTTTGTTAGCTCAAGGATTAGAGTGTGGGTTTCCAGTTAGGAAAAAAGGTGCATATGAGGTATTCAATCATCTTGACGACAACTGAGTCTAGACTTTAATGCGAAAGTACTTGAATAATTACAGGTGTCTTTGTTACGTAAGTAATATGTTCCATTCTTTCCTTACAAATACATCCAAGTCAGTTTGTTTAGTGTTGCATTTGAGAGGTCATTAAACGTGGGAGTAATGGCTATTTGGTTGGATAGCATATCTGCAAATCAAGTTAGAATCATTGCAGAAAGATTAGTTGAAACTTTTCTCAATTGTAGGACCTTCATGTAGCTCTTTTTTGACCGCATCACTTTAGATTGTATGAATTTGATGCTTTGATCCTTTTTTTTATCCGTTTCTCCACATCTTTAGATGCGCTTCTGCATAATTGTTTAAATAGAAAGAATCTAACGTATGCTTTTTAATTTGCATTTTTCAAATGAAGTACTACCGTCTTTGGAGTTTCCACGGAATCCATGCAGTTGTCTTTTGACTCAAGAGGGAATAGTGTGCCAACAATTCTCTTGCTAATGCAAAAAAACTTGTATGCTCTAGGAGGCCTCCAGGTATTTCACCTTGCTCTTTTTCTTCTCCTCTGTTTCTTTAACATCATGACACTGGCAGAATAAAATTCAGGGTGTGTCTGGAATGACCAGTTGCAACAGTGTGGAATATATAGAAACTTTGTAAAGTGAGTGGTACATTACTTTTTTTGGAGACTTAATTCCTAGTATGGAGTTTACATGTGAAGGCAGAAGGAATATTCAGAGTTGCTGCAGAAAACAGTCAAGAGGAGTATGTCAGAGACCAATTGAATAGCGGAGTGGTACCAGAAGGCATTGATGTACACTGTTTGGCAGGACTCATCAAGGTATACCACTGTTACTTTATCAAAGTGGATTCAACTAATTGGTTTTTATCTAGGAATGCTCATTTTCAACATTGTGTTCGTCATATATTTCTTACTGAGGAATATGTTGGATCTGAATCATCATAAAAATAGAGTATTTTCATTTTCACTGCCTCGTTACTGCTATCCCTCGCTAGGGTAGGGTACATTCACGAAAGATCAAGTAAAAGAAAGGATCATGCAGGAGAGAAAAATGTTTTATTGAGGTTGCGTCCCTACATGTAGAGTGATTTGTCCTACTATTGCTGTTTCCAATGATGGAGCTGCGTCATGCTGAGTGGGCATTCTATTCCTGCTGAAATTGCAAAAATTTCCGAGTCTTACCCTCAACAGTTCGCACCAATAAAACTTTGTAGGGGTCAATTATGAGAGCCTTTTAGTAAATAAGAAAACAGAACGTTAGAAGTAAAAACTATGAAATGGTAGCCATGGTTTATTTGGTTGCAAAACAAAGCTAAAATCCCCCTAGTTCCGAGTGTACTACTCTATTTGGCCTGTGTTGGAACAAGAGAGACAAAGAGAGGAAAACGATAAAAAATAACAAATAATAAATTTAAATTAAAAATTAAAAAAAGGAGACAAGTGGAAGTAGTGTTTGGCTTATTCCAGACTGATTTGTATTAAATTAATTGTTTTTAAGTCACAGCATGGCCCTATGATAGATGTGTAAGAATGGAGTCCTTTGACTTATGATGATGTATGTATATTGAGTCGATGTATATTAATCTTTCAGGCCTGGTTTAGGGAACTCCCAACTGGGGTTCTGGATTCTTTATCACCTGAGCAGGTAATGCTATGCCAAACAGAAGAGGATTATGCTGAGCTTGTGAGGCTTCTTCCCCCAACTGAAGCTGCTCTACTGGATTGGGCCATCAACCTAATGGCTGATGTTGTCCAACAGGCAGATCTGAACAAGATGGACGCTCGAAATGTCGCCATGGTTTTTGCCCCGAACATGACTCAGGCAAGTTTGAATAATTCTTACTAATGAAGTGCAGAAATTTTTTATATGCCTATGTTAATTGCAATTTATAAACTTCTTTCTTTTAAATATGGAATTTAGGTTTCCCTTTAAAATAACTCAGATTTGTAATGCTGACTTTAGATCATGTGCCAAAATGACATGTAAATTGTAAAAGTTGCAGTACCCCACCCCTCCAAATTATTAGATTATTTATCTATTTAGTCATTCTTTCCATTTCCTTGATGACATTTAGAGCTAGAACCTATCCCTCCCTCAGCACGAAAGAAATCATTCTATTTTTATTTTTATTTTCACTTTCTATGTAAACTGAAAAGATCTTGGTGGGAACACAAATGGCAGATTTATCCAGCAGTTGGTTGAATGAGAATATTTTGACTTCTGTTGCAGATGGCAGATCCTCTAACTGCCTTGATGTATGCAGTCCAAGTAATGAACTTCCTCAAGACCCTAATCTTAAAGACATTGCGAGAAAGAAGAGATTCTGTGGTGGAGACTTCTTCTGCTAATCTTTTAGAACCTTCTGATGAGAATGGGCACCAGAGCCCCTCACAAACCTGCCTGGAAGATATTGAGGAAGAGAATGAAGAGATAGAGCAAGCATTCATTTCTGAAGACCATGTGTCAGAAATTTCCCCTGACTCTGATCAAAAGAATAGTCAATATGAAGAAGTTGACACTTTTTTGACTTCTGAGGAATCAGATCCTGATGAGGATGGTTATTATGAGACTCCAATTCAACTTGACCTTCCCATTAACAAAACAGAAGTTGGTGCAATATGTGGAGATGAAGGTTGTCCTGGAAAAGGCAAGATTGATCAACCAAGCAATTCAAATTTCATTAAAGGGCCAACAAAATGTGGCCAGCAACCTGTAGTTCCAGCAGCAGTGCCTGTTGAGAAGACTAAAGGAATCAGCAACCTGAGTCGCATAGATTCAAGGATGGAGCGTATCGAGGCCTGGAGGTGAAGCAAAGCTTTATGGTAGTTGAGCTCCAACTGAATATCTGTTTAGATGAAAGTTTGTTTGATTTGGAAATTTAAGGGAAAGTTTGTGAGTTCTTCATGTATGTTGTGTGTGTTGCTACATGGTTTGCTTAACATGCTGTGATTTCATGGAGGAGACTTCCATAGGATCATGCTAACGTTGTTGTTGCTGTATCATTGATGTGGATTCTTGTTTTTGTTTCCATATCTATCTGTCATCAACCTCTTACTTTACCTCCTCCCTCTGTTTTTCCTTTGTCCTGTTTGGATGGCTGTCAGCAGATTTCATGCCAGTCACTGTATCACTAAAATCCAAAGTTATGGGAGTGGTGTTCTCTAAAATGGGATTTGGGCCACAAAATATAGATAAGAAACGGAATACCATTACAATAAGGGACCGTGAAGATCAGGAAGAAAGAGAACCACACACAGCTCTGGAACTGTTGTGTATTAATGGTGGGTCGCAGTAGTCCACGTCTACGCATGCAAAAACTGAGGTGGTGGCTCTTCAAATCAGAATCCTCCATTATCTTTTATTTCTGCTCGGATGTAGTATTTTAGGATTGGTTGATTTATGAAAAGGAAAAAGGAAAAGTAAAAAGGCCTTTAATATCTACCATTATATCTCTTGGACTTAGCTGTACTTGATGTGAGCCTTTACCGATATCAGCAGCATCCAGACATTACAATGGATCCATGGATAAACCTACCAAGCTTCTGTAAAAATATCACCTAAACTAGCCCAAATGTTGAACTTTAGTGGATTTTATCAATTTCAGTGTCTTGGTTCTTCCCAGATTCTCTTCCCTTCCAATCACACTTGAGCAGATTGAATCAGTCAACGACTTGACCGAGGTCGGTCTTATAATCAACTCCTGAAAGGGAATTGCTCTCAAGTGGTGGAAAATGTAAAGGTGATGTGAAGATTTGGTGGGCGTTGGGTTCAAATTTTCTAACCGTTACCATCGGTACAACCTGGAAGGCACTTTTAGACATTTTTCACGATTTAGTGGTGCATGTATAGACAAGTCCCATTTTGTTTTTTTTTTGGTTTGTTAACAATAAAAAACCTGGGGTTCAATGCATCATGGTTCCAATGCTTGGTGCAGTTTGTGACACCAAGGGACAGGGTGTATTATTGCTTTTGTAGTCAACAATTTAAACTAAATTATTAGAATCCTTTTCTTATCTCTAGAAATTAGTTTTATATATATATATATATGTGTGTGTGTATCAGACAATCATGGGTCACTCTTCAAGTTGGCAGTGTAAAAACCTGCTGTACAAACTTTTTCTGTACTGGTTAATAATGCTTGAACAAGCTGTACTTAATGTTGTTTAACGTGAGGAGCTCCACCCACTAGCCTACCTGTTCTAGAAAGTGTGTCGAGAAACCGACCCTCCATTAATAGGAGTGGGATCTACGAAAATTTACAGAAAATCGTAACCACCAAATCTGGACGATCCTATGTAGCCACCCATCCTTGTTCTACTACAACAGAAAAGGAACCCCAAATCAGCACCCCTACTGAATAGCCCAACTTCTTGATCTTTTCAAACCCATCCTAATCTCGTGCGCCCTTCTCTTTCTTCACGAGTATAGTTATCAACTTTTTGGCCTTTTTCTCTCTCACCGTAAAGAAAAATCAGAGTGCCGGCTATGGCGGCCGCCTGTGGAAGCCTTCAACATATCTTTGAGAACCCATTGCCTGAAAACCCGACGCTGCTGGAATCACTCTCTTCGTGGAATCAGATTAAACCTGCGACAGCCATTGAACAGCCTTCCTTCACGGAGATCTTCGGTGAACTCCATTTCAAAGAGAACTCTGAATCATCCCCATGTCCTGTTCAAGTGCCACCGTTGTCATCATCCTCTGATGGATCAGCAGACAGGGATGGGAACAGGAAGACCCCGTCAAGTGCCTTTTCAGGCACCTCAAGGACCGCATACACCAGTAGTCACAGAAACAGCGACAGCTTCTCATCTATGAGTTCTGATAGCCTGCAGTTGTGCACTGAGGGTCTCGGATCTGAGAGCTCGGATGATGTCGAGGACATGGCGAATGAAATAATCGAAGATCGGCAACACCAAGAGGAGAAATCAAGCGTAAAGAAGCATCATTTGCCATATGAGAATCAAGTCGGCGAGGTCAGGAGATCAAGGACCATTGGGGGATCATTCCCTCCACCGATTTCCTGTATCAGCAAGAGCGGAAAGCCTTGGGTCTGCTTCAAGTCTTACAGGCAAGACGGTAGGTTTGTTCTCAAGGAGATAAGGGTTCCCACCCGGGAGTTCCTGCATGCCTGTCGAGAAGATGGGCGCCTCAAGTTGCACTTCGTTCAGCCAAAGGACGAGATTCCCGAAGAAGAAGAAGAAGAAGAAGAAGAAGAAGAAGAAGATGACGAAGATGACGAAGGAGAAGCGTACTGTGAAGAAGAGAACGAAGAAAAGGATACTGACAATGGCAAGGAAGAAGAGCAATGGAGTAAAACTGTGTGAGGTCAGCACGACATGACGTACGAGGCGGTTTCGTAACAGGAAGGAAGTCTCCTGGTGTCAGTTCGGTTAGACTTTCCAGCTGTGTTCTTCTTCATGAAGCTACTCCCGAATAATTCGAGGAATCACAGTAATTTTACTTTCTTTGTTTATTTCTGGTATTTTAAGCAAATTTAATTTCTCCGACCGTCGTACGCCGGTAAACAACACCAGTTCCCGACACATGGGAGAAGATATTTCAGAAAGCTGGGCCACGCCGAACCCTGTGCCATTAAAGCGGCGGGCGGCGGGGGACAAACCTTCTTTATGTTTTCGGGTCCTATTTTGGAACACTCGTTGTTCATCGAAATAATCAGAATCCGTGTTATCTTTAAAGAGATAAAGAAGTAAATCTTCTAGAAAATGCATGGAGTGGATGGAAGGCAGAGCTGGCGTGACCACACAAGACACATGACGCATGACGCATGACACATGGCAGGACATATGTCCCAACTCTTCGGAAGATAACAAAACCTTAGCCGTTTTCTTAAAGTTGGAGCCATATACGACAGAATTGGGACTAACTCTACGGCGCCGCTGCTTCTAAACAGCTCCATCACCCTGAGTAATGATTGCATCGGATTGAGTTGGATTAACAGCCCGACTAGACACTAAGTGGCTTAGGCATTATTGATGATGATAGAGCTTAAAGAATATACTTGAACCTCGGCCTTGTAATTTTCTCTCTCATGAACTCTCTCCATCTCCCAATCGCTTTTCCTGCGGAGGCATCTTTGTCAGAGTCCGAGCATAGACTGTTGATAATGTTTGGATTAGTTTCCTATTGAAAGGGGAGAATTTGATCTTTAGTCTTATGAAATTACTCAATATAATATTAGAGCCATGAAACTCCCTTCTTAACATGATTTTCTTGCATCTTTAATTTGTGTTAGTGAAGTTATTTTCTACTCTACAGAAAGGTATATTAAGAATGTTTGGATTGATCCGACGTCATAAGAAAAGAACGTAATTTTGGACCTTATAAGTGATGACTCCTTTTACTCTCTCGAGACACCTTTTGAAGATAATTATGAAACTACTCAATAGATGGCCTTGAAAATGTTTTCGACACCCGAGTACAGTGCTGCGTTACGTATATTTTGAGCAGAAAACAGAGAATCTAGTGCAGTAGTTCATCTGTAGCAGTTCTATCAGGAAAGGTAAAATTCTTGAATGTTGTTATAGCGGCATTTCCTTTTCCCCAAGTGTCCATTCTCATTAGGTAAATTTTGGAACGAACTTAAGGCCCTCTCACAAACTTGACAGTGATTGAGAGCAACGTGGATAGATCCTACCCTTTTGTGATCAGAAATTGGGTGCTAGCAGTACGTGAGCGACGACCGGCAGTAAATGGAGATGGATTTTTCAGTGGTCGACAATCTGGAGAATAAAAGCTCTGGTCTTTTCCTTGTCTGGTCGACGAACTGGGACCAGCGGCTGCGCACACGGAAGAAGATGATGCTTTGGTTTGACGAGGTGACCGTGGATTGGTAGTGATGAGGTGACTGCCATGTGGATAGGTTGACGTGGCTTTTTTATTTTGAAAACTTGTTCCCTTTAATAATAACTTTGGGTTTCTTTTTGATGGGCTCTAGTATGATATCTTGCTTTGCTCATAATCAAAGTTGTGTTATTGATAATTACAAGTCTTTGTACATGGAATGTGTATATCTACTTAAAGGAAACATGCTTTTGTACTATTTTAATTGCAATAATCATATGGTATGGATAGTTCAAGAGATTGATCTAACCTAAGAGATATGTTAAGTAAAATTACTTTGAAAATATTATAAATAATATCATAATATAAGCCTAGCTAGTTTTTGGAAAGCTGACATAGACAATAATTCTAGCAACATTGTAGCAATATTACATGAATATTTAATAATTAAGTTTGTTAAGAAAATGATTATTTGTGGAGAGAAAGTACATACAATTTGAGAAGAAGGGAAAACTAAGTACAATTGGTAAAAAGATGAAGAATGTTGACCTATGCAAAATGTACTTTTATGTTACTGTGCAACATGGATTTGGCAAATTGAAGTACGTTGACCTTTTATCTTTGCAATATTTGATAAACATCAAACTTGAGTGGGGTCACAACAATTAAGGAAATGAGCTTTTTAGTTGTACAGTTTGTCAAATGTACAAGTTTGCAAATGTATTCAAAGACTTCGTAGGAATAACAATTTTGAATTTGTTAGTGGTCTTGATCTTTATGGCATTCAAGAAGTTTCCATCAATTGTTGGTCATATGATGCCTGGAGAAGACTTGGTTTGGGCTGGACTACCATTCCAAAGTTATCATCATTTAGTCAAGAATCTATTCTTTCTTATATTTTTCAATTTCCTTTGCTTGCTAGAATTTTAAAATAATACCACTAGTTCAAATACTGAACTAAATTTTCTAAGATATTTGCTCCCTAATTGATTCACAAGTTTAGTTGTTATAGTATATATAGATTTAAGTTATTATAATCTATCAAATGGGTTGATACCTAAGGATGTTAGTGTTTATCTTTAATTAGTCTTTTAGATATCTTTTTTAAATAGATTTCTTGCAACCATTCTCATTTGAAGATCATGTCTCTAAATATTTTAAGACATTAAACTAATGAAAAGATGACGTTTCTGAAAGCACTAGAATGGGAAAACTTTGGTTTATGAATACCGGTGCTTGGAAGTGTGGGATCAAACTTTGAATTGTTCGTCAAAAATTGTGCCTCTATCTTTGATTTACTTGGAACTTCGTGGGGTGATTAAATTAATCCGTTACGCTACAATAAACAAAAATGGGTTGCAATCTCCTAAAAGAGAAGAAGAGATTTCGGAAATTTCGAGGAAATTTCCAAATGTGGAAAGTCAACAAGGAAAGTCACTTACCTATAACTTCTATCTATTCTTCCAACTTAAATTCTTTGGCTTGAATACTTCTTGTTAACTTTGAACATCACCAAAATTCTCATTACACCTACATAATTTAGTATTAAACAATTGTCCTTAACTTACCATAATAGGAATACGGCAATCATAAATTGTCAAATCCACTAGTTGCTTTCTTAAAAAAAAAAAAAGTATAAATGTGATATAACAAGTAAAAGGTGAAGTCATTTTATATTTTCTTTAACGATATATAATACTTGATATTTTACTAAAAAATAATGACAAAGTCATGGTTGTTGACTATTGAAGGTGACATTCTTTTATAAAGTCTATCATATTGCACCTTTCGTTAAAGGAAAGCAAGCATGTAGTAGAATACATCAATGGAATAGTTTTGCTTATTATCTAAACATTAGTTTAAAAATAAATCATATTGATAGGAATGTTTTATAGTGATTCACAAATAGATGCAATAGATCATGGAATAAATTACATGATTTACTTCACGTAACAATGTCTTTGAACATTGATATTGAACTCACTACATTTAATTTTATGATGTTGAAGTAGAGCATATAGTGTTAGTAGAATGGAAAACCAAGCTCTTCAACTAAGACAAAAAAGAAGGATGCTCTCTTCTAGATTAGAAGAAGAAAATTAAATAATAATAATAATAATAATAATAATAATGTAAGTAATACAATTGTTTGTAGAGTGAAGTACACAAAATTAAAAAAGAATGGTAAGCATACAATAAAAGAAGAGAAGAATCACACAATTTAAAGACAAAACTTTCACTAATATAAAAAATAATAATTCACTAATACACCATTTTTTCCTCATGTTGATCCCTTCTTGGTTAATTATGAAAATGCTTAACAAATCTTTTCTCATGTTGATCCCTTCTTGACAACAGTGAATTTGTTTGAAAAGTTTTGTTGAGCATTTTCATAATTAACCAACAAGGAAGTATTACAATATTACCACCTCACGAGACTATGATTTCGGAACTTTATATAATTTCGATTTTATCATTAAACATAATTACCATTTCACTATTTTTCAATTTTATTACTTCAAATAATAAGAATTTTACTAATTCACTAAATCTTGAATTTTACTACAAAATAATCACGATTTTTTCATGTTACCTAATTACGATTTTACTACTACATATTTGCGATTTACAATACAATTACTTAGTAATGTATTTACGGTTTTACTATTTTTACCACTCCACCCTAATTATGATTTCACCACTTCATATATTTACGATTTTACCACCAGCACATAGTTCTGATTTTGACACTGACACAATATCTATTTATGATTTTAACCCTCCACATATTTACGACTTTGCCACTTACTTAATTACGTTTTTACCACTTCACACGTATTATCGATTTGACCACTTGACGTATATACGATTTTACCACCACACCTTTTTACGGTTTACCACGTCAGCTACTTACAGCTTTGCCACGTCAGCTACTTACGATTTTACCACTACATGCACGCTTTTACCACTTCTTGTATCTGTCAGGTTGGGTTTTTAGATTATTTAACTGTATAGCAGAAGAAGTAGAACAGCGTAACCAAACTCCAAGTACAAACAACAGTGTTCAATATACGAAGTTTCATTTCAGATACATTTTGATGGTAATAGAGAATACAGGATACTTGAACAAAGAACAATGTTGAATATACGAGATTTCAGGTTTGAACAGCTTTCCTTTGCTGTATTTATTTCAACTGCTCGTGGATAATACGTGACACTGAAATTTGCTAATAAAGTTTTAAGGTTGTAATAAGATGATTATGAGAGAGTGGGATTGCTCCCATCTAACGTCAGAAGCACCTTGTATAAGTCTGGACGCCGATCACGAAAGACTCCCCAGCTGTGTCTCTTAGACTTGATTTTGTCCAGATCAAATTCGGCAACAAGAACAGCCTCTTTTTTATCATCAGCAGCTGCGACAATTTCTCCAGTAGGCCCTGTGCTCAAATTCCGGAACAGTAGTGTTTTTGTATTAGATACACTTACATATTGCAAATGCCAGCAGACAAAAGCAGATGTTGCAAATACCTGCGATAAAAGAGTTGCCATAGAATGTGATCTGGCTTTCTCCATGCTCTGTCTCAATTTTCTCCTTTCCTATGCGATTAGAAGCTACTAAAGGTACCTGAATTCATCCCAGCAGATTAGTCACCCTTCTGTTGGAAGTTTTATGTTTAAGTCACAGCGAGTCCTTCAAGAAATGACCAGAAGACAACACCAAACAGTGCCATTTGATATGGAATGCATTAAGTTATCCAATTATGATAAATCATGGTCAGTTCTTGACAAGTCATCAAAAGAAAACAAGCAAGGTCCATTTTGTTCGTACACATCAAGTTGTCCAATGCATCCTTTTCTGGTCATTTTTTTGCCCAAAAGGAAGTTAATAGAATAAAACTTATCAAACGGGCCAAATCTGAACCAACAATAGCATCTTAAAGCCGATAACCCAATAGTCTAAAGAAATTACCAAATTTGCACCAGCATGCCCCTGCATTACCCGCTTCCAGTGTTCACGGGAATCAAGTTCTGCATCTTGAGGTTCTGAACCAATAGCTGTGGGATAAAGCAATATTTCTGCACCTTGAAGAACCATAGCTCTGGCTGCCTCTGGGAACCACTGATCCCAACAAATTGCTGACATGAAATATGCATTAGTAACCTTAGTTTTTTTCCTATCCATACACCTGTAGAAGATGAAATGGATTTGAAACTTTAAAGTATTCGTGAAGATTAGTGAAGGTACACCATCTCAGCATCGCACAAGAGGTAGATACAAATCTAATACAGGCCCAAGAAAAATTAAAATAGAGGACATTAAAAATAGACATTTTAAAACTTCTTACCAATTCCAATCTTTGCAAACTTAGTCTGGAATACCTGTTGAAGAGAAGTTCCAAGTTGTGAGTTTCACAAGCATTACAAATCACTATCAAAATCAAGCCACCAAGGCAGTAAGGGATTGGTAAAACTAAGCATCTACCTTAAAGCCAGTGTCACCAGGATTAAAGTAGAATTTTTCTTGGTAGCCTGTCAGAGAAAACTATCATTTGTGAGCATAAAAAATATACGATTCAAGGGAAGGAATAGTCCTGCATCTCGCATACCCGCTCCATCTGGAATATGGGACTTTCTATATAGTCCAAGATCTGTCCCATCAGCATCAATTACAGCTACCGAATTGTAGTGAGCATTGTTAGCCTCTTCAAAAAAGCTAACTGGAATTACTACCCGCAACTCTTTTGCAAGTTTCTGCATCCTACACAGCATGCGCATAAACAGATAAAATAAGTTAAGTTGCACAAATTGTACTTGAAATTGAGATCAAGACAGGAAGAGTGGCAGCAAAATAGAAAGGTACCAACTAGACATGGCATGGAAGCATCCAACCACTCAAGCAAATCACATTTTCTAATGCTTTACCTCAGGATTGTTGGGTGGCCCTTATAAGGCTTAGATCGTTGAAAAAAATCCTCTCTTTGTGCCTGACAGAAGTAGTAACCCTCAAAAAGTTCCTGAAGAAACATCCTTTAGGACAAAAGCTTATACGCTAAAGTTGACAATAAATGCAAAGCATTTGGATGTAAGTAATACTAGCACCGTTATCCTTAGTATCTTTCTTTACATTTCCCTTTCATGGGGTCAAAAAGCACTAAATCATAAAAGACACTCTTTTCACCAATATTTCAAAGGAAAAGAGCCATTACAAAAGCCTTGTCACAGAAAAATTTAAAAACCATTGTTATCACAGACAGAGCTGGATCACAATGTACTATTACACACCAAGTGCAGTTTTTAACATGTTTTATACAATATGCAGGACAAAAGATGTTTCCAAGATGCATTTGATCTGAAACGGTAATACACAAAAGAACAGCTAAAGTTTTACTCCTTTAATGATAATGTTACAAGAAGAAGAAGAAACTTAATATCAACTATCAAAGCAAAATGTGATGTAATATGATCCCTGACAAATAAAATTCAAAAACTAGTGATGGTTGAAATACATGAGTCGCATGCATTTGAGCAGACAGAGTAAGTTAGACTTGACTTCATATAAAACCAAAACAATATATTAAGTGACTGAAATGACTATAAACACAGACTAGAAGGGCCAGTGTCCCTGGTCCTCTCAATCTAAGTAATGTTTATCAAAATGATATATCCATCTTGCTACATATCAGTTACTGGTAGAAACCAGTACACATTGACATATCATCATCCTATGCTTAGTCTTAAATAATGAACACATAACAGCTATGTATCAATGATATAGACATCATAAAAAGAAAATAATTTTAACTTCTTGCAGACAATTGAAACTAGAACCACCACTTAACCACCTCTAGAAGAAAGCATAGAGCAGATGACTGTCAGTGTCAAAAGAACATCATCCGGAATTCATCAATGGATCCCCACCCTCCACAACCCCCCCCCCCCCCCCCCCCCCAAACACACACACACACACACTTCTGCTCTCTCCCTCCCTCACCAAAAAGGAACAAAGAAGAAGGCAAAAAACAATATTTCTCTCCTGCGCTCTGCCCATTAGACTCTGTCACCCTCCAACTTACCGGGTCTAAATGCAAGCATACTTCTTTATGGAGCTCCTCAGGAAGTCGTAAGTATCATGAAATGTAGAAGTTTCATTCAGACAGCATTCAGAAGATCAAAAAGCTAGGCAACTCTGAGTCCAATCATTTATCCATGGCCAAACCATACTCTTTGAAGAATTTCTGGACAACCGTGATCAAGTGATTTTCCTTCCACATTGACTTTAGTCATCACTTCAATTATTATCCCACAAAAAGTATACCAATTATCCAAGATAGAGCCATTCAAAATCCAATGCACAAAGTATATCAGGAATGTGGCAAGGGAGCACCAGCTTTGGCTGACAAGCCTAGACTTAAGCTTTGTAAAACTATTTAGTGAAAGCAATTGATGCCCACCACTATCAACTGTCTAGGAACAAACAGCACTAAAAAAGGCATTTGCATGAAGTCAAGACATCCCTTCTCAACCAAATCCACCATAACCACAGGTGTATTTAATCAACAAGAAAAGGCTCAAATACTATTAGTCATGCCACAACTATATTGACATCAGGAAACCTGAATCAGACTCCAGTAACTCATAAATCCATAGAGATGCTGCATTAAAATATCTGAGAAATAAATGTTCTTTTACCCTGATCCCTAGGTCCTTTAATCTCATGAATTTGCACATTTTTTATTTTCATGCCAAATTTTTCCAACCATTGCAAAGGGAGAAAGCATTTAATAGACCAGTAAGAAACAGAACTAGCAGAGTAGTACTTAAGATGCATTAAATAAGTACTTTCTCGAATGTTCCTTAGAGATGCAGCACGAATAATTTAGAGAATTTAGATAGTCTTCTACATAACTACAGGGCCCTTTAAACTCATGGAAATTCATTTTTTTTATTCTTTCTTTTTTTCAGGATTTAGCAATTACAGAGGTGAACATTTAAGATTTGAACCAAAGAAACAGAAATAAGAAAAAAAAATGTGTATTAAATAAATACTTTCTCAAGATAAATGTTAATAGAGGATCTGAAAAATGAAAAAGCTAGATCTTATAAAGTTCCTGGCATACATACCTGTATAAGAATAATGTTTGCACCCTTTCCATGGGCAGCTCTAACCAGTCTGCAGGAAAAAAAAGGTTGCTTAAATATAAAAATGGTTTGAATTTAAACAAAGTTCCATTTATGGCCTAAAAAGGTGAAGCGTGGATGAATCTGGAAACTATCAATCACACACTTGAAAATGACAAACTAAGATGAGGACATGGGAAGCAAATGAATATAGAGGTTTATGACTTATAGTCAAAGACGAGGAAAAAAGATGATGGAAGAATGTGATAGCATTTAAACGGCCTAATCAGAAACTCTAAACATATAGTTTAGAAACGCTAAGCACTAAATTTGGCATGACATTTAGATAGATAACACATTATCACTTGAATTCCTAGCAACTATTGCAAAAACAAATTATTGATGTGACAAAAAATGCATCCAAATTAGTTTCTGAATAACCACATCATCCCTGATGCAACTTCTTGGGTCACTGCTTGACATAGAAACATTTTGTCACCCCAAAAGTGTTTGAAGCAAGCTGTTGAGATTGAAGACAGGATGTGACAGCCGAAAACGAGGCTGAAGAGAAGGTGTAGCCTGACATGCCTTTAGACATGCCTGAATGACAGATGAACTTCGTATGCAAGTTCATCTTTTGAATTGTTCGTGTGATTCAACCTTGCAATCTCTTGGACTTTTAACACAACCAATAAGAACTTAACAAGACGTTTGGTTGAAATAAGTTCCAGTCTTATTTCGAGAATAACCAAGTCGAGTATGGTTAAAATCTTCACAATAAGCCGGAAAACACTACTAAAATCATAGGAAAAATACTAGGGGAGAAAAAAGATATCACAATAACAAAGCAAAAAAAACATTTCTTATGCTCCAACTCATGTGGAAAGAATAGTAATCTTAAACATCAAAGACCAATTGTACTCACAAAAGGAGCCTACAAGTTAAGCCTTCTTAATGGACTACAACAAGCTGAGACCCACTCGTTAAACTCAGAAAGAACACACCGAATAATCTCAAGCCGATCCTAAACTCTCAGTCGCGTGCTTCGAAGGCCAAAAAGAATAAGATAACAAAAAGGTTGCGAATTAAATTAGCTTTTCCAGCATACAACAAGATGAACAGGTACCATGTGATTCAATGAACCGACGTACTTCTAAATGAGAAATCAAGAAAAGAAAAGACGAAGAAGAAGAGATACCTTTCGGCGGTGGCGACATTACAGGAGGCATCATCAGTGCAAGCGAACTGCAGGGCTGAGACAACCACCGTTCTCCCCTTTTCCATCTTTCCTCTCACTTTCTAGTGCGAATCTCGTTGCTCAGGAGAGTGCAGTGCTCGTTTCGAAGCAGTTGAATGAAACGTTATGCTTTGGCCTTAAAAGAGTAGCACGGGAGAGGAATGTCCCAAAACGCTGGTCCTCGGCCCTCCAAATATATCTGTAATGATTAGACATTATTAAATATCTAATTGGTCACCTATCAGTCAAAGAATTTCGCTTTCTTCTTCATATTCACTAATTTTCTTTATATTAAGTAGACCATACTAAAATGGGTTCAACCCAAAAGAGTAGCTTAATAATGGAGTATGGAGTATGGAGTATCAAGTCTATTATATGCCCAAAAATTACCCACTTATCTTTTTAATGTGGGACAAAAAAAATTCTAAAAATATTTCACATTATTATGTGATATCCTCTTTCAGCTAAAATTACATTATCTTTGACATGATTATATACTTTTGACATTTTTACATGCCTAGTAGTTAGGGCTCCTTTGCTTACCCTATGTACAAGATGGAAGTTTTATATTAAATTGGTAATTCTTTATGCTAAAGCCTAAATAAAAAAAATATTTTTTTAATTTCTAAGTTAGTTTTTTGGTTAAATTTTTGGGCCTTTTGTCTTGGTATTATAATCTAAATTGAATCAACTTCATCTTACGTGACTTTAAGCCAAATGTTTGCTCACCTAAGGGTGAGTGTACAAAACAAAAATCTCAAATACGCAATCTCTTTTGGCAAAACTTAAATAAATATAAAATATCATTTAACCTTTAGGTTAGCTTTTAAGTTAATTGTTTAAATGTTCTAACTTTCTTGAGTGTTTGGCACTGCCATTAGAAATGGGTCATAAATTTGCTCTAATACCACTCTATTACATGTTTAGATTTTAACTTAAAAGATTAACCTATTAGGTGGAGCAATCAAGTTCTTTGTATGCCCAAAGTCACCCCCTTGCCCTTTAACACAGGACAAAGTATTCTCTCGTTGGTCCTTTTTGGAACGTGACAATATGCCCTTTTAGAAAATTTATATGCAAGTATATAAAAATTTTATTTGAACAATAACATGTATTCTATAGACAAGATACTTTGTGAACAAATCATAGTATAATATAAAATCTTATAAAATTTAAGATGAATTAGACTCGTAAAGAGTCGTGACAACAAACGAAGAAACAAAGTAGGAAAAACATATGGGCGGTTAGACAGATGTGTGCTTAAATCATATTATTATTATTGCATGACCATTTTGCGAGTTAATCATATTATAATACCAGATCATAGAAATTTGGAACAATTTCAACACTGAAAATTTTGCGACAAAGACAAAAGCGGCATGACCATGGATTAATATAACATGTAATTTTTAGACAAAAGTATTACGAAAATTATATGATTATCATTTAGTAAACAAATCATACTGGAATGCAAAATATTAAAAGAATTGGGATGATTTTGAACACTTATAATATATAGCAACAACCACAAGAACAGAATTGAGTAAGAAATAGCATACCACATGATCTATGGAAGAAGGTATTTAAATCATTATTGACCCAACACATATATGTATATATACATATATGTCCACACCCCAACATGGCTTTATGGACAAAGACTAACTAGGTAAAGTTCGAAACCCAGCTTTCCACAGGAACATTTTATACCTATCAAACGATTCCAAGCATGTCATATAGGAGAATTATCACTTGGATAGATTGAACAATATTCAGGCAAGTGGACTGAGAATTAACTTCAAATGGTGATTCCACATTATATCTTCCGAGTAATGGGTCTGCAGGAGAACCCTAGCAAACTCAAGAATTACAAGTGGAGTATATGAAACGAAATTATAATCTGATGCAAGAAACGCATAGATTTGAGCAAAGTAAAGCCGATATATTTTATTAGCTTCTGAGAAAGATCCAAAGTAAATGTACTCATTGATGGTCCTTTCTGATAGCCCAGCACATTAACTTCAGTCTTGGACTTCAGGCTTCTTTTCCGTACCTTTAAGGTACCATCCAAGAGAAGCAAGAACAGTGATTGTACCAGCTAAAACGGCATAGTTTCGGTACTTGTCGGTGGAAACCTTCTCGGTTGACGAAGAGGAGGAAGGGGCAGCCGGTTTGGTATCAGTGACTGATCCTCCTGCACTTGTGGCAGGTTTTTCTTCTGGTTTCGGGCCCTGAAAACATTCAACTCGTTAAGCATTACTCTCAGGTATAAAAATAAACGGATCTCAAGCAAATTAACCACCTAGGGAGTGGAATACACGTTCATACCACAACACTAGAGCCTTGAACATTGGAGAAACTAGAAGTTGGAAAAACAAACTAACTAGATACCAAGTTCTGATGAGAATTACCAACAATCCTAATGGAACTTTAAGCTCCAAGACAGTCAAGCAACCAAACCAAGTTTTGGCAGGGAACAAATAAATAAATAGAAAACTAAGGCTAACAAATCTCTATTTAACACAAAATAGCATATTAAGAGAGAAAAAAAAAAAAGCAACACACTTTGAAAAAACTTTTCATACCTTCTTGTAAAATAATTTGAGAAAACGTGTATTTACTTTTCTTAGATGTAGAAGTGGAGTTGCTGATAAAAAAGAAATTAATTCTAAAAAATAAAAGTGACTGTATGACAACTCATAACAAAAGAGCAAAAGTGTCAGCACAGGTACCCTAACCAAAATGAGGTAAGCGCAAATGATTGTATTTGCTACCCAAGGGATCAGAACAGTGGCTGCACGTGGCCATGTGTTCTTCATTGGCCACATATTTGTTCTTTTAAAATTTTGTTATTTGTAAGAAAGCCTCCAATTATTGGGGTTTAAGGCTTTTGTTTTCTTGAAATAAGTATATTTAACTTTTTTTTCCTTGAAAGTTTACAAAAGAATTTACTATCCAATATCTTGAGCTGACCTCAAAGATACCAAATTTTACATATGTATCCCACCAAAAAGATTTCTCAACACTCCTCAAACTAAAATAGAAACGCTTTTCAAAACCCTAAACATACATAAATGCCCCAGTAGTAGAGGCATCACACATAAATTAAGAAACTCTTTAAGCAATCCAGATAAACTAAACAGGGGCTTTGAACACATTTGCAGACATTGAACCCAAGGTTTTATAATTTCATTATTTTACTAAAACAAACCTCATTAAGCGAGATCCTAAATATCAGATAACTCTTTGAGAATAATGAGACTTACCACCAAAATTATGGTTAAGAAAATGGAAGTTCAAAGAGTGAGATCTTCTACGAGACCAAACAAGGCATAAATGAGATAACATACCAAAGTCTAAACGCACACAGGCACACAGACAAAGTACACTTCTTCATACCTTCCGTGCAAGTTTCTCCAATTTCTCTTGCTCCACTTTCTGCATTACCACAAAGGATCTATTAAAAAGGTCACATGAAAGCACTAGATGTGATAGCAAGCAGAAACTTTTGCAATCAATAGATAAATTTAGATGTTTCATGAGAGAGGGTGAGTGAGAGGGAGGGAGGGATCATTCCGGTGCACCCTTCACTATGCTCATATAAAGGGAGGAAGGAGCACTTGATTCGAAGCTCAGCAGCATGGTAAAAAATTTTACAATGGTCCTCACTCAAAATGTCAATGAAAGTTCAGCCGGTGAGTCACACATGCAGATCAAAGTTCAACATTCTGGATCTCGAGAATTCTTTCTACTAACAGTGACAACAAATTTGACCCCACCTCATGCTCAAATCTTGATCACTTTTGGTTTATTCTTTTTGCAGGGAAAATCCTACTAACAAGCTATATTTGATGACATGGCATGTGTTCAAGCTTCTCCAATTGAAAGAGAACATCAAGCAAGGTTAATGAGGACTCTCTCATGACACTCACGCTCAAATATGCTATATAAAGATGTAAAATATGATTATTGCCAGTACTTTTAAGCACATCCAGTCTTTGAGTCTGTCAATCATTTGATTCATTCAGCGGTTTATGGAACATATAAGTGCCAAGAGACATTCATCTTTACCTTTTATAGAGATCAAATATTAAACTAAGTTTGGCAAGACTTAATTATAGCTGATACCAATATGTACCAACCCCTAGGATATTGAACCTATAACACACAACACAACAGGACCTCTGATTATTCATAATTTTCCACCAGAAACAATGCCAAATTTACACAAAAGTAATTGCAGAGCTCCCATGGAACGGACTTCACATGCATCTCAACATGTTTCTTAATAAAATGTCATTTCTTTGTGCTAACAGGTTGTCTTCATTGCAGAACATTTACTTTCCTAGACCACCTTCATAGGGCTGTCAACTAAATAATAGCGCAATCTAGCTGTCATCCACCAGCGAAAGGGCAAGGAAATCGAAGAGGTAAACAAACTAGTGTCTACTAGGCCTTAGGTGATTTTCTAGCCATTCCAAAGCCCCCCTCTTGCCCCTCTTTTTTCTTCATTCTTTTTTTTTCCCCTCCCTCTATTTCTCACAAATGCACCACCATAAACAACTATAGTGCTATAAATAGATAAAAATTATCACATCCATAGACCCTATGTTGGATAGAAGCAACCACATCAACTAAAGCCTAGGCATTGTTTGGGAGCTCAAGAGTCTCTCAGACTTCCCAACATGGACGTCAATGGTATGTTTGACATGATATAATTACAACACAAAACAACTCGGATCTTTAAAAACTACTCCAAAGTTAT
Source organism: Casuarina equisetifolia (assembly GCA_028551475.1). NCBI lineage: Eukaryota > Viridiplantae > Streptophyta > Magnoliopsida > Fagales > Casuarinaceae > Casuarina > Casuarina equisetifolia. Next base: position 19,918,854 of record CM052358.1, on the reverse strand, counting down.
CTTTTACTAATTAATAAATCCTACCAGCACCTTCCAACTGCTATTTTCATATGCATCTCCTTTTTGTTCAGGGACACTTACATAATTTTCCAAACAGTCCCCTCCTCTGGTCGTCAAGAACAAGTACTACGTTGTTCTTAGAGATAGAAAAATTTTCTAATACAGTTACCCAAGCAACAGAAATTTCATTTAACAAACCAAGCAAGGTTGAATCCTTAAAAACTCAAAACTAGAAGAGCTTTACAACTGAAATGGTTGAGTTCTTGTAAAGCACACTAATATGGCATACTTCTTCAAACAGTCAAGCTGAGTCAGCACATAAATGAACCATTATCCAACACGTGTATCTAAATCAACCACCAAAAACATGGATCTCCAGTAAAATAATAAGCCACAAAGCCACTTATCAGTGACAAACAAATAGTCAAGGCTCAATTTGGTAAGCTTAACAAAGTTTAAAATAAATTTCCACAAAAAATTCTGTATTATCAGTATCTACCTAATCCCAGGTTTTAGAAGGAAAATGACCAATTAAACTACTTAAAAAATCAAGATAAAGATGGGGGGGAGGCAGAATGGAAGAAGCCAAAAATAAAAGGCTCAATTTGATAACATTGTCCGTGTCTCACAGCATGAAAGCAATAAAACAGTGCTGGGAGAAAGCGTGAATAGATATGAGATTTTCGAAATTACCTTAATGTAAATATTTTCCGCAGCTTTCTCCTCCTCACTAAGAATTTTGCCACCAGAAGAAAACCTTCGAGATACAAATCGAGCAGCCACCCTCATTGCCATTGCAAGTCAACTATTTTCCTACACATGAGAAAAGTGAGAATAAAATAACAAATCCAAGGTAACTTTACTCGTACAATCAAACAATACAACAAAACTAGACTCTAGTTGTCCTCTCTCTAAAGTACCATTCTGCTCAAACTGCACAATTGACTTTAAAGCTTTTTGAAAGATCCTTCTCTACCCTATTGAAAATTTCCTTCCCCAATAGATCCTTTTGAATTTTTCCCAAGCCTGCAAACGTTGGTCCTTTAGACCATTTCCATCAAATATCACTCTTTAAAGAATTTTCTGCCCTTAAGACACAGATTTCAGGAGCACAAACTAACTTCCTCAAAGCTTTAATAACAAACCAAAAGAGAAAAGAAAGAGGAGAAGAAGCTATATCTTAGATTAACCCAAAAACGATTACCATAAAATACACAACCAAATCCACAAATAGAACTAAAGTAAGCCCAGAACAATCTCTTTCACAACTGATGTTCCTTTGCAACAAAAGGAGCCCATGTCAAGAGTTTCTGGTATACCATATCAAACAATCTCAAATTAAACAAAAATGAAACTACCTATCAAACTACACAGCATAAAAGAAACGGAAACTTATTTCATAGTTCATTGTCGCTTCTCTCCATGTATGCCCAGACAAAGCATCAATAAAAAATAAAAACCCAAATCCACCGAAATGCTTGTGCAACGAACCCTAAAATAAAGAATAGATGGCAAACAGAAAATACATGTAAATGGTTTTATAAATGTGAAAATGCGAAAATCGCTTACCAACAAATTGCAGATTCAGGGGGAGACTCGAAGCTTGAAGACCAGGGAGAGATGAGGGAGAGAAATAGTGAAGGGTGTAGAAGGAAAGGGATTAGTGTGCTCGGGTGTATTGGGCTAGGGTGGGGTTTACAACTGATGGAAGCCATTCGCCTCCCGATCTACGAAACGGACTAATTCGATGGAAATTATTTAATCTTTATTTTTTTTGGTGTTGTACCTTACAAGTTAGGTTTATGAATGATTTCATTTTATATTAAAATATTCCTTCAAAGATTCCAATAATTCTTAAAATAAGATACATACAAAATATTTTTTATTTTATAATTAATTAGAATGTCAAACTTAAAAACTAACTCATGAATTAAAATTTTATATTTTCATACAAGTTTCACTTTAAGAATTTTTACTTTTATCCTACACCTAATTTGGTATATACCATATATTATTAAACTCAAAGTCATACAAAATAAAAGATAACTTTAACTTAGGCTAAAATTAGAAAGCCTCAAAATGGTTATTCTAATATAAAAATTTTTAGTTTTAAATTATTAATAGTAAGATATGTCTGTATTACTTAAGATCATCTAGAAATGATAAACTTAGAGTTATTGTGGATTTAAAATATTTGTATTTTTGTGTTGAAAAAAAAATGCAATGTTTTATAATATACTTTAAAAACTAAAAATGTAAAATGACTATAACAAGGAGCTATTAAAAGTCTATATTTAATGAATCAATTAGATTACATGAAAATTTGTTGAAAAATTACATTTAGAGTAAGAATTTTTTTTTTCAAAGTAAAAGGATAGTCGTTGAAAATTGTGTTAGTAAAATTAATAATTTCCAAAATAGTGAAGAATGTAATTTTTCAATCATTTTCAAATGTCCATCATTTATAAGTCAATACATTATATAGAGAACAATTGGCTAAATTTTTATTCATTAATAAATAGATTAAAATATTTAGAATATAAGTAGGAATGAAACATCCTTATTAATTTTCATCAATGTTTATCCAAATGTAAAGCGACTAGTTAAATTTGGAAAGCATTTTTAAATCCAACGTAGTTTAATTGAAAAAAATTCATAGAATTACACAAAAATATAAAAATATAAATTGTACCTATATAATATACACACTACATATCCATAAAAGGCGAAACAAGAAGAAAAGAGCAAACGGAGGACCATGAAAATTGGAAGAAATTAGCAAATTGGAAGCCCCCATATTTCCGTAACAAGGGTATACCCCAATCCCGGATAGCAATTCGGTTCCCTCTGTGTCCAAACACTGGGAGACCTAGTGGAACCTATTTCTTTTACTTCTTTTGCCTCTCTCAAAACCCTAACTCCGCCTTCTCTAAACGGCTGCTTCATCTCCGCTGCAACCTCTGTGACTACCTTCACCAAAATGGTTAGTTCATGCTTTACTTGCAATACTTAGTGTCCTCCTTTTCTTGATCCCAGGCTTTCTGCTTTGATGGTTTTCATCTTTCTAGATCTGTATCAGTGTAAATTGATTGAAAACTAGTGTTTAGGTTTTGTTCGCTTTTTTTCGCTTTTTTTCTTGGCGGCCAATCGGCACATTTTCTATGCGATGCTCTAGTTTTAAAAATCGATCATTTAATATTTCAACAAAGCAAAAAGGTCGTGCTAGGCTCCTCGCTTTATATCTTTGTGATATTTATGCCTCAATCTAAAATAATTAGATACTGAGATCTGAAACTGTTTTTTTTATTATTCGTTTCACAAATCTATTGAAATATTATTTTCTCTATTCGGGTTCAGATTCCGATTTTATGTAACTTTGTAATTTTGGTTTCCTGATTTTATGTTGTGTTTTGATGTCTTCTGATAGGCACCGAAGAAGGATAAGGCTGCTGCTCCAGCCTCGAAGCCAGCTAAATCCGGTGGAGGGAAGCAGAAGAAGAAGGTTAGATGTGGTTCTTGGATCTATAGCTGGCGTTAAACATTTTGATTTTGTGTAGGGGTCAGATGATTGATTGCAGGAATAGGAACTGCTTGGACTCGATGTTAATACGACATAGTTTAACATGATGATTTCTCTTGGTGTGATGTGCAGAAGTGGAGCAAGGGAAAACAAAAGGAGAAGGTTAACAACATGGTTTTGTTTGACAAGGCAACGTATGACAAACTCCTTTCAGAAGCTCCGAAATTCAAGCTTATCACCCCTTCGATCTTGTCTGACAGATTGAGGGTACGGTTGATATCTGACTTTTCTTTCTATAGTTTTTCATATAATATGTGCACGCCATCTGTGTTAAGGGAAGACTTAATCGATGATATCCCCACGCTTAGCAGTCCTATTTGTTGTTCCTATGAAAGTCTTGATATTCGAAGTTGATGTTTTCTCTCTTCATATTTTTTAAACAAGTGTATGTCATAATTGGCTTAGGAGAAATAAGGCTACATAATGCTTACAAAATATAGTTTAGTATGTTGAAACTGTGACTTGATTTGATACTAGTGAACATGATTCTGGCACTCTGGTTTATGGGATTTGGTAAATCTCTTGTAGTCATTTTTTGTTTTTGAACTATGTTTGGTATGCTATAGTGCAGTTAATGTTGAATTAGCCATTGATGATTTAGAGAACTGTATCTTTGAGTAGAAAACTTCCACGATTCAGGTGATCAGTGTTATTGCCTTTGCATTCGAATTTCCTTCGTAAGGTTTAAGGGCATACATATTATTAGCTTGCGTCACTAAGAATTTTTACAAAGCCGGATGCATGGGTAAGATGGCCACTTTTATCTCGTTCCCCTGGGTAATTGGTAGTCTGGCAAATCAAGGGACACATTGAAACTAAGTCAAAACTTAAGCTATAGAATGGACTTGATTGATATCTCATACATCTCGGCCAAACAATTATTGATAGAGTTCAGACCAAAATGGAATTTATTCATTCTGTTTTATACTTGCATTGCACGCTGTTAAAGTTGATTTCCTTTTCCTTTGTCAGATTAATGGGTCATTGGCCCGCCGGGCAATTAAGGATCTGATGGCTCGAGGTTCGATTAGGCTGGTAGCTGCTCATTCAAGCCAGCAGATCTACACCAGAGCTACCAATACTTGAACATCAACAGTTTTTATTTCATCCATTAAGGGGCAGCTAATTACCATTTTTGGTTGATAAAGGAACTAGTTCCTTTATTAGATTGTGCTAGCTACATTGTTCTCTTTTTATTCGCGTATGGACGGATTTTCCTTGTGTTAGAGTCTTTATTGCACTATTATTGAGGTTATATTTTTCATATCGTTCAAGGTTTGCGTCAAATCAACAGAAAAACTCCTATATTGCCTCTTGTTACCTCGACCCCTTCTTTTCTAATGTAGAGGAATCCCGACTTAGGGACGGACTATCATACTATAATGAAGGCGTAGCTAAACTCGTTCGGTCTTTGGATCTTTAATCATAATAAATTAATCAAATGAACTTTGATTTCTAGAAACTGATTGAAGGATTGAACAAGATCTATGAAGAAAATAGAAAAGGCATTTTTTATTTTTTAATTTTTTTTATTTATGGCTTTTAAGAGGTTTGTCTATAATCCTTATAAGAAAATGAATAATACAAACAATTAGGAGGTGGAATTATTTTAAGGCTGGTAGCTGACTGCAAAGGAAACAATTATAACATAATGAAAAAATATTTTCCTGTACAAGAAAAGAGTATTATAAAAAATTTATGGAATTAAAGAAACTCTTCCTCATGGAATAAATGATAAAGGAATACTTCAAAACACATTTAGAAAATCTTTGTATTGGAATCTACAAAGAAACAATCCAATTGATTAAGATACACAATTCATATTGCATTCGTACTATTTTGAACTTTTTGATAGGAAATAAAAAAGAAGCAATTAAGGACACAAGAGAGTGTTGGGAAACTATAGGATTAGATGTAATCATGTCCTACTTATAACATAAGGACTTGGCTGTTAAAAAAAAAATTGCAACATAATGATAGAATATTTTTTTTTTTTTACAAATTGGCTTAATTTCCCAAACAGAGAAAATTACAATTATCTCAAGATGGAAGTAATCACTAGAATATCAAAAGAATATTATTGAGATATGTAGATGATATCTTCATGATTACATGTTTCAAGAAGATAAAATTCTTCATATTATAAATGACTTGTTTTAGGAGAATATTAATTTATTTAATCATGGAAATATGGGATAAATTATTTTCATGGCAATTGTATTTATTTGGACATTATACTTTGAAGGAATATTTTTATTGCCTAGATTATTAAGGTCTTAGTAGGCTACATTATATGAAAATGGAGTTGATGTGTGTTGACTTGAAAGAAAGAAGATGAAAGAATAAGTTCAAAGAGGCTAGCTCGTGCAAACAAGAGCGGCCTAGCCCATGTTTTTCAAGAGGAAACTCACGAGCAGAATGTAGAAAGCTTGGTGCATGGAGTTGAGAAGCCTAGAAAGAAAGTCCAACCCGTGTGCTTTATTGATCTAACTTAAAAGAAAGGCTCAAGCCCACTTAGCCCATATGAGTTAAAGAGAAATTTCATGACCCAGGGCAAAATAGTGTGAAGGGAGAAGAAAGAAAGGAAGAGAGTTGCTGCCGTGGACTTTGATGAGAAAATTTGACCGTTCTGAAAGAAAGTGACTTCCTGGTAGTCATTGTTTGTGGATAAGACCGTTAGAGCTACGATTTAAGAGAAATGGAAGAGAAGCTCATGAAAACTGATGTAAAGGTAGATTTAGTGCTGCTCATGCCTAATCCAAAAAGCCTCACGAAAACCTATTCATGCATTGATTAGTTTGATTCGAATGCAAATTTTCTAACATATCACGACTTGTGTATCATATCATTCTAATTGTTTGATTGTGGTAGATATATTTTAGAAACCCTAGAAATTAAACATTCAAAATATTTAGGGGTTTCTTTCTATACTTTTCCTTAAGCATACTTGTTGATTTGATTGGAAGAGTTGTAAACATAAAACTGTTATTCAATTTGTAATCCATAGGATTACTTAGTGATTGTTGTAAAACAGACCCTTTCATGATTTGCCAAAGGAGATGGAGTTGGATGTTTCATCCAATCACATAAAAAACTAATGAGACCCTTTGATAAAAACTAATGAAATTATTTTCCAATGACTTAAAATTGTGTGCAATTTCCTTCCTTGTTTCTTATTTGATTGTGTAATATTTGAGAACAAATATTTTGTTGAACATTGAAGATCTCATGGATAGCTTATTGTTAATGTTCTTGAAATGTTTGAATTGTTTTATACTTGATTTGTGGAGCTTGATTTACAACTTATACAACCATATATACTTTAGACTATCAAGGGTTGATTATAGATTTTGCTTGCCATAGTATTTGGATAAAATCCTTATTGAAGTCATAACTATTAAGTAATCATATTGATTATTGTGGTTTGATGCTCACAAAAAGATTATTAGGATGTTGATTATAAAACATACAACAAGTGAACAATGCAGTAAGATTGTTTGAAAAATAGGACTAGAAACTGAATTCACTCCCCCCTTTTCTCCCTTTTAAGTTTCCTTAAGGACCTAACAAATATTAATCATGTGATATTAGGGCAATCATATCTTCAACACTTCTCTTATAGTTGGTGGTCAATAAATGTCTAGAACCCTAAGCTTCCTTGATAGATACACATGTTGTCTATGATATAGAGGTTTAATGAAGATATCCAGGAGTTGTTATGTAGTTTTTATCCCTATTGTCTTGATTACACTTTCTTGAATCTTATCCTTTTGTGAAATGGCAATTGACTTCAATGTACTTTTTTTTTCTTTTGTGAACTATTTGATTGGCCATGAGCTTGAGAGTAGCATCATTATCACAAAATAGAGTAGAGATCCTTTCACCCAAATCCTAAGGTCGTGAAGTAAACCTTTTATCCAATTTATCTCATAAATTGTCTTTGCCATAGCTCGATATTTTAATTCCGTTGATGAGAGTGACACAATTGATTTTTTTTTTTTTTTGGTCTTTTATGACATTGGAACTCTTCAATTTAATGCAAAACCTTATAATAAATCTTTGGCTCGTAAGACACATTGCATAATCTATATCACAATATATAGTCATTTCCATATTATGGTCTTGAGACAAAAGAACTCCCAAACTTGGATATCCTTTCAAGTACTTTACCATTTTCATGGCAACATTCATATGTGACTATTTTGAATTATACATGAATTGGCTAAGTATTTGCACTGTATAACATATGTTAGATCTAGTCATGGTGAGATAAAAGAGTTAATAACTAGTTTTTGATAGATTAATAGGTCTTTAAGCAAGGGATCCTTTTCCAAGGGTGATACTATAAGATTATAGGCTACCACTGTCAACTTCATGTTTTGCTCAATTAGGATCACAATTGGCTTGCAACATGATAAACTAGCTTTAGAGATAATTTCAAGAACAAACCTGTTCTAGCTAAGACAAATATCCTTATTTGAACAAGTAATCTCAATCCTTAAAAAGTACTTGTTGTGGCAAATCCTTTATGATACGGGCATCCAAATCAAATGGTTTGGTAGTCGACATGGCAAAGAAAAAGGTAAAGAAAAATATATGGCTAAGTAGTAACGAGAGAAAAGAAACAAAATTGATTTTCAAGTGTGCAGGTCTTAATGGAAGAATAAGTACTAATAACAAAGATATAAGCCAAAAAAAATTGGACAATCAGGAAGAAAATGGAATGGAAGCTAGACTAGGAAAAATTTTTTTGGCTCTTGATACCATGATAAGAAATATAAAGGAAGCAATTGAGGACATGAAAAAGTGCTAGCAAATTGTAGAATTAGATTGCTTGAATGTAAATAATTACAAAGTGTCCTATTTATAATACAAAGACTTGACTATAAAGGAAATAATTACAACATAATGAAAGAATATTTTCTTAAACAAGTTGACCTAATTTTCTAAACATAGAATATTACAATTATTCTAACATGGAAGTAATCACAAGAATATCAAAAGAATATCAACCATGCAATATTAGTGTCAAATGAAGTGAAAATAAAAGATAAAACATGGGTGAAACTCTTGTTTATTGATGAACAAGATAAAACATACAAGCTAATGGGAGGAATAGGATCCCATGACAAGGAAAATATATACAATGTGATGTTCAATTTATACACAAAAAGTAAAACCCTAGAACTAGTTATTGTCAGGTGATCCTGTGGATGCCTTGCAATGCCATGTGCAGAGAGACCAACTTTATTTATCAAAGGAAAGACACTGTGAGGAGCGTTGTGGTGCAAACTCAATTCCCTTAGTGGGAACCTAATATGGGTGATGATGTGGTAGCCAAGTGGGCTGCCACATGCATAACTCATGTCTGAACATGCCCTTTCAAGCTAAGGAAATGGTGATGCTGGTCGGCCCTAAAGGCCTTGGTCAAAATGTTAACTGGCTGATCCTTTGTCTCTACATGGTTGGTCCTGATAAGTCCTTGCCAAATCTTTTCCCAAATGAAGTGGCAATCGACATCTATATGGACCATGAGATTTGCTACTAATTCCATGGCAACCTTGTTATCACAATACAAAATCACTGGATGTGGGACATTAATTCTCATGTCTCTAAAAAGGCCTAATAACCAAATGATTTCACAAGAAGTGAATGTCATCACTTAATATTCTATCTCGGTAAAAGATAAGGAGACAACCGTTTGTTTTTTTTTACTTTTTCAAGAAATTAGTGCATCCTCAAGCATAATACAAACATTGATAACCAATTTTTTGCCAACTTTACATGTGGCATAATTAGAGTTATAATAAACTCGCATTTGATAACCCCAAGAGCAAGGATGAATAGCCCTGTTCTAGGGTAACTCTTCAAATACCTTATTATTCTAATTGCAGTTTCCCAAAGAGACTTCTTAGGGGAATACAATAACTCATAGGCAAATTGAATTATCTTAACATCATAATGTTAGACATATCACATGCAATATATAATCTAGCTCAATTCATGCATTCCCCTAATAAGTCTTATTGGGAAGTCTCTCCCCTTCCCTTCCAAGCCCAATCTCATCAATCAATTTAAAAACATATTTATGCTTACTCGAGCGGATTTTTTGAGTATCCTTTAGGATCTCAATTCTAAGATAGTACTTAAGATCTCCCGAATCCTTGATCTGACAAATTAAGTGGAGGCGTTCCTTGAGCTCTTGAATGCCATTAATATCACTGCTAGTAATAAATATATCATTAACATAAATCATGAGAAGGACTATAGATTTACCTTATCACTTGATAAACAATGACATGTCATGCAGGAAGTTTGATATCTAATTGCTAGTAGAACTTCTGTAAACTTGGTATACCATTATCTGGCTACTTGTTTCAATCCATATAGATATTTTTTCAACTTGCAAACTTATCCACTGTGCTCATTTGAGTCTTTAGGTGGAAGTCACATGTATTCTTCTTCTTTGAGATCACCCTGTAAAAAGGCATTGGTAACATCCATTTGATAAATCTCCCATTGATTTTTGGCTACAAGTGAAAGAGCCCATCTAATGATAATATGTTTGACAACTTGAGCAAAAATCTTGTGATAATCCACACCTTCATTTTAGCTATATCTTTTGGCTACTAGTTAGGCATTGTAATGTTTCATTATACCATTAGCTTGATACTTAATCTTATAGACCTATTTACATTGAATGAGCTTTCTCTTAGGTGGTAGCTCTATAATGTCCTAAGTGTCATTTGCTTCTAATGCTTTAATCTCTTATTGGTGGGACAAACATAATCATTTGACCAAAGTGGCAGTTGTCCCTAGTGGATTGTTTGAGAGTAGGTGGAGCTAAAATTTGAGGTGGGTCATTTGATGTAAAGGGAATGTCATCATTAGAGAAGATATTATAGGAATTTGCTGATGGTGGTAATGATATAGTAATGGGAGTAGTGGAAGGTGTGTTGGTGGTCTCTATGGATGTGGATGGAGATTCATCATGAATAGGAGGTGAAGACTCAATGAGGAACATAGGATGTGGCGGTTTAGAGGCCTCAATAACAAATTCAATTAAAGGTTCTTGCACGATAGATTGCAATTTAGGCCTTATCTATGAGAAAGGAAAAATGTCTTTATAAAAATGTACATCTTGACTCACAAAAAACTTGTGGCTTTTTGCATTGCAAAGTCGATAGCTTTTTTGACCATGAGCATATCCTATGAAAACACTAGGAATTGCTCATAGGTAAACTTATCCTTAGGCCTTATAGTAGTGGCAAAGCATATACAACCAAAAGCTTTAAGATGAGAGATTTTGGGTGGTTTCCTAAATAGTTTTCAAAGGATGTGACTCCATGTAAGATGAAGGATGACATCTTATTAATAAGGTAGGTTGTTGTGAATATGCACTTACTTCAAAATTTACCCAACATAAAGTTATAAAATTTTAGTACTCATACAACATCTAAAAAATGATGATGTTTTCATTTGACAATACTGTTCTGTTGAGAGCATGCACATAAGAACTTTCATGAATAATGCCTTGAGATGAGAAAAGTTATTTTGTGTGGTAGTTAAAAAAATTATAGACATTATAAGACCGAATGCATTTGACTTCTAAACTGAATTGGTTTCTCATCATGTTGAGAAATTCTTCCAATCATGACATAGAACACTCTTGACTTTCATGAGGAATGTTCATGTTCCTTAAGAGAAGTCATCAACTAGTGAGAGAAAATATTATGATTAGGGAGATGATAGGGTCCACAAATATCAATGCAAATCAAATAAAAAAATCTATTCCACTGTGTGATTGCACGTGAGAAAATGATTTTGAGTTTGTTTGGCAAGTGAGCAAATCATACAAGGGTTAGACAAAGTATTTTTGCAAGATTTAAATTCATTTAGAAATTGAAATTTTCAATTGGACATATGCCTAAGCCTATAATGCTAAAGTTTAAAATTTGAAAAATCACATGCTAACAATGTGTTTACAAAATACAAGCTAGACCCTGACTATAATGTAATATCATTTTTATTAAGACATGCTATAAAAAAATAAAGCCATTTTGCATTCTACTAAGTCTTTTGACTTCACTCATTAAAAGGTCCTAAAACATACAAAAATTAACATAGAGTATGATATGACAATTATTTTCATGGCAAAGTTTAGATGTTGACAATAAATTGAACTTAAAATCTTGAAAGTATAGAACATTGGTCAATTACAGATGTCTAGATATGTTGGTGTGTCTAGTATGGGTAATCAAGGCACTATTACTATTAGGAAATTTAACCTTTCTAGATTGAGATGCACATAGAACAATTGATTTTAAACAATGAATATTAGTAGTAATATATCCACTAGCACTAAAGTTAATAATCCAACATTTTGAAAGGAATGTACTTGTACTTACTAGGTGAGCCTAAGCATTAGAATCATCATTTAGAAAGCGAATGAAACGTTAATAATCAATCATGGTGATTAAGACATGATCGGAGTCATTGGCTACTAAATTTGCTTTAGCTTTTTCCTTATAATGCTTGTGCCCAAGCATAAATCTATTAAGTTTATAGCATTCCTTACATTCATGTCTATAATTCTTACAATAGTTCCATTGAAGGCCTTTTAAATGATAACATTTTTTCTTCTTATAGGACTTTTTGCCACAAAAATCACATTTTTCAACTTGTTACCCTCTTCGAAATGATCGAGCATTTTGCTCAACTTTGAAAGAAAACATGTTGTTTTAAGCACTCCTAAACAACATGCCATTTTGCCCAAATGAAAATGAAATGTTTTTTTGGCCAAACTTAAGTGAGAACAATGCGTCATGCTCAGTGGGCTGTTGTATGCTAGAGCCCATCCCCATAACTTGGTCCATTATAACAGCATGCTAATTCATTGCTTCACTTATTGCGTTGACCAAGTATTTTGTTGCAACAAAGATGAAATTGCAGGTCATCTTCCCTATGACATTTCAACAATATTTGGCATTTTTAATGATCGAATAGGTCTAGATGACATCTGGGTATGGCTACATCATCAGAATTTACTCCTGAAGCATCGAATAACCTTCATCGAGGCCATTTAAAAATTGATAGAAGTTTAACTGCTATTCATGCTCCTTCCACGGCTAAAAAATGACAATCACTAGTATAATTAGCTTTATAATTAAGGTATATTCATCCCACAGTTGCTAGAGTCGGCTGAAATAGGTTGCAATTGGCTTTCCCCTTTGTCAAATTTGCCAAAGTTCCCGAATTAGGTTGTAAACCCTAGATGAGATAGCTTAAGAATAATGAGTATGGAGTTCTAACCACATTTTGGCAGCCTAATGGGTGTAAATAAGGCCACCATGCAACTCCATCAAGATCAAATTAAGAATCCATCCACGACAAAGGTTGTTGCAATGGTTTTAGAGCATTCAGGTTGGTGAGTAAGGCATCAACTTTAGGTATGACTTGTCAACGAAAACAAGCTTATTCTTGATGGAGAGGGTGATTTCATGGTTTCTCACCAGATGACTTAATTCAATCTTCTGGCAAGCTTCATTGTCATAAGAAATATTGAATGTGTGTCTTTGATGTGGAAATAAAGAGGATCCAAGGGTTTGAGTTCTATTTTGACTCAATTCCTAGAATTAGACTCCTTATGCCATGACGAAGACAGTGTATGTGAGGGATTCTACCATGATGTGGTGGTTGATACGATGTTTTGCCAGTAGATTGGCTACCAGAGACAGGATCGACCATTGGGTTAGGTGATATGGCATCGTTTGCAGTGTGAAGCAAAAAATGACATCATTTAAGAAGAAGAGAAATGGTAGCATTTGCATTGAGAAGCGAAATGTTGTCTTCAGACTATATGAGTGGAGAAATGATGTCATTTGTGTTGAAAATGCAAAAATGTCATCATTAAAGGATATAGAGTTCTTGCTACATCTTGTAACAAAAACAATATAGTTCTAAAAAAAAGGGAAATTGTTTTGTAGGGTTTCACAACAAATGATGTTGTTTTGAAAAAAAACAGGTGAAATTGTTTTGTAGGATTTCACAACAAATGATGTTGTTTTGAAAAAAAAAAAGGTGAAATTGTTTTGTAAGGTTTCATAACAAAATGATGTTGTTTGGAGACCAGAACAAAGTAGGGTTTTGCAACTTTGCTGGTGAGGGCCGGGTGGCTAGAAAAGGTGTTTTTGAGGTCAATTTGAATGCCAAAAGAAGTGGAAAATGCTGAAATGGCTGAGAAAGGTTGCGGAAGCATGTTTAGGATCAATTAAGAGGAGAAGTAACTTAGTTTTGTAATTGGAAATATCAAAAAATTGTTAAAAGGAGCTTGCTTTCAACTTGTCTCGATGATACCATGTCAAATGAAGTGAAAATAGAAGATAAAATGTGGGTGAAACTCTTGTTTATTGATGAACAAGATAAAACCATACAAGTTAATGAGAAAATAGGATCCCATGATAAGGAAAATATATACAATGTTATGTTCAATTTATATATAGAAAGCAAAACCCTAGAACTAGTTATTGTCTAGTGGTCCTATGGATGCCTTGTGATGCTGTGTGCAGAGAGGTCAGCTTTGTTTATCATAAGAGAGACAGTGTGAGGAGCGTCGTGGTGTAGACCCGGTTCCCTTGGTGGGAACTTGGTACGTGTGATAATGTAGCAGCCATGTGGGCTACCACATGCACAACTCATGTCCAAACAATTAAGGCAACCGAATCTCCAACACTTCTCAACAAATATAAATTGTTTTGTTATTCTAAGTGATCATTCTATTCCAAGTAATGAAGAACTTGTTATTCTTAACTCTTGGATTTAAGAATTCCTATATAATTTTAGTGATATTAACTTATGTATGTATAAGATTTTCATTCATGAATGTGTGAGTTTGGGCTTATTTTGATTTATCTTAAATCAGTAACTCAACTAAGCTAAAAGAAAATTAAAAAATTAATTGATCGATGTTATTAAAATATGCAGAGGCATAATATTAGTGTTTTTATCCGTTAACGATTCCACCTCAGATCTTAAAATAGATGCCATGTCAGCCGATTTTTGATGTCGTGGCAACGCCCCACTGGTCCTCCGGATGTGGCACTCTACAGCCTCTCCGGAGGAAGCTCCCCGTTTGTTTCCCCGGAAACCAAGAGAAAAGGAAGAAAAGAAAAGAGATTGGAGAGTGCAGACCAAGAGAGAACTGTTCTTTTCTTACTTATGGCAATCAGAGCGACGGTATCGCGGTTCCCGATTGATCCAGGCGCACATGAGGGGTCGGGGCTGCCATGGGGGGTGACGGTTACGCCCTTCGCGGCGAAGGACGAGAACGGTAAGGCTCCTGAATACGGATCGGACGGGCATCTGTTGCCACGATGCGAGAATTGCTGGGCGTACTTCAACACTTACTGCGAGCTGGAGCAATGGTCGTGGAGTTGCGCGCTCTGTGGAACCCTCAATGGTCTCTCCTCCAAGGCCATCGCTCGCTACTCTCACCCCCAGTCTTGTCCCGAGATGAAATCCTCTTTTATAGATCTCGAGCTGCCCGGTCAGTTTTTTTTTCTCTTTCTTCTGCTTCGTTGCCTAGAAAAGTTCAAAAAATGAAGGGAATTAAAATTTCTTGTCATTTGTCCTTTATTTAACAACTTCGAAACCTTCAGAGCATCAACTGGTGCTGATCCAGATTTTATATTTCTTTGCTCCTTTCTTTTTTCCTAACTTTTATTTTATGGTTACATTACTTGAGCTTATTTGCTTAATAAAAATTATGAGATGTCAATTGGTGTTCCTCTTTACATTTTGGTTAATACTGTTCTTGTTTCTATTTTGCAGCGGAAGCACCAGAAGAAGAAGCGATGCAGGCTCGTCCAGTTTATGTCGCAGCTATAGATTTGTCATGTAAGAGTCCTAAATCGATTTTCACAAAAGAATGATTCTCCTGTATATTGGTAAATAGTTGGATTGCACTGCATTTTTTCATGGGGAATTGGGATAATAACCTTAATTTTGACCATGGGCACTGTTAGTTGGGATGGTTCAGCTGTTAGTGAGTGGGATTTGTTAACTGTATAATATGGCTTTGGTTTGTTTTAGAATGAGATAACGGTATGTTTTCTCGGTGTAGAAATCCGTAGTGACTTTTAGAGGTAGAACTTGGTGCTTGAATTAGTTGGAATCAGCCGCCACCATACCAGAACAATTAAAACACAAAAGCTACTTTGCTGGATCAAATACATTGGTTAGTTGAGTGAGTTTTAGATGTTCGCAACATGTTCTATTCCTATTACAGAAGTTTCAGGATTAAAGATTACTTGTGTTTCTGTAATAACAGATCGGATCACAGTGACTCTGAATTGTGTTTCAAGTTAAGTTTAATGATTTAAGGGCTTAGGAAAAGACATATTTTACCAATAGCTACTGAGACGCAATTTTAAGAATACATTATCTGTTTGGCAGTAGACATGAAATAAATTTAAAAAATGCCATAGCAAAAAGATGTGGTATTAGGGCATTTACCTTAGATGGGTGTATCAAAATTAGGTTGATCTTTACTTGGATTATATGCACAAGTAAAATTAACGGAAAAATCAAATTAGTTCCTAGGTTTCAAGTGATCTCAATTTGGTACCGGGGTTCCTAATTATTGATTTAAGTTCTTAAGTTTTCCTTCCCCCCCACCGATTTCAGTTAGGCATTCCTATCAACTTACAGTCTTTGACGAGTGAAGATTTAAAAGAACCACATTCCTTTCATAATGTAATATGAAAGAGTTGTCTAGAAGAATTAAAAAAATGGAACATGGATGCAAAGAAACTAAAGGACATAGAAGGTCTCCATCAAGTTAATGTGCACATCTGTATTAATGGTAGCTACAATTTGCTTAGTAATCCCCAAGAAGTTTAGTCGAATTTACTCCAGGGGATTGGGAAGGACCTATATTCTGTCTGCAAAGAAGGATGCTCCAGTGTCATCATGGTTTCCTGAAAAGAAAACTAAGTTAAAAGTGAAAATTTTAATTAATGTCAAGGATGTTGCTCAAAGATCCCTGATTTCTACTGTTTCAAATCTTAAAAAATGAGGTTCATTTTTCTTCAACTTAAGAAGATGAATGATGCTGGAAGCATGAAGCTCTTAACAGAGCCGGTTTAGAAGCCAAAATTATTTCGGAATTATGGTCTCTATTTGATGTCGGGCCTCACTGGAGCTCCACAAAGTCTTTGTTTATCGAAACTAAGTGTTATTTTTATGTTAATGCGTTAGAGAGCTGTTAGTACACTCTTGATAAAGTTTTATTTCTGCAGAGATGATCTAGTATTTTCAAACTGCTGGAATGGGCTGAACCAGAGGTTCATTAGTCTTATTTAGTTTTTGGAATCATTTTCTATTTTGTTTTAGTCATTTTCTATTTGGTTTAGCGGCTTTGTTTCTTTCTAAAATCTTTTCTTTGTTCTATCCACATTCAGATATTTCATTAAAATTCCAGCAGCTTTATTAGAGCTTGGGTGTGATTTTACTTTCTTCTTTCTGTCTGTGATTGCTTGAGAAAGCTAGGAGCCATTGTCTAAAATGTTCAAATAAACAACAAACTTTTCCATGCTCTATCAAAATTCAGAGATGTCTTGAAAATTCCGGCAGTTCTATTTTAAACCTTTAAGGTTGCTATTACTTTCTTTGTCCTAGGCACAATTGCTTGGGAAGCCTAGGTCCCACTACCTAGACTGTTATTTCCTTTTTACCCTGAATTCACAATCTTAAAACGAAAATAGCATCAAGTTATTTTGAGATTCTTCTTTCTTTAACATAATGGTCACTAAGTCTTTAAACGCAAAAGCCGCTAGAACTTACCAAGAAACATGATTTAGTACTCAATTTCTTAAGATCCACCAACAGACGTGCTATTCAACCCTGCTACTCTCTTTTCTTTGTCAAAAGCATAGGAGAATAAACACAAACATAAATTTAATAGTTATTGCTAGACTTGGTGCTAATTTGTGTACTCACAGTAGACTAATTGGTTTTTCTTTGTCCTCAAGCTGTCATTTAAATATGGTTGAAAATTGTAAATTTGAGATGCATAAGTGATTTTTCTTTCTAATTGTCACTGTCCTCTCTCTACAGTTTCTTTCTGAAATATTACTTCTAATTTAATTCTCCTTGACTTTAACTGCAGCCTCAGAAGAGTTTTTGGAACTTACGAAAAGTGCACTGTTGGCAGCTTTAGAAGGTAGATTGCTGAACTATATTTATTTGATTTGTTTTCTGCTTGAGCTGTATTTTTGGAATGTTGAATTTTCTCTTTATTTTGTATTGCAGCTCTTGGACCTGGTTCATTGTTTGGGCTTGCTATCTTCAGCCACAAACTAGGGTTGTATGATGTTCAAGGGCCTATACCAGTGGTAAAGAATGTTCTAATTCCTCCGGATTTGGAGGGGACCCTGCCAATTGAACTCGAAGATGTCATGCCCTTGCTACAATTCTTGGCTCCAGTATGTCTTTTCTGGGTTTTTGTTTCCTTAGGGTTTTGCCTCTTATTTTTCCGTTGATCTGTGTGCTTGAATGTATTTGTTGGGTTCCAATTGCACACAGTGCTCCAGTTCAAAAGCATGTCCTGGTAATAATTCAAATTTGGTTTTGCATTAAAATCAACAATTTGGAACAGGTTGAAACTTGTAAAGACCGTATTGCATCTGCACTTGAGACACTGAGACCTACAACTTCATGGGAGAGAACCACGGCAGCAGGTCAAGGGATGGATGGCGTGTTCATAGGGGGACGGGGTTTTGGAGTGGCCATGGAAGCCCTTTTGAATTATCTTGCATCAGAATATGGAAGCACATTTGCACTAGGTGTGTGTAATGATATTCAAAGTTCATTTTACCCTAATTTTGTGTTGATTTAACAGAATCAATCACCTTGCTTAAGCATATCATGTACTTTCAAGAGTCATATTGTTGTTTCCATTGAACATGATTGCAGCTAGAATCTTTGCCTTTCTGTCTGGGCCTCCAGATTATGGAGCTGGGCAGCTGGATACAAGACGGTATGGTGAGCAATATGCAAGTAAAGGGGAGGACGCAGACCGTGCCTTACTTCCTGAGCAGACACCATTCTATAAAGATCTGGTAATGCAATTAAACTTTTGTCATATTCTTTACTCTTTGCTTTTGGGAAATGCAAGTATTGACATATTCTTTGCAGGCTGCTGTTGCTGTTCAAGCAGGTGTTTGTGTTGACATATTTGCTGTCACAAATGAGTATACAGATCTGGCATCCCTGAAGTTTCTTAGTATTGAAAGTGGTGGCTCGTTACTTTTGTATTCGAGTACTGATGATTCCACTCTTCCTCAGGACATGTGAGTAAATGCTGTAGAATCTAATGTTGAGGCTCTTACTAGCTTTAAAATGGTATCAGAATGCCAACCTCATTTCGAAAGGATGATTTTGTAGTTCTAGATTGTAGGAACAATGAATAAATTGCACAAACATTTATTTATTTCTACCATTTAATAAGATGAAATGATAAAATGCTTTTTTCCTTGAATCAAGTTTAAATTATTTAGAGGAAAACAAGCCAGTTGTCCATGTTGTAGGATTTCTATAGTCATGATAATATTGTGACATGATTCATTTTGCAGGTACCGAATGCTAAGCCGACCATATGCATTTGGATGTATACTGCGATTGAGGACATCTTCTGAATTCAAACCTGGAAATTCTGTGAGTGTGATATGCTTTTGAAAATTACTATGAAAGTGTAACAGTTTGCTTAGACTATCCTCTTCATTTTTATTGCAGTGTGGCCATTTCTTCCCAGATCCTCAGTACGAAAATGTTCAGCACATTATTTGTTGTGATTCTTATGCTACATATGCTTATGACTTCGAGTTTGCCAATAATGTTGGATTTTCAAGGTACTTGCTTTGATTTTCGATATCCAAATTGTTGAGCACAAACCTGATACCAGATGAGTATGGTATAATGGTGCATAGCCTATAAAAAAAAGGGGGAGGGAAGTTTTATTTATCAATTGAAAATTTTCTCATTAAGCTAGTTGGATGGTCCCAAGCATGTTAAAGTCTGTCAGTTCCACTAGATCTTAGTGTTTTCAATGCGTTTTTAGTGTAAACTTTCACATGCACAGAGAGAGACAAGCATGTATATGCTGAGATGTGTGTACATATGCTCGCATGAACCTATGTCCGTTTTTCTACCAACAAGAATTCTTCATTCCTAAATCAACCGTAGTCTGCCACTTAACTAAGTTTTGGACAACGGATTTCTTCTCTGCAGTGCCAACTTGACCTTTCCAGTATTAATTTTGAGATGTCATTATTGAATATAATAAAGATTTCCAGTTCCTAAAATTTTGCTCCATCAAGGGGAATAAACTCATGTTTAAATATTCTAGATTTTTCCTTTAATTCTTGTTTTATCTGTCAGACAAGATCTAAGTCTTAAATCAGATAGCGCTGTTTACAAAATCTGATTCTTAGGTGCCCAGTTCCCCGGTGTATAATAAATTGCTAAGAAGTTTTACACTTTTGATTTTGAAACTACACTATGATGGCAAAAGCAATTCTTTTCATAGATGGTGAGAGTATGCCCTGCTCAATTCATGCTTTGAGATTATTAGAAGAGATAAAATTACTAAATCGATGACTATCAAGGCAATATGCTTGTATGTTTTGGTCCAAAGAGAAAGGGTAGGAGTTTGTGTTATTTTTCTGGTGGAAATTTGAGGACAGAAATGCTACTTGGTTGGAACTCAGAATTTGTTAAACTTGTTGATGGAGTATTATGTTGGGAGAAAATCCCTTTTTGATAGCACACACACAATGCTGAACAAAAATTGAAACGGTGAAGAAAATATGAAATAATGAAAATGAGAGTATACATAGAGGCGCATCCATGGTTTGCACCCAAGTTCTGGTATAACACAAAATGACATTACAAAAGCCACCATTGCCATTGGCTAATTATCGTACATAGAGCCCTCCCCACAATGAGGTTCAACATATGCACAAGTATCAACAATATTCTCCCATGGTTGTATGGACGTTACATAAGCTTGGGGGCCTCTGCCTCTGAATGCTTTTGCATCAAATATGCCATACTAACCCCTTATACGTAATAAAATTTTATGCCGATCATGTCTTTTCTCTTTCTTTCTCTTTCTCCTTTCACCTTCCTTTGGTTCCTAGGCTTTTCTTGTTTGGATTCACTGGTAATTTCTTACCATTCTAGGAATCTGTCTTCTTTTATGCTCTAAATGTATTCATGAATTATATGGGATCTCTTCCATACCTTGATTCATTAAATTCCCAAAGAGAATAAATTTCAAAATAACAAAATGCTTGCTTAATGCATTGGAAAGTGTAGATGACATTCTTGCTTGATGCATGGCACAGTTCTAATCATGACTACTATTTTCTTTGGCAGACATCAATCAGAAGTTCCAACACTACAAATTGCATTTCAGTACACTGTTGTTGTGCCCCCTGAGGAGCTTTCACTTTCGGGTTTGGGTTCTGCAAGTGGGTATGCAGATCCTACAGAACAGCTGTTGAAAAGCTTATAGACGTTCATATCTTCTTTTAGATGAATAGTCCATTCATCTAATTGTTTACTAGTGGGTTATCAATTATTAATTAGTGGAGTCGCAATTACATAAATTACTTAATTGCTTAGGTGTGACTACTTGCAAGGCCTGTACGACAATGATCCATGTTTTGCTATTAACTGAACCTCAATGTCCTTCAGACCTTGTGGAATACACCTTTAAGCTGGCTTTATGTGTGGTCGCCTACTTATTCAAACCCCTCTTGAACACCTAAATCCGCAGAACCCTAAGGTCACCAGTTAGCTTTTAAAGGGAAGATTGTTGTCATATTATATTGTTTTTCCTAAGGCACTCTTGTTCCTATTTTGTTTTATCTATGTCTTGGCATGCTACCATATTAGGACTAAAAGTTGAAATTTACCGAGCACCTTCAAAGTACTCCCCTAGTTTTTCATTGCTACTCTTGATTTCTTCTATACTGAAGATCTCAGTAAACTGAAAAAAGTTACACTAAGGCATGAAGATCTGTGGTTGGATTTAAAGGAAGACTGCAATTCTTAATCACATTGTCTCCAGTTTGTTATAGTTTTGTTCTTCAGGTTGTTAAATAATGTTTCAGTCCATGCATTTGCATATTAGTTGTCACCACATCCTGTTTCCTTCTTTTCTGATAGTTATTTCTTGTGCCTCAGATTTTCTGCTCTTTTTTTTTTTTTTTAATCTGCAAAAGGTTGCTTGTTTAAAATAGCATTCTGAGATATTCTGGGCTTAGTTTGATGTAGTGAGTGTTGTCACAGACCAAAGCACTCTCTTAAACGACGACTGAGGATTAGGACTCTGCAATATGGAGTAGCTCAGAATGTTAATGAGGTTTATGACACTGTTGACACTGAAGTAGTTCTATCATTACTTGCTCATAAGGTAATCTCTTACCTGCCCACACTGATAGTGTTTCTTCCTTTTAATGTAATTATATGTTTCAGGACTTGAGTGGTTTAATGTGTCTGGGGAATTTCTAACAATATGTTTTGTCCTAATATCTGACTGAAAGTTTAAAATGTTCTACACTAAATAACGGCAAGTTTTCTACCCTTAAATTGGGTCAACATATGTTACTATGATTCTTACGGATTATGGACTTTGAGAGATCTTGTGATATCTTCCTTTATGTTTGTTATTTCTTGCTTTCTTACTGTACCGTCTTCTTTATTTCTTCTCTCACTTTTTGTTTATTTATTTTTATCTTTTTGGTGGTGGTCTTTTTTTTTTTTTTGTGTTTTGGGGTGGGGGGGTGTGAATGGTTTGAATTCAGCATAGCACATTAACGAATAGACTATATGCATTCCTGTACGCATAAAAACTGAGAGTTAGATGAGGAAAAAAAATTGGTTTAATCAAAATTGCAAACAACTGGGAAAATTTTCTAATTCAACTACTACAAGGGATGTAAAGAGGGAATATTTTCTAAGTATTTGATGCTGTTACAGTTGTGTATTGGCCAAAATGATGCCTAAAGAATCCGCCTCTGACTTGTGGTAATTTAACCAAAAGGTTAGACTGCTCACAGTAGTTCTGTTGACAGTAAAGTTAATGAGAGATAGGAATGTACTTAATGGTTCCAGATTAGAAGATAGCTTCTGAAGTATATGAGGCCCATCACAAGCTGGCCAGCGAAGTGTGAATGATCAATATATTTCAGATGATAATTAACTGTCTTTGAGTTGGGTACTTATAAGATGCATCATTTCTGGAAAAGGTATTGTTAATGAGGCTTATTGACGGTATATATCGGTTAAAGTGTGTTCTATTCTCTTCTGGTTGTCTCTTTGATGAATTTTTATGCTCTTCTAAGTTCTTGGAAGTACCATGTAACTGTGAGACATCACTAGTCAGTTTCCTGTTCTGAAATCAGGATGACATTTGTATAAACTTTATCTATCATAACCTGTTAGAGGGGCAGACAAATATCACCTGAGAAGGCAGGCTAGCAGTTTCTATCTTTCAGTAAATTTTCAGTATTTAATTTTTTCACTTTTTATAAAAGAAAAAGCTTATTTGTGCTGTTTAAATTTAAATGATGTACATTACGTTTGAAAGGGAACACGTTATTAACTTAGTACTTATTGTGAAAATCAGGAATTGTTGGATATGGTTTGGGCTTGGACAAGCTAACTTTATTAGCTTACAATTTATTGAACTAGATGGTTTTAGAACAGCTAGGATTTTGATCCTTTTTTGTTGCTTTTATCACAACTAAAGCCACTCAACGGAAGGTTGAAATCCTAGCTGTAACTTGATTTGGAGTCGCTGCTTCTAAGTGTATGATTTTGAGATGAGTCCCTCTTGTGCAGCTAGTCTTTAGGTCTAGATAACTGATCTCAGAAAGCAATAACAGCCATCATCTGAGTTGCCATAGAGAATAGCAATGATGTATCTCAGGAGAAGGCCCAAATGTTGAAAAAACTTCCTCTGGATATATCTGTGGAGGGCTTGACATATCTTTGCTAGAGTCTTGCATGCATTACTACCTCCCTCCATTTCCCTATCGCCTTACAGAATTGTGAGGTATGGCTACTGAAAATGAACACCTTTCTCTACCACCAGAATTAGGACATCTAATTTTTTTTTTTCCAGAAATTCATTATCTGATTGGAGTTAATTGATGCACAGCCTATGGGAGTCCTTGATTCTTTTAGGATACATTTCCAGTATTTGGTTAAAAGGACGTCTCTTGCTGTAATTCCTAAAAATAGTTAATTTCTGTTCATTTTCTGAGTTAAGTTGAAACAACTGAAAGAAAAAATTCTTAGAAGGAACATAAGATTCATCATCCGTAGGTTTTTCATGCAGTATGTTTACTGGTGACATGACTTTCTTTACTTGAGCCATCTTATTTCCTTGTCATAGAAACTTTACTTGAACCTCTTTGTTACAGCAGCATTTTTAGGATTGCCTATGATTTTCATTTTGCCCTCCTTTTATTCCTTGTGCACTCTGCTAAACATTCTCAGTAATTGTTGACTAATAAATATTATTTGCTTTGTAGGTTATATTGGCCTCTTTAGAGCAAGGGGTTAGGGAGGGCAGGATGTTGCTCCATGATTGGCTTGTGATCCTCACAGCTCAGTATAATGAAGTCTATAATATTGTTCAGTATAAGAACGGAACTTCAGTAACTACTCAGGTGGATGTTGCATTCTTACAATGCCCCCAGCTGCAGCCCCTACCTCGCTTGGTATTTGCTTTGCTTCGAAATCCACTTCTCCGACTTCACGAAGAAGGTGTTCACCCAGATTACCGTATCTACTTGCAATGCCTGTTCAGGTAATTCCACTCATATCCATATTGGAGCAACTTTTCTAACCTCATGTAACTGAACAACTATTTAGTATCCAGCATGTCCTACGGGACATGGAAAATAGGGCGTCATCAACAAATCAAATCAACTTGTTCTTAGTGTAGTATTTATGTGGGGGAGGATCAATTGTTTGGTTTCACTTTGCCTGACTTTGCCATCCACTTAGGCAACATTATTATATTTCTATCTGCTGAGACCTGACTTCTACATTATTATGTATACCTTAAATTTAATATTTATGCCACACAAATTATACTTTTGATAGTTGTCGAACTTGCTTCAAGAATCACTTATGTATATCTGTTCTTGGTTCAAAAAATAATTTTGCAATTCATTTTCCTAAATTTGTGTTTCAGTGCATTGGAACCAAGTTCCCTGCACCAGGCGGTGTATCCGGTGCTGGTGTCCTATTCTACACCAGATAAACAAGCATATCCACGTCACTCACTGAATCGTGCCGCTCTGTTTACGAGTGGCAGTCCGATATTTTTCCTCGATGCATTTACAACTCTCATTGTGTTTTATTCTTCAACAGCAGACCCTTCACTTCCTTTTCCGCCTCCACATGACTGTGAGTTGATTCTACTTGTTGCTCTTTTTCTCAAAAAGTGGTTGCTGCTCTAATTTCAATGATCGCAGTTGTGCTTAACTTTTTGAATACAAATGACATCTCAGGTCTGTTGCGGGCTACCATTAACAAGCTAAAGCAAGAGAGATGTATCACTCCCAAACTCATTTTTATAAGGGGGGGACAGGATGACGCCACAGTTTTTGAGAACTATCTTATTGAAGAACAGGACGTTAATGGAAGTGGCCTCACCAGCGTCATGGGTTTTGTTTCCTTTCTAGATGATATTACACAGAGCGTGTTGGAATACTTGAAGACGGGTACCTGAAACAAAGATTACCATTGCAGAAAGAGGTACAACCTATATATTCATCAAGGGTGCTCAAGTCGGATTACATACTAACTAGAGAGTCACAGCATTGAGAATTTGTCTGTGTTTTTTGTTCAGAACAGGAATGTAGTTTAACCAAACTGTCCTTCAGCTGTTTCTCGCAATGTTTGGCAATTGACTCCGTGGTCTCATACAGGAACAGGACCATAATTATAGATTCTTCTCTCAATACATTTTCTATTCTTTTGACGCCTGCACTAACTAGGCTCCTGATCAACGATATCTGAGAGGAAGAGGAAGCAAGAAAGAGCGAACATATACTAGGAGAGTAAGAGAAAAATTCAAACATCAAGAAGGAAACAAGACCGGATTTTAAAATCCCATTGTCAGTCCGAAGAACCTCCCTGTTTTTTGTTTTTTCCTTATGGGTTGAGACACTCTGAAAACAAATCATTCTAGATATCACACCTTATGCGTTTGACGTCCCTCCTATCTCGGGAAGGTTAAAAGAGAGATTCTGGTCATATAAGGGAGTTTGATTATTCCATCTTTTAGGTTAATCTTTGTGTTTAAAATTCAGGTTTGTGATAAGTGGTATTAAAGTAGTTTACAACCCAACTTGTTGATTCATCTTAATGTCTTGTGTGTTGGAACTAGCTTTTTAGGTTGAAACACAAGTCCATGACATAAATGTTGTACATAAGAAGATTGGTGAGATTTGTACTAGAAAAATAGACAATTTTTCTAAATCCAAAAGTTTTGCTTTTTGTTACAAAATATGACCATAGAAAACTTAAAAAAGCTAGGAAAGCATTTTTTTTAGATGTACCGGACAATAAAAAAAAAAGATATATATAAGAATAAAAGAAATGGATTTTTAGTTACATAAAATACATCGCATCTAAATAATATCTAAAATATGATGATTTTGACAGCCAATCACCCAACTTAGGTGGAAAGAGTTTTACATCCAATTATAAAAATAATTGAGAAAGCGACTAAGGAAAGAATTAATCAGTTAAGTAATTATATTTCTAACACTTCGAATTTTATAAATAAAAAAAGTTTTTAAAAAAGGATTATACCCTAAAAATTACTACTTTTATTGTATTCAGACAATTGAACCCCAAAAATTATTAAACATATGATCTGCAATATGATTTATATTTTTATTGCTTAAAAACAAATAATCAATTGATAATTAATAATTGTCCAAAAGAAGACAAAATCTAATTCATGCACAGTCTCGAAAACACGAATTCCATTTCTATCCATCCAATCAGTACATCGTTTTACTATGGTTGATGGTAAATTGGTAAATTGAAGGTAACCTCATTCCGAAACGGGGAGCTAAAAATTCCGTAATTGGTGCAATCTCCTGCATCGGAATCGGGGATTTACAGACTCTGTCTGCTCGGCTCTAGGGTTCCAGAAACCTATAAAAGAAGCACTGTAATAGTTCTTTGCTTGTGACGTCCAAACGTGTGGATCACGGTATCCACTCGGATTTTCGCTTTTGCTTCTGCCTTCCAACTTTTAGAGCGAACCAGTCTCCGCAGATAGCTTCTCGGTACTTAGTCTATCTCTAGAATTCTTGCTTAATTGGAGTCTGCTAGTGTCTCTTTGTGATGTGAAAGGTCATTTTATTTTCTTATTATGTTTTTGAACTTCTGTTTTTATTTTTTTCGTATTTGTTTTATGTACGTGTTTGTGATTGTCTTGGTGGTAAAATGTGATTGTGTTTGTTGGAAGAGAGCTAATTGGGTGTGGTTTCGTGAGATATGAATTGAGTTTTGGGGCATAGCAACTGGGTCTGCCGAAGTTTCAGCTCTTTTTCTGTTTGGTGCGTGTTATTGAAGGAGCTTGGGGAAGTGTACGAACTTTGACCTCCTGATGCACGAAGAGCTACAGAAGTGATTAAAGTTGTAATCTTTTGATTCTATGGACATATTTAGTTTGTTTACTCTTTTGGTTGGCTGAATTACGTGTTCCAGTAAATAAGGAATTTATAGGTGGAAGGAAAATTACTGGGTCCTTATTTGCTCTTAGTCTCTTCTTATACTGTTAATAAAGAACAGCTTACCTGGTTCTATTGAACTTCTCAATAGACTTATTGAGTAGTCTAGTAATTTTTCATTGTTTATTGGCTACGTTAAACATGTATGTACCGTCCATTACAAATACTTGGTCTTAGATTTTTGTGTAAATTTACTGCAGGGAGGTGAGAACTCGGTATGTGTACTGGGAACTGTTATTACTTTGTGAGAGGATGGTTTTCTGGCTTTTTTATCCTTTTTGTTTCTGCTGTGTCTTCCTTCTATATCTGAATGTCTCTTAAGTTAAACCTGGAGTCTTCTTTTTTTGGACTGTTGTGTCACCTTTGGTTGCCATGAAGCGCTATCTTTGTTTCCTTATTTAAATCTACCATATAAAAATTGTTTTTTTGGTAATTTCTTATTTGCTGCTTCTCTGTTTGGGGTTCTGTACACCCTCTGAAGGGAGTTAGTGAAAAGATTTTTTTTTCCTTTTATGTCTTTCTATAGCAGTCTTATGCTGATTCAAGAAATTCAATGTTTGATGTTTTTCACCACCTTCATGATCCTTCTTAAGTATCATTTCAGAGATCTCTTTTACCACTCTTTGTTAGTGCCTCTACTGTTTGTTATTTTTATCCCATTGGCAGAAGTCTTTCGTGTCGCAACCCCCTTGACTCTTGTCTAGTCACATGGGTTCGGTTTAATTTCATACCCCTTTGACCAAAAACAACGGCATTCACAGTCTGCCACCCCTTATGGCCTTTCATTTTGTTTCCTCCTTTCGGTATATGTATACTTCCTCCCATGAACTCTTCTGGCCTCTGTGCCTTCTCCACAGTTGCCTGCAAGCTTGTTTCGTTAGATACATAAGATGCCGCAGACAAAGGCAACTGCATTATCTGCTGCTAAGCCAGTTGAACCCGAAATGCCAAGTGAGCCTGAAAAGCCAGTTGTGTCTGAAGAAAAGGTTGACTATGATGAAGACGAGGATCCTGAGGAGGAGCTGGATGAAGAGGTTGAATACGAAGAAGTAGAAGAAGTAGAGGAAGTAGAGGAAGTAGAGGAAGAAGATGAAGAAGGGGAAGAAGAGGAACAAGAAGAAGAAGAGGAAGTTGAGGAAATTGAAGAAGTGGTGGAAGAAGAAGAAGAGGGGGAGGAGATGGAAGAAGTAGAAGATGAGGATTCTAAGAAAAACCTTAGTGATAATGAGAAAAAGTTTGAGGATGAGAAGAAAAAACATGCTGAACTCCTTGCCCTTCCTCCACATGGTTCTGAAGTGTATATTGGTGGTCTTTCCCATGATGCTTCAGATGAGGATTTGAGGGCATTTTGTGAATCTGTGGGAGACGTCACAAAGGTTAGCTTCATTTATATATAGAAAGTAACCTTGGGTGTCCCCGCATAAAATACCAATAACACCATATTCTGTGACAACAGGTGCAAATCATGAAAGGCAAAGATTCAGGTGAGAAGATGGGCTTTGCGTTTGTGACCTTTGGAAGCACAGAATTAGCATCCAAAGCAATTGATGAGCTGAACAATACTGAACTTAAGGTAAATGACCTCTTCTGTGCCATTTTCTGGCTATCTATATTCCAAAGAACTGGAATCAGTTGATGACAGGTTACTGAATTTAAAGTAAAATGCAATTGGTAGCTAAAAGATTGAGATATGCCATTCTTTGTCACTTTATTATTTCCTTATGTCTGCTTACTATTGTTATGTGCACTGCATTTTTTAGATGCTTTTTAGCTAAAATAATCTCTCTTTGTCTCTAGGGTAAAAAAATAAAATGTTCAAAATCTCAAGCAAAGAACCGTTTGTTTATTGGTAATGTTCCAAGAAGCTGGGGAGAGGAGGATCTAAGGAAGGTGGTGACTGATATTGGGCCTGGAGTGACTACTGTGGAACTCGTTAAGGTCAGTGTGAAGTGGTTGTACATGGTTATGGTAGTTGTTTGTATCTTTTTCATTTTTTTCCTTTTGTTTTTTTGTATCTCTAGAATCTCAATGCTTCAAAAACTAGTGTTCTAGCACAGTGTGAGGTTTTGATCTCTATTTTGGTTACAGGTGTCTTCACAGGACATGCGGAAAACAGGCAATAACCGGGGCTTTGCTTTTGTTAACTACTTTAATCATGCATGTGCTTTATATTCAAGGCAGAAGATGATGAACCCAAAATTTAAACTCGGAGATAATAAGCCAAATGTGAGCTGGGCTGACCACAGAAATGCTGATTCTTCTGCATCTTCTCAGGTCTTGTTAAGTTGTTGTCTTTGTTGTTCTTTTTCTTTGTTCTTTGTCCATAGACATTTATAGCCTCCTGTTTGCTCAAATTTAGTGACCAGAAACATGGAAAATTATATAGGAGGAATGTTAATGCCATTTTTAATGTCTGATGATTGTAGCTGGCAAAGCTTACACGAAAGTTTCTTCTTCTTGTCTTTCTTTTGGGGGTTTAGACTCATACAAGAGGTCGTTTCAGTATGCACGTAGAAAACAAAGATGTTAATGTTCATGTGACATGTTGGAGTTGCATGCTATGGCATTGCTACCTCAATAAATACACTATTGGAAAAGAACTGGCACTTGATATGTGATAAATTATACTAAATTCCCTGGTGATGAACTTGATGAGGTGTCTCTAGTAGGATCACCTGCACTTGCAAAGTTTTATTACCTGAGACCCATGCTTGCTTGATATAATTTTATTTGTTTTATTGTCTGAATATGTCTGAACTTGTTGCAGTTTATTGTAAGGACCTTGCTCTTAACAAGTTATTTTGTACAGGTGAAGGCCGTATATGTGAAGCATTTACCAAAGGATGTAACTCAAGACAAGTTAAAGAAGCTATTTGAACATCTTGGGAAAATTACAAAAGTGGTTTTGCCACCAGCAAAATTAGGACAGGAAACAAATAGAATCGGTTTTGTCCATTTTGCAGACAGATCAAGTGCCATGAGGGCACTGGAGAAGACAGAAAAATATGAATTAGATGGTGAATATTGCTGTAGTTTCGTAGTGTATTTTTCTTTTCTGACTACAACCAAATTCCTCATCTCGTTGCTTGGGATTTTTTCAATTTTCAGGCCAAATTTTGGAGTGTTCTCTGGCAAAACCACAGGTAGCTCAAAAGTCTGGAGGATCAAACGCACAGAAATCAGGATTGCTTCCTACTTATCCCCCTCTTGTTGGTTCTAGTTTGGTTGGTGGTACCTATGGTGCACTTGGTGCAGGACATGGTGCAGCTTTTGCACAGGTATTGTTTTACTTTAGTCATCTAAGTACTTTTGTCTTTATCAGATGAATATCCTTCCTGTGCCTAGCTCATGAACTATCATGCTTACTTCTATTTAGTTGAATTTTAATTGCTACATTTTGGTTTACTTTTGGTAATGGCCTGGTGAAGTATGATAGACGTTCTGATTCAAAAGAGTAGTAACTGTAGTTTTTTAGTTGTCTGGTTTTATGTACTTGATGTTTCTAGTAGTCCCTCATTGTTTCTTTCCTTGAAAATTATATCTCTTTCTAGGTGCATTAAAATCTTTTACAATATGTTACAAACTCAGTGATTTTATATGATCTTAATATGCCGTTTATCAATAAATATCAAATATTGAATAATTGCGATTGTTTGTGCATGGCAAGGGGCCAACTCATTGTTGGTGTGTATCAGTGATGTGGTGCCTCTGGCCTCACGCAATGTACTATTGGTGCATTGCTTATGAAGGATACACAATGGGAAGTTCTTTTGTATTATGCATTTATTGGTATTACTATAAGCCAACAAAAGGTAAGTGGTGGTGGCTGGGGGAGGAGGGTGGTTGAGAAAGTTCAGACTAGAGAAAAGGTCAATCAGGATAGGTGCTCCCTAGGTTGGGGTGTCCAAGTGGTAAACACATTTGGATGAGTAATCATGGCTGACATGCATTGAACAGACACTGCATGTCCTAACTTTGGCTGGACACAAGTTGCATATGCTGTGGACAGGGTCTGGAAGGTTCCTCACGTGATGCATAAGGTCTCTATAGGAAATTTTTGGAGATGAATTTACTTTCTTTAAAAGAGGTTCTTTATTTAATTTGAAAAGGATGGGGATTTTCATGAAAGTAAGACACGACGAGGATAAGAGTCAATGTTGACTGACTAATAGAATTGCACGAACAATTTAGTAATACATATATTTTGAACGTAGCACTTTATTTCAGTCTCCCTTTATGGTGTGTTATATTGTATCCAGTGTCTGATGTCTGACTCAGTGCATCCCAGGATAAGACTTAGAAGTAGGAAAAGATGCAGATGCATAATTTTCATCAGTAATGAGGAGGAAAACCTGCTATTGAACACAACGGGAAAATCAATTTGATTTAGTCACTTATGTCTTCATGATGCTAAGCGAAAGCATACAAAGGACTGAGAGATTAACTAGTAAATGAAAAGATTATGATTTGGGAAATGAAGAAAAGAGAAGAAGAGTGTCAAGGAAATGGAAAGAGATCACCAAGATTGATCCCTCTTTTTTAATCAAGGTGCTTGTATGTAGGCTTTGTTATACCCCATAACTAAGGATACTAGTAAATGCTTTTAAAGTCATGTTTTGTTCTCTATATACTTCGTATAATAGAGATAATACATATTCTTTATGGTAAGTACTATAGAGTACCACTGCAACTAATTTCACTCATCTTTTTTTACTTCCTACTACTTAGCATAAGCTCTAGATTTGGCTGATACTTTGACGTGCATATCTTGCAGCCCATGATCTATGGAAGGGGACAAACTCCTGGGTTGGCAATGATGCCAATGCTTCTGCCAGATGGCCGGATCGGATATGTTCTGTAAGCATATTCATATCTCTTCTGCTATCGACAGGCTTGTTTAGATATTGCATAGTTCGATATACATCTGTACATGTATTCTGCTATAATTCTTCCTCTAGTGTCCACTTTTGACAGTCTTAGCTTCCATTGAGACTCACTGCTTAGGCAAGTAATTATTCTATTTAGTGGTGGTGGAGCATCTAAAAAGCCTATGATTAGATAATGAACGGTATATGCTTATGTGAAATTTGGCATGAGAGCTAGGATGAAATGCCGTCCAATAGTGATTGTTTAAAAATGGATCCAGTACTAAAAACTATCATCTGTTAAAGGTCACATCAGGTGAATTGTGACCTCTCTCTCTCTCTTCCTCCCACGATATATATATATATATATAACTATCTGTATATATGTATTTATGTAGATACAGAGGGTATGTATGCACGCAATTTTTGGGTAATGACGTGGAATTCATTATTCATGTACTTAATCCCTAGTTTACTTGTTCAGTGCTTAGTTATATGGTGTATGCCTTCGTCTTTGGTCTGTATAGAGGATATTTTGATTAGAATTTAATTTCAAGTGAGATGAATCATCAAGGCTTAAAAAATGTATGTATAACTAAGGGCTGGTATTGCAGGATTGCTTTGAGGCTAGTATAAAAGTATATATTTTTTTTTTCTTGTTTTATTGTTTTTCATGTGTGAGTTTCACTTCCCTCAATTGATATTGAATTGTAGTTTTATCCTTCATCCCACTCTCATGGGAGGAGAAATTTGCATTTATGGCAGATTTCACTGGAATACTCAAATGGGGAGGATCTTAAGACTCTAGTACACAGATTTTACCATCAGAAAGTAGAACTTTTGGACTCAGACGTCTTTCTTAGGTCTCTTGGACCCAGAGTTTATGCTCTTTGAGTTTTCACATCAGTCCTTTTTGCTTTTGTATGATCTTCCACTTGATGCCAAGTACATGTATAGCAGCCTGGTGAAGACCAACTGTACCAGTTGGACTAGTTGGAATGATTAGTTCTTTCAATTAATTACCACTTGGCATGAACTGAAAGGGATTTGTCTCGTGGAGACTCTCCTGCTTCTCTCATCGCGGAAAAAGCTATGCCTCTTTTGGATCCTATAACAACACACAGGATATGAAAGTAACATATTGCTAAATTTAGTGCCTCTTTTAAACATCTGGACGAATTTCCTCCCTTTCTACTTCTTTTAGAATCCAAGGAGGGTAGTCTTTCTATGAACGTGCAATATGCACTGTTTGATTGATGTGCCACCAAATTTAAACTAGTGAGGAAGGAACCGCAGCTGTTTGTGGCAACAAGGTCTCACAAACCTCCACTTCCGTTGTCTTCTTGGTCCCATAGAGAATGCCCTAAAAAAAGATGATTCTTGGTATGAATAGCACACATTATTCAATACATAGACCGAATCACTCTGTTCCTTGGATGATGCTCTTTTAACTTGTTTGATAACATATATATCTTTTTAAGAATAACTGCAATGGTAGGTTCGAGAGGGGGAAAGAAATGGAGAAATAAGGATTGCTTTCCATGACATTCTAGTTCTTTGTACCCGGGGATTGAAGTACCTTTTTCTTCTACTTATTGCAGGCAACGACCAGGGCCACAGCCACAGCCACATACTCTACCTTCATATCCGAGAGGTCGTGGCAGGGGTGGCGGCAGTAGGAGTGGTAGCAAGAATAGTGGCAGTTCAAGTAGGGGAAGACACAGTAATGATAGCGGCTCTGGGCGTAGATATCGCCCATATTAGTTGCCTGCCAAATCCCTAATATCACTCCTGAGAAAGTGTGCATACCATCGATCCTTAATATCATTCCATATATAAATTTGACAGCTTCATCTAATCTATTGAAGGGTGTAGTTAATTTCTTTTGTTTCACTCAGTCGTTATCAAAAACGAATACCGAGCCTTATGGTTGTGTATCCCATAAAACCCTATTCATTTTCACCACACTACTCGAGGATCACGTCCCATTCCTCGTGCAAGCCATCTCTACGGAAGTTGTTAACTTAAAATATTAATATGCTCTACCACTTTCGCTACCCACCAATTCATTTGATAACTGGCCTCAAATGAGGCCAATGACGAGTTTGATAATGAATGGCGAAGGGGATGTCGAGGTCTAACGATTGTAACATTTTGGGTTTTGATTAGTTGAGATGGTCGTCAATGTTGATGCGAAAGGTTAGTAGTGAGGCAAATTGATTGAATGAGGTTAAAAGTCTATCTCTTAGAAACAAAGAATAAAGGTGGGGAGGTTCCAAATCTAGCCAAGTGCCCCAAACAAGCTCTTTTTGGCTTCTACGTGAAAAGAATAAAACAACGTGTAAAAGGAATGGGGACACTAAAAGGGGCATGTAACAGATCAAATCATCTCCCATAACCTCCTAAGGATATTTTGGTTTTTGCATATTAGTTCCTTTTTCTTTTTTTTCTTTTTCCTTAAAGCTCCCAACAAGATACGAAATCACAAACATGGCTTTATCCCTCTTTTCTGTTTTAGACCCTTTGTTGTTCAGCTACATTTTCTAGTTCTCCTTTACATATATTTTCATTTGATCCTTTCACACATCATGAGACAAAAATGGTCGACAGATGAATAGTTTAAGTTCGGCTTTCCTAATGAGATAACTTCTTCCAGTCTAAACCCGGGACAGATGTTCATAAAGTGCAGGAAATTAAAGTGGGATATTTCGATCCATTGTTGTACAAAACGTAAATGGATGATCTTGAGCAGAAAAGAAAAAAAAAAAAGTGAAAGAAGACATAAACTGGACCTTAATTCCTATCAAACAGAAGTAATGACCTTTGCCAGTGGATACGAGGAGCAGTATGTTTGTAAAGATTCCTTTAAGGGCTTCCGCTTCATCTTTGTTTGCCCTGCTAAAAATAATTGCACGATGTCAGTTCCTTCTGTCTCCTATTCAAGATCTCAGATGGCTAGTTCCTTTGCCATCTATGGATGATGTTGATCGACCCAAACTTCGATCAAGGATATTAAAGTCACAGCTCGGGCAAACAAATCAAAACTAGGAATTTACGAGGCACGTGAACGAAAGAGAGAAGCACTGGTAGTGAGGACCATTGTTTTACATTCGATTCTCTTGCAGCTTGTTCAATAGAAATTTTCTTAGTCGAGGCAAGGCCACGATTTTACCCTCTCTCTTTCGTCGCATATATCAAAAACATGTGAAAAGAGAGGCCTGGAGTTTCAAGGATGAGCAGCCACGATGGGCAAGTGTGCTTTTCTATATTCGCTATTGTTGATTTTGCACAAAGATGCTGAAAGAGCATAAAAAAGATGGGAAATTACAGTTTATGGAGTCTAGTTTGCTAATTATAGTTGAT
Organism: Casuarina equisetifolia; assembly: GCA_028551475.1. Lineage (NCBI taxonomy): Eukaryota > Viridiplantae > Streptophyta > Magnoliopsida > Fagales > Casuarinaceae > Casuarina > Casuarina equisetifolia. Next base: position 19,883,215 of record CM052358.1, on the reverse strand, counting down.
TACTGATATGAAGGCACTTTTCCTAATTAAAAAGAAACTGAGAATATAACTGGTTGCGGTCATGCTAAAGCTATATAAATCAACAATATAGATGTGTACTTTACCCAGGAATCTCTGTTAAGTAAAAATTCAACGTTCTTGCTCAGTCATCGCCAGAGCCATCCTGATCTTCTTCTTGTTCATCCTTGTCACCACCTCCACTTTCTTGTGGTTGCTCCTCTTCAAGTTTCCTCTTTTTTGCTTCTTTTTCCTTGGCTGCTCTGGCCTTCTTTCCGGCATTATTCTGCCTAAACTCTGTATCAGAACCAAGAAAAGAAAAGAAAAAAGTTAGCACAGTTTGAAAATTTTCTAAAAGAAAAATCAGCTACTGATTATTAACCCAAAAGCAATCAAGCTACCTTCAAATATAACATTTTTCAATCGTTGTACAGATTAAACTGACCATTTAATGTGAATACAGCCGTTGGCATCCAAACTCTGTTTAAGTGACAGCAAGCAAGCATGAAAAACTATGGCAAAACTTAACTGCTTACATATCATAAGAACAGAATTTACAATATCTAAATAAAAGCCAGAGAGATCACCAAAGAAAATGTTGAGAAGAAGATCAACAAATTAAACAGAAAAGACCATTTCCTTTACATCTGGAGTATCTACTACTTCTCACGCACTACCGAAGATCTTACATTGACCGCAGGGCTACTAAAGGTAAGTAGTCTAGAGCCTATCTCTATCAAAAATCATAAGAATGTTTTGCAAGTAAGACATCAATTTCACAAATTCTACCAAAAAAATTTGCTGAGGGCAAGCGAAACTTGCTGTAAAGACATGTTCATCACTCAGGTATCCATGTCTAGCTGTTATCCACTTGGGACCAGAACTTACAATGAACTCAAAACTATTACTTCAGAGCCCCCACTTTTCTTCCCTCCATACATAGTAGCACAAAACTGAATCTCTCCCCAAACTCCATTCCTACCATTTCCATCTCACATGGCAGCAACAATTGCCACAGCAAATCCATAATGACATCAAGGGAGAGCTGACCCGAGATCTTGTTTGGGTGAGACATCTATGAATTGGAAGCATGGTTACTTTAACCAAGTCCCAAGTCCAATAACATCTATCCCATATAAGACACTACTGGCTTAATCAACCCATTCCACCCTCAAATCCATCTCCCCATTTCCCCATTTCCCCATTTCCCCCTAACACCACACAACTCAACTCCATCTCCAACTCATCTCCAGTCTCAATGCAGCGTCTGAACACCTACCTTTATGTTACAATGCTAAGGATTTTACAAAGCAAGCTATTTTTCACACTTTTACATTTTACGGGTGGTTATGGTAACAATCAATTATTGTTAACAAAGATGGACAGAGAGGCTATGCTGCAATCAATCTCGGGGATGAAATACCATAAATTAGAAACAGTCAAGAGGGCAGCTTACAATAGACTGAATGAGCTACAGCGCATTGGTTTGATTCTACTAAATCATAAAAGACAGAATGGAGCTTCAGTGTTCAGAAGCAAGAAAGATTATACAAGATGAACGAACGGTAAATGTAAATCTCAATTTACTAACCATCCAGAGACGCTCCAAGAGGCTTCACAAACTCCGGAAACTCGATGTCCTCGAGTGCTTTCAGTACATCGTTGGCATTGATGGTCTGCCTCTTCGATTCCCTACAAATGTCATTTGCCCTGCGCGTCGCCAATATCATCAAAACTCAGTAAGAAACCTATTAATTCACAAATCAACAAGTCCATACCGCTAAATTTTAGACAAAAATTGCAAAAACTATTGAACCCTAGAAAGCCTTCTGCACAAGCACGAAGTAATTGGAACCAAATCAAGCATTGAAACTTCAACTATTAGGTATGAGTTTGCTTACGTGGCGGAGAGGTAGTGGATGAAGATGCGAGCACTCTCGGCGAAAGCAAGGAGGGCCTCTTTGTGAACGGTCATGTCGCCGTCGGAAGAGCATTCGGAGAGCTTATCCTTGACCACCCGGCGCACAATAGTCCTTGGCAGCTCCTCCGTCTCAGACACCACCTTCTCCATAACTTTCTCTTTTTCCGCAATCTGTGTCTCTGTTCCTGGCTGGCTTTCTCCCGTGAATTTCTCAGTTCCGTTTCCCGCCATTGGTGGGTATGTCAGTGCTCTGAGCTCCCGCTTCAGTTGACCGGGCCGGGTTTAGCCGAAATCATGTATCTCTTGGATCTGGGTTTGGTTGGGCCGATTTCTCTTTCATATAACCTAATAAGCAAAATTAAATTAAAATATCAATATTTGCTTGACCATTTTGTATCAAAAGTATTCATACTTTAACCAACTTTTCCTTGAAATTCTAAAAAATCATTTCTTAAATTACATTTAAAAATATTCTTTAAAGGAAAAATATTAAGAAAAGGAAAATTTGAGTAAAAGAGAGATTTTAATCTTATAAATATATTTATTAGTGTTTTGTCAATAAGCATTTAACTCAATTGAAAGCAAATGTTATTTGAAATTTTTTGATCTTAAGTTTAATATTAATAATACATGAGTGTGTGAGATAAAACTTAAGTTAAAAGAAAAAAGCTACCCTAATATTTAAATAAATTTTAGATTGGATTTTAGACTTCATGACAAAAAGGTTATCTTTTTTTTAAATTTTTTTTTTAAAAATTTATTTATATAGTATTAAAATGCATGAATGTAAGACCTTTAGCTCAGAACAATTTACTAGAGGATTGTTACTCGGTATGAAATTCATAAGAGACATATTTAGAATGATTTAAGTTATCAACAAATATATGGTTTAATTAGAAACATGTATTGTATGGAATGTTTTTATCTTAGGTTTGATTATGAGTATACGGATGTGTTACTGTGAGTATTTATAGAAAAAAAAAAGAAAGAAAGAAAGAAAGAAAGAAAGAAAGAAAGAAAGAATGATTTAAGTTATTTGAAGTGAAAGATATTGGATCCTATCCATTTTATGATTTCTCCTACTGCACGTAATCGGTGGCCGACTGGTTTTCTGTAGTTCTATAGACTTCAATTCAACACGCTTTGGACAGTTCTACACGTCACCCATGGGCGGTCGCTTTTGCCTCCTGTAATATTGCCGAACAAGAAAACCTCAAATGCCGGAATCTTATAAAAAACGACATTAAGGAGACAGTTACGTGTTTGGCCTTCTAGAGCCATCAAAATCCGTAATCCTTAGAGTCCCTTCTGAGCTTGTCTTCAGCGAGTTTCTGACGAGCCAGACAATCTTTCTCTACAGCAAACGTCCGTCGGAGTTTACCGCATAATGATGTCGTTCTTTGGCAGACACAAAACTCAGTCCAATGGTTCTCAGGGGTATGGCGGATCATATGGGCACTTGGAGTTTCCACCGGGAACGCACCCGGAGGTGATACGGAGTTTTCAGATGGTGGACAGGGATAGGAGTGGCTTCATAGATGAGAACGAGCTGCAGCAAGCACTTTCTTCTGCATACCAGAGGTTTAGTCTCAGGACCATCCGTCTACTCTTGTTTCTCTTCAAGAATCCCCATAACCCACTAAGAATTGGTGAGTTTTTCTTCGATTACGTCGGTTTTTAAGTTGTCTTGATATGATCACAAAGTACAGGAAAACGGAAGGATAATCTTCATTGCTTCTATTAGATGAACATAAATCGACCGTGATTTTTTCATTCTTTTTGAATTATACCAGATGCTTATATGATTTTATGAGTTTGTGTGGTTCAAAACTGTGGTAAAGTTGGTATGAGCAATACCCAAATGGAACTGTACATATTTCGAACGTTTGGTTGGCTTCCTTAAATTGGCTTTTCGTTTGGTTTGCTTTGACTGGTAGAAAATGGGCGGCTGCTTTTCCATCTACTTCACTTTTTGTTACTTTTTAATCTGTTCTAACCGTTGCGCATACTGCACATATGCTGTTGCAGGGCCCAAAGAGTTTGCCGCATTATGGAGTTGTCTTGGTCAATGGCGCGTGAGTATTCATATCCCATTTACTTTATCTTACAGGTTACCGTTTGCTTCATTAAAGTTGTTGGGAGAAAGAAAGAATGAAAAAGCAAAAGGGGGAATACTTAACTTCCCCATTTCTGCACTTCAAATGTTTGGAATTTGTCTCCGGTGGCAATATTCCTCATCCAGCTCATCATGCATTACTACAACGCTAATGCATGACGATTGTTAATTTATATGCTTATTAGATGATGATAGTTCACCTAGAAGCAGCCCTGGGTGCTATATAATAATAGAAGTTGACAATCTAAAAGGTGTGGGTGGCGAAGCAAATCAGTTTTATCATTTCAATGGGTTAGATATGGTGAGACCTTTTGACTAGATTCCTCTAACAGCTAATGTGATGCATTGTATACACAGAGCATAATATTTGGTACTGTTCTTGTCCTTCTTAAAGATAATATTCCGCCTAGAACAAGCCAATAGATGCTCAATGCCGATAAAATTTCAACAACCAGTCCTGGTAAATAGTGAATCATCCGCATAGTTTTCTTGCCTTGATGAGTTAGAGTGACTACCATGTCTCTTGATAAAGTTTCAACCATGTCTACAACTTTGCCCCCAACAAGGCTCCGCTCTTACAACGCCGTTGTAAGAAACATCCTGATCAGAAATTGGAACTGCACTGCTGATTAAGAAGCCAGAATGCAGTGTTAAGCCAATTAGGTTTTACTGTTTGCTTTAAAATCTTATGATATTCCACACATATGTCATTGCTTGTGCCTGTTGAATTGAGCTATTTTACTTGCTTGCAGGCAATATATGAGAGGTATGACAAAGATAGGAGCGGTAAAATTAACTTATTTGAACTGAGGGATGCTCTCTATGGTATTGGCTACGCCATCCCAGCTTCTGTTCTCAAAGTTCTGATTTCCAAGTACGATGATGTAAGTGGCAGGAAGGTTGAACTTGACTTCGACAGCTTTGTTGAGTAAGGCTTCCAACTATGATGTTCTATCCCGTGCATTACTATACCTTTTTATTATTATTATTATTATTTTGAATTTCCTGCTTGGATGCTGATGTTATGTTTGTTGGATGGGCAGATGTGGGCTGATTGTGAAGGTGAGACTACAAATTTCTTTCGAGGCCTGGTCTTTTGACTATTATTCATTTCTTCAGTTCCTATCATGTACGTGCTTAATGTGTGCTTGTTTCTACGTGATTTCAGGGTTTGACAGATAAATTTAAAGAGAACGATCCAAAGTATACCGGTTCTGCTACGCTTTCATATGACACTTTTATGACAATGGTCATTCCTTTTCTTGTATCTTATGATTGATTTGTTGCGAAATTGTTGTTCGATCTTGGTGAGAACTTGTAAAATCGGTTGTGTTGAGGGTTTCTGTGTACATTGATGCGAGTTATCAATTTTTTAGTTCTTTTTGCTTCTCTCTCCCCCGCCCCCCCACCCCCCCTTATTTTGTGATGTAAACAGAAATATGATTCTTTGATTTGTGTTGATCTTCCAACTTGAAACTTTGGCCATTTATTTGTGCTTTCTACATATTTTTCAATTTTTGGGTTCCAAAATGGCAATATTTTGTATTTGATCTCCAAAACTTCCAATGCTAATGGGTGTCAACTCTCGTAGGCTTTGTGCTCCGTAACTATTTTCTTTAAATCTCTGGAAGTGCTTAAAGTGACTGTGCTTCGTAATTTCATCCATTACGTTTTCCATTTGATTCTTCAAACTCTTGTAACTTGGTTCGCATCATCTTGTGTTCGACCCAAAGATAATTTCATGAAAGGTTTATTGAGATTTTTCCAGCTGTTTTATAGTTGGATCATGAAGTTTCTAAGACGTAGTAATTCAATTTTGCTTGAATGCATTATCCCTTTTGAGTAAATAAATTGGATTTCCCCAAGTTATCCCCTTTGATCAAAATTGTGTCCCTCCAAGCCTTTGGATACGTATTTGTTTACCCAAATTCTTACTCATGCAAGGTATCCACGTCATCGTTCATCCTTTGCTGCAATTTGGGGGAAGTCTTTTTCAGAACAATTGCAGCTTCTTTCTGTCTCTCTCTCTCTCTCTCTCTCTCTCTCTCTCTCTCTCTCTCTCTTCATACCTTTCTCTGTTCTCTATTGTTTATGTTTGCTGTGGTTCATTACAGTTTTTGCTTTAAGTTAATGGCCTCAAATCTAGACTCAACAATTATTCTAGATTTATCTTTAGTTTTTTCTAACTATTCTTAGCTGTTAAGGGCCTTATTTTAGTATGAGTAAGAACTTATTATGGCAAAAAGATCTAAAAGAAAATTTGTTGAGTTTTTAAATACGTGTCAAGTCTTGGAAGCTGGAGTTTTGCGGGTCTGATGGAGTGGAAAAATCTACTTGATTACTGGAGCTTGTAGCTGAGGAAAGAAGGTTGCTAAGAAGGGGAAAATCTGGAAATAAGGTGATTGGGAATTTAGTAGCTCATGGAAAGACTCACGGAGATGGAAAGGAAATGTGATAAAAAGAAATTTTTGAGGAAAGGGGGTTTCGCGGTAATCTACAAGAGAAGAAAGCTCACTGATTTATTGTGAGATTGCCTCTCAGCCTTTTCTGGAAGAATTACACTGGCTGTCTTCAACGGTCGGGAGGAACAAGGATTAGCTATTTTGGCGTACAATCTCCAAGTTAAGAAGATGCCAAAAGATAATTGAAAAATTTATTATATTCAGGAGATTAAAACGGTCCCCGCTTTAGAGTACGTCCATCGTCTTATCAAGTATAATTATAATTATATAAACAAATTCCACCTAAAACCATGGATCATTGATTCCAACATCGTGAGGAACAGCTCCAAGGACCTTTTTTGGGACCGACCGCCCATCATATAAAAGTTTCACGTGACTGGGATCAGCATCATTACTGCTGCTGCAAAATCTTTTTGGATGCTCGAGTTCAAGTTTTGGAAATAGTATGACTAGTGCAAAAGATAAGTAAAAATGGACATTGCTGGTGTTCCATATTTGGTACTCAACTCCTTCAAGATAAAGGAATTGCCCAATATTTTCTTCTCCCTCTTAAGCAGGGTTTGTGTCCAAGGCAGAATTTGATGAAATGTTGGTGCGAATTTGCTCAGGTATCAAACTCATGCTACCAGAAAAGATAAAGTATCATGTTCAGTGAGAAATCAAGGGGAGGGAAAAAAAAAAAACCCTAAAGAGCATAACCTAAAACCTATGAAGCAAAGGTAAAAAGGATTTCTTGCAAAACTCATGCAGAACATTAGTCACATATGACATATAAGGATTTCTAGCATGCTGTCTTAAAGAACATACTACTTAAAATCTAAATTTTGTTAAAGCAAACATTTCTACTTCCATGCACCTCAATGGTTATTGGGAGGGAAGCATACGAGAACTATTAGTTGAAGCTGCACATAGATCGTAGCCTTTGTTCAACAGCTTCTTCTTCCCACACCAAAGCATCCCACCATGATTGTTTGACTTCAACGCATTCCAAATTGATTGCATTTTATAAAGTCACTAACCCATATGCTTCTTACTTTTAGAAGATCAAGGAGTACTAGTATCTTCAAACTTGGTAGAGCCTCAGGATCTAACCCTTCATTTTCAGACTATGTAATTATTTCTTCAATTTCAAAACATTATTCAACTTTTAAATTTTGAAGTCCAAAAAGCTATGCAATCATGCCATTAGAAAAGATCTTCTTTAAACTTGGACATTTGTGTAAAGTTAGAGTTTTTAGTTGGGCTAAGCTTCCAGCATGAAAAACTCCTTCCTAAATGCTTGCTAATTTTAAGGCATTAAAAATGAACATTTTTTCTAAGCATTGTAATGTGCTTATGTCTATGCCATCACCATCAACAATAGCTTCAATTTCATTGCATCTTTCAATCAAGCAACCTTAGATTTTGTTAATGCTTATGGTACAAAAATTTGATAGTTTTGAAGCTCCCTTATGGTCAATCAATTTTAATGCTTCAGATTCTACAAGAACCTCTAATATTGAAGGATGTGTGCCTTTACCTTTTACAAATTTCAGACATCTTCAAATCTAATATTCCAAACACTCTAGGATTTGATACTTGCTTAAGTCATGGTGACCAATAGAAAATTGGAATGTGAAGTAGATATCCTTCCATGAATGATTCCTTGAGATAAAAAAAAAACTCAAGATTATCCACTCTTGGGAAACAGATAGAAAGTGAAGTCAAATGTAAAAAGGTAGCCACCTTCTTAATGGTGGCTTCTACAACCTCCTTCTACTTTGGATTATTTGGAATGACATCAATTCTTAGTTCTTCCAATAAAGGAACTTTTGACAAAATATTTTGATGAAATTTTACACTCCTTGATTGTCTCATGTCAAAACTTGACAAGTAAATACATAAAGACTTCAATTGAGTCAAATATCCAATTTTACTAGATAAGTATTTGATCTTAGTATCTTGAATGTCAAACATCTCGAGATGACATGAATGAAAAAAAAATAAAATACCACCTCATACAAATGGATGCCCATGCTCACCTCTAACAAAAATAGTAAAGAAATCATTAGCATGGAGATGGTCTTTGTTGAGTAAAGTCAAAAAAGAAATCATAATTTACTTGGTTTGGGAAAGCAATTTCATTGTATCTATGAAATAACAACTTATCATTACTTATGGCTTTCATACACCAAGGAGTCTTCCTTATTATTAGATAATTTTTTGTTTTCTAGCAATAATATCATTTTTAATACTATGACAGCTTACCAAAGGACATAATCACATACTAAAACTTTATGATTGTATTTTGGACAATACTAATTGTTCTCATGAGCTTAAACATAGTCTAATTCTTCAATTGGGGCATTTATTGTACAAACCATGATGTTGGAAATGGGAGGTTTTTGTGTAATTGCTATTTAGTTTGGGATTGGTGTGTATCATAAAGCATTAGGAGTCTAAGTAACATGCTAAGGACAAGAAAGCTTAAGAATTTTTAGGATTAGAAAATTTTTTGTGTTGTAGAGATTGTGTGATCTTTAGTTGTTATTAACGAAAGGGCTCTCTAATAAGTTGGTTTAAGTAAAATTGGATGTAGGTACTAAGATTGAACTTGGACCATATCACTCAAGCCATTTATTTAGATCCTTAGACACTACCATTGCACGAAAAGAAATTATAGTTAAGAAGGCACAAAACTACTCTTTAAGCATAATAACGCTTGCAAGTTTACTACTCACTTCACAAACAAACTCACCAAGCCCAGCAATGTTGATACCTTTGCTAATCATCATCTAAATTTATGTGTTGTGATTTGCTCTATGCACCTGTATTCAATTGAATCAAATCACAATACATACTCACTCAAAGACCTAGAATTTTAGAAAATTAATTAAGATAACAAACCCAATTCAAATGCCTAGTTTTTTAGGTTGGTACAAAATTGAACAATTGGCTTTGAAGCCTTATGTTTTAATTCAGAAAGTCTTACAAACTAGAGTATATTTGTGGGAGCACGCACTATTGCAGTTGCCTATAATTAGCACCTCTATTTGATGAAGCTATAATAGGTATTGAAAATCCTTTTCATAGTAAGGCAAGAACCAAATGCTTGATTTGTAATTAACAATGGCTAAAAGCACCTAAAAAGGAGAATGAATAGTCTAAGATCAAGACTATAACTATAAGCCAAAATTGTAGGGTTGTGATATATTTTATTATACATGCATATCCACACCATGAGCATTTAAAAATTGAATATGAAGATAAGATAAAAATGCAAATCCTTAACAACGTAAAAGCATGATCTAGGCATCTTATACTTGGTGATCAATGTGTTATTATAGAATCTTACATCAATTTGTAAAGTTGAAGATGCCTTCAATTAAACATCTTATCTATCTATTCAGTTGAAGATTCTTTTTGGTTAGATAAGATACCTAGATCAATCTATTCAAATTACACATCTTTTCTAGTTAAAATGCCTATATAATCTTACTTATCTAATTACGCATGATAGTTTTTAATTAGTTAAGATGCATAGATCATCTAATTAGTTAATTAGAACCATTACATCAATTTGTTTAGTTAAGGGAAGCAAGATCAATGGTATGCTTGTATAATTGGTTATGCTTAGGCATGTTTTTCCTTGTATATAGTTTTGATGCTAATGAAAGGGGGTAGAAAATATATATCATACTAACACCTATAGTGTTGCATTGTAGTATGATTTGTATTTCTTATTTTGGCTAAGGATACTTGTTGCTACATGATCCATGGGTATATGTGTTATGCTTTGCTTTACCAAAAACATTGTATCTTGTTGTGCTTTGATGCATTAGGAACATTGCTAATTTTTTTCTTAGTGTTTTGTTACTTAGGTTTGACTATGTTGTTTGTTTAATCCTTTCATGAGTTATTTAAAGCAACAAAAAGGTTAAAAAAAATTAGAAAGAAGCAAATTATTGGACAATGGACCATTCAAAATGATCATATTAGAATTATTAAATAAGACAAATAGTCTCAAACTCTCAATGGGCAAACACCTTAGACATTAATTCTTTAATTAGCTTAAGTACTTCCTTTGCATGGCCCAACATTCCAAATATCACAAATTGAATAGCTTTATAAATGGATAAGAACACTAACCTTTGTTAAAAGCAAGATAACAACTCAATAAATGACCAAAGATGATTGTTTTTTAGTCTAAAAGGAATTACTCTAACCAAGATGTAGTATTGTCTAGTCCATGATATGTTATCATGATGACTTGAATGGATAAAATATTTTAGTTATCAAATACCTTCTACAAAGGGATATAATGACCTACATTTAACAAAATCACTGTAATAGCTCAATGAATCACAAATACAGAGAAGGCCTTCTTGGACTAATGAAAGAGTGATTTTTTCAGTCAAAACCTTACTAACATCCAACACTGTCCAATTTACAATATTTGAAATTAGACTGTATATCATATTAAGATATTAGTATATAAGACATTTATTATCTAATAAACGATATTGTCATGAATGTGAGTAAGTTTAAGTTGCAAAAATGAAACAATGAGACCAAGATTATAAAGAAATAGTTAATGATGAGGTGTTGCACTTAAATTTCGTTTTTATATTATATTAAAAAAATTTGACTTCTTCCTTTAAAACCTATTTAGCACTAACCACTATGTTTCATTGTTTTGTTCCCTCCACTATCCTCTAAACCCCTAGTAGTTTTTTGTACTTTATTTTAGGTAATCTACTTTGTTTTTCTTAAGCTTATGTTAAAGCAATCATGAAAATTTTGGATTCAATAAGTTCACAAGTCATTGTAAGCCAAAAAAAAAAAAAAGAACCTATAAGATGGATGAAGAAGTACGAACAGATGAATACTATTATTAATGGAAGCAATAATTGAAGTGATGCATGAAGTTCTTAATGATAAGAAACTTAAGATGACATGATGGAAAGTCAAGATTTTGTGTACGTGTAAATTTCACAAATAAGTTACACTTGTAAAGAAAGAAAATTTTGAATACAAGATATTAAACTTGAGGAAAATTTGCTATTGTCAATTTGTTCTTTACTTGATTATTTGGTTATGAAATTATTATAAACAAAAGAAACTTATAAGTTGGAAGAATTAAGAAGAACGCTTGTTAATGATCAAGTTACTAGAAAGCCTAAACACTAATTTATGAATAAGGGAGACTTTTTTTTTTTATATTTAAACACTACTCAAGAATTATAACTTTTCACTATAGGACTCCCTCTTTTAACACACCTCTACATATTGAGTATACCTTAGATTTGAAGTTTAACAAAGTGTTGTAGGTGCTTGTCACATACCAAACATATTTTTAAGGTTGAAAGTTGAATAAAAGTAACAATGAATCAATCTAAACTTTGATATTTTTAAGTCCCTATGATCAGAAGCCTTTTGCCCTTTGAAGGAAGGTAATTAACCAAGACAATTAGGTTGTGCCAAATTGATTATTTAAAATCCAGTAGAACATACTCTACTAACCTCTCAATGTCATTATTTTACAGTTATACTGTAAGGTATTATAGCATCTCCATGTGATCCTCTTGCTTTATCAATTGCATCAATTTTGTTTAGAATAATAATATGGAAATCACTTTTGTCTCCGTGAGTTCTAACTCCTTCTACGTCAGCCTTAAGTTTAGTACAAATAAGGTTTTGTGTATGAGTAGCAAGCTTTTGAATGCTCACATTTGTAGCAAGAAACAAATTCTCTTTTTTCCTAACTTGTGTGAATTTGAAGAATCTCTAAAATGATCATTTTCATTAAAAATGAATATCTTAATTTGAACTTCTAAGCATTGAGGTTGCAAAAGGGCTTCATAAAGTAAACCCATTTGTTGGTCATTCCAATAAGTGAATCTTTTTTAGAGAATGTACACTATCTATTGTGGTGAGAAATTGATTTACAATACTATCTTAAACTATTGCAATATCTTCATGTGGGCCTTACCTTTTGCACCAATTTCATTTAGAATAATTACATGAAAATTACTCTTGTCCCTACAAGTTCTTTGTTCTTTTTAAATTGGGTTCAATTTTGGCACCACAAAAACCAAATTCTCTACATTCCTGCTACATCAACTTAATTAATGAGAAAATACTAGTTAACTTAGACACATTAGTGTCAAATAAATGTGTTAAACCTTCCAAGACTAATGTGTGCACATGTAACACATACACATCATCATTAAGCTTGTGCTTGATAGAAATTATAAGTATTAGATTGGAAATCAATTCATGGCCTCAATCAAAGGAATCCAAAGAGAAGCTTTTTTACAATCCATAAATTATCCCCAGATAAATAAATTTAGAGTTACAAACCTTTCTTAGTGATTTACTTTAAATTTATGTTTTAATAATGCTTACCTTAACTATAAATGGTAGACATGCATTGATTTTATTATTTGCTTTTCTAGTTTAGAGATTTTATTTTTCCTATATGTAAAACCTTCTTTGTAAGGACAAATCATTGAATTTAAATATACTTTTCCAATATTTTCTCTTTATATATTACCTAAGGGTTCTAAGCTTGTTTTAAGAATTTCTCCATGGAATAATGTTATTTCATCAAATTTATTCTTTTGATTGGCACCGCTAAACTTTTGTGTTTAAGTAGCAATCTCTTGAGAATTCACATCTATAAAAAGAAATAAATTCTCTTTTTCCCAGCTATAATGAATGTGAAGATTCTCTAAGTGACCATTTTCTTTAAAAAGGCCTATGTTAATTTGAACCTCTATAAGTTTAGGTCTTGGAAGGGCTTCATTAAACACCTCTCTATTGGTCATTCTAATAAGCCAAAAATTATTTAGAGAACACATAACATCTATCTTGGTGATCAACTAGTTTACAACATTATTGTAAACTATTATAGCATCTTCATGTGAACCTTTTGCCTTCCAACTACATTAATTTCATCTACAATAATTACATGGAGATCACTCTAGTCACCTTAATTTCTTTGCTTCTTCTTAGCATTAATAAAAGGAATACAAATGTTTTTCTTCAATTCCACTCAAGAAACTTGCAATTACTTTACGGTCACTTGCAATCTTTGGTTCTCACCCTTTTAGCACTTCAACAATTTGATGAGCTAAAAGTGTTTTGTCAATACTAGGATGCCAATAAATTATCATTCCTTTCTTATGCTTAATCCTACTTTTTTTGTCAAGTGGGGAGGAAGAAGATAGGAAGCATAAGCATTTCAAACTATATTGGTGAATTGCATAATTTAGCCCACCTATACTAAATGATTTAAGTCCTTTTGTATGAAATTATTGCTAATGGTTGCTCCATGTTGATTTACAATCACACCTTTCTTTTGCTCCCAATGATAAAAGGGTGGAATGCATCATCTCCTTTTTGAATTGACAAAAAATGAAAATAGAAGGAATACATATTGTTATGGAGCAGGGAGTTGAGGTTGGTGATGGGATTATCTAGATAAGTTAGATGGGTTAGGAAAGTAAGTCTACTTTGCTAGAGTTAGTGGTGCTAGGTCTCCTTCATAAAGACATATTACTAGCATCTTAGCTTGACTTTATAATCTGCACTCGAGTAATCATTCGTTCATCTTTCTCTTTCTCTTTCTTTTCCTCTAGTTTTTACTTCTTTCTATTTATGTATTTGAATTTTGGATAATTTTTTTTTCTTATCTTATCTTTTATATTTATATACTTTCATGCTTCTTTATGCTTACTTATTCCATTTTTTTATCTATTACATAACAATTGTTAGACCCTATATCTTTTTATGTTTGTAACTTCATCATTTCATATCTTTGACGCACTTTAGACTTCTTTAGTTCATTTGCAACTTTAAGACAAAGCATGTATAACTTGAAATCATCCCTCTTTAACGAGCATTAGAGGTTTGTGACTCATCCACAATAGGTCCTTTGACAATGAAGACATACACCTTTTATGCATAATGAAATAATATCTTTGTTTTTAGTCATAACTTAGTTTTAACTTCCTTTCCAAAGTTGGTCATCTTAAAAAATAGCATCAACCATTTTAGTCTTATTCTTTTTCTTCAAAATGTACAACACAAGCTCAAAATTATCAAGTAAAGTAAAGCTACTAACAAAGATCATATGGCTAGAGAAACTCTAGTAACCTCATTCTAAATTACATTCAACACAAGGTGTTTTTAGAGAATAAAATAACGAGAACCAACATAGAACACAAGGGTGCCATCACTTTCGTGAGATGGTGGAAGAAAGTAGTATGGTTTTTTGTTCAAATTTGTAAATCAATGACTTATAAGACACCAATGAGCATAATGGGGGTGAAGGTGCATTTGAAAAGGGAGCAAAATGTAGGGAGTCAAGGCTATAGATGTATTTAAAATTATTGGGATAATTGAAATTGTTGGTTTTAATGAAGTCTTTAAGATAGTGGGTTAGCAAAAAAATTATTGGAATGCTCTGGATCTCTAAGAAACTTCTCAATTTAAACTACTAAGCATCGAGGTTTAAAAGGGCTTCCTTAAGAAAACTATTTTTGTTAGTCATTCCAATAAGTCAAATATTGTTAAAAGAATGCACACCATCTATCTTGTTGTTGAGGAGGAGTTGCATGTATTCTTCTCCATAATGCAAGCCATGCTATAGATATGATGTGGTGTTTAGTATCCATAATTGAAAGCATAAATTTTGAACATTTCAAACCTCTCCATGATTAATATAACACTTGGATTGATATCATGACTCATGCCATTACATAACCACTATCTTTCCATGCATTTCTAAGCTTACTTCTTCCAATTCTTGTATATTACATAATAACTGTTAGACCTAATTTTTTTTTTTTTTGGATTTTTAACTTCATTATTTCATATTTTTTATACGCTTTAAGGAGAACTAGAAGTTTATGGCTCCTTTACAATAGGTCCTTTGACAATGAAGATATACTCCTTTCATGCATAATGAAATGATATCATTTGTTCTTTTGTCATGACTTTGTCTCTAACTTCCTTGCCAAAGTTAATTGGCCAAAAGAATATCATTAAACACATTTTAGTTTTATTCTTCTTCTTTAAAATCTACAACTTAGGCTTAAGAAACACTAACTTGCAATTATCAAGAGAGTGAAAATGCTAACAAAGATCCTATGACCAAAGAAACTCTAACAACCTCATTCTAGATTACATTAATTGTGATGTGTTCTTGGGAAATACAAAAATAAAAACCAATGCAAAACACAAGGGTGTCATAACTTCAACAAGATAGTGGAAACTAGTAATAGGCTTTTTGAGTTTGAAGATCTATGGCTTTTGGGATACCAATGAGCATAATAAGGATGAAGGTGCATTAGAAAATAAGAATGTTATGTGGGAGAGTCAAAGTTACTGATGTAGTTAAAACTACAAGGATATTAGGAATTATTGTTGTAGATAAAGTGTTAAAGATAAAAATGTGAGCAAAGAAACTAATTAGGATGCCTTTTGTCTTTAAGCAATTATTTTCATAAAAAATGCCTATCTCAATTTGAACTTCTAAGCTTTGTGGTTTTAAAAGGGCCTCATCAAGCAAACCTTAAATTAATCATTCCAATAAGCCAAATGTTGTTAAAGAATGCACACTAATTATCTTGTTGAGAAATTGGTTTACAACATTATCGTAATCTATTCTAGTCATCATAAAAAAATTGGATTCAATGAGTTCATAAGTCATTATTAACCAAAAAAAAGAGGAAAAGAAAGGAGAAACATGTAAAATTGATGAAGATAAATATGAAAAGATGGATGTTATTGCTAATGCAATAAAAAATTAAAGCCATGTTAGAAGTACTTGATGATAAGAAAGTTAAGACGACATAATGGAAAGATAAGAGTTTGTGTACATGTAAATTTAACAAATAAGTTACACTTGAAAAGAAATACAGCATGTTAAACTTGGGAAAAATTAAAAAAGAAGACAATATGATACTTTTGTTATTATCAATTTCTTCTTTACTTGATTATTTGGTTATGATATTATCATAAAGAAAAGAAATTTATGAGTTAGAAGAATTGAGAATATTTATTGGTGATCAAGTCATTAAAAGCCTAAAAGATAGTTTATAAGTTAGGAAAATATTTTTTATATTTAAGCATTACTCAATGATCACAAATTTTTATGTGATACTTTCATCTCTAACATTTCTCTACATACTAATTACACCTTATATTTAAAGTTGATTAAGGTAAAAGTGGTGCTCCTCACCTACCAAAACATATTTTTAAGCTAAAGGTTAATGAAAGTTGTAGTGAATCAATCTAAACTTTGATATTATTTGATTTTAAAAGCTCGTCATTACTTGAAGCCCTTATAACCAAAAGCTTTTTCCCTTTAAAGAAAGGTAGTTAAGTAGGACCATTAGGATGTGACAAATTTATGATTTTAAATCAATGAAAAATGCTCCATTAGTCATTAAATGTCATCAATTTATAGTACTACCATAAGTTATTTTAGCATTTCCATGAGATACTTTTTCCTTACCAATCACATTAATCTCATTTACAATAATTACTTGGAAATCACTTTTGTCTCCACAAGTTCTTTGCTCTTTTTACTCTATTTCAAATTTGGCACCTCTAAAGTTTTGTATATGAGTATCAAGCTTTTAAATGTTCACATCCATAATAAGAAACAAATTCTATTTTTCTTGGCTTGTGTACATTTAAAGAATCTCTAAGTGACAATTTTCATCATAAAGGTCTATTCTAATTTAAACTTCTAAGCATTGAGGTCTTAAAAAGGCTATACTAAGCAAACATTTTCTATTGGTTATTCCAATAAGCCAAATATTATTCAAGGAATGCACACTACTTATCTTGCTAAGAAATTGGTTTACACAACATAATCATAAGTTGTTACAACATCTCCATATGATCCTCTTACCTTACTAATGACATTAATTTTGTCTACAATAATTATATGGAGATCACTCTTGTCTCCACAAGTTATTTACTCCTTTTACATTGACTTCAAGTTTTGCACCATTAAAGTTCTATGTATGAGCAATAAACTTTTAAATGTTCACAAGGAAGACAAAAGATGCACAGCATAGGCTCTTCAAACTATTTTGGTGAACTCCACACTTAACGCAACTATACTAAGTGATTCAAGTAAGTTCTTTTACATAAAGTTATTACTAACAGTAGTTCCACCTTGATTTGCAATCTTCATTCGATCTGCAGCTTTAAAACAAAGCACATATAACTTGAAACCATCTCTTTTTAAAAAATGTTAGAGGTATGTAGCTCTTTTGTAACAATTATGAAGACATATACCTTTTAAGCATAATGAGATAATGTCATTTGTTCTCTTGTTATAACTTAGTCTTTAACTTACTTTACAATGTTAGTTAGCCAAAAGAATGACATCAACCATTTTAGCATTATTCTTACAACTAAAGCTTGAGCAACAATAACTTATAATTATCAAGTAGAATAAATTTACTAGTAAATATCCTATGGCTAGAGAAACTCTAAGAGCCTTACCTTAAATCATATTCAACTCAATGTGTTCTTTAGAAATACAAGAATGAAAACCAATATAGAGCACAAAGGTGTCATTGCTTTGGTGAGATGGTGGAAAAGAGTAGTACAATTTTTGTCAAATTGGTGAATCCATGGCTTTTAGGATATTGATGAGCATAATAAGGATGAAGGTGCATTTAAAAGGGAAGCAACATGTGGAGGAGTCAAAGCTCCTAATGTTGTCAAAACTAATGGGGTTGTTAGAATTGCTAAAGTAGATGAAGTGTTAAAGATCAACAAGTGAGTAAAAAAACTAATTAGAAAGCCTTATGTCTTTAACAGCCTTTTCATTAAAAAGGCCTACCTTAATTTGAACTTCTAAATATCAAGGTTTTAAAAGAGGTTCATTAAGCAAACCTTTTTGTTGGTCATCCTAATAAGCCAAATATTGTTAAGAGAATGTACACCATTTATCTTGCTAAGAAACTAGTTCACAACACTACCGTAAGCTATTACAACATTTCCATGCAATGCTTTTAACTAATTATTGAGGACTATAGGCATTGTTTGTATTCTTCTTCACAATGGAAACTATGTTATAGATATGATGAGGGGTTTACTATCCATTATAGAAGTCCATATTCATGAACATTTCAATCATTTCCATGGTTAAGATAGCACATAGGTGGGCAACATAATTCATACTGTCGTGCCCTCCCCCCCCCCCCTCTTTAAAAATGGGCATTTGATTGGTGTATTTAGGCCTATGCTAAATAACTTTTTGTTTTGTTTTGTATCTATATATACATAATTTTTTTTCCTTCTTTAGTGAATAAGCAAATAGCTTATTTCTCTTGTATAGTTTATATATTTTCATTGTAAAGATTTGGTCTTTTTAATGTAAATATATCATGATTTGCACCACTTTCTACTCTTCCTAAAAATTCTTCACTTACCAATTACATTGATTTCTTCTACAATAATTGTATAGAGATCACTCTGGAGTTCTTTGCTTCTTATTGGCTTCAGTAAAAAAATTAGAAATGTTTTTCTTTATTTTCACCCTAGTAACTAGCAATTAATTTATGGCCACTTAGAATCTTTGGTCCCTTCTGCTCAGCATTTTAACAATTTGATAAGCCAAAAGTGTTTTTCCAATACTAAAAGGCCCATAATGTAGCATCCTTTCACATGCTTAATGCTCAATTTATTTGTCAAATGTGGAGGGAAAAGAAGTATAACATGGGCTTTTTGGACTA
The DNA here is from genome assembly GCA_028551475.1 of Casuarina equisetifolia. Taxonomy (NCBI): domain Eukaryota; kingdom Viridiplantae; phylum Streptophyta; class Magnoliopsida; order Fagales; family Casuarinaceae; genus Casuarina; species Casuarina equisetifolia. Next base: position 19,863,973 of record CM052358.1, on the reverse strand, counting down.
TATTAGTGAACTTTACACTTTAGCCTTTTATACTAAGTGATTCAAGTAGTCCTTTTGCAAGAAGTTATTGCTAATGATTGTTCCACATTGATTTACAATTTTTATTCCATCTACAACTTTAAGGCAAAGCATGTGTAACTTGAAATTATCCCTCTTTGTTGAGGAGCACTAAAGGTTTATGGCTTATTCATAGCAACTCTTTGACAATAAAGACATACAACTTTCAAGCAATTATCAATTAAGGTAAATTAGCATCAACCATTTTAATTTTATTCTCTTTAAAATCTATAACTCAAGCTTGAGTAATGCTAGCTTGCAATTATCAAGTAAAGTAAATTAGCTAACAAGACCTTATGGCTAAAGAGACTCTAGTTGCCTCATGCTAAATCGCATCCAACGCAATGTGTTCTAAGGAAATACGTAAGTAAAAACCAAAATAAAACACATGGGTGTCATTGCTTTCATAACATGGTGGAAGAGAGCAATATAATTTTTGGCTCCAATAGATAAATCTATGGCTTTTTGGACACCAATGAGCATGGTGCGGATGAAGGTGCATTTGAAATAGGTAAGGAAGGAGAAGTCAAAACTATGAGGATAATTAGAATCATTGATATAGAATAAGTGTTAAAGATCAGTGGGTGAACAAAGAAACTTATTAGAATGCTTCAAGTTCTCAAGGGAACATTTTCATATAAAAGGCATATCTCAATTTGAAATTCTAAACATCAAGGTTTGAAAATAACTTTACAAGCAAACCTCTTATGTTAGTCATTCCAATTAGCTAAATATTTTTTTTTAGAATGCACACCTCCTATTTTGCTAAAAAGTTGGTTTCAACACTATCATAAGCTATTGCATCATCTCCACGTGATCCTCTTTCCTTCCAATCATATTGATTTTTTTTGAGCTAATTACTTGGAGATCACTCTTGTCTCCATGAGTTCTTTACTCCTTAGATTAGAAAAATAAAATAAAATTATAGGTGTTTTTTTCACTTTCACCTATGTAACTAGCAATTACTTTAGGATCACTTATAATCTTTGATTTTCTTCCACTCAACAACTACCAATTTGATAAGTCAAAAGTATTTTGTCAAGAAGGAACAAAGAACTCATGGGGACAAGAGTGATCCTAAAGTAGCAAAGAACTATAATGGTGAACCCCACACTTTAGCCTATCCTTCCTAAGTGATTCAAGTAAGTCGTTTTGTATGAAGTTATTGCTAATGGTTGTTCCACATTGATTTAAAATCTTTATTTATTTGTAAGTTCAAGATAAACCATGTATAACTTGAAATTATTCCTCTTTTAAAGCATTAAAGTTTGTGGCTTTTTCATCGTAGCTCCTTTGTTAATGAAGACATACACCTTTCAATAATTATGAAATAATATCATTTGTCCCCTTTTCATGACAGTCTTTAAATTAGTTTCCAAAGTGGTTAGCCAAAGAAATAATAACATAAACCATTTTAGTTTTATTCTTCTTCTCAAACTTGAGCAATGCTAGCTCACAATTATTAAATGAAGTAAATTTGTTAACAACAATATTATTGTCAAGGGAAACTCTACCAACCTCATGTAAGCACATTCAACACATGTTCCTTAGGAATACAAGAATGAGAACTAACAAAACATGTGTGTCGTGGTTTTGTTGAGATGGTGGAAAAGAATAATATAATTTTTTACTCAAATTGGTGAATCTATGGCTTTTGTGTTACTAATAGCATAATGGGAATGAAGGTGCATCTAAAAGCGGATAACATATAAGGGAGTCAAAGTTGCTGAGATGGCCAAAACTGCTAAGGTAGTCTGAATTACTAATGTAGATGAAGTGTTGAAGATCAACAAATGAAGGAACTAATTAGAATGCTTCAAGTTTATCACTAGTTATGTTTGTCATTATCATCAACTTTGGAACCTTAGATGTTGGTGCCTCCTCCATTTTGGATCCATGCAAATAAAAGTTGGATGAGCAAGATATAATTGGAAGATATTGTCGTGAACTAGTGAACCATCATAAGGTCAAGGGAGAGAGGAAATTTGCAAAGGCCTATGCCATTTGTTTTTTATAAATTCTCATAAGGAACGAAGGAAATTCATGGATGCCTATGCAATCTATTTTGATGATCTAACATAAGATTAAGGGAGGTCAGAAATTCATAAAGGCTTAATTATTGGGGATTGATGAAGGAAGATGAAGGAAATTCATAAAGGCCTATCATCATGTGCTAGTATTGTTAAGGATGAATTGTCATAAGATTTTGAGGAGATCTACAAATTCACAAAGACTTATTTATCCTATGCTTGCTGTGGACTAATAAATGGTTAGGAACTTGTTATTAATACACAAGTTTTTTTCGGTGCCGAACTTAAAATGGTTATAAAAGGTATGGCATCTTTTACTTTCAATAGATTGTTAAGTAAGGTGGTCATTCCTAACCAGTCAATCCGAAGCATCTTAATGTCGGAAAGGATAACTTTTTGCATATGCTCCATGAAATTAAAGTCTCCATTAATGACTTGGAATAATGCAAATCTCATGGCATGATGAATTGTGGTGATGGAAGTAAACATATATATCAACAAAGTTATGTAACTTGGAAAGCAAGTTAAAGTAAGTTAATGAAGTGCACTTGTTACTTGCCTTTTAAAAGGCCTAAATGAAAATGGAAAGACACCCTAGTAGGTACTATTGGCATTGATACTGATTTTGCATGTGTCAAGAAAGTCTTAGCAAAAGTAATGATTGACCTCAATGGTTTCACCAAATGTTTACTAATTCGTGAGGTATTTAAAGATGCATAAAAGTCACCTCTAAGTTATATATATATATTGAGTGGTTAGTATAGTATGTTCTACCTAAACCTAAATAATCAATTTGTCATGCCCCAGTGATCCTTCTCAACTACCCTCCGCCAAAACGGAAAAAACTTCTAGTCATAGGTATTTTAAGTAATCTTTTAGTAAAATTTTGAACAAAGTAGTGCACACCTTAGATGATTCGTAAGGATAAAAACTTTTCCTACATTTGGCATCCAAGGAGGTAATTCTAAAAATGATATGATAAGTGAGTCATCACTACCCTCCTAATTAGAATGAGATCTCTTTAAGAAATTCTAAATTATGGTCTTCTATTTAAGGCTAACAAAAAGTTCAAGTTGATAGGATATTTAGACTATGACTAAAGAGGAGGCACTCAAGATTCCAAAAGCACACCTAGTTATCTTTTTAGCATAAGCTTAACTTTTTTAAAAAAAAAATTAAAAATAAGGCAATCATTGTTATTCATTGGCTACTAGTCAACACATTTGGCTACCTAAGTGTGTTAAAAGAAATAATAGCAAAGCAATCAAGAGGTAGCACAATCTAGTATCACAACAAATTTGCAATTAACATGGCAAGAAATCTTATTTGTCACACTTGCACCCTCAAAGTGAACTTTCTCAAAAGTAGTTAAAAAAAAAAAAAAAAAAAGGAAAAAGAGATCTTGTCGGAACATTGCGATAGCTATAATTAGTTAGCTAATTTTTTCACCAAAGGATTGCCAAAGAAGACAACATGAGCTTAAAGATAAAATTGGAGTGAAATGTATGCATAAAGAGAAGATGTTGGAGACAATGTGAAATCTCAATGTTTGAGATCAAGTAAAAGTTGGCCTAATAAAAGTAAGGAAGTTGTTAGGAATGGGTATTGCCTTGCACTGAAAGTGTGAAAAAAAAAGCCTTATAAGTGCTAAAGTTTTCATCATTAATGTCTTAAGATTTTGGAATAGGCTGTCACGCTTTAATATGGATCAAAGTTAGGGATCAGGCTCCATTTTACAATCCTACAAGCCATGAAATTAGGCTTTTATCTGTATGCAATGCTTATAGCAACATGCATGTAGGGGATGGGCCCTTATAAGTGATTAAGTTTTCCTAACTAATGCATTGTGGTTTAGGATGGGCTCTCACACTTTAATACAACTAATTTTGAATAATCATGTGTTCAAGCTAGGAAAAAACTTTCTACATGACATAAGAAACTCTGTGAAAGGTCTAGAGAAATGACTACTCAACCTAGTAGGAGGCTTGATGTCAAAATTGATGATGAAGAAAATGTATCTTGTAGATGACTCTAGATGGTGTTTGAGTACTCTATAATCTAAATATTGGATTTTGATTTACTAGGGATTTGTATTAACTTTTTTTTTTAATTTGGGCTGTTATAAGTTGTATTTGTAATCTTTAGCTTGAATGACCTATATTTGGGTTTTTGTTAATTATTAAAGTAGAATGTTCACTCGGTCCTCTATTTCTCATTTATGTTAGTGTTCTTGTGTGAAAATTGTGAGGCAATTGATTCATGGTTTCAGATTGAATATGGGGAAAAGCTACAATTTCTCACAAAGTTCTCAATCTTCCTTAGATTAGTCATGTGTAAGCTCTAACCAAAATAAAGGCTAATATTGTTAGAGATTGTCCCACATCGGTTTCTCATAGCTATGTTAACAGCTTTATTAGTAGCAGTATCTCTACTCCTTACGAGGTCTTTTGAGGAGATATGCCTGCTTCTTATATGGTATCAGGGCAAGTTTGGTAAGCTGTGTCATGTGAATTGGTCATCTTTGCCCAATTAGTCCCCATTGTGATCACCATCCATGTGCGAGTGTATCTCCATGTTTGTCCCTAGTGGGTTGCACGTGCAAGGGGGTGTTGGAGATTATCTCACATCAATTTTTAATGACTGACAAAGCCTTTATTAATGACTTTATTAGTAGTAGTATCCATGCTCCTTACAAAGCCTTTTAGGAATATAGGCCAGCTTCTTATAGATATCATGTTTTACATGACTGAATTTACATCTAGTTCAAGCTTTCCACTTGTTATTTCCCTTGTCGATGAAGTGATAAACGATCAAACAATGAGATTGCTGGAATGTAGAATTCAGTGTTGGATTTGTGTTCGAACTACAAAACTGGAGCTTAAGTTTTTACAGTCTGTTTTGATGCGTATTTATCCAGAAAATACAAGATGTTTTTTCTTCAACCTTCTGGTCATATCCATTCCGTGTGGTTTATCTAGCTTTGCCGTTGGCGTCACGCAATCTTCTTTTTCGCAATCATCAGCGTCACTTCAGTCAAGAGAGTGAAGAGTTTGTGTTCTCAAGGATTCTGGTTCCTTCAGCTAATGCTGAGTTGCTACGTTTGTTGTCCAACAAAACGTCGCTCTATCGATAGATTTTATATTAAAGTTGGTGGAAATCCAAGAGTGCGATCCAATGATTTTTCTTGCTTCATAAATCCAAACTTAGCAAGAAACCAAACGAAGTCATGAATTCTCCAATTATCAGCGGTTGTGGTCACTTTTCATGATTACGATAAATGGTTCTGCTATATCTTCGCGAAGCATGATTAATAAAGAGGTCATTTCAGTCTTGATAATTGCATAGAAAAGCTGAAGAGCTAGCACAAGGCTTGTATAACGTATTTCAAATAATCGCCTCTTGATTGGGACTGCAACATGGGTACTTTTTATCCTGCCGAGGACCTAGGAGAGTAGGTTGTTGGCTAAAACAAGAACAATGTCTGACTTTTGGGTCAATCATTTCTATAGAGCCTGGTGGTTGGGTAATCAAATCAGAGATTTGAAGTCTCAACTCCCGGTAGAACCCCATTCTCTCCACTCAGTCAGTGTCTCCAATGGCTAGCCAGCTTGGTGCTTGTCAAGGACAATTTGGTTCCACAACTACTAAAATTATTCGTTCGTTAAACTGACAATTGATTTGCCTCGTGCCAACCTTGAGTGAGAATCTCTCACTACGATTTTCAATCAATCTTCTGCCATTGGTGGAAGCAGTAACAGCTTCTCGTGGGTTCATATGGGAGAAGAATACAAGGACAAGCATGCATTGAGAAGAACCGGTAAATATGATAGAAATTATAAATAGTATAAAAAATACAAGCAGAGATCAGTATTACCAAATAAGTGAATAAAGTTCTCTGGAAAATGAAGAGTCTACGCCAAACATACAACCAAAGCTATGACTAAGAGATTCCTATGACCTACCCCTCAAAATATTCTTCAAGTTCTCCCTTACTAATTATTGGACCTTTCTTTTTTCTTAAATAAGAATCTGTATTCCTCATTTCCGCCGCAAAAGTTTATTGTTCTTTCCTTTTTCAGATGAATTGCCTCCTTCACGACGGGTCTTATGTAATTGATAAAGAAAAGCTCCGATCTAGCTGCTCTAATAACTTAAATGCAAGAATAAAAGCTCCACCAATAGCGTCTCCCTACACAGAAACAAACCTATGTCAAGCCGCATGAACAGAAATAAACCAGCGACCTACCAATACTTTTGAGTTATTGAATAATTAAATGCTCTCAAAACTTGACTTTCATCAAGCATTGCCCTACCAGCTTCCACATATTAAATGGAAACCGGTTCCACATCCTTGGGGTTTATGAAGACAGCTTTCTCTCTTCAATTATTTACTTTTGCTTCAGAAAACAACCCAAGAAAGCTTTGTTGTTATTCCAACTACCGTAAGGTATTACGTCGGTTTCACAGGGTTCCACTGTATCAAACCAGTTGTAACTAAACTCATGAGTTAAAGGAAGTCCGAAAGCAGTTTGGTCGGCGAGGTTCAGGGCATGGAGGCAACGCAAGTCCAGAATGACGGTGAATCTGGAATTCCCAAGTGGAACCGTTCATCCGCCATCTTTTCCTATAGGGAACATGTTGATGTAAGAATCTTATCTCAAATCGAATGGTCCATGATGTTGAAAGCCACCAGCCACCTTGAAGCTCAAGGATCCTATGTGATTTTAATATACAAAGCATTTTCAACATGGTTTTCAACAACAAAGAAAAAGCAGGACCTGTATTTGGATTTTTCAAACCAGAATAATCTTACGCCATACTTTTCACGACTATTATCAAACTCGTAGCCAGCTGCCTGAGTCTAACTTGTTTGGCTTTGGACCAGAAGACACCCAGCAAGTGCAAATTGTAGATTTTCTAAAGATATTTTCAGTATGCAGATTGACCATGATTTCTATGAAAACAACCGCATGCAACCACGCGTGCTGTGTTGACGCTAATCCAACTCAGGCTGATGCACTAGCTTTTGTTTTGTGTTCAGAAGAGATGAAGGTACAGACAAAGCGGCGGCCATAATTGAGATAGGATTCACAAGCAGAGACAAAGCTTCTGAGGTTTCAGTTGTGATAACTTGTAAGAAAGAAAAATTAAAAAAACGGTGCCGAAAGACCAACTTTTTGGCCTCTTTTTCAGACGGAAGGCTCTGGACTTTTGTCTTCCATAAGACAAGAGGAATTTCATTCAGAGACAGATTCACACGCATCAAAGCAAGTGGGAGATGGAAAGGATGGCACCCCACTACCTTATCTTCCATAAACAATTACAAAAGAGTTTGGCTTCGTGAATTTTAGGGTTCAACAGACCTCTGTGATCACAGAAATTTGATCTCAAGGGTCTATTTGGAGCATGCATAAAGTTGAAAGCAATTCTCTGGCTCTACGTTAAAGATTCCGTGTGGTTGAACCTTTCTACAAAGAGAAATTCCATATATTTTTCCGTTGACATGATTTGGAGGTTGTTGTTTTCTGCAAGACCTCTATTGTGTGAAAGTCCAAGAGAATCTGAATACAATATACAATTGAAAAGCAAGGAAAATGAAATTTTGTTCTTCGATGCACCTGCTTTCAATCTTCATTTCGGCGGCGTGGCAAGCAAAAAATAGGATACAATGACGTTTTATAAAAGAAAAAATCAAAATTGTGGACCACAGAAAAGTAATCGAAATTCTTACCTGCAGTAACTTCTCCTGGATTTGTATGACTCCAGAAAACCCCCTTCTTCCCTTGATCTTTCGGACACCTTATTCATAAGGGTTTAAGAAAAAATTAAGTATGCCGTAAGGTACACCAGAAAGACGAAGATAGACAGAGCAGCCTGGAAAAGAAAGCACGGACCCTGGAATTAGAAGAAAGAACTAGGAAAACAGAGACTGCAGATATGATGCAAGTTTCCGACAGTGGATCTCTTACGTTCTTATTGGATGCTGAAACCGTCCCCGGGAGATAGCCTTGTATTCCGATGTTGTAAACCGGCGTGCCGTCGGGATAGTACAGGCCGTAGTTCCTCTCTGATGCCGGACCAGGCTTTAAATTCTCATTGAAAAGTGCAAAAACGTATATGTCAATGGGAGTTGAGGGTCTTCCAGGAGTCCCTTGCTTCGCTGCTATTCGTTGCAGCAAGTTACTATTATATAATTCTGCGTTCTCCGTTGTAGCACCGACTTCATCTTCATCCCCCCTCGACGGCCAACCCGTCTCTGAAATTCTAACCTCAATATCGGTATGCCCCATTGCTTTTATGGCTGCATAGACGGCATCAATCTGAGCATACAACATGTTATCGTAGTGCAAATTCGTATTTGTGTCGGTTGTCCCCTGGTTTGGTTGAAACAGCACATACTCTAGCGGCACTTCATTTGGGCTATCCTTGTATGCAAAAAACGGATACGCGTTTATTAAGAATGGCGATTTGATCTGAGCTTGAAAGTCCAGAAGGGGCTGGATGTATTCAGCAAGATTTTGCTTGAAAATCCCGGCAGATGGAGGATAAGAGTTGCCCAAAATGTAGAGAGAATGCGCCGTTGTGATTGTAACTTGTTTATCCACTCCAAGATTAACAACAGCTTGATGCACTGCTTTCATTGCCGGCAGGAGGTTCGCCATCATCTGAGTGTCATTGCTGTTGAACACCTCGTTGCCCACAAGGATACATGTAATCTGAGGAAGGTGCGGTAGAACTCGCTGCTCAACCCAACTCTGAGCTTTAATGGGGTCGGCCATGTTCTGCAGATTCTCGTTTAAACCAACTATGAATTCAACGTTTGAGTTGGCAAAGGCGAGCAGAACATTGGGATCAGCGTCGTAGAGTTTTACTCTGCTTATGTTCAGAGATCTAAGGAGGACGGCAACGCGAGAGGGGGAAGGGAGATTGTTGGCGATCTGTCCATAGTTTATTCCGACTCCAGCGCTCAAAATTTGCACAAATGAATCTGAAACAGAGTGAAAAGCAGAGTCAGAGTGCTGTGAACAAAACAAAATTATCCTAACTGCAAATAGATATCATAAATCTAGGCAGCTATTACACTTCTCCACCAATAAGCAGTAGACCCTCAGATCAGAAATCTAGATACCTAGAACTTATAATGGTTGGTGGGAAAACAGAGGCAAGATATGATAAAAGCAGAGCATTGTTCCTGCCTATACACGTTTTTACAAAGAAAAAGCAAAAAGAGAAAGAAAAGAGAAATCCAAGCTGGACTTAGAACTATCTATCATGAGGACCCTCCTCTGCTCTTTCTTTTCCTGCACTTTCAGAGTAACCAACCAGATTAACAGCAACAAAACAGGGTAGAAGACAGAACACTAACATACCTGAAACAATGAAGAACAGCAAGAGCACTCGGAGCACAGAACAGCTTGACATTATTGAACCGACTTAGCCTTCCAACCACCCAGTACCACCACTCACGGAAGCACCTCCTTCAGCAACCGCGTATCTTCTTGAACCCAGCGACGTCCACTCCTTATATAGGGCACTGCCCTCCGTGCATGTGCAAGTTGGGACCTCCAAAGTGACTCCCACTTTCATTATTCTATTGACTTTTTTGGGTTTAACACTAAGGACCCGTGGATGCCCTACAGCTGAACTGGTTTTCGTCGACAGGCCTTTGTTCTTCCAACAAAGGTTTTGGATTTTAATTAAAGCATTTTTTTTTTAATTTTGTGTGTCCTCGTATTACCAAAAGCTACTACACAAGTGTTGTAATTAATTAGGGGTCAACCTCGATTAGTAAGATTTATGCGGCTTCACCAAGTTAGACCCTTTTGCCTTTTGTTTATAAAAAAGTTAGGACTACCTGCTCTTGATCCTATAACATATTTTATTGGTGTAAGGTATGGTCATTTATTTTGGTATATAAAAATTACTAGATTTTTATTTTATTTTGAAGAATTGGGGTAGTTCAAGCAACATGTACTACCTGATTTTTGTTATTGAATAAATTATTTTAAATATTTAATATTTTATCTTTTATAGGCCATAATTTCTTTTGTCAAAAATCTTTCTCTTTAAGCTCTTTCACACTTTTTTGCTTCTTGGCTATTAGTTGATTGATAGCTTTGGCATATTTCTACCGACATTATGAAAGTTGAGTTTGTTTTTTAATTTTTATATTTGTCTTTTTGTTCAATCATTGATTCTTTCTTTGTGAATTAATCATGCTTTCCTGCATTAGGATGCAAAAAATTGTAATCATGCATTGATTCTCATCCACTTTTTGGTTTGTCAAGCCCTTACATCAACCAATCAATGTAAAAGTCAGCTATCAACAACCTTTAATTTAAGTTGTTATTGAAGAAAATACTGAATGTTAATCATAATTATTATAAAAATTAAAGTGTTAAATTTTTGTAAAAACAATTTAACAATTTATAAATCCTATAAAATTGTTAATTTTATTGTTATTATCATAATTAAAAACTTTAAAGACTTTTTTATGTCGAATTTGAGATTAAGTAATTCAAGCCTGACAATTAAGTTAAGTAATTATCGACGTATGTTATTGTGATTATTAGTAAGAAATGAGATTTATAAATTCTCATAAATACAAAACCTATTATTTAAAAAAAAATTGGATCTCATGGATGCACCACAATGACTAACTTTTTACCGATTTCAGGTCCATATTCCACAAAACCTTATTATAAGATATTTAATAGCATCTCATTTATTTGGACGGTCGGCCTCTGGCGTGATTCCTGAACCACCTTGATTTTTTTATGAAGACAAAAACGTGGCGCGGATCCAACGATCTGATCGTAGAATCTTTCAGTGTCGAACACCGAAAAGCGGCTTTTCCAAGGCGGAAGTGGCCGCCACACGATTTGAAGAAAAATATTAATCAAAACTTACGCCAACACCTCAGATCACCACGTGTCATCTGTTTATTCTTGGCCGAGCTTCTAAATAAATAATCTAGTTGTGGGCTGTCTAAGATTTTCGAAACTTCCAGGTGCAAGCTGAAATTATATTTGTGATTATCGACATTATACAAGAACCAATACAAATATGACACCTGGAACTCCACTAATGCTTCATAATTATGTGTACGATTCTAATTTCTAATAATTACAGGCACCAAGATTATTGGATGCCTTGGCAATTATTTCTGATCTTTACTTGTAGAGGATGAAATAATGATGACATCCTGCACGTATGACAACTGTTACAAAAAGCGAAATTGGAAGACAAAATTGATGATGACAACCTTTGTCGACATTAGCCGTATATTACAAATTTGATTATTCTATTATTATTATCATTATTATTTTAATGAAGATAGTGTGGGGACTAAGAGATTTATTGGAAAAAAAAAAAGGGTTGAATCTTAACCTCCTATTTGATAAAGTCGAACAGAAAAATTTATTTTGATGCATTAAAAGTAGGTTCTATATGTCTTCTTGTTCTAATTATTTTTTTGAAAACTAGATTTCTTTTACCGAATACATAGTTTTCTCCATTTCATGTATAGGAAATAATTATAATGTGATGTTTAACGTTAGATAATTATCATGATTAGATACTTCATATAATTCTATTTGTTTAGTAAATTACTTATTGTGAAGATATTTTTACTCAATAGACATTTTTAAAAATTTAGTCTATCTAAAAGATGATTCAAAATTAAAGATAATTTTCAAATAAGATTTAGATAGTATAAGACTTACTACTTCACATTTTCAAACATATTATAACATATCGAGGATAAAGAAATACTCTTAGAAAAAAAAAACTTCTTCATGAGTGAGAGTGTAATACTTAAATCTAAATTTGTTATTATATTAAAAGCTTTAATCTTACCAAAACATCAATTTTCAAGCAAGAAATCTTTCTTTTTTATAAAGATAATTCTAAAGTAAGATTGAGAGAATGTAAGGCTTATGTTACATTATCTTTTATAGTGATAATATATTTTTTAGGGTTATATTGTTTAATTGAATTGCTTTTTAGGATCCTTCTTTTTTTTATATGATAATTCAATTACCAATATATGCATACCTTGTGGCTGATTTAACTACTATTCTAGGCAAGTTAGGTTCAAAAGGAAATCCCCTACCAAAATAAGCAAAATTATTGTAATGAAGAATCCATAGATGAAAGTAGCATGGTATATCCAATCACTCACTGTGTGTGAAGAGACTCGCATTGGTTGAGGTTCATGCGAGGCTTCTGATTTGCAGCGTTTGTGTCTCTTAGAGCCAATCGTGGAACCATCAACTTTTGCGAAAACGAAAAGCTGAGATGTGGAAATGAGTCCTCTTGTCAAGGCAATTCAGTCTAGTCACTTCTTTTTACCCACAGAAAGCAAAATAAGACCATTTATTATTTTGGAGAAAAAAGGGGTACTTAAGCTTTCATAGTACACACAAATTCAACGGATAAGGCATCTACCGACTAGGCATCTAGTCATCGTCCATGTCCCACAAAGTCCATGGAAAATGATGGAATACGAGAGAAGAAATGCACTTGATTGCACGAAAGCACTCTTCTTTCTGAAGCGTTCAGATTATGGGTCAACAAACGATGATAAAGGGAGTAAACCAAGGTTTTACATACGTCTAGGCAAGGTTAGCTTAATTAATTAAGCATATAGAAAATGATATCCGATTAAGATATTGACACTTAAAATATCAGTATGAGTTATTGAAGAGGCTATTAAAGTAAAACATCAGCAAGTAGATAACTAATGTAAGTGTGTGTTAGTGGTTAAATAAGTCACAAGTTCATCAATCATATCAGTATGAAGTGTCACATTAGCCCTAACCATTACTAAATAAAAATCTCTCCAAAATCTATTTGTCCCGCTACTAAAAAATTGTCTAGATTTAATTTGATTTGGTTTAATTTCATAGATTATTTTCAATTGTAATTTTTTTCGTCTATATATAGACACACAAATCTATCTATGTAATCATTGAGAAAAATTGATTCAAGAAATTTCATAAATGTAAAGTTCAAATCTTCTTTTCCTTCTCTTTCTCTTCTTTGTTGAACCTAGAATGTTCTAGCCATTGATTATTCCCTTCTTTTCAATGTGTGTAAGAAAAAAACCTCACATTGAATATTTAATTTATTATAATAAAGCTTAAATAAAGAAAATTTTTGAAGGTCTAGATCTACCGCCCTCCTAAAGACCTTATAGGGGTGTTCAAAGCTTATAGGGTACTTTATAAATGTCAATCTTTCAAGTGTGAGATTGAGTATCTAAAAATATTCTTCTAATATTTGAAATAACTTTTAAGTTAATTCTTTAACTCTTTTAACATCATATCAAAGTCTATATTGAATCAAAGTTATGATGTTAAAGCTTTGTATTTATAGGAACATATGTGCAAGATGAAAATCTTAAACCAAATTTACGAAAAGTTTAAATGAAAAAAATACTCTTTTTAACTTTTAAAGTTTTGAATTGGGTATTTGGACTTCAAGAAAGAATAAATTATGTACGAGGACAACACGAAAGGTTAAATGCAGTGACAATGGTTGGTTTAGATAATAATGTGAGACCCATAAGAGCCGTGCATGTTTTATCCTGGGAATGCCACAAAGTTCTGAGAGCAAAAGGGCCACTAATGGCATCCATAATTCGTCGAACGTGGGGTTTTGCTGGGTTGTCGCCGGCGTCATCAACACACTAAAACTAGGCAGAAGACAAAAGGGACGTGCTGGGAGGAAGCAGACATCAAAGGGATCCTCCAAAATCTCTTTCCAGGTGTTTCTGGTTAACTTTTCCTTCCTCAAAGCTTGCGACACGCCAGGAAGCACTCCTGCTCTATCGTACTCTCCCTGTTCATCCTTTCGGTAAGCCATGTAGAGTTTCTTTATCCTCCTTTCTACATCTTCTCCACGCGTCTTACTGGACAAAAGTACGTGGATGATTCTCATCCACATCAGCCCCTTTGGCTGCAATCATCGGGTTCTTTTCGCTTAAGTAGCAACTAAGTTTCTTTTCTTTTTAAAATTGACTTGTAAGATGTCAGCATGTATTATTTTAAAACGAGTTTTAAACTGGGTTTAAGTGAGCTAAGACATCTTTTTATACTCGTAAGAAAGTTACCACCATCCCGAGAAGTCTTCATCGAGTGCAATTTGCAGACTTTTGTTTCTGATAATTGAGATAGATAGTTGAGTATACAATTTGTTGAGAAAAAGAACTCTTAAGATCTTTATGAGGAGGGCCTAAGAATTTGTCTTACATTTGGTAATGTTATGTATTTTTTTTTTTTTGTAAGTAAACAGAGATTCAAAGTGTTTCGAACTCTCACCATTTAAATAAGAATTTCCACTAAATCCAAATGAGTAATCAAGCAAGTGATCATGTTGTCCACTTCATTAATGTTAGGATTGGCATATGTAGTCGTGGTTGAGTGTAGGTTTTAGATTTCAATTTCTAATAATCGAGTATACAATTAGTTGAGAAAAAAAAAATCTAAGATTTTGACCAACATTAAGTAATGTTATATACTTTTTTTCTTTTTTAGTAAAAAAAAAAACTTGGGTATCTCAAACTCTAATATTTAAATAAAGATCTCATAATAACTCCAATTGAGCTATCAAATAGGTGACTATGTTATGTACTTCTTTGATGTTAGAATTAGCATCTAAAAGGTAACGAATCATCCTGCAACTTTTAGGTTGCAAATTGGTGGGATATCTTGTTGCTTGTTGCTCAATGCTTTTAACTTTTTTAATTACTATTATACAATTCAGTAGACCAAGAAGGAGAGCATAGGTCTTCGTCCCAAAATATTACTAAAGTTCAATGACCAGTTCAAATAAGTGCAAATCCAACATCCTAGAAGGGAAACATAGGTAAGTCTTCGTCCTAAAATATTACTAAAGTTCAATGACCAGTTCAAATAAGTGCAAATCCAACATGACAGTCACATTATATTTCTACGACTTTTCATAGATTGACCTATGTTTCTTCAATGTACCTGGTCTGACATGGATTAGTCAATTGTCCACGATGGCTTTTAAGCAGAAAGTCTTAGAAAAACATTGTATGACTTAGCCTAGTCTAAATAACATCGCTATAAAATGATAAATACTATTAGACTGGTAGTGCTCAATTTGGAACATCCCACTAAGGACTCAGACAAAACCGTAAACTAACATAAATTTTAAGCACGCGCGGATCAATACACTGCACCTGGGTTCATCCGCGACGGTTTAGAGTCTTTGTTTTAACAAGAAGAGTCTGCGACGGCTAAGAGTCTTTGTTTTAATAAGAAGAGTCTGCCACGGCGGAAACCGAAACCGCAGCCGCAGCCACAGCCGCAGCCGCAGTCAACTGAAGAATACGTTACGGCAACATGAAGACTACGGTTGGGCAGATAAGCACGGAAGTGAAAGAGTTATACTTATCCACATTGTCGGCATTTTTCACATTGTTAATTACAAATTTCCACCGTTCACACTGTGACCTGCATGGTGGATTGACACGACGCTTTCAGACACAAAATGATTATACAATGATGGAATGGAACTTACATATATTTGACATCTTGCAAATCAAGTATATTAAATTTAGAAAACAGAGTTTAGTGAAAGTTCTGGGTTATAAAAAAAAAAAAAAAAATATATATATATATATATATATATATATACCTAGATATTTAATAAATACAAGAGAATATTAGGGATTTACTTGGAAAAAGCAAGCCTTACCATCCACAAATTAGTAATTTTCTTATTATGGAGGGCATTTCATAGATTTAACAACTGTTATAGAGTTTTTCCAGTCCAACGTGGCTGAGATAATCTAGGTTAAGAGTTTTAAGAAGAGATCCTTAGAACCCCATTTAGTAAATTTCATGCCATGGAAGCCCAAAGCCTGTCCCTACACCAAATGAGTGGAGTTTGGTAGGTCGGTGCCTACAATGGCTAAAAGGTTGCCGACTTTTGCAGGAATAGTCATAAGGGGACTTTTTGCTTTTCTGGTTCCTGGTGAGTAAGATGCGGAGTTCTAAAGAATTCTATCCAGCCTGTAACATATGGTATTAAAGTCAAGTCATTATGAGAGATCCTAGACTGCTATGTTTTAGAGTGGAGACAGACAATGGATGGATCCTTAATGTGGAGTTGAAGAAAGTCCCACCCATTTTTTGTATATATAAAATAAATTTTATTTTCTCACATAGAAAGACAAGCAAGATAATCTGAAACCATGGCCAGGATAATCCGAAACCATGACCGCAGATATTGACTTCTTAGAATTATGGGTACACATTTAGGTAGTAATGTTTCCTATGTAAAATTAGTAATCCCGTATAAATAGTGATTATGGTGTACATTGTAATGGCCTAAAGATTTAACCCAATTAAATTCACTAGATTTCTTGGCTTTCTCATTTCTCAATTTTGTGAAACTTTCATATCATTTTCAATTTCATGCACTGCAGCCCAATTTTCAATAAGCAAGGTTATAGCCCATTGGGTTTTCAGCAACAGTGGCATTCACTGATGTTTTTAGGAACCCAGAGTCGCCTCTGAATAAATGATAGGTTATGCTAGTGAGTGACAAGAACTAAAGTGACAACTAGAATCAAATTAAACGGCATTCCAACAAAAAAATTAACAGAAAGAAAAATGAATGATAACTCTTAGAGATCCAGAGGTCCAAGAAAGACATGAAAACCTAGTAATCATAATTATTCTAGACAATTATTTATTGTTGTTGAAAGCCCTATCCAAATGCTGAAAGCACAATCACTCAAAAGAGATCACCTTCCTTGTGTGTGTGAATCACACAATCTGAAGTTGGGTATGAGACACAAGTCAAAATATAGCCATTCTTCGTTTGATTGTCATCGAGGAATGAACCATCGGACTGGTCCACTGAGCCTGATTCTAATTGCCCTGCACAGGTGGAGCAAGCCCCGGCCCTGCAAGAATAAGGCAGCTCAATTCCGGCGCTCTCAGCTGAATCTAAGATGTAGGCATCATCAGGGGCCTCAAACTCATTCTCCTGACCATCTGGTCCTACAAGTTTAACCTTGTACACTGCCATTGTGGTACCACTGGATACGGAGGATGATTTCAAGCCAAAAGTTTTACTGATGCTCTTTACAGATCCAAGAGAGGATGGGCTCTTGACAATGGCACTGGTGAAACGGTTCTGAGCTGCAGTGCTGAAAATGCAATTGGATGGAAGTTTCACCGTTGACATGGTTGCCCTGAATCCACAGAGCAGATTTTAGCAGGTTTAATAACTAATTGCCCACCTAGTACATAAATTTAAAATATTGCCAAAAGGATATTGAGGTCCTTAACAACAATGATCTGCTAAAAGTAAATGAAATAACGCATACCATCAATCTAAACAAAAGAAATTTCTAACACCCGTATCAAATTCTTCTTTTGGATATACTACTGTTTCCAAAAAATTGACCTGCACCAAACTGACTCCTTATTGCATTGTTATTATCTCTTAAACTAGTAAATTGATTAGCTATTGTATGATGAGAATAAAAGAGCACAAACCCAAGAGAGGAGAAAATATTCCAAATCTACATAGCAGCAGCATATATAAGAGCTGAAATAGGAGGCACACCATTTATTCATTAGGAAATTAAGCATTAAGGCATGGGAAAATATTAACAACTGCATGGGCAGATATTAGGAAAATCACAATGTTGATTCCAAGGATGCTTAATGCTTAAAACACAAAAACGTAATATGAATAGATTAAATAGCTTGCATCCCATCCATTTCTACATGGGATGAGTCAGTCATTTCAAAGAATTCTACGAGGACACAAAAGTGTCAACTGCTTTTCAATTATGGAATTAGTTTCCAAGCACACGCTTAAGAAGATAGGTGGACATCCTTGCCAAAAGGGTTGGTAATTTGTATGCCTCTTAGAGCTTCACAGAAATGTGGTACCAAACTTTCCTTTTTGGAAGAGAAGGCAATTGATGTATGGAACACTATGAGAAGATGCAAGCTAAAGGCTCTCTGCCCTTCACTCGAGGTTCCAATTTTATAACCACTTGATGAAATAGCCTATCTAACAATTTGTAGTTATTTGTACGCCTCTTATAGCTTCACAGAAATCTGGAACCAAACTTTCCATTTCGGAAGAAAAGGCAATTGATGTATGGAGCACTATGAGAAGATGCAAGCTAAAGGCTCTCTACTCTTCACTCGAGGCTCCAATTTTATAATCACTTAATGAAATAGCCTATGCAACAATTTGGAGTAATTTGTACGCCTCTTATAGCTTCACAGAAATCTGGAACCAAACTTTCCATTTTGGGAGAAAAGGCAATTGATGTATGGAGCACTATGAGAAGATGCAACCTAAAGGCTCCCTGCTCTTCACTCGAGGCTCCAATTTTATAACCAGTCAATGAAATAGCCTATCTAACAATCTGACCAATGCCTCTATAGAATCTGAAACTAGGATGTCCTTTTGAGTTAAAAGTCCTCTGACAGCATCAATTCTAATGCACATGATGATACTTTCTTCTGGGGCAATCCAGATCAAACTTTTTGTTATGGGTGTTTTGATCATGCCCCATTGTGCATGGCAAATACATGCTGCACCTAAATATCGCTATCATTGACAGGTATCTTGTAGAATGGTGCCGCCAACTAGAGCAGCATTTCATTTGCTAGGTTTTGGCATATGATGACCCACCAAACACATGGTACAATCACAATTAACATCAATAAGTAGCTCACTGTGAACTATATAGAGACATTCTCTTGAACTTATAGGGGCTACGCAAGCTCACTTCACAAATTGGAAAGCTTGCCTTTGATTTGGTGGCTTGAAATCAGGATCTGAGTAATAATTGCTATCATAAAATGAACTTTAATTCTAACAACATATGACTGACTCACAATTTCGTTGTGAGTGTGAAATAACATCTCACCAAATCATTTCAAATCCATGTATTCCTAGCATTATAATAATCCATGAAGTTCATCAATGGATAATAGAAACTGAAATGTAAACCCTTTGTCCAAATATTTCCAGCCAAAAGAACCATCTGGCTGAAGCAAAACTCAACCAAAGGGGACCACAGGAAGTGTGTAGCTCAATGAAGATGAGGAAATCCTTCAAAAGTACCAAAATAGAAATAGGAGTTTGATTTCCCAACTCCAAAAGAGATTGCATGATATCAATAGATATTTCCTAATAACCAGACAATTTTGGAAGACCATTCATGTGTCCGCTTTCTGATCACATGACAATTGAATGGATCATGCAGTATCCATTGGTGACTAAACACTTAATTGAAATATAGACATTGGCACTTAAAGCACACGAAATAGTCTTTGCCTCCCAATTCTAAGAACACCTCGGAACCACAAACATTTATACATGCAATATCTACACCAAAAATAACAAAGACCCATGTTCACATCAACATGTCCCCGTCAATGTTCACATGGCTTTCTTGTGTTCTCGATATGTGACCAAATGCCCACCCCCACAACTGACACTTCTCAATCAACACAATGTTACGCGACAAAGTTCGAGATTTTGGAATCAACTTCATATGGGTCCGTATTCAATAGTTCTCTGGATCGTATCTAATAAATGTCTGCTTTTGAAAAAATATCCCGAAAAAGTTCAAATCTTGAAAATGTCATAATCTTACTTCTATAATGTGGGAACGAAAGATCGAGTAAGTCCAAAATTCAAACCAAATGGCATCTCCACATGAGAAAAAGAAAAAAGATAGTCCTTAAGACTTGGAATCAGAAATCGAAAAGCGGTATCAAACTCAGAAAGAACAACTTTTAGAAGCACATCCTTCGTGATTCTGGTACCTCGACCCAAGGACATGTTTTCGCACTCATTTTCATCAAACAATCAGGAAAAACACAACCTGAAATCCAAACTCCCTGTTCCTCTTCCTTTACCCTTTATTGGGCTATCTTCCCTACGCATCTCCGACGAACCATAACAGACAGAAAAACCCCCGACGCAGTCCGGTTCCACATAACAAAATCAAGACACAATCTTGCGAACAAGACCGAACAAGAAATGGAAATCGACAGCATCTAGAACACAGCAAACATAAATATCCAGCGACACAGAGAGAGAGAGAGAGCTCACTGATATGAGGTCGTGGGGAGGGCACCAAAGAAAGGGAAGAGATTTGACGAGGACAGCCCCTTTCAGATGACAGGAGAATCAAGGAGGCTGCAGGCACACAAATGGACTCTTTAACTCCAGTATTTATAGATGGAAAGGGTAGGTCTCGATCTCTCCACTACAATAAAATAAAGGGGCAGGAGAGGGCAGCCCAGTGAGAGTGTGGCTTGGGGGTTGGGGGGGTGGGGGGCGTTGGGTTTGGAAGAAAGGCACGGCTTTTGGCATCTTTGGAGAGCCAGGGACCTACAAATCCATCAGATTCCCAGTTGCCAACGGCCAAACCTACCGAATCGCCCCATGTTTTCTTCTTTCTTCCTCAACAAAACCATTTTCAGGTTTTCCCTCTTGTTTGGTTTTTTTTTTTTTTTTTTTACATTTCATGAAATGGGTAGCCATGAATTCTCAACTGTTATGTCCAGTTATTTCGAAAAGGTAGATGGTATAAAGAAATTGATACCAAAAAAAAAAAAAAAACACAGTTTGAAAAAGAAGCATTAACTTCATAATTTCAGAAAGTGTATTACTGAAAATTATTATTTATTTTGTTTCTCAACTTAAGTTGTGGTCCAAGGCTAATAGCTTGTAAAACAATTGACCGAAGTCTCACCTAACAATCAGAGTACTTCTATGCCCAAGATGCAGAAGGCTGCAACTATAAAAAACATGCAATCTTGTGTAGAAACTAGACATGGGGAGGACACCCAACATTCAGGTAAAGGTTCCCACTTTTAGCCCAAACAAGAGGTCCACCGTTAGTATGTGGATTGGGCAGACTTTTAGCTCATCTTTCAAAGGCAATTTTTAAGTAAGATCTTGACACAGAATCTCAAGGACGATGTTAGCATAGCCGCTTTGCAGTTTATTCTTTATATCCGGGTCTTTTGGTAGCTCTTTTGCCCTTCATCAACAGTGCCTTCTTTCAAACAAAGTCGAAATGAGACCATAAAGCCTCCTTAACACCACTTTGGACCTGCCTGAAAGCAGGCTATGCACTTAGTTGAACCCTTTAGCTGCACTTCCATAAGGGGGCTAAAATATAGCACCTAAATTGAACAATGTAAAGTGCCCTTGAAAGAATTTGGTTCATCTCTCAAAAATAAAAATAAAAACAATGCGTCTACCACTACGAAAAATGTGAAATTGTAAGTACTATAGCTCGTATCAGGTCACTACAAAATTCACTTTTCCCAAGCCTTAGTATACGCGGACTGGCTTCCCCATGGTAGTTTTCAGTGACAAGCTCCTCACCTGATTTCCAAAAACAAAAAGTTACAATCTGACATCCAATCCTCAGAAATTAAAACAAAGGACCTCTAAAATGAAAATGAAAACCAAAAGGAGGAAAGAAAACCCAGAATAGAGCACAAAAATTACATGCATTCAAGGTTTAGCTTTAAAAAGTTTTTAGAACCTACAAAAGAAGAGATTTTACAATGCAGGGCCATAGGAGAGGTATGAATACTTAAAAATGCAGGCCCATAGGAGAGGAATGAGTTCCTGAAAACAATGATCTCCAATTTACTTTTCAGTAATAGAAGTGCCCTCTTTAACTAGAGGTTCGACGGAAATGCAAGTGCAAAGAGGATAAGTGAACGTTACAGAAAAGCAAATTTTCTCAATTGCAGGGAAAGTGAAAATGCTTGACATAGGAGTGTGCATCCTGAGGAAACAAGAGGTAGGTACGCTGAAACAAAATTCCAGAACAAAGAACAAAGAAACGATAGTACTCACATTCTGCCAATTCTTCTTCAACAATGAAACGAGGAAATTAACACTCATCTGAACATTTTGGAAGATCTGCTTCTCCTCCATAGCGACATTGCCCACAGCAACTCCCATGCAAAGCACCTTTTTCAGTTGGAACTTCACCATAGCCTTAGTCTCATTGACTTTAGACTCAATCGATTCTTGGTGAGTAACAAGAGTTGGAAACTTCCCTGCATCGGCAAATTAAAAGGTTCAAGAAAATACAATATTGCAAAAACAACACTAAGAAAAAAGTTCAATTGAAAAGGCTACATAGTAATGGACAGATCATGCACTTATAAAGTAGTTCAGAAAATGCAGTGAAGCGCATGATAAAAATTATCCACAGAATTGCAAACAAACTACCCACCGAAAAAGTGGGTAGAATGAATAAGTTTTACACAATATTAATTATAATCGATAATCAGAAAAGACATACAACAATCCTAACAAGAGAGGAAATCAAAAGGCCATATTCAGAAAAAATGGAGGTAAATTTCAGAGTAAAACAGAGGTGAATATCCATCAACAAAATAGACTTGCCTGCCTTGTTGAGGCCAGGGCCCAAAAGACGGGGAATTTGCTTGATGACAGCTTCAGAGGCCAAAAAGGCATGATATTTCTTGGCCAGCTTCTTAACCAACTTCTTGTTTTTGTTAAGCTTTTTCAATGCTTCAACATCCATATAATCTAAACCAATCTTCTCTGCCTGCATTTCGTTTTAAGATAATATATCAGAAAAGCAGAAGAGCAAGTGCATATCAATCAAAAATAATTATTCAAGATAAACATGAATATTAAACTATAGCAAAGCAGGGAGAAAATTTTCATTGAGGAAGGGAAAATCAAGATACAAGGCTGGTACAAAATAATGCACACCAATAGAAAACAAATGCGGCAAATGGGCATCACAATTAGCACACGATATCACCCATGTCATTCTAAAAACAAACCTACGAAACAAAACACGTGCCACTCAACCAATAATACCATCCAACAAGTCAAGAAGAAATTTAGCCATTTAGTCAAAAAGAGACCAGGAGATAAAGTTCAGACAACCTAGGAAGAGGTGTAGACACTCCTATTTAGCACAAAACCAACAAAAAATGCCACTTTAGTTTATTTACTCTTGCAAGCAGAGCAGCATCATTACCTCTTCTACATGCTGAGCATCTCCAAGCATGCAAACTTTCATCTTGGGACGTGGAATGTGTGGCAACTTAACAGAACCACTGAAACGCTTATCCTTCTGAGGATCATAATTTTTCAGCCCAATCTGAAGTTCAATGGTCTCAACAAAATTCCGCTTCTTCTCTTTTGATCCGGCCGTAATTGTGGAGATAGACTCTCTTAAATTATCACTCTGAAGCTTACTGTAAAAGCATGGATCAGTGAGTCAGACAATATAAGTTGAAAAACATCCCTCTGATGACTTCCTTTTTAATCAAGGCACAATGATACAACCCGTCAAAGTTCAAATTACAAAGAGGTTATCGAGTCCCGATCGAACATGGCTACCCACAACATAACAATCACAATTCAGCCTAGCAGAAACTTGCTAACAATTACAGCCTGAAGCAGCTAGGAACATCAGTTACACCGACAGACAAAATCACCTACGGTGATTCGAAGGGAATTCCAAAACATAATTCTTCAACAACAGCCAAGGAACGAAAATGCTCGATTATAGTACATTTCATTGTTAATATCTCAAACAATAACATTTGTATCCACATTATTAAAATAAATTAACTTCGCCTACCCAAGCACAGATAAAACGTCAATCACGCAATAAGCATTGCTAATCGTCATGCAAATTCAACACTGATTGTACGCTAAAATTCGAAAAACAAACTCCTCACGGCATTGTTCAATATAACCAAAAAAATGACCTCCACCCAAGCTGAGCTTTCACATACCTCATCTTCGAAACCCCCCTTACTTCACAGGCCCACTAACTGATTTTTCGTCTGCAATGAAAAACATGAAACATCAAAAGAGAAACCGAAAACCACCGAAATAGTTACATGAATGCAGCCCATAATTTAGAATCAAATGAAATAAATCACTGTAAGGCTCAAAATCAAAACCGAAATTGGTTTAGAACATAATGCAGGTGGGAGACTTCAAATTTTCAACCTTTTCCTGTGTTTTTCCCCGTTTAATATTAAGGAAAACAAAAAATCAGTTCGAACTCAAAAAAGTTAATTCCCACGAAAGAAAGACTGTAGAAGAAAATGAAAAGCAGTACCAGAATGAAGAGAAGAAACCCTGCCTAGAACTTCCGCCGGCTAGGGTGGAAGTATATATACCAAGGCAAGAACCGTTATGGTTATCAACCCTAAACGAAAGATGTAGATAGTCTTAACTCTTTGGTGGGCTTCACGTCTGAATGGGTGGGCTTGAAATAAATTTGTTTAACTCACAAAACCATTTCGGTGTCTATTAAACCAACAAGTTTCCATAAATAAAAAATTAAAAAAGTGATAAAAGAAAAGGGAAGAAATAAAATAGATCCCAATACAAATAGAGATAATGTGTGAGGAATTCAACTTGCAATTAAGAACACAAAGGTCCAAATAGAACAATACCTTCTTTATTAATGCAAATCCAAACCAAGTAGCACTAGTACTCAAAAGCTATAAGATTATTAAGGTTAGCACTAAGAAAACTACTAAAAGAAGATAAAATTTCTCTGATGGCGTGCTCTTGAAGAGGCTTAAAAGGCCTTATATAAGCATGTAATACTAAGTTGTCTTGAGTTTTTGAACCTTAGTTGCACTAGGTGAGTCCTAGTTAGTTGTCTTAAGTTTTTAAATCCTAATTGCATTAGGTGAGTCCTAGTTACACTAAGTCTTGGGGTCCTAGTTGTACTAGGTCTTGGAGTAGGCCTAGGTTAGGCTTAGTCCTAACACAATGGCCCCATGAGACATAGGTAAAATGACAAGAAACCTTTTTTGATAGATCTTGCAAATTAGGTATCTTGAATTTAAATTTTCTCAACTATATTTTTTTAATGACTTAAACATTGCTTGAGATAGACTTAAATTTTCTAGTTTGCTTGGGGTTTTGGGTTATTAAAAAATATAAATACAAAGGTGATGATATTTTATGAATTTGAAAACATAAGCTTTTGTATTATTGAATGCTTAAATTGAGATCCATAGATTTCACAACCTAAGAATATAAAATGGGTTATAATTTTATTAATTGATGACATTGAAAATTATGATATTGTATGGGGAGATCTTGCAAAGCAAGTCTTTTAGTTCAAATCTCTTAAGTTGTATTTTTGGTTGACTTAAACATGTTTTGGGATGAGCCACTATTTCACAATTTAAATATCTTGACTTCAAATTTTCTTAATTGCATTTCTAATTAAGTTATCTAAGAAAAATTTGATGAAGGTTTTGAGTCATAAAAAAAATACTTTTTCATTTTGAAATTGAAAGTTGTAATGATGTGATTTATAAAGTTACAAAATGAAAAATATTGTGTTTGCTTGCCTTTCTCAAATTTTCTACAAGGACACTAGTATCAAGGCTACAATAAAAATTACAATCTCTAGAGTTGCATAACTTGTTTGAGAATTTCTCTAAAAGGATCCAAGTTTTTCACTAAGTTGCTTTCATTGATGTTACGCTTGAATTGTAAATCAAAAGCTTAATTAAATAAACA
Organism: Casuarina equisetifolia; assembly: GCA_028551475.1. Classification (NCBI taxonomy): domain Eukaryota; kingdom Viridiplantae; phylum Streptophyta; class Magnoliopsida; order Fagales; family Casuarinaceae; genus Casuarina; species Casuarina equisetifolia. Next base: position 19,838,291 of record CM052358.1, on the reverse strand, counting down.
AAAATAGACAAACTCTTTTATACGATCATATCATCCCATTTATCTTCTCATGTAAAAGAAATTTGACATTAAACCCTTTAATTTATACATTGATTAAGAGTACTTGTGAATTTTAGCAGGTGCTAAAATATGTTTCAAGGGCCGTCTTCCTAAGTTGTTTTTTAGTGAAATTTCTAATAAAAAATGTAACTATAAAAGAAGAAGTTTCAAGATTTGAAGGAATCTTAATCAAAATATCCCAAGCAAACCATTCAGCTTTTCCCAAGTTTGCATTAATCTCACTTCGAATATGTCAACCTCTTGCATAAACTTATCCTAGTACCTTCTATCAAAGAGAAATTTATAAAATTGCCAAAGTATGGCTCAACTTTTTGTGGCTGTATAAAGCCATTCAACATATCAATCAATCTTCTTATATCCTCACAATCTGTGCAATCTCATGGCCAAATTTAAGGATTCTGCTTTTTCTTCTTTGTCCCTCTCTTCCAATACCAGCAGCTAGCCAGAAGTCATATCCAACTGGAGAGAGAAGCCTGCTCCCACCCTCAACTTCGAGCCTTGACAATATATAATGGTTATCTAACTGTTGGCTTTTCCTTTTAAGTCTATGATCATTAATCACGATCCCATCCAAACTGGGACTGTGTGGAAATCACACTATTTTATTTATCAACAATGCAATCTGAATCTTGCAGCTAGCAACAAAACGTCATTTCAGAACAGTTTATTCATGGTGTCCTACAAACTGACGAGGACTCTGGCTGTGGAAGAGAAGCTACTAGAAACCAAAAGAGATACTTGAGCAGGTATATACACTAGAAAAAGAGAAATTAAGAAAAAATCTTAGCCCCCTGTGTAGCGAGAGCGGCCCCTCTTCTTTAAGAACTCAGGGATCTCCACTGTACCACCTTCAGAGTAAGCGGGGCTTCTGTTGATCCCCGTGGGATTATCGCCATGCACCGGCCGAGTTTTCTGTATTTCTCAAGATCAAAGAGAGAGAATTAATGTAAAATTTGACAAAGAAAGCATTATGTAAACTTTATTGAGAGAGAACACACACCTTCCTCCCTTCGCTTTCATCCTGATTCTTGAATCCAGTAGCAATCAGAGTTATGCTGACCTATAAGCAAATATCATCTTTGAGTAAGGAGGAAAAATAAGAAAAGTTTTTAATAGGAAGCATCTCTATCAAAAATACTGAATAAAACAATTTTCCTTAAGTACCAAGATTCATTAGCATAACCTACATAAAGAGGACTAGTCTTAAGGATCATTATAGAAAATTACACACAATATTACTAATTCTTTCGTACTTACCTGGCCACTTAGTGACTGGTCTATCACTGCTCCAAATATTAAGTTTGCATTGGGATCCACCAGGTCATATATAACCTCTGCGGCAGTATTCACCTACAATTTGAGAAGTGACCGAAATTCATATATAACCCGTGGTAGTGATTTAACAAAATCTATAAACGTTTCTAAGGTTTGAACCACGCTCTTATTGGAGCAGTTGGCATATGTCAAATACCAAAGTTGCAGGGTCTTGTATAACACCCCCACAGTTTCTTATGCAACTACTAAATAACATTGTGCCTTCAAGCGAAAAATGCCAGTGTTTTTGACAGTCTTTAGATGCATGATCAAGAAGTACGAGGCCTTTCACGCATCTTTAAATTTGAATACCCAGAATATAAATGACCTCCAACAGTTGCATGTGACAATCAATCTGGTACTTCTTGCAATTCCTAAAATAGTTACATGAACCACAACCTATGAGGAAAGCACATCTGAAATGTTACAAGTACATAGTGGAACTCATATATCGCATTCTTAAGCTAAATTATCTATAATTAAGTGAACATTTTCGTTACTCTGCAGCGTGAACTCCAGAAGCCCATTCTTCATAGTAGAAGAATGCAACATTCGTATAGAATCAAATGCAAGCACCAGTTGTCCCTATGCAGCAACGTAGATTGACAGTTTTAAAGGATTCTAGACAGAATCACAACAATGGAGATGCTTTTGCAGCCTTTGCTTTATTCTTCTAATTTCTGTATTTGCACTTGTGCCTTTGGGGTGCGAGGGAGAAATCTGAGTGTGACCCCACTGAGATTTTCCCTCTAATGCAAATCAATCATAGCCCTGTTCCTATACTATTCTTTCATTTGACTCTTGTTTAAGCTCAGGAGCAAACATAGGGAAGATAGGATGACATAATGTTATCTGTGATACAACTGGTGTATCTGTTAGTGAAAAATTTAAAGTCAGTGAACTATACATAATGGACATGCCTTGGCAAGTATATGCCCATGTCTGTCAAACCTACTGTTTCCGGCATGTGTGACCGTGAAACAGCAGAAATAGCATTATCCCCTGAGATTATGGAGCCGCTCCTTTTGAGGATAAGTGCGTTCTGCAAACCCTTTTCAAAAGTCCCTTCTCTATACAATTGGAATTAGGTATGAATACAAGTGCACTGTATTAATGCATTAGTTTTGGCACAGGATCTTGGTAGGTTATTCCCGTATTCCCTGACTCCTAGTATGGTATCAGAAAAATCTGTACGCCTGGGTGGATACCTAAACCAAAATTAGACCTAAGCCCGTGTATTCCTGAAACCCTGTAGCTTTTCCTTCCTGCCTTTTAAGAGTAAATCTGTTAAGAAGCGCATATGCATATGTAAAAGAGTGGCCTTGCCCATGCATCTGTGAGTTCAGCCATCTGACATAATGCAACACAACCAAGATCTCAAACAACCCCCTGTGTTTAAATTAGAAAAGAAAAGGAAAAAAGAAAAGAATAGAAAGGATAAAGAAGCTCCAAAAAGGGCACATAGAAATATTATGACTAAGTGACAATGTTTCATAAGGGAAGGCCCACCTCAAATAAAGTTAAATCTCTTCCACCAGTTATGTTCCAGACAATCCCAGTAGCTCTTTCTATCCCAATATCTAACAGAGGTGACTGGATGGCACTCAACGCAGCATCTCTTGCCCTGCTCTTTCCTGCAGTCAACAACAACGGATGGCCTTATAACACAGAGCGTCTGGCCCTTGGACAAGGGAGAATTTGTGCGTTCTAGGTCAGAATACTATGAGCAGAAGGCCTAGAACATAAACCAAATATTACAAAAGAGGTGGCTATCGTGAAGAAAGCTCATGAAATTAGTTCCAAAACAATCACGGGAGGAAAAGAAAAATAATAGGAACAGGGTATAGTTATATTATTAGCTGTAAAAATACAGGGACAGTTAGTTCTTTTTTTTTTTTTTCCCACAGAGCAGTTATATAATTTGTCCCTTCTCTTTTACAAGTAACCAAAATTCATCTCAAATAAGATAAGAATTTAGCATTTCTCGGTTTTACAATTTTCTTAGATTTTTTCCTACTTTTTGGATGTGGGATATTGCTATGTTCGTATGCTCAGTTTGTCACCTTTCTCAAATATACCTTCTTTTCATTATATAGGGCTTAATTTCTCCTACTATCTTCAGAAACCAAACGATTGTTCTGTTTGCTGGAAACGTGTCCTTTTCCTTATCTTTTGTGATAGTTATTAACGTCTGTTTTCCAGTACTCACATTAGACCAACTAGGAAGTAAAAAACTTCAAACTTACCGATTGCAGTACCTATGCCCATTAAAGAAGAACCAGCATCTTTCATGATAGCCCGCACATCAGCAAAATCAACATTGACCAAGCCTGGAGCCTGTGATTTATGTAATCATCCACCATCAGGTTTAAAAATAAAAAATAAAAAATCCCAATATACTCAAAGAAGGTACCAAAGTTGCAAAGATCAATATAAGGCAATTCAAATTGAATGACTGATGCAACCAAAACCTTGTAGCAGGTCCATAGTTGCCAAATAACTGGGCCCCACTGTCCCAGGCTGATAACGCAGAGAAATCAGATTACTGTCAACAAATACAATTTGTTCTCTAAGAAAAATAATTTGGCAATCATGTTCAATTGAGATGAAGTCGATCGACAACTTTAAGGTTTAGGCCCTTTTCTGCATATGTACTAGAGATAAGTTGTACTGCCCACAAGATTAAGACATTAAACTAGCTCCATATATTTCTGTATACCAGAAATCCTCCCACCCGCTTCACAGTTCTTGTAAATATTTTGAGTGGACTCTGAGCAAACACAGTTGCACAGGTAAAAAATATACAGTAATTATTGGATAAACACAGCAGCCTAAAACAATTCGCGTCGCCAATGGGATAACTTACCAAATTTCACCTAACAGTAAAACCTATTACTAAATAAGAACGCATTAAATAAGAGGATTTTAGGGGACTAAATTTACAGCCAAGGCCATATGCAAGCCTGTAGTAAGGCCTATGAACCAAATTAGAATTTAGCCATCAGATGAGCTCCAAATACTGTACGTTGCATAACTCTAAGAACATGGCACTATACATGCAAGAAGGATCAAACTAAGGAAAACAATTTATGAATGATGGATTTCTTAAAGCCAGTTCAAACTATAACACTAAAGAAATCCTAAAACAGATCCGTGTAAGAGTCACATGTGAAAAGGGAGCCAGAGATAAAAGCTGATCTAATAATTTCTATATGAATTCTGTACCATTATTATATCAGAGATACCACGAACACCTTGCCAAAGTATATCATCAGCCAAATTAAATGCCTCTGTTACTGGAGTTGATTGAGAGATAGCAGTCAACAACTTGTCATTAGGAATAATAATTAGTGTGTCAACATTATTTCTTAGAGCTGCAATCCCTTCCTGAGCTTGAACTGCCCGCCTTCGTCCCTCAAAAGAGAATGGAGTTGTAACAATACCCACAGTCAAAATACCCATGGATTTTGCAATTCCTGCAATCACTGGAGCCGCACCTGTGCCAGTACCTCCCCCCATTCCAGCCTATAGATTTAGATCGTTAGAAAAGGTGGCAAAACCAAACAAACAACAAAAGCAGCAGATCAAAAGCATCTATGTTTAAGATTTTGCTGGCGTCTACTTTTGGTTTGGTATTCTGATGGCACAACGCGTTCATCAGGTGCAACAGTATAAAAGTATGAATTGCCAAGCACAACTGCAAGCCTTTTAACTCATAAAGCAGAAATTTCATGCCAAAAAATACCGAGAAGTGGGACCATTTCCAAGCCAATTCCTTCCAGATCCCATTTAAGTGAGACCACTACAAGGTCACAATCCTTTCTGGTCGAAGGCACAATGTCCAACAACCTTATTGAATCTCTTGCTTCATTGACTCGCACATGACTGCACTCTCTTGGATATGGTACAATCAGTCCTTTTCTCTTTAGGAACCATGGCACTCGTTATAGGTAGATTCTAAATCTGTTCTACGCCAATTCTACATAATTTCATAAAAAGCCTTAATTGCTGAAAGAAAATATGGATGAATAGTGTTATACCAAAAACAGCCCAATAAGGTAGTTCTAGTTGCAAAATATATTAGCAAAACATAGCACATACAATAAATTTTGTCCAAGTAAACTCTTCAAAGGTTGGATATATTAAATATCTTAGCCATCCATAATACTGAAAACACAGAAGCACCAACTTTCATACACACACAGATACCAATTTTCATCAAGCGAGCTCTTGCTATATCATGTAGCCTTGTATTCTACCAGTGCATGTATGTGCGTGTTTGTGTGCGCGCGCGCGTGTATGTTGTCTGTCTCTGTGTGTGTGTGAGAGAGAGAGAGTGAGAGAGAGAGAGAGAGAGAGATCTAATTATATAGCTCATCAAGTCCTTATCAATTGGCTCTCAGTTAAAACCATCTTTTATGATAAATCCTTGAGCGGTTCCCATCTGGGAAGTGACCCAGTAAAAAAATCACAGTAAATAATGCAGCTAGTTACGGTACAAGAGCGGGCTTCACTAAAGATAGTGACTGGTATGAGGCTTTCGTCAATGTCAGTCATGCTTAGGAGGGGACACAGCCTGCAAATCTCACAAGAAAAAGCAGGGAGAAAGGTATTGCACAAGATAAGAAAAGCACCTATCCATTCCCAGCACAGTGCCAGTGTCCAACCCAGCCTAAGAGCCTTGAGAACATTGAAAAGGGCTTGAACGAATTTCAGGTGAGGGCACCTATGAGGTTAACCATGTGAAGTAACAAAGCACGGTGCACTGCCATTCTTAATGCTAAGGGCAGGTGATGTCTTGCTAACAGTTATGCAGTGACAAACCTTTAAGATGGCTTCGTGGACCATTCTCTGAACCCCAACGACCATGTCAAAAGCAAAAATACTGAGCATATATGCATGCATCGCTTGGTACATTTTGGCAATTAGAAGCCACTAGTTCTCATAGAACAAACTAATGCTATGACATGCAAACTTTAATCATGTCATCAACATATATTTGAGAACTAGCGTTGGATATTGCTTGAGAGACCTCTCACCAGTCTTCTATACCTTGAATACCCCAACAATTCTCTAATGCTCAACAAGAGATTCCTTGAGCAACTGCTTTTGAAATTTTTCGTTGATGATTGTAAGATGTACGAAATTTCAACATTAAAGATTAGAGGGGCCTTGACTGATAAAGGACACAACCAGTTTTTTCTTTTTCTTTTTCTTTTCTCTTTTTTTCAAATTTCAATCGCAAATTATACTAGTTCAATAACAAGGTGACATCCGAAACCTGAACTAAAATTTCCTTTTTGTGCTGTGCAATTATTCTTCTCTTCAAAAATGGAGTTCCATAACAATTCTTCATCTATTTTCTGGATCTATTTTTATTTTCTGACATGTTATTTTACAAAAGCATATGAAACATAACTTGAACCTACCGTCACAAAGACCATGTCTGCACCGTGTAGTGCCTCCTCTATTGCCCCTTTGCTTTCATTGGCAGCATTAATGCCTATATCTGGGTTCCCACCGGCACCAAGACCCCTAGTAAGTTCCCGGCCGATTTGTACATGATTCTCTTGGGAAACGGGGGACATCATCATGGCTTGAGTATCCGTGTTAACAATCCAAAACTCCACACCTTTCATTGAACCCTCCAGCATTCTATTAACGGCATTAGATCCACCACCTCCAACACCGACAACTTTGATGTTGGCCTCTTTATTTTCACTTGGAGTGGAGGATTCTCTTAAGTCATACTCGGCACTTTCAGTGGACCTCTCCTTCTTTTTAGAAACCATATCAATGTCATCACCTCTGAGCAGCGATAGCTCAGGGATTAGATCCAAAAAAGTGTCTCTTGGGTGGTTTGGCCTAACGTTTCGAGAGGTAAGGGAACGTTTTACGGGAGAGGACACAAGGACATTCCTTTGCCAAGTCGCGCACAGACGACTCTTCCTGTTAATTATCTTCGAGAAACCAGCTATACACATATGAGGCTCCTTCGAAATTCTCCCTCTTGGAGACGCAAAGTTTTCCACTGAAACTCGAGTGGTAGATGACGTAGAACAGGGTGGTACACAAGTTCCCATATTAGAGAAATAAAGTCCAATTCTTGAATACTAGACTTTGGAAATGAGATCATCTAATAAAGGGATGCCCAGATGAATTGCATTCTTCTTTCCTCAATCTGTGGTGATCAAATACAAAAGAGTCAGGGTAGACAAAGAATGCAATCAAATTTCAGTATCACAAACCTTTCAACCTTAGTTACAAACAATTCTACGGGAGACAAGAAACAAATGTGATGAGAAAAGAAACAGCACTCCATCCACATCAAAAGAAAAGCACCTCCAAAAATTATACCCAAAGCCATTCTAAAACTCAGTACTGCAATATTACAGAATTTGATCCAAGAGACCAAATGCACAAAAACTCGCAAGGAAATGTTCACAACAACCACATCAAAGAGTAGAGGCAACAAGCTGCATAACCAAAATTGACTCCTATACAACAATCACATATAAGAGAGATCATTAACCACAGACGATGCATAAATATGGGGCTAAACCCACCACAAAAGCGACCCCAAACAACGGATTCAGTATCAAATTGTGATGCAAAATAGAAAATAGCATCTGGGATGAGGAAAATCCCAATGCCAAACCAGAAGCCGCAACCAGCAACTCAGGTCAGGAGTGAAGTATCAAAACCGTACCCAATGGGCAAAACATCATCATGGGAATTAAAGTCAAGTACTTTTTGGTCTCCCAAGAACTCAAAAAAACAGTGCCAGTGACGACTCCAAGAAACCTGGAAGCTGCTTAGGCAAAAAGGGTCTAAACAGAGCAGTGAACGCAAACCCAAAATGGCGCACAAGATAGCATAGTACGTGACAAAAACAGTTGGTAGAGAGTGGTAGACACCATGGTTTTGCTTTTGTGCGATGAGTTATGTGACGATTGCAGAATGGTCGTTGATATCGAGGCGGGTAAATCCGATACGACTGGCGCCGCAAAAGATTGCTTCATTAGATGCGAAACTCTAATATTAAAGTTTTTAAATTATTATTCCCAATATATTATAAAAATTTTCTTTTTTAGATAACCGTTTATTAATTATAGTGATTCCTTTTAATTTGATTATAGACTATAGCGTTAATTTATCATTATTATTCCCAATAATGTTATGGTTACGTTCATTAACAAAAAATTAGATGGGATGCTAATGAATGTTGATGGGTTCATTTCATAAGTATTGTATTCATCTATTATTAAGTCCCACAAAAGAAAAATAAAATCTTAAAAAATAATTTATAGAGAGATGGTTTTTTTTACTAAATAATTTTGAGTTTTAAGTTTGATATAAATTGTTATATATAAAATCTAATATGATATCAAAATTCAAGTAATTATTTAATACTCATACAAATTTAAATAAGTCAAAGTAATGTCATAATGGTGTGATGCATTAGAGGTTGTTGCCTTGTGGCCAACTCAAAGGAAAAAGTGACACCATTCACATAGTGATAAAGCAACATATTATGATATAAATGTTTAATCACACATTTACTAAGAAGTTTATTGAAAATTTAATTTCAATCTTCCATTTTTTTACTCATGGACAAAAATTCACTTGACAAGTGTTGTCCCATGTTTATAATGATAAATCATGTCAAGTTTCATATGAAAAAAATATTTGTATATATATATAAAAAGTGATATGTTCTTCTACTTAATGTCTTAAGATTTCAAATTAGATATAAATTATTTCTATAAAGCCTAACACCTATTCTTCTTCTCCAAAACATGGTAAAGGTGAAGGTTTGCAGCGTAGGTAGTGAAAGAGGTAGACACTTTCATGCATTATGTTTTTATAATAGAGCTTTTGGATTATTCTTGGGCATAGGTTTAGCAAAAATTTGATTTCTTAAACTAAGAGTTTATTATTCCCTTAAAAATGATCATGTTTCTTCTCTAATTTTCGAACGGCATGCCTAAAAAATTTTTAAAGGGAACCTTTTGCAGTACTCGAATGCTCTCACCTCTAGTATTAATGCCTTAAACTCATTTTCATTTTTCTTTTCCTTTTTTGTCAAATGGCAGAAGGCCTTTGAGAAAAAAGATTCGCTTACCCGCTTACCCTGATTTCAGGCCGATTAAATCCTCAATCTCTTGCTGGGATGACTTATAAAAGAAGATTTGTCCTCCTTGTTTGGCTTACTCTTCTAAGAATGGTCATATAGACTAAGTTATGGGTCTGGCACTGATTTTCTCATTTTTGTACTAGGATATGTGTTTTCCATTTCACGTTTTAACCCAAAAAAAAAAAAAGAAGGGTTCCAGACACTCCAAAAACTGCACTTCTTATTTCTTAATGCAACCATTTACTTCATTTACACATCTTTCTTGGTCAAAATAAAGGCAAAGGATGCAACTTTTACTTGAATCACTCATTGGTATTAAATAAATAATGAAGAAGCATTCCAATAAACAAACATGTTGTGTTTATGAGCAATCTGCAGTATCCGCACATACAAGTTGCTTCAAAACATTCTTCATTCAGCTAGTAAGAACCTTTATTTCACAATGGCCACAATTGTTTTGCCGCTATAATTTTGGAAATTAACATTCTGTCCTGATATGATATTCTGCAATTAGAAGAAAGTTCACAAGAAATATACTTGATCGACTAGTTTTGTGCTCTGTGAGTGGGTGTCTCCACACACCAGGCCAAGGTTCTATAAATATGTGCAGGTGTTTCCCATGGAGGGTGTGACAACAACAAATGAGAGAAAGATGGATACTGATGATATCAATTGAATGCATGACCATATTCATTCGCTTTTAACAGCATTGTATATGTGGCGAACAAAGACTAAGGAAGCACAAAAGCTAATTGTACCAAGAATCAGGAAGCATGCAAAGCACATGCAAGCATTGTAGCCTATGAAGAAGGATAGCTGCATGAAACTGTTCATATTTGAACGGACATAGAAGTAGATGCAATAGCCGAACATAAAAATGGCTGCTGAACCCCCACATAGCACCGATCTGCATTAACCAGAAAAAACACATTCGAAGTGTCAGACAGACGAATGCAAATTGAATAAAAGATAAGGGTTCTCATTTGGTGACAGTTTTGACAACACTTCTATTCTCAGAACAAAAGGCAGTCTATTCTTAAAAGCATTAACAAAAAATTCAAACCATAGAATATTTTTTATAATAGAAAACACTTTTTTGGAAAAAAAATTGTCATAATTATTGGTATATTTTATGAAAACAAGTAATTAATTTGGTTAGGTAAATGGATTGACCTATCACCTCGGTATCCCATTGAGAAATTTTCTTAAATGAATCCCACCAAAAAAGAAAAGAAAAGTAAAAAAGTAAACTCGAACAAGGAACAGTTCTTATCTCTATCCCATCAAAATACTTTTTCAAACCAAAAAAAACAAAGGAAAGGCTCTTCCAAACCATGATCATATGTATATCACAAGTCTTCTAATTCATGAGGAAGCAACAACAACACATGATCATACCTAAATGGGAATCCAAGCGTCTTCACATTGTGGACACATTTTGTTGCAAGAAAAATAGAAGGACGAGTCTAAAGTTTCACAAATGTCGTCAAAATAATGGACTGGTGCTGAGTAATAAACAAACACTCAGCATTGGAGTTCTTGTGACACTAATGGTTTCAGAAGACACAAAAAAGAACCCGAGCACCCTCTCCTCATAGTCTACGTGAAAGAGAGAGGTGAAAACAGATTCTTCAGCCAACTTCAACTTAAGTGTCTGAACGCAAGCAACCCATTAAGATGTAGCCTATGTCATTTTTCCGTTATCAAGTTCCCACATCTATTTTTCAAACATGACCCAAATGTAGAAATTCAAAATGTATCCAAAATAGTGATATTGAAAATGGGGAATAAGCCATTTATTATTTGAATTTCATCAATAGAAGCTCTTTACCCCAAAAAGGTTAGCTCGAATCATTTCTACAATTAAGGACCAACTCTTTTATAATAGTTAGCTTCAGATATCATCGACTAAGATTCAAGATCAACTCAGGCAAAACAATACAGAAAAATAAGACAAGAATCTGAAATGAAAAATTACGGTTATATGCAGATATACAGAGTGAGAATGCCTCTAAGTCATGTATAATAATCTGCAAAGAACATACCTCCACCACCACTCATGGTCTTCCGCAGAAAGCTGAATATATGTCATACCAACACTCAGCATTGAAGTTAGTACGATGAGGATGATGAAGGTAACAAATACGATCCCAGGAAGAGTGGTGATTTTGTAGCCCCAAATGCTTGCATATAAGTGGTGCAACTCAAGAACAATTGCACTAAAAGATAAAAGGCCTGCAATAAACATTTGGCAAGGTACTTTTCTGTGCCAAGCTAATGGAGGAATCTCTCTTGGGCATCGCTTTGTAGAACTAGGCGCTTGAAATTCAGATCTAAACCGATATCCAATCACCCCACCAAACGCAAGCAATGGAACAGCACCAAGTGAACATATAAGAAGTATCACGAAAATGGTGCCAAATGGAATTGCAGCAGTGGCCCCATAAGATACGGCAACTGTATTAAGAAAAGACACAATCACAAAAAATGGGCCAAGGTACAAAATCCCAGCAAGCCGAACACTCAATTCCTGGAATTCAACATTGTTGTCAGAAGGGTAGCAACTTGAAAGACACAGCAGAAAAAGGTTAAAAATTATAGCAACACGAACCACTTACCCATCCAGTCTCAGCAAACTGATTGTAGAAGGAAGCAGCAGTGTAACCCGCGACCACAGATGTAATTGAATATATCAAGACAAGAGATGTGAGCAACGCTCCACGATTGTAAGGATGGAGGACGCCAAAAAATGCCAGTAAGAATAAGATGACAACCCTGAATTAGAAAAGCGACAAAGGTTCTATAGTCATGAGTTCAGATATTGAAAAATTGTTAGCCTGAATCACATAATAATGGCCTCTGTAGATGCAGAACAGCGGATGATGAGATATTAAAAAATAAAATAAAAAATAGATGCGAAGCTTTATAAAGAGCTAAAGGCACTAAATTTGCATCCCTGCCACGGTGTGCAAAATCATCCATAATCATACCAGTTTAGAAGTCAGAAACATGTTGCAATTGTTTTCGAAAGGCACACACACACACACACAATTATCTATGTATTTATAGAGAAGAGAGAGATCCATATCTCAAACAATGTGCATTGAAAGATTCCCAACTAATTATGCTGGATTTGAGTATACAACAAAAGCTTGAAGAGGGTGACATCCATTTATAGGAGTGCCAACCGTATGCAAATGCCTAAAATCTTCATATCAAGGTCCACAAACCAGAGACTAGAAAAATCCATTGTCATAATAACCTCGGGAGGTAATTAGTGGGAACAGGAAAAGGATTAGCTACACAAGCAATGCTTTAGGTAACGCACGAGGGCATGAGATAAAACCTACCATAGAATATGTCAAACAAAAGAGGTGATGTAACATCTTAGGTGTCCTACACATATAACAGGCGTGATGATGCTACTCAGGAAATAGTTATTGAATATAGGCTTTCAGATATGAATAGGAAGGATAAAAGAAAAGTTTTATAGGATCTTACATGGTTAGCATCTGGGCACCAGTGCCCAAGATAGCACAAAACAGGGGAAATTTAGGAGGACACCTAAATACATCGCCATGAATGTATTTCCATCCAACCTCCTTATCTTCTTCTTCATCCCCATTGGCACACCTGTGATACATGTAAAGATTAGGCCAGCAAAGCAAAATAAGCAGCTTTATAGCTCTATTCAGAACAGAGAACAATAAGCAGCTCAATTACTTTCTCATGTCATTCTTGAGACGCCGCATAAAAAGCAAGGCAAGCAATCCCATCAAGAGTATAACGATTACAATAGAATTAATGAATGAAAACCAATGAATTTTTCGGAGAATCGGTACTGAAGAAGCCCTTGTATATCTGTCCATCCTGTTCTCAAACTTAGCTGAGCCCTCATTCCAGATGACTGAATAAGTGAAAGTAACATTGATTTCATCATCTTCAGTTATATCCACAGCATCATTGGGATCACTAAAAGCCCGTACTTCTACAACTTGGTCCCCATCGTAAAGAACATCAAACTGAACATGTTTAAAGAGATAATACTTGTCGCCCTTCCCACCAAAAATCTCACTCTTCTCGAATTTGCCGATGAACCCCCAAAAAGGGAGATCATCATAATACATCTGGAAGTAAAAATCGCCAATGACAGCATCCCTGAATTTCGCAACTTCTGCAACTTTCAGCTTCTTCTTGCACAGGGTCTCCCTAGTTTTCTCCTCCCGGAATTTCAATTCATACAAAGAATTGGTCAAACGATCACCATTGAGAACTTCACCAAGGGATTCCTTCTTCCGGATTATTGGATCTGCAAACCAGGAAGTAGAAAGTCAATCGCTACCTAAAAGTTCAACACCATTAAAATGACAATAAGCAGTGCCACATGCACTCGTAAATTCAAGTCAAACTATCTAATTCAGAACACATTACGATTCACCATCGGACAATCAAAACTTCAAAAATACCGACACCCACTGAATATTTGCTTACAAGCAGTGGTAAGGAAACTGCAAAGCTTACCCCAACTTCGTTACAAACTGAAGCGAGTACATCCCATGGTGTCATAACACCAAGTGCATGCAAGAAAACATCTCTACATTACACGTTTGAGATGCGACCCACAAATCAGAAGTTCAAAATATTCCAGTAAGCCGACATGATTAAACTAAAACGTGAAGCTAAAGAAGCTCACCTGGGCGGCAGAACGGCAAGTCATAGTAATCGTAAGTCTCACTGCAAGAGAAAGACAGCAGAAACAAGAAAATTAGAAATTCGGATTTGAAAGTGAGTCCACATGAGAAATGTTGGAAATGGGGGGACCTGGGATTGCTGAGCGGTCCGACTTTGTTGACAAACAAGGGAACGCGATCTCCGACATTGTATCGGTGCTGGCTCAGAGAAGCGGCAGCCGAGGAATCCGCGAGGCTCAGCGCTGCGAGGAGCACCGTAAGGGCGACGATTTGGGAGGGTTTAGACATGGATCTTCAGCGAGAAAGCAAGAGGCTCCGTCAACAACATTACTATATACAAGAGAGGACAAGCACAGGAATACAACTTGTTTATTGAATTTTCAGGGAAAATCAAAATAAGTGCTGGGTTTCAGTTTCCTTCCGTTATTCGTTATATATTTACTAGTAAGTATATTAAACATATTATCTTACTCAACTACCACTTTTTTAAAATATTTGAATTGAAACTGCTGAACAATATACATTTTATTTAAAAATCATTATTTATTAAGATTTTATAAACCAAAATCTGATAGAATCTAAATCATAATAATTCACCACACTCTATAATTGATATTTTTTTTTCAAGAACAAGGAGGTATGTTACTATATTTATTAATATCAATAAACTTGAATGTAATAACTATGTCTTTAGTAAGTATAAAAAGCATGGTGTAAGCCTAATTTAAAAAAATTGACTAAAAGCCTATGTATCAAAATGCCTCACAAGGACACAAAAAGGAAAACATTAAACATATTGGGTAACATATACCCTTAACCCTAAGGTAATATATTATTATCTAGATTTAATTGATCTTTCCTAAAAACATATGAGAATTGGACTGATAAACAAATCTCACATTGTAATTTTAATATTATTTGTCATCCATTTCAATTATCATGTTAAAAAGATTCAAATCTAAAAACTAGTTATAACAAGTTTCATACTAATTTAAACTCTCATAAACCCAAGCCCAAACACGTTACAAACTAGGACACCAACAAAAACAACCTCATGCACTAGAAAAAAGAAAATTAAGAATAATCTCTTAGTCTTCTTAGAACATTAATATTAAAGAAAAATCAAATAGATTTTTTCACTAATCTCTTATTAAAGTCATTGATGATAAATTGTATCATACTAATAAATAGTAGTAAATCATTTTGTATCTAATTTCTTATAATGTCAATGTTCATCTTTTATCATGAGAAGCTATTATCTTTTAGACTTTTCAAATTTGATCAACAATAACGGTCATGAATGAACATATATTGTAAGTCTAAATAATAGACAAGTAAACATAGAAATTTGATGAAAATTTTGAAAGCATAATGAAATCACAATTAACTTGATTTTTTTTAAATGAAAACAAGGGCCGTACTCTAACTGATTTTATTAATAACCATATTTTGTAATAATACAAAGGATATGTAAAAATAGATTTGCTGTAGTAAAAAATATAATCTAAACAATTAAAAATCATACAAAATAGGAAAGAAAATTACAAAAGATAATATATAAGCTTAATCTTATGGAGGTTTATAATTTATTACTGTCAACTAATCTAATTAACTTAATTTGGTTCTCCAAATCAAATTAAATCATAAGTCATTCCTAACTTTAACTGATATTATTCAAAACACGAAAATATGTTTTTTTTCGTGTGAAGAATGACTCATTAGTTGAAAGAGTGAAAATGCATTAACCATATTTCACACAGGTCCAACCCTTAGTCTAGCTTGAAAACTACGATCATAAAGAAACCTCTTTGTACAGTGCCCAATAAATATTTAAAACAAAAAAAAAATTGAGTACCCCTAAGAGGGAGTCATTTATAGACTTGTCTTTCATATCTATGATCACTATTTTTAGACAAGAAATTAGATTAAGTAGTCGGTATAGCTACACCCTGGAGGCCATTTCTTCTTTTCCTTAACTTCTGTTGCTTTACCAAGCACTTCAATCATCCCTGCAGCTTTGGATGTGCATGTTTTGGTTTTTTCCATTGAAAATTGCAGTGGATATCAGTCTATGATTTGAAGAGAAAAGGAAAAGGATTTCAGTTACATGGGGTTGCTGGTCAGAAGAAGAAAATTAAATGCTCCAGCGTGGAAAAGCGAGGCGTGAGCTGCAATGAGCAAGCCGAAGTGGTGCCATGAGTGGGTTCCATGCCATTACGCCGTAGAACCCCTGCTCCTTCTCCTGGGTTTTGGGTGCGTCTTGTCACGTTCCTGCTGAATTCGTATCCTTCAATCCAAAACCGGTTTGTGATACTTTGTTTTGGGTATCTTCTCGCGCGCCTTTGCTCTCAAAGGAGATGGATCTCATAGCCACGCCTGCGATCAAGCTTTTCTTGATTTAGGCTTGTGATATTCAGGACTCCCATGTTCTATTTTGTCCCTCACTCGATTGTTGGAAGTCCTTCATTGCTCATCTAATCCTCATCTTCTTTTCTGGTAATCAGTGTGCTGCTCGGATCTTGGTTTTTAGTTTTTCATTTATCCGGCGTTGAAATTGGCTTCAACTTAACTATCAGAACTGGATCGTTTGGTCTGTTAGAAATTTGATTGACATTTCTCAATTTTCCTTACTTGTTGGATATGGATACGATCTTCCGCATTTGAATGTGAAAAGTACGATTTTTTGAATTCTTCATGAGCACCCAGATGCGAATTTTGTTTTTTCTATGGGTTGTGGACGCTTTAGGGTTTCATTTTGCTGGGTTTTTCTTGGAGCGGATAACATTTGAATCTCGAGTAAATCCCATATGCTCATTGTTTTCCCTTTGGTTTGTTCATTTTGGTTTCAGGATCCTGTTGAAGTTGTGTGTCAGTGTTTTCTCTGCTGGGTTAGCTTTTATGCTATTGCATTGCGGTTGCCAAGAAGATATATGCAGTGGCTTCAAAGATATATGGAGAATCTTCCTGTTGAAGTTGTTGGGAACATACTGTCCAGGCTTGGAGCAGCTCGAGATGTGGTGATAGCGTCTGCATCTTGTCGCAAATGGCGAGAAGCTTTTCGCAAACACCTTCATACTCTTTCCTTCAATTCCCATGATTGGCTTGTTTATCATGAATTAACAACTAGTCGATTAGAAATATTGATAACTCAAACTATATTCCAAACCACGGGAATACAAAATCTGTATATTCTGATGGAAGACGTAGGCGAGTTCTCAGCATCCACTGTTGTTGCTTGGCTCATGTACACCAGAGAAACCTTGCGGCAATTGATTTATAATCTTCGGACTACTTCAGATGTTAATGTTCTCGAGATATGTGGCAGGCAGAAGCTGGAAATATTGGTCGTTGCCCATAATTCCATCAGTGGGGTTGAGCCCAATTTTCAGAGATTTCCTTGTTTGAAATCCTTATCTTTACGCTATGCTAGTATTTCAGCATTGGATTTGAGTCTTTTGCTCACTGCCTGCCAGAAGATTGAAACCTTGGAACTTGTCAATCCAGAGATTGCAGTGTCAGACGCACAAGTGACGGTTGAGCTGAGCAGTCCCACATTGAAGAGTATATATGTTGAAGCAATCAGCTTGGACAAGTTTATACTGGAGGCAGATAGTATTGAGAGTTTGCACTTGAAAGACTGTGCCCTTGAGGTTTTTGAACTCATTGGGAAGGGTACCTTGAAGTTCTTCAAGATTGATGACGTTAGCGTGTTACATCTTGATATCGGTGACACTATGGAAAATCTTGAGATTGTAGATATTAGCAACTTCACAATTATATGGCCAAAATTCTACCAGATGATCTCAAGATCTTCAAAATTAAAGAAGCTTCGCCTTTGGGATATGGTGTTTGATGAAGAGGATGAGATTGTGGATTTGGAAACGATTGCTGTTTGTTTTCCGCAGCTGAGTCATCTGTCTCTGAGTTATGACTTAAGAGACGTAGTGCTTCAGCATGGTCTGCAGGGTTGTTCTCAGTTGGTCAATGTGATTATTTTGGAGCTTGGTTGGACTGTAATCAATGATCTCTTCTCACTTTGGGTTGAAGGGCTGCTAAAAAGATGTCCGAATCTTAAGAAGTTGGTCATTCATGGTGTTGTTTCGGAGGCCAAAACCCATGAGGAATGCCAGATTCTGGCCAGCTTTACATCGTCTATTGTTCAGCTCATGAGAAAATATATGGATCTTGAGGTGCGATTTGAGTTTGTGTAGAAATCTGCAGAATGCCATACTCAAAACTCTATTTTTGTTTCAGATTTTGATGTGTACAGGGCCTATTGGCACATATACAAGTATTTTAGGGGCACTGTAGTGCCCGAGGATCTTTTTGACACCTCATAAATGATAGTTCAAATCCCTTCGATTTGTAGCATGCTTTGATTCACTTCATTTTGGTTATAATTGCTGTGGATGATCCCTCTAATCCCGCTGCCATCCAAACCCACTTTTCTCTATGTTTGTCTCACGCACAATGATTTTCTTTTCTGATTTGTTCCATCTCCTGTTAATCCTTGAGATTTGTGATGTTGCTGTCTATGTGTTAAAAGGAGTGCAGGTTTCTTAGGCATCTCTAAATGGTTGATCTTGGCATTTACAAGTTCCATACTTGCCACTAACCGTTCCAGTGTGATACCTTGCTAGAAAGTTGAAAGGTCGATAGATATTATTTGTTTCATATTGTTAGACTTATATTCAGGGTAGAAGATGAAAGAGAGGTGCTGAACCTCTTTTCTGATATAGATAGAGTAAAGCCAGTAGTGGTTGTTTGGTGCAAGTCCTCATCCATTTTTTCAGAATTACCTTAAACAAACAGTTCTGCTGAAAGTCCGGCACTGTAATTTTGTTGTTCAAGTTTTTTGTCATTGTGCAACACTGAGCAGTGACCTATATTTCTTTTTCCTTTTATCTTTACATGATATTTACAGAAAATAAATGTAGTAATTACTTGTTGGACACGAGTTGGTCCATCTTTTGCAAGCAATCTAAGATCCTTCATAATAGATTCAAAACACGTTAACATTAGTTCTTTGGTTATGAAGCATTATCAAAGCTTTGCCACATTCGTTCACTGAGAGCCTAGCCTGTATGTTTAGTCAATCTGTGGAGTTTGTGATTGCAGAATCTAGCCTGCTAGCCATACATCAGCTATACCCGAGCAGGGATGTTAGTTAGGGAATTCATTTTCTTGACTTCTGAGTTGTAGTCTGAATCATCACTGTTATTTCATGCTAATGGAAACCATATTGTTGCCATATTACATCTTTAAATCTGTTTTTGTGGCTTTTAGGGGTAAGGGCGCTCAAATTCGCTCCTTAGTATCTTGGATCAGGGGAACTATGCTAGTTATAGAGTGATTGCATTTAGGTCCATGGTTTTATACATTACTTGACGCTCTGCTTCCTTGGCTATTGGAAGCTCTTAACTGGTGATTTGATTAATGAAGATGAAGACATGATTTGACTTACCATAGACGCTCGTTTCTTCCAAGTGACATCAAGTAGGGTTAGCCGTTGCTTAGGGGAAAAAAAGGGATAGTTGTAGGATGACTTATATTGAGTTGAGTGGTAGGGTAGTTTTAGGGGAAATATGGTGGCTTTCAGTGAGGCAAAGGGACTATGGCTATTCGCCTTGAAAAGATTGAATCTTGAATGCATTTTAATTGCGGGAAATCAAAGTTGAAGTTGCAACGTTTAATCCTGTTTATTTCTTAGAGCCAAGAAGAACCATGGCCATAAAAGTAGAAATCATGCCTGTCTGCAGGGAAGGTAGAACTAAGTCTGACAATCCTCCTGAACTTGAAGGGGGAAGCTATGCAAGACTTACAAAAGCTCCTTGGTGCCTTATTTTTTAAATGACCATTGATCATGCTGTCCGGAGTTTTAAAGCTGGTTGAGGCAAATCTAGGCGGTGGCTGTTTGGTCTGGCGACATGAAAGGTTAGAATTTTATGACAAGACTAGGTGGAGAGAGTACATTGGTTTTAAGGTTTAGCGAAGGTGAGACGACAGAGCAGTAGTTGAGGATCCAAAATAGCTGGAAAGAGAAGGAATTGGAGGCCTAACCCAACTTACTCCCCACCCAAAACAGGAATAAACGAAAAAGGGTTTTATGGGTAAGATGAACATACTAAGAAGTGGGAAATAGGGGATTTATTTTATTTTATTTAAACATATATACCTTACATACACTTGGTGTCGAATTTGAGATCAAAAAATCTTAAGCAAAAGCCAAACATGCTTCAATCAATGTTCATTTCTGCAATCAAGTGCAACCAAGTGACATAATGAAAGAACTTCAATTATTTGTAGGTCTCACTCCGAAGCAAGTAATGAGTCAATGTTGCCAGAATGTTCAATTGTATCAGTGTGATGAAATGCTTCCTGTCGAGCTCTCCAGCATTTGTTGTCTTCTGTAAACCATACATTTATTCTTCCACAGGAAGGAAAAAACAAAAAATCTTGTCTGTATAGGATTGGAAAGTTGACTTCTTGCCCAGTCTAGGAGCTAAATGTCATACAATTTCTAGCTCATGGTGGCAATTGGGGAAGACTCAAGCTATGTAGTTGAATATAAAATTGTGTTGATTAAGAGATAATCGTTGCTGTGTTGTGGGAGTTCTTAATTGACATGCGACCTGACGCCCACTGGTGGACATCGAAACTCTCACCGGAAAGGACTTTCTTTACCCTCGGGTTTGGTGTAGTGTTCCATCACCACAGCCTCTTCAATTGTTTATCATATCTGGGATTATCCCAAAAACTTGTCCTACATGCTTCTTCCATGGATTAAAAAATTGAATAGCTGTTCGTCTGGCTGCACCGACTTCTTAATTTTAAAGCCACCAAGCTTCTTTCTTGATGCCTACATTTCATCTTCAATACAAAATGGGAAGCCCACGTCCATGTTTGGAATCCTTTGCAGGATGTGATGCGTCTGCATTGCTGGTGCGGCTGTTGGTGATGTATAAAACCAGTAATGCCTTTTTTGTGGCTCTGGTTTTACCATTTTCAGCATACCCTTTTGCACTTTTCAGAAGGTCAAATGATGTCCCCATTTGACAATTAGTGTCAAATAGGTGCTAGGAAACGGAAAAGTATACTTTCTTTTAATTCAATTTTAATAAGGTATGAGAGTTTGGGTTTAAAAAGCGACATCTTATGTTCAAATCCTGCAATAAATAGTAATTTGCTAAGGTGATACTCTTATGTTGGTTGTTGATTGTTGTGCTGAAAACTCTATTCAAAATATTAAGAATATTATCCTTCTTAACAAACTGCTTTTGAGCTCTTTGCTTAGACAGTTTTTTGCACAGGATTGAAATGGTCAGAAATTGTTTTCTTGCACGTTGAACAGGGAAGAAAACATTCTGCTGAACCAAAATATGATACATGAAACCTGGGAATTCACGTCATTTAAGCACCAGGTAAAATCGAGCACTCAAAACCATTGGGCCACCTAGTGTATCCAAGTGAAAAGTGCCATCCCCCATAGAATTATAAAGGATGATATGGGAACCCACAGATGTCGCTGTGGCTGTTTTGGTTGGCATGGTTGCTTATCGACTTGACCACTTGAGCAACCTAATCCAAACATGGGAAGAATTCAGGCAAGACCATATTGCATGGAACAGACTGGGGACTTCATTACTTGTTGAAAAGTTGTGTGATTGATTTGGATGGAGAGTTTAAACCAGAGGTACTTGTGACACGTTTCAAACAGGATATCTTTTCTGTCTTGACTAATCATGACTTCCAAACCCCATCAGGGCCCATTGCTAATGATTGGGGAGCATGATCTTTCCCATCAGTGAATGGTCAACACCACGATCCTATTAAACCCAGCTTCTGTTCATGCTGTTACAGCTGAAATCTGCAGTTGCCATTCGCTTTTGATAAGCAGAGATTCTGGTCCTGTCAGACTTATAGGGTATTGATTTAAGTTTAGCACAAACTGCGAGTTGGTCTTAGATTAAAGAAACTGGAAAAAGAGAAAAAACAGAGCAATATTATAAACTTCAGTTGCTTTGCTTAGATAACAAGCAAATGAGTCATCCTAAGTGATCAAAATCTTCGCGAGCATAATTAATACAGGGATTTGATCCAGACCAATCACCTTTCTACAGGCAAAGCAGGAAAGGAACTCATAAAGAAGAGCAGTTTTGGATAGAATTGCAAGATCCATGGGTACTGAAATCTATGTGTACCTTAATCTTAATATCTTCCATTACAAGAACATGTTGTAAGGTTTATTGGGAACAAAAGTTGCAGACTTTAAAACCATTTTTACCTAATCCATGAGCAATTTCTCTATTTAAAAGAAACCCCTTTTTTTTATGCCAATCATTGGTATCATAAAGGAATAATTGGTAGAAGGCATACCACCTACAAAGGTAGTAGATGAGCACAACATAAAATATTTGTATCCACCTCTTAAAGAGAGCGATCATGAGTCCATTACCAGAAAGTCTATCTATCGACACGTTGATGTACTCTTACATATAAAATCCTCAATCATGCTGGTCCAGGGTATAAAAAAAACATATAACTTGTCTGCGAATTAAACAACTCTAAATCTGGAAATTTCTGCAGGTTTTATGAACAGGGATGTAAGTTTAGAAGACTAATCATCAGTTTTCTCATCAGGGAACAAGGTTTAAGACCTGTAAAACAAGTTTAGAACTCCTAATGCAGATTAACAAGAAACAAGATGAAACGAGTCGGCCATGAAACCTGCAGCAGAGGTCTAAAAGGACAAGGCATTTTCTATTAAAGGAAAGGAATCTTTATGTGGCGTGACAGGGTATTAGGTGATGACAGGGAATGGATGTTGACCCATCAACGGAGAGGGGGGATAATACCAACCAAATACATCTCAAAAACAGGGACGATATTCTACAAGTGGGTTTTCCTGGATGATTATAATACTAATGGGTTATGGTTGAAATGGTATAAGCAGAAGCTTCAAAATTATAATATTATAGTTAGCTCTCCACGTCTGACAACACCCCTTGGTTGTCAAAAGTAAATTCAACCCCTCTTTGGGGTCTAAAAGAACATCCAAGAAAACGCCTTCTTCGAAAGCCTTTTTGGTTTGTTCTTCCAGAACTTGTCTTCTCTCCCATTCAATGTTGAATTTATTGTCATTTATTTATAAATTTATCCTTTTCTCCTGCAAGTACTTGCCTGGCCTGAAGAGCTCCAGAAAGGCACCAATCACAAATCACAGGCGGTTAGAAGAGAGAGAGAGTGTGGAGTAGGAGTCAGTGATTCTAGTGGGTTCCTGTACAGGACCCCACTCTAGTTTTTTTTTTTTTTTTTTTTAATTATTATTATTATTATTATTATTATTATTTGTTTTCCTTTTCCCAGTCCCCACACGTCCAACAGAGAGCCTGAAACAGGGCTGCAAGGACAAGATTTTCTACAGCATGGGGATGGGAGTTTCAAAATCTGATAAAAATATATACAACTACAGAAGGTGATAAAAGTAGTCTAAACAGACTAATCACCCTGGTTTCTTCGAAGAGGAGGAAAGAAATAGACAGGGACGGCATGAAAGATCAAAAGGTGCAAGGAGATAAATGTATCCGAGAAAAAGACTGGACCCTCTCGGAGCCTTAACTTAAATATAGTTTGACAACATCTCTCTGATCCTTTGCTGCTCTCTCTTCGTGCAACTCGTTCGTTCTTTCTCTAACTCTCTTTCTCTCTCTCTCTTCATCTCCACTTCTCTGTCTTTCAGTTGGCTTTGGCTGCCAATAAAGAACTCCACTTAGAACTCCAAACACAACTAAGGTAATCAATTACAAGTGAATTGTTGGAGGTAGTTCTCCTCTGTTTTTTGGTTTTAAAGTTTTTTTTTTTTGTTTCTGCAACATGTTCCCTTTCAGTTCCTTGTCTGAGAGACACGAGAATGGTCTGAGGTGGTCTTGCATGGCGAGTCATAGAGTTGCAGAAACTGGTTTATCGGACTCAGGACCCTCAACTCACCATGTCCCATATCCGCTTTTCCATGGAATTACTGCTCCCTCTACAAGTTTCATGTATGTGAGACAATCTTCTTCACTTCATTGTTCCTACGGAACTGTCCTTCCTTGTTAATGCAAAAATATGAGGACTGTTCTCCAAACGAGTTTCCTCCTTATTTTTCTTTTATGTGATTGGCTTTCTTTGCTTCTCTGATCATGTCTGACATCGGCCATTTAATTGTTTTCCTTGTTAGCAATCAAGAAGGATCTGCTTTCGATTTTGGTGAGCTAGAAGAGGCAATTGTGCTGCAAGGGGTTAAGATAAGAAATGATGAAGCTAAAGCATGTATGCTCTTCTCTCTATCTATCCTTTCCTCTTTTCTGACGTATGATAGCCATAACCAACTCCTAAAAGAAGAGAGGAAGAGGGAGGGGAGAGAGAGAGAGAGAGAGGTTTGAATATGTCTACAGAAGGCACAGTGGGGAAGTTTCCATTTCCAATACTGTAATGATTCTGAGACAAGGGACTCGAGTGGCGTGAGGCTACAAACTTAGAAACCTGACCTTTCCAGCATGATTTACTGACTCCATAACTGCAGAAAAGGGGGATTGGGTTCCCCCTCCTTTTGAGACTTTGAAAATCTTGGAGTCTTTATTGTGGCGATCGTCTGAAGATTTGGCTTTTGTGATTCTTGCAGCTTTATTCACAGGCAGGCCTGCAGCAACTCTGGAAATGTTCCCTCCATGGCCAACGAGATTCCAGACTTCGCCAAGAGTAGTAGGATCCAACTTTCTGCATCTTGACCGTCTCTTTTCATATGGGTTCTAGATAAAACATGCTTCAAGGTGGAATCAGAATAGGACATCCCAACCTTCTTCTTTTTTTTCCCACTTTCAAGGGGCAATTTTCAAATTCTCATTTGAAATCATAAACTGTTTTTAAGGTGACTTTGATGTTGGTTGGGATGATTCTTGGATATCCATATGAACATTTGAGTCGTTTGTGGGGGCTAGAATTAGTATTGGGATGATTCCATGGATCCTCATTTGAATACTTTTGCTGTGGGTGTTTACTACAGGGAAGTTCAAAATCAGGAGGTGAGAGCACGGACTCAGGATCAGCAGTGAACACTCTTTCAAGCAAAGCTGAGGGCCAGTTGGACCCTGAATCTCCCATCAGCAAAAAAGCTTCTTCCTCAGATCATCAGGCTTTTGATCAGAAGCATCTGCAGCTTCAACAGCAACAACTACACCAAGAGATGGCAAATGATGTCTCAACAGCAGGAGCAGCAGCACAGAATCAATCATCTGTCAAAGCATCTCACGAAAAGGTACAAAAGTACTGTGTTAACTGTTAATCTCCCAGTTCTCCCTTTCTACACCCCCAAAACTCAGGAAAAAGACGGTATCTTTGTTTTTTATCGTTGCTGTTTTGATCTCTCTCTCTCTCTCTCTCTCTCTGTGTGGCATATTTTCGCAAAAAAACAGCACAGATCCCAACAACAGCTCTCAGAAAATCAAAAAGTGCAGAGTTTCCCTGATTTCTGAACGATTTTCTGATGAATGTCTGACATGAGAAGAGAGAGAATACTGTACACCAAAAAAGCAAAGAGAGAATCTTCACAGGGAGTTACTACTGTCTTATTTGTACAGTGACTCAGTTTACCCAACCCCCTCCAACTCAAGCAAAACACTTCTTTATCTTTAGCCTCGGGTCAGTTCAGCAGTTGGGAAACCAAATCCACGGGAAACACCAAAACCAAAATGGCAGATAACGATATCTTTTGCTACCCTTATTATGTTGATGATTACCTGCTCCATAGGCAGTGTTCAAATCAGTATGGAAAATCAGAACTACTTCCAAGAAAACCAGTGAGCACTATCTTCTTTTTTTTTTCCCCCTTTTTTTATGAATTAAAAAAACAAAGATAACCATTTTCTGCGTTTTTTCAGTTCTCCCCGGTTTAGCTGGAGAAAACATAGCGTAGTTGGCCCCTAAAAAGGATCTAGACATTTCAGTTTGTCTTGCTTTCAGTTCAGTCGTGTCTCTACTCTTACTCTTTCTTTTCTAACTCATTCACAATATTGGCTGCTCTCTTATTGAAGCAATCTTGTTTCTAACTTCACCTGATTTTTCATTTGATTTTTTTTTCTTGAATATTGAAGAGGAAGGGAGCAGGTTCAATGTCAGAGAAACAACTCGATGCCAAGGTCCTGAAATATACATATTTTTCATTTTTGTGTTATTTTGTGTTCTTCCCAAAATCTGTCAACTTCATGAATGTTGATATTTTGAACTGAAACACTTCAGACATTGAGACGTTTAGCTCAGAACAGAGAAGCTGCAAGGAAAAGTCGTCTCAGGAAGAAGGTATGGCATTTCTTCTGCTGTAAAAACTTGGGTTTCTTCAAGCTGGAAGTTTTCTCTGAAGCACTCATCCCTCTCTCTCTCTCTCTCTCTCTCTCTCTCTCTCCCTCCCTCTCCCGGAGCAGGCTTATGTGCAGCAGCTAGAGTCAAGTAGAATAAAGCTTTCTCAGCTTGAACAAGACCTTCAAAGAGCGCGCGCACAGGTTAGCTTCTGCACAGCTTAGATAAAACTGAGAATCACTCTTTCTTAATCAACTTGTCTAATTATTTCGGGTTGTCTCTTAGGGTCTATTCTTGGGTGGTTGTGTTGGTGCGGGTGGAAATCTCAGCTCTGGTGAGTGCTTCTTTTCTATTCAATTTTCTTTCCTTTTTCTCTTCCTTCCTGGTGAAATCTGGGGAGTTTTCCTTACTGCAACAGTGTTATTCTCACATACTAAAGAAGCATAGTTTGAAAAGACTAAGGAACCTGGCAAGCGTAAAGGGCCAATGCTCTTTCTGTCATGTACATTTTGTTCAAGACCCCCACGTGGAGGCTAGGGGTTAGGTAAGGGGGTTTGTGGAAAGAAGGTTCCCATAAATATAAAATTTGACTGAAGAATTCTATTATAATATAGACACGACTCACCATTTGTGTTAAGTTTCTTTACCTGTTTTTAGATCATTTCTAAATTTGAATGATGGAAGTCACCAATTTCCTGATTTTATACAGTCAAGTTCTGAGAAGATGTATGTTGGAGTGGAGATCTATTCAGCAGACATTACTAGATTTGTCCAATTCCCTTCCCAAGCACTTTATCTAGAGAGAAAATTAGTTGGAAGGCTAAGGAAACACTCAAAAGGCCAGATATCCGTATAATATATGATTAAATCATAAAAGTAGGCCTTTTTCTAATACAAGAGCCATGCTGTCTTGTTCAACTTTCTGTGAATTATTGATCCACAGTGACCCACTTTAAGCAGCACAACAAGCTTGTTGATTAGTAGAGCCACATTGTTCTTACCCAACATGTACTTAAAACATATCATATAATATATGATCATTGTTATTATTATCTTCATGATAATTGATCTTGTAGGAGCTGCAATATTTGACATGGAATATGCAAGATGGCTGGAAGACGACCAACGGCTTATGTCGGAGCTCCGGACGGGGTTGCATTCTCATTTGTCGGACGGTGATCTCAGGATCATCATTGATGGCTACATTTCTCACTACGATGAGATTTTCCGGCTTAAGACAGTGGCTGCCAAAACTGATGTATTTCACCTTTATACCGGGATGTGGATTTCTCCGGCGGAGCGCTGTTTCCTGTGGATAGGAGGTTTCAGGCCATCTGAACTCATCAAGGTTTGGCTGATTTTTAGTGACTTCTAATTAAAATTAATGACCAAATTCTAAACCTTCTAAAACTTGTTGTTTCATTCCTTTTTGTGGGTCGTAATCAGATGTTAATGAGCCAATTAGACCCACTAACGGAGCAGCAACTCATGGGGATCTACAACCTCCGGCATACCTCACAACAGGCTGAGGAGGCTCTCACCCAGGGCCTGGAACAGCTCCAGCACTCTCTCCTCGAAACCATCGCCGGTGCCCCCATTATCGACGGCATGCAACAGATGGCTGTCGCCTTAAGCAAGCTCGCCAATCTCGAAGGTTTCGTCCGCCAGGTACTTCCTTTGCATGCCTCATGCACATCAAACACTTGCTCTAGGATCCATCTTAGTGCAAGGAGAAAAGTGTTATTTATTTTTGAAAACTTGGCGGAAACCTGACTCCTCTTCGTCTCCACGTGATTCCACGACTGATGTAGAAGAAAATGGAAAGTGGTAGCGTGCAGGGGATTCTAGTTAAGAAACCCCCATACGTGTCGAGTAGAAAAGGATTGCTTTTAGCCAGGTTCAGCTTCGTGGACTACGAAAATGATATTTCGTTGTGAGTTTCAAGGTTCTGGTATCTGAAAACTTGCCAAACCACCGTCCTGCTCATGGTGTTGCGGCAGCGGTAGGTTAACAAGTGGTTAAGATGTTGCCTTCCTAGGCTCCCCGGTCTATTTCACCTCCATTGTCCACCTTTTTTTGCGCCGCAATTCAAACTCATCAAGCCGGAGTCCTGGAAAATGTTAGCCTCCCCCCATCTGTGACCTCAGCTTGATCTTCTATTCTAAACAAGATTTGATGCAAGAGCTTTTGATTTTCCTGATGCAGATAAAACCCTCCTAGATTACCCACCTCTGAACGCCTTGATGATCACGGATATGTAGTTGACTATGATTAGGATAATGGCAGTTTTTTTCTTGGTCAACTTGGGGACGTGACATGTTGTGTAAGTTTGTGAACCAGGGATCAATCACCTCCGCCACACGTCTGCCATGTGGACGGTGGATTCTCTGTTTCTATCATGATGGTGACTGCTAGGGTCTTGATGAGGAGTTTTCATCTTCTAAGGTGTCCCATCAGGGTTTGGTTTGAAAGTGATGGCTGTTGAATACAAGCCCTCGCTAGACCTCTCAACAGGGCTTTAAAAAAATAATTTTTTGGAGCATTCATTGAATATTTAATTGAATATTCAAAGATAAGACAAGTTCTTAAGTTTCAACCCCTTTGAAATGCTTAGTTTATGTCTATGATTATCTTTACTCATGCATTTTCTAATCCTTTGCTTTCAATGATTTTCAATCAAAGGCTGATAACTTGAGACAGCAAACGCTTCATCAGCTGCGTCGAACGCTGACGGTCCGACAAGCAGCACGATGTTTCCTTGTAATTGGAGAGTATTACGCCCGCCTTCGAGCCCTTAGCTCCCTTTGGGCATCTAGACCTCGAGAGTAAGACCAAGCTCTCTCAAATGTTGCACTCATTATCTCTATGCTAGTTTCTAATGGAGATTCAAAGACAAATTCAAGATATCCTTTTCATTTTCTCTACTTTAGAATAGATTTTGTCTTGGGTGTCTGTTTTTCAACACAGTACTTCCCTCTGGAGTCATATCTAAAGCAAAAGTCGGCAATGACTTCTTTTAGGGTAATAAAAGTAGTGCAAAAAGACAAGCAACAAGTCATTCTTT
The DNA here is from genome assembly GCA_028551475.1 of Casuarina equisetifolia. Taxonomy (NCBI): domain Eukaryota; kingdom Viridiplantae; phylum Streptophyta; class Magnoliopsida; order Fagales; family Casuarinaceae; genus Casuarina; species Casuarina equisetifolia. The sequence continues at coordinate 19,808,692 of CM052358.1, read as the reverse complement.
AAGAGGTTGCTTCAGCGGCACACCAGGGATTTTGATTTTAAATAAAGAATATTATGAAGACTCTAGCTTTAAATTATATACTTTCTTTGGAATTTTCTTGTTTTGTATATACATATTTTTTTATATGATGAATGACCCATATGCAGGAACTTGATCAGTGAGGACAACTCGTGCCAAACAACTACAGATTTGCAAATGGTTCAACCTTCACACAATCATTTCTCAAGCTTTTGAAGGAGATCCCACCAGCCACAAAGCTACCGATGGAATGAAGGTCAAATCGTTATCTTCTTGCTTTCATGGCGATTGGAGTTGTTCCGGATACTTTAGAGGAGATAGGACATTTCTTCTTTTATCTTCTTTCTATCTTCTGCTTTTTCTATCTTTATGTTAGTATGTTATCTTGTTCATATAATTAATTTTATGTGTATGAGTAAGCCTCAACTTGCTTAAAGAATGAGAGAAAGAAAATGTGTGAGTATACACCATCTGTAAATTCCGCACCTTGTTCCTTCTAGTGGCTCTTTCCTTGCTTCCCTTTTCATTTTTTCTCTCTTTCCCAAACGCCAATCTTTGCTCTAATTTGCGATGCCGGGGGCCAGTTGACATCGTTTATTATATGAAATGGTTGTCAGGAAGAGTATATTCTAATGCACGAAGGAAAATATTTTTTTTTTATATAAAAAAAATTGTGTTTTCTTAATGGGTTGCGTACGGAGATTGAAGTGGGAAGAGGGAGAGAGTTAGGTTGCTGAAGTTCATTTATATCAACTTGTTACAAGTGCGATTATTCTAATGCAAAACGACGAGGTGGGGATAGAGTTCCTTTTGTTCTTATTGTATAAACGAACAACTTGCCGTATGGTGGCCAAATTACGAAGGGAAATTGCATGTGATCACAAAACGATGAATCTAGCAGCCATACCAATGACTAAGTTTCTTGAAGATTGTTTATTTATCGTTCATTTTTAACTGTATTGTGAAAAACCCTAATTCATTTCATTCTAAAAAACTTCATTGATAAAAGAGATTGTCTAAATTTATAAGACACGTTATAAGTTTCTTCTAATCTAAATTCAAGTTTTTAATTGGGAAAAAATACTAACCCATTTTCAAATTGGGTCAAATTATACCAAAAAAAGACTAGTTCTACTACCATGTGAAAAAAAAAAAAAAGACATCAAATTTTCTCTAGTCTGATGTGAGACTCTTTTGTCCAACATCTACGGATCATACTTCTAATTATGAGTGGCCAAGTTTCCTTATTTTAATGGACATTTGCACCAATTATATATATTGGTCGGTGTTGTTCTCCATTAGTTTTTCCATAAGCCATGCTAATCTCCACTATGAAAGAAACTAATGACATTGCTTAGATTTGAATGATAGCTCTGATTAACCGAAATCTAGATGATGGGAAAATCCCCACCACGTTTTCGTGACTAAACATGATTTTCATCACTAAACAAAGCGTTAGGTGAGAAAACGAAGCACTGAATCTCAAGATTATCGTTCTAAACCAGCTTTTGATGTACAATTTTCATCGTACAGAGACAGACGCATGGTTCACGATGTTTGAAACCGAGAAAGATGTTCCGTAACGTTCACTGTGAAAGCCTCCTCGAGTTGATTTTCCCTTGCATTGATGCCTTCGTTGTTCAAACAGGAAGTTACCAACGCAAAGTTCGCATGTATTTAATATGAAGGACTGCATGAATAACATGTGCCGGGCGCTGCGATGCGTGCTTTTTGACTGTTGGCTTGTGCATGCGTGGCTGTGTGAAAAGCACGAAAGCTTGCTACAGTTTTGCGAAGAAGAAGACAAGTTTGTAGCAGAAGTCAATAGCTCTGAGCCCCCAGGTCGGTCTTGTTTTGCCCCTTCGGCCCCGAATGGTCATTCGACAAAGGGACACTCTGGTTTTGCCCTTGCAGGTATTGGAAACAGCAGAAGTCGGCGCCGCTGCAGACCCTCTTGCTGACAGATTCTGGTTGCACGAACATAATCTAAGGCTGCTGCTGTTTGTTTGCTTTAAGAACTATGATTTCCGCGGTTAAGTATGAATAAATGTATTTAGATCTCTTGATTTCAAGTTCAACATCGACAAGCCATAGTCATTCAATCCTCCTGAGGTCAACTACGTTATTGTCGTGTTGGTGAGCTCTTTGAAGAAGAATAGAATAAAGGAAAAAAAGTTGCACACTCAGATTTTCACCTGCTCCACAATGCTAGCTGAACAAGCTTCGGCACCTCCTCCTTGAACAGCTGCTGAATCATTAACCACTATTGGCTGCATTATTCTCAATTATTCAAACACTATCTTTGCATATCAGCGGATACCGACCCACATCTTTTACATTCTTCTATTAAGATTTCGTGCATGGCAGATCTATGACTTGAAGAACGAACGTCAACTACCTTGCTGCTGTAGCTGATGGCTGACCTTCCATGTCTCTTTGTGAACTTTTCAATACAATTTGAATACCCTTTTTTTCCTTTTTGGCTCCATTACAGGCAGTGTGAATAAAATTTTAATATGGGTTGGCAATGTCGGTCATCATCAAGCTTGCTTTGCTAACCCAACATGGTCTGAGGGGACAAGATGACCCTGTCTTTATTTTCTTTAGTGCATCTTCTTCATTATTGGATTAGGTCTGTTTCTCAGAGAGGATGCTTCCGTCATAACTTTTCTGTAAAGAATACTAGTATTGCATGCTCTAAATGGATATACCTGGGCCATTCGAAAACATCGATCACCTCATTATCGTGCACAAAGTTAAAGTGGGTTTAGGTTTCAGGATCTCAACAGTCCAGGGTATGATGCTGGAATCATTTGAAATCTGATTTTCCGACAAGGACTTCGTTTCAGGAATTTTTTTCAAAAGAATTTGATTGGGGAAGGCTTTAATTTTCTCCAAAATTTTCTTGAGAAACTAGTTTGAGTCGATTGACTATTAGCTTAGTGATAAGTTATGAGACTTCTTAATTTCAAGTTCGTCACTCATATGCATATGTATTATAAAAATAAAATAAAATACTAATTTGAGAAATTGCTAAGGTTTGGTGGTATAATAGTTTATGGTCAGGATCTGGTGGCACAGTTGGGCATAGATTTCCACATAATTTAATCCTGCGTTGGAAAGGTTTCAATAATTGACATACAAAACAATACGTTTCTTGAGAATTTGTTGGGGATTGACTGTCATGATTGCTAAAGACCCACATAATCTTCTCCAGATCAAAACAGAAACATGACCAAACCCACTGCTTTGAATTTAGTTAATCCACATTATCTTCCAAAGTAACGTGTTCAAATTGGCATTAAAGAATGGTATTATTTTTCAAAAAGTTTTTCTTGGGATTGACAGATGGCAAACAGAAAATGCAGGACGTCTAAATGGAATTCTTCAAACCAAATTATAATACATTCCAAAGGTAAATGTTTTTTTTTTGTGGCTTTGTCCGTATATCATTTACTTTTTCTTGTAAGCTTCTATTTTTTTATTGTTATTATTGGCATCATGGGTTTTCAAGCTAAGAATATTTAAAAGATAGAGACAAAATTTAGCCAATCACCATCTAATCGAGAGGATTAGGTTTATTATATGAGAATTAGTGAATATGGTAGAATATTCTCCACAAAATGATGGTGTTCCCACACGCCAAACAAACCCAGGAAAAAAGTAAAGAAAGAGAAGGAATAGCTATAAGAACAAAATCTATGGACAAAATATTATAAAGGAGACAAGGGATTTGATAATTATATTCCTTAAACTTTGCTTATCAATTGACCTCACCCATTGAGTTTATGGCCATTTTATGATCACATATATATATTTTTAAATATGCACATACGTATTTGGTGTTAAACTTAAAATTAAGAAGTCTTAAACAACATTTATCCCTAATTAAGTCAGACACTCGTGGATATGTCAATAATGAGTTGTAGGTGATATGATCTCATGTCCATCAAAAGCTAAAAAATTGTCATCCATTAATTTCTCTGAAGGACATGACTGGAGGAAAAGCATGGCAGATCCAAGTCAGAGCCAGAACCTGATGAATTCAACAAGTGTGTGTAAGCGGGTGAGGGCTGGCACAGGACAGAACTCTATGTTAACAGTAGGCTTCATGTTCAGCAAGTGAACAGTCCACGACTGTTTATTTGGTACCATATTTGCATCATGATGATGGAGTTTACAGGAAACAATTCCGAGCGTCTTTTGAAACAATGAGATTTGGATGCTTTGCACTGTAGTTGTTAGCATACCATACAAACCCAACATGATCAGATAGGACAAGTCCTTGTGGTCAAAGCTCTATTTCCATGGTAATGTAATTAGCACAATTCTCAATCTTCTGATGACAACCAGGAATATGACATAATCCACCTTTTTATCTTCTCTTTCTTTATGGGTTTTGTCACATCCCTTTTAACTAGAAAAAAGAAGAAGAAGAAGAAGAAGAAGAAGAAGAAGAAGAAGAAGAAGAGAAAAGCAGAACATAAGGAAAAGCACAAAAAGTATCTTGGAAATGCCATTTTACCCTTTTGCTTTTAATTATGCCTTTTCTCTGGTGTATACCCAAAGTTGCTTGTACGACAAGTTTCCAACACTTAAATATAAGGACTAACAAAAAGATTAATGATATTAAAATATATTTAATTTGTTACTCGTTAAATAGATTTTGTGTGCCATATCTCCCACATACATTTGTAATTTTTTCTTTTTTTTGGGCCTATGATCCAATTTTGGCATTCAAATTTAATGGATATTGTTAAACCAATCTCTTGCTGTCACTTCAACATTGACAGTTTCCCGATTGGCCTAGCTTCTAAAACTTTGAGTCAAATTTAAACCAACAAAATTCTCCAACCTTCGATCAAATTTGGATTAGGGTTTAATATATATATTATAATGAATCTGTTGTAAAAGTTAAGCTGATTGAATCAGTAAAGGCACCATTTTTATTAGGGTTTTCTTCTTTTATTGTTCTTTTTTCAACCAGGTTTTGATAATCTTCTATCAATTCATCTCTTCTAACTAATGTGTATACTGTAAATAGTACTTTTTTACAAAATGTATTGTCCATACCCAACTAACAATAAATGTACAGAAAGAGAATAAGTCAATAGAATTAAGATAAGACATTAATCATACAAGAAATTGACAAGTATTGACAATTAAGTACTCGTGGGGCTTTGGTTAAAGAGAGACAATGTCTCTAGAAATTACTTTCTATTATTAAAAGACCTTTAAGAAAATTTAATGCCTTCCACGTAATTGCACTTGCATGATTCGTGTGTGCTTTACGCCCACTTTGTCTCAGCAAACTTCTTGAGGAGTCAAAATCAGATAAATTCTAACCGAAAGAAAGCATGACATCAAAGTAATCTGGTTGGGTAATCCATCTGCATCTGTTTCTTTTCCTTCGTCGACAATTACATTATGTAAGCAATTGCTTCAGGGATATGGAAGGTGTTTACTGGGATTGGAAAAGAATGATGTGAAAAATGTTTAGATCAACTTCCAGATTTGTGGAGGCTGACGGGGTGATCGTTGACATTAAAGTAAATTACACCTTTTTGCTTTTCTTTTTCCTTCTATTGGAAGCAAAAAGTAAGGATTGATAAAACATCCATTTGTTAGAATGTGGAATGCATAGTGTCAAAGATATATACCCCATATTGCTAGTGTAAGGATATGCCTAGACCTTCTAAGTAATGAAAATTTTCCACCTATTTTCTTGAGATGTTGGTTATATAATGCTTATGCCAACCTTTGTATGGAGTTTTTTTTTAAAAAAAAATTCTTTTATGCACACATTTGGGTGTTGAACTTAGGAAAAAAAAAGTTTTAAACATCACTTGTTCACAACTAAATTAGGTACATGTTAACTATCTTCAGATAACTGTGTTACCTTCAACAGATGTATTACTACATTAATAATATGAAAATAAATTTTTAATCTTATAAATGATAAGATTTTTTCACTTATTACCTTAAGACCCTTATAAGTCTACAATAGCTTCTTAGATTATCAGGGAAAGCAACAGTGTCTATTATGAACTTGACTGTGACTTAGGGGTGTGGAAAATGAACAACTTTTTCAGATGTGTTTGACAGAATTCCTCGGTGAAATTAGTGGTGTCTGTGTTTGGCTTACTCATGACAGAGATCGGAGATTAATGAAGAAAGATTTTGCTTTCATCTTTACCATTCACATAGGCAGTTTCTCTGTAATGCCAAACCCATCTAATTTCCGTATCGCGTAAGTAAAAAGGCTGGGGAATAAAATTTGAACAAGAAGCAATACTACTATTCATTCAATTTTGTATTTACATTGTCTTGAAACTCGGTTCATCTTCCTCAAATATTTCTACACATTGCCTATTCTAAGTTCTACAATGAATGAGATAATTGACCCTTCTGGGTACAAGCTGAAATGAAAAATCATTCTACTGTCTGGAAGAGCAGTACAGCCATCCATACTGCTACAATTAGAGGAGAAATAAAGAGACCTTGGGTGTGCTGGAGATGGACAATCATAATTCTTCAATGACTTGAAAATTCGTATAGAAGAAATAACTGCGGTTATGATCTTTGATCGATTTGCTTCAGCTGCACTGGTGTCTCCATATGAAAATTGGTTCACGAAGTGTGATCTAAGTACCAAATGCAAAAGGGATCAACAGGGATCATCTTCAGAACATGTTCAACTCCGAGAGGTCATCCATTGGTATTTCGAGACCTATAGAATCATGATCTTGCAAGCCGTCTTCATCGAAGTTCAACCAAGAACTGAGATCTTGAGGTCCACCAATATCGGTGTCCATTGAATCCAATTCTTGTAGTTGCACATTAGCAAATTGAGCGGGTTCCTCAGACTCTTTAGATGATTTCTGATGAATATTCTTCGGCAAGCCCGAACCCACTTCCCTGCTTATTTTATTGCCAGCAGTAGCCACAGATTGACTAGCTCCACGATTTGGTGGACAAGAAGGTTCCATTGCTTCCACAGACCTGCCATGGAAAACAGCTCCTGACGTGGGTAGTTGATTGTTCTTTTGCTTGGGCTTTGCCTTGGTTTTGCGCTCATTGCGGAGGCTGTCCAATGATGCACGACAGGCTCCCGAGCCAGAATTAACCCTTAAATTATCTTTGTTATGATCCCTCTCTCTTTCACTCCTCTTCCCCTTAAATCCACCAAGAACAGGGTTGTCAAGAGCCGCAGTTGCTCTTGAGGAAGCATTTCCAACAACATCATCGATTAGCATCTCCCTCTTCTTTCCTTTAATGAACACAGAGCTATGCTTGGAAGAAGCTTGTTCAGAAGAGTGAATCACACTTTGAAGAGCATCTGAGGAACCTCTGTCAATATTATCACTAAGAGAATCGTATCTCTCAAAAGCACTGGAAACGGCCCCTGTGGCAGCAAACAGACCAAACCCAGTTATTAAGCAGAAAAAAATAAACTAAAAAGTTGCAGAAAGCTACAGTTTATTCTTGAACCCGAGAGTTAAGAATAACAAGTTCTTCATTACCTAGAATAGAAAAACCACTTAGAATAACGAAACAGATTATATTTGTTGAGAAGTTCAAAATTGTATGGATACAATCTGAATCGTGTATCTTGATCAATTGAATTGATCAAAGATCATAACCGCTCAATAAATGTCAGAAGACATTTATTTTAGAAGTGAAAAGTAGCCAAGCTAAAGTTTCCCAGAATAAAGCCTAAACTAGAACAGAATATGACAAAACGGCAGTATGGCCATCGTAACAGAGCATGTAAACATTCCATTTGACATACCTGAACCCCTGGCTTCTGCCTGGTGGGAAGCTTCGTTGCATGTGTTACTGGCAGTCCCTGAGCCAACACAGTCAACTGATTTTGTGTCATTATTGCAAGGAGATACAGAGAAGATGACCTCCTGCAGTGCTGGATCACTAAAACAACTGTTGCCAGTATCTTCAAATTCTCGACATCTAGAAAGAGTGCGCTTGACAAAAGCCAATGCAACTTGTCTTGAAACCTTACGTGCAGAACTTTTCGAAGCACAACTCTTACGGCAGGCCTGTAGAGAATGATAGAAACTAATGGTTTAAGATTCAAGAGACTCTGAATCAGACCACTCATCCAGTTAGAACAACACCTAGAGTAATCGCATATTACGACAACTTTTTTTGTTCTTCATTTGCATGGACCAACAGACTATGATCCCGGGGTCTTTTAAGTTTGCAGTTTATTAAAATAACCTTACTTGCAGGTGATTTGTTATAGTGACAATTGTACCAAAGAAAGATACTCCATAAGTCTAATAAAGCTGCTCATCATACTATATATGGGGCATGCATTATGAATCAAGAGACTTGAGTTACGATACACTATAAAGTAAAGATCAAAATCTGTAATATCAGTGAGATTCCCGTGTACAAGTCAGAAAAACAAAGCAGCAAGGAAAATGAGGAAAATCAGCAATTAAATGCAAGCAATACTGATGGCATTATTCCAATGATAAATACTCACAAAGAACACTCCAAGATCCACCCGGCTTAAAATAACAACTAGTCCTTCAAATGATAGACTACATTGTCAACCAAGTTATAAGGAAAATATACATCCACGACACCAACAAGATTGAAGAGACATCAACATATTGGACGCATGCATGTTGAACCACAAAGGATATTTGTCACATAATGGCAAAAGATCAAATTTGAAATCCCAGCCATCAAATATAGGACAAACCAAACCAAACATATCACCATTTATGGAAAAATGGTTTGCATTGTATGAAAATCACACTGCTAAGGCTTTTCCGCCAAAATGCTATTAAGATATCATCACTCAAAGTGATGGATATTCCAGTAGAAACAACTGTCCAATTTACGAAGACAAAAGAAAACATCAAATGTAAATCAATCTCCAGACGGAAAGCAATTCTAAATATCTTTATGCTAAGGACTGATTCATAGCTGAACATAGTATAGTTTTATAAGCACACATGCTGATCAAGTAAAGGGACATAAACAATTACCAATCTTTTCCTGTAAGCGATCTCAATAAGTTGGTCCATCGCAACTTTCTCCATAGACCTGTGAATGAAAAATCATTACTTTGGAAGATGGCTTTAAAAGCTTATAGTGACCATTCTAGAGAGCAGCAGGAGTAACATCAATTGATTGGGGAAAGGTGCTTGGGTTTTCTTAGTATTGACTGGAAAAGGATCTTAATATTCATAGAACGTCCAAAACATTCAGAATCTTACCGTCCCTCTGCATCTCTACCTTTCTGAATAGCTTCATCAATCTTTCCCAACTTTTTCTTCTTCATCCCAATCTACGATTCAGCAAAAAACATTATAGAATATGAGAAAGAGGCCAGCAATTAAATTAAGAGAAAGAGATCAAAAACAAGTTTAGCCAAGACTTCAAAATGATCTGAAAACAGATCAAGTAAAAATTCAAAAATAAATCGCTATTGAAGTACACTCTGACTTATGCATAAAATCTATTCGTTGTACAGCATTGAGAAGTAAGAAAAATGATGCAGGACAACCTGTTGGTACAGTCCTTCTTTAAGATCCATAATATCCTGATCAATCACATCTCCCTCAGCTAGATTAGGCTGCAAAACAAGGCAAAAGAAGCACCCAAAAAGAATAGCAATAGAAATCAGCTACATATTCACTACTGCCAAATGACTTCCATGAAGCTTCTAAAATGGATAAAAATGAAGAACCCTACCAATGTCTCAGGATATACGCCAAGACTCTGCAGTTCCAATAGAAGCTTGTCGTCCATACACAACAGCTGATATTGGCAGTTAGAGGAAGTCAGACCGCCAACATTTAATTCCCTAGGTTGCAGCTGACCAAGATCATTTGAACAAATTTCACTGGCGTGTCCCATATCAGAATGGGAAAAGTCATCATCTCCCCGCCACAGCTCATTGCTTGTTAAAGAGCTGGACATACTAGGGTTCCTAAATGAGTTAGATACAACACTCTTATCACTGGAGAGTCTGTCGACAAGGTAATTCTTTTGAGTCTGATAATCCAGTTCCGACTCAACTTCAGATTCCAATCTGTCCCAATCTTTGGGTTCAATATCAATATGGTTACATGAACCACAATGAGAATCATCACTCGCACATTGCAGAGACAAATTTTTCCCTTCAGCATGGTGGTGAAATTCTTCAACCTCATCTTCTTCTATCAAAGCAGACAGAACTCTTTGGTACAATGGAGTAACTTTGTCCAACTTTCTCGTGTCAAACTCTGGATTGGAGTGGCTTCTTTGTTTTATGTCATCTGCTTCTTTTAGCACACCAAAATCCTGTGGTGATGGAAGAAGTTAACAATTCATCAATGTTTCTTCCAAAAGTTTGTCACCATTTCAAAACATCAAATTTTCCATTGCACCAAGTTGAAATCAACCTAGACTTATTTCATATCATTGGTATTCATAACCAAAAGGATCAGCAAGCGGAAAATAGCTACAAGACAAATTTGACAAAATCCAGAGAAAATTTCGCACCAAGACATTACATACCATGCCAACGATATTAGATAAACTCTCCTCAAGATCCTCTGCAAAACTTAGCTGAATGATACAAAAGAAGGAAACTTATTAGTCTCAGTACCACTGTATCAATCAAGTCTTAATACCATCATCCCTGTATCCCAGTACCTGTTGCTTCAAGTAGGACAAATCCTCTGAGCCGACAGAAGCAAAAATAGATTCCATTTTCTTCCAAAATGGACCGGAACAAGCAAGACCTACAGAAACAAGCCCGTACCTCATGATGGGTACAAATAGTATAAAAGTGCTACCTTTCAGGAGAACATCTAAAATTCGAAATGAGAAACATATTCAAGAACCATACCTCTGGCATTAAAAGCAGCATTTGCAGCTACAAGTAGTTCTCCACGATCATCATTACCGTCACCTGGAAGATATAACAAATAGAACTAAAAACCACATACAATTGTGACATAAATAAATTTAAATCAAGAAGACATACAAATAGCCTATATATTCCACACGGAACTTCTCAAGAGACATAAACATGCATATAGAACGAAACCATGTGGCCAAACCATAGCAAAAGAAAAAACTATTATAAGTAGAGAAACTATGACCAATGATAAGATTAAAACAAAATACAAAGACTTATCTTTGAAAACATTGAGCTATGCAACAGGAGTATAAGTATGAAATCTGGTCCTAAACACAATACGAACTAGACCTAGCCTTGAAATGCAAGGGTAATGAAATGCAAATAGTTCCCAATTATATGATTAATTGAATTAGAAAAGTCTTTAAATACAAGCAGGATGAAGTTTCTTGATTTAAAGCAATATGACCTGTCATATTCAAAGAGCCATTGTTTATCATTGGACTGACACGAACCAATGCCTTGCGCTCTTTCAGCTTTTTTGAAGGTGGACGACCTGATTTACTGAAACACATAAAAATTGTAATTGATTAAAAGATTAGATTCATCATCAAATGAGCAGATAATCCATAGTCCCAATTCTTATTGTACTAATGCAAAAGTGCTGTTTATACCTTCTATTCTTTTCAGAACTAGGCCTCACACTTTGCAATGGCTTTGTTGGTAGTTTCTCCACTCTCTCGCACACTGGAGGAATTATGGACCTTGTTACGGATGAACCCCTTCCACTCCTTCCTTGTCTCTGTACACCATCGCAAATTTCGTTACTTACTTTATTCTTCTTCATCGGCAATACCAATGACCCAGCTTTATGGGTCGCTGTCAAGGCAACTTCTCCATTATCTATCCCTTTGTCTTTCAATTTGTTTTCCCCAGCACCTGACTCTTCACTCTCAGACAAACCAAATGGAGATGAAATATTTTCACGTTCCTTCTTCAATTTTATGGTATTGTTCTCCATACTGCTACCCAGCACTGATCCATTGATTCCCAGAGATGAATGTTTTGTACTAAAATCGCTAGTTACAAAACCTTGAGATGAAATCTGAGTTTCAGAAGGGTTTGAGACTGGAGAAACTAAATTTGCTCTTCTCGTACGTGAGTTTTTATGTGGTCTCTGACCAACCCACTGGGTCATAGGATGTATAGATGAACCTGTAGACATTATTCGCTTTTGATTATTTGTTACACCTACAACTGAAACTTTGTTTGGACCTGTAGCCTGTTCACAACCTTGAAAGCTCCCAGATGAATGGTGAACATTAGGAGATGAGTCTAGTCCCATGACAGAACCAGTCCGTGGTGCCCTAGAAACTTTCCCTTTTACCACTGTATTAGGACCAGCTGCTGGAATATCCTCTTGAATATTAGACCTGATAAAATAAACCCACAAACAAACTTAAAACATTGTCATCATCAACAAAATGAAAAACATAACAAAGATATGAAGGCAATTATATGCAGAACATAATGATCTTTATTATATCACTGATTCTGCAACTCCACTAGAGACCATTAGAGTGATAATCACAGGAACTAAGGTACATACTTGTTGTTTCCTTTCAATAAAAGTCTTTGTTCCAACACAACTGTGCGGTCCCTTGGAAGAGGGGTGCGTTCCAGCTCATTCCTGACAGCTGTGCAACCATCTGAACCAGCAGGCTCAAAAGAACTGTCCAGCTTGTTGATTCCACTAACACCAGGGGAAGATTTCAATCTGTGACAGATAAAAATCTTAATAACAGAAAGAAGTTTTTCTCTTTCATCTTGTTTCTTATTTCCCTTCTCAGTTTGGAGAATTAACTTTTTAAAAGCAATGAATCAATGTCTGAACCAGCATTACACAAGCAGACAAAATGACATTCAGGGAAAGAACAGATTGCAGCAGAATTGCCAATGTTCATACATTCGGCACAGAATTGCCAATGTTCATACAATGACATTCAGGGAAAGAACAAGAGTACGAAAGAAACAAGAACAATAACTACAACACTAGATAACACATTATCTTAGGGGAATACAAGCAATATAGAAAGATTGATTAGGACCCACATTTTCCAGTTCAGTTGCCTAAACATCAATAACGCTGTTCCTTGTACAGCATTGAATACTATTCCTTCAGAGTAAACATTAAGAAAAAGAAGATTACTTTAGCTTTCTCATCTAATGGAATTCTACCCTCAAAAACATACACTTGTTTATGCATATACAAGGCTCAAGCCTAATGATGCAAACAACAAAGTTCAACAAAAATATTTTGTATTTATGTAACAAGCTTGCTAAGTGGGGCTGGAAACTAAAACCTCATCCTCCACCATATTCACACAGAAGAGAAGCTACCATTTAAGATAGAGCTCTTTGGCCCAGCTTCAAGTAAAAATTAATGAGAACAATGAACTTGAGCCAATTGGCTAATATTTATGCCATAGAAGTTATATGCTACATCAATTTTCTTCAGTCTGTCACTAGTTTCACATTTCTTCAAAATTCTTTTCTGAACAAACAAAGAACTACACAAGGTACTGGGTATCATAAAAGAAACTTTTCTTGAACAAAAAAAATAAAAAAAAGAATCTCACAAGTTACAGTAATAATAACAACAATGTTTGTAATAAAAGAAAGAATGAAAATAACAACACAAAACAAAGACAATAATAAGAATAATAAGAACAACGAAAGCAGAAGCAACATAAGAAATAAAAAGTTAGAGAAGTACAGATCAATTATGAAAAGCAGCTGACAAAACTTAACAGAGAACCTCAGCCCAAAATTCCATAGACAAAGACCTTTTGCCAAGAGACATTTTAGCCACTGACCAATTACATTTAAGATCTATAATACAATACCTGAAACCATTAGTGTCACAAGAACGCAACTTAGAATCAGCATTCAGCTTTGGATGTATAGCTCGTTTTGTATCTCGCTCGCCGGTTATTACTCTATTAACTACAGCTCCAACAGAGCGCTTCTTCTTTATCTTTTGGTCCAATCCTTCACCACCAGCAAGAAGTCGGCGAGTCTTTTCCTCAAACCGAACAGAAACCCCACTATATGCTGGGAGAAGATCTCCATCTTTTTCTGTCACCATCTGCTGCCTTGAGGTCAAAGCAGACCTACTATCTGCCTGGTAACATTTAGAAAACATAATAAGTAACCAATATGCTTATACAGATACATAAAAACTTAAGTTATACCTTCTGAAGACTCCCTATTATTGTGTGAGCTTAGAAAAGAGGAACTCTCCTAAGTTTTATTTTTTTGTTTTATGTATTCACAGAATGGTTCTAAATAAGATTGAATTCATAGATAGACAAGTAATAAAAGCAGAATAAAAAACCATCCTGTCTGAATTTATTGTTACTACCATTAAAGTAACTTGCACATGGAGTTAAGGGTGAATATTATGTTGCTGACAATTATTTGATAGTCAACAGTCCTGAATATTCTGGTAGAACAATGGACGAGAGTTAACTACATAAGTTCAAATACGAACCCGCACATCCGCTGCTGATGTACGAACACGCTTATTCAACCCAATACTCTTGGGTCTCTCCTCCAACCTTTGAGTCACTGTGTCATGAGAATTTCTCTGAATCTGGCTTCCCATCTTTGTTAAGTTTACTGCAGATCTGTCACTCAATGAGAGATCACTACGCGGTCGCTTCTTTGTACTTAAGGCTTCCTTGTATCTGTCCAATTTGACAATGGAGTCACGTAGCATTTTTGCTCTATCCCTGGCAGAACCAGCACAGTCTCATTAGTGCACCACAACATATAATATATAATACTCATTCATACACGCATGATCCACATCTATCTAGATGTATGCATGAAAAAAGATAAGAGATCTCATTGTTTCATGTAATGGTGTCCTATAGTCAAAGGCAAGGTAGAGACATATTACAACTATACATAATTCATGAGAAGTACCATGCATCATGACTAGGGATGTTACTCCCTCTTCCATTTCCAAACAGGTAAACATTGCTTTTCCCATTAATTCTAAGTTGAAGTATCTGCCCCAACCATGACACATACTCATTCTGCTTCAATCATGAAGCATAGAATTGTGTTCTTTCTTAATGAAAGACACTCATGCTGTTAAAGCATAAATGTCATTGGAACTTGGAATAGAGGACTATACCTAGCCTTTCTAGAGGCATCTTGGACACTTTCTTTGAAGTGCTTTAGCTCCTCTGTAGCCACTGGAGGCGGAGGTTTAGGGTGGGCAGCTCCAAAGGAATGATCCTCTGATGCACTTCCAAGAGGAACACCCAGAACCCTTCTTAGCTCTCCTGAGCGTGTAAATCTCTGATTGCTCAAAATAATCGGATCCAACTGCAAACACTGAGGCAAAGGTGGCATATCTGGAGATGGTGTTGCACTCCCCCGGCTAACATGATTCCCCGAATTGAACATTATGAATATAACACCCTTAGTATGACTTCCAACCCTGTAAAAACATACCCTGGACCCTCGTCTGAATCTCTTACTTCCTGCCACAATGCAATAATGCATCTAGACAATGAGCATTGTGTTGAACACCCTCCATAATGTGTTACTAAAAAGGCACAGATAATGCAGCAACCAACAACAAACACGAGGAGAAGTTTGGAATACTAGAGAAGAGCACCGTATGTCAGGCTAACACTAAGGATGTTTGATCAGAAAATTAAGAGGGCAAAAAAAGCTCAGAGCTGTATTTCAGGCTAACACTAAGGATGTTTGATCAGAAAATTGTGCTTTACACAGCCACTTGCCTTGTCTGAGTTAGTCCACAACTTCCATAATCCCAGGACCAAAAATTAACACAAAGGCTTAGCTCAATTCACCCCGTTCCCCATCTTGCATTCAATTCTCTCGTAACCCAAACATGAAATTTGTCCATCACACGTCTAACTGCAATACATTCGTTGAGATGACATACGACCCACTCAATCGGTCTTACACACGACAAATCATTTTACAGCCAAACAAGCAAACCCCCAAAAGCAGCAGCAAGCAAAGCCACCGCCAGAACCGTCATCGTATAGCTCTCAATCGTCAAGAAAAATAAAGGCAACTAAAATCAATTTGCACACCATACCTAAAAAAAAAAAGAAGAAGAAGAAGAAGAAAACCCCGAATTCAATTTAGCTAAAACTGTTCCGCAGCTTCTAAAGCCATCTTCGCTCAATTTACCTCTTCTTTCTTCCAAAACCTAAGAAAATTACAACAATGAATTTTCCTTTCCGCAGGTTTCCAGGTAATCAAACGGATGAAGACATGAGTACACACAAAGTTTGAAACCCTAGGCCGAGTGAACAAAATTCGACGCAGGGCGAATTCAACCAAATTGAACATGAAATTAGGTCCAATGTACGAATTCGAGAGCGAAGAGCGAAAAAGTACCTTGGATTGAACGAAGTCAAGCGCAGATCAAACCCGCAGAATCTCCACGGCGAAGAGTAAATAATCGTAAATAAAGCGGAAGGAAGACTTCATATATATCATGCGTTCGTTTCACCGTCTTCACGTGCCAGACGGCGTGCGTTGACTCGTGAGGGACCAAAAAGCTATAAATTGGGAGTCTTTCTGTAGTGTCTCTTCTTCGAGTTTCATTTATCAGAAACCCACTATTTCTTTTACTGTTTTTGTTTTCCCATAATAATAATAATAATAATATAATTAATTATTTAATTATATTATTATTATTATTATTATCATTCAGCGAGTTTTGCATTTTTTTATTACTACTTTGCTATTTAAAGTATTTAGTATTTCCTTATCCAAAAATATCATTTAATATGTAGTATTTGACTTTTTTTTTTTTTTTTGTCTCTAATATTATATCCACTTGAAGGGAACTAAAATAAGAAGAAGAAAAAATTTGTAAGAGAATACTGCTTTGGGTATTTTAGGAGTTTAGCTTTGGATGTTTCTAACTGCTCTTTTATATATTAATTTTTTAGTGAATTTTCTTAATTATTCCTTGTTTTAGAAAGTTGCATTCTTTTGTGATTCCTTTATTATTTTGCTTCTCTTCTTTGCTCTTTTCGTGGTTTAATAATCACAATTCACCACAACCAGATGAAACTAAGAACATCAAATCAATTTTTTTTTTTTTTAATTTACAACATGGAAATGCAAGCATACATCAAACTTGTATCTCTTCCATAAAACCAAATTTCCGAAACTCTGGGATCCCATTGTTCCTACATACCCAATGCACTATTCAATTCAATATGGTCACTTTGGCTCAACATTTGAACCAGAGTATTATGCATTACATGTATTGAAGGATCACTCCTTACAGATTTCCAGTAATAGATGTAATGTACATATTAGCCAATCTCTGCAACGCAAAACCAGAGGAAAATTCAGTCACCTATTCCATCAATAATTAGGATGAAAAAGAAGAAGCTATGACAAGTTCTTAAGTTAAAGTTTAGGCTGTTCTGGGTCTATATGAAACTGGCTCCTCTCCAAGCAAAAGTGCCCTCAAAATCGCTTCACATACTCCACTATAGTAGACAAGCAAATGCCCACCATCTGGAACTTCATGGTACCGAATCCAGGGCAGCCTTCCTGAAACATATCTCTGAAGCTCAAAAGGCACAACTTTGTCTTCATAACCTTGCCAAATGTGGACAGTGCTTTCGTTTTGAGGGTAAGGATTGCTTAGATCCATGGGATCAAATTCCCATTTTCCAAATGCAAGCATAAAGTCACGACGAAGAGTATCAAAAACACCTCGTTCTCGTAACTTGTCCTGTAAATTGAAACAAAATCTTTATCACCCCTCCGTGGTACACAACCGACTATATCATGTTATAAATCTACAGATTGCTTAGAAGAAATCATGACTAACTTAAGTGTGGCCCCAAAAACCTTTTTCTTTTCTGCTTTTGCGCAGATCGAACATTTAACTTACCTTGGTGAGCATTGGGAAGCCAGATATAGTCTTCAAGATATCTACATCTCGGTCATTAAAGAATAATGGATTTGTTTCCAGGCCAGTAGTTGAAGGAAACCATTTTTGGGTCACCCACCAGTATACGAGTCCAGGAGCATAATTCGCAACCCAAATGGACCACTTCACAAGTTTCATCCTGTAGTCATCCCTAATCAGACTATCAGGGAGGGAAGGCCACCAGTAATTCACAAGTGGGACTACAAAAGCCACACCTGCTAACCTGGAAAATAATTTTGAGGTAAAATGTAATCATAGGGGATTGACAGGACTGACCAAACAAAAAAGAAAAAACAGCCATAAAACTGGAATTGAGGACAGTGTTTTGCCTGTCTGGTATATATTTTAGACAACTCCATGTGGAGTATGATCCCATTGAGACTCCAATCACATAAAACTTGGGTCCCAGCTGTAATTGATCAGCAAGTTCTTGGATATCGAGTGCTTCGCCCTTTACTGTGTGCTTTGGGTCTGGATCACTTTCTCCATATCCCGCTCGATCAAATAGGAGAAAATATATGCCCAATCCATCTATTAGCTCCTGGAAACTAAAGCAGAATCAAATACACTTGATTCAAAATTGTACAGAAGGTTTATCTTTCTCAATGGATTTAACTTACACACTAGAGCTTCCTTGACTGGTAGATATATCAGGACTCTTGAAAGCCATTTGTACATAAAAACTATGACGAAGTCTATGCAAAACCAAACAGATAAAGGATATTTATTTAAAAGCATAGATTGTATGACACTTCTCAATATGCGCACAAGTGTGTAACTGGAATTCCTTTAAGGCACAGTGCATTTGCTAAAAATTCTTTGTGTAACAAATAGAAACCGGGTTTTGCACATGTTTTCAGAAAAAATTCCTCCAGTTGCAATTGTTTTCCACTAGTATAATTGATCTGCAGAAGATTAATGACTGTCAAAACACATTTGTATCTAGTTTTCTACTTAGAAGCAATCCATGTGAGAAAATTCAAGCATCAGATTCTCATAGAGGAGGCTGGAAAGAGAGATTTATGTACGTACTTGGGGAGCCAGAAAGTTCATCTCTTTAGAGCTTCCGAGACCATGCGCAAAAATGATCTTGAATTTAGCTTTTTCCTTCGGAACACCTTTCTCCCTGTAAGCCAAGTGCCTTCCATCTCTCAGTCTGATTCTTGATGAGGTGATTGGAGACTGCTCTGGCACTCCAGTAGTCTGTGGAGGGGGGAGCTGCGTTGCCTGATAAACCATTCCCAAAAAACCCATCATCAACACAGCGACTGTTTTGGGAAACATTCTTGAAGGATTAAAAGGTAGATCCGGCAAATAGACCCCGAACCCTCGCCCCAAATCAACTTGGGTCTCTTACTTCCTGCCATATTGCGATGATGCATCAGGAAAATGAGAATCGTAAAGAATTTCCACTTAAGTTTGCAACTAAGAATGCATAGATAATGCAGGAACGAACAATAAACACCAGGACAAGTTCAGAATACTAAATGAGTACTGTCTATCTCAGGCAAACACTCAAAATGCCCAAGATCAAACTCGAAGGCGAAAACCTCGGAGCTTGAAAATGATGAAACACAGCCCCTCTGAGCTTTATCCAACCAGCTGGGTTGGTTGGATTAGTTGAGATTTTCACATCCAGCAAAAAAGAAACATAAAAGCTGAGAGTCAAACTCTACCAAATTCCTATCCCCGACACCCAAAAACATCAAATTCAATGCAACCCATGAATTGACATAAACCCAACTTAATTACTCGGACAGACACCGACACCCATAGCCACTCTAAAAGCAGCAAGAAACAAAGCCGCCGATGCCACACTGGGATCCTACCTCCATCTAATGTCAGACAAAATGAGACCAACCCAGACCCAAAATAAAAAAATTAAAAAAAAAATTTAAAAAAAAAAGCTTTTCAATACTAGTGAAGACTACTCCATTTCACTCAAAGTCTCTCGCTTTTCAAATCTCTTTACGAGATTTGGAACCCTAGGTCGGTGGAAAAAAAATCCGGACAATGGGTTGGAAGTTAAATCAGAAAAAAAAAAAAAAGAGCGTCAATTGAGGAGCGAAGAGCGGGAAAGTACCTTTAGCTTCAACGGGGTCAAACCGGAACAAAAGCTCAAACTTTCGGAGAGGAAAAGTGATTCCTGTAAACGAAGCGGGAGGCAGAAGCCATAAATATCGACGTTGCAGGAACGTTGTATTTACGGGTGTCTGCGCACGTGCGGACGGATGCTCACTGACCACTCACAACGCAAGAAGATGCATGCACACGTCACAGGGAGGATTACGATGTGTCGCTATACGACCTACTAATCGTGGGACCGCGGTATATTCCTGATGCTCCCCTGACGGACGGCTCGATCTCCACCAACGATTAAGGCTAAGGTTACCTAGATTTTTTTGTTTGAAAATAAATCCTGTGATAGCGATATACCATGCTTAATTTAATTATAAGATAATGTATGATTAGTATAAAAAGTGGGCTTAATCTCCTTAAAAAACTTTGTAAGGGATAAAGATAGCTCTATTAATAAAGTTGAAGAACATGATATCTAGGATAATATGCAACAATTAGCTTTCTTAACGTAAAAGTTTCACATATAATCTGCCATTTCTTACAATATTACTGCTTTTATGAGAAAAAATCAGAGTAATTTCTTATATCAAGGACTCCTCTTTGGTAATTTAAGACTTGAACTTAAAACTTCATGAAAAAGTTGATGTTGATTTGGATTGAATGGACAAAGCATGAGGTATGCATAATGTCCATTTGTTAGAATTTGGTTGGGTTCCAAGAAAGGATGGGTTCGACCACAAAGGAAAAGAAAAGAAGGATAAAACCGAAGATATTGGCGCAAGTGACGCAATCATCTGGTTTCATTGTTGAAAAAAAGAAGTGCCAACAAAGAAACAAAGGCTTTGCCCATTTTTGAAAAGACAAAAAGAATAGCTAATGAATGAAAATGGACATCAGCAGCAATTCATGAAACATGAAGTACAACGTTATTCAACGCTCAGAAGTTCTCCCAACAATTAATGATTCCTGATCTTTGCTGCACTGGGGTTTTCATCTATGTTGAAGATAAGGCAAAGGTACGAGAAAGTGAGACATCAAGTCTCGTATGCTTCTTCTTCTTTTTTTTTTTTTTTGTCTCAAATATCTTTTTGATAAGGGCAAGTCATTTTTTATTTTCCAGATGTTGTGTTTGCGAAGCTTGTATAGTAACTTGTCCAACAAGATAATTTTTGCAATACTTAGTTCAATCAAGCTTGTTTCATGCCTAGTTTGTGGGGATTTATAGTCTTTAGAATATTATAGACTTAAATTCTTCAAATCCTGTGTTTTAATTATAAATAAAGTGGTGAGGGATATGATATGCTATTGATTTCAGCATGATTATTCTCACATTCAAAAGTCTATTGTGAAGGCGAGTGACTATCATTAATATGCACGGATGGACCACTCCCAAATATGTCCCATCATTCATGCATTCATTGGATTATTGGACAAATCATTATGATTGTAGTGCTTCACCACTTTGATGCATGCTTGGTAGGGGCCAACCAACCCAATTTTTGGTTTTCGGAGTGGTTGATTTTCAGAATAAAAAAGTTGGATGAACGATTGAATGACCATTAGAAAAGGTAAAAGGGATGATTAAACCACTACAAAAGCATCTAATCAAGGGTTGTTTAATAATGAAGGGTTCAGATCTTAGCCATTTGTTGAAGATGAACAGTTGGAATTTGAGGAATTGTAGGTCTACAAAAGCTTATGAATCGTACCTCGGACAAGCTACCAGTTAGGAATGACAGGAAAAGCTATCATGTGAGAATCGGTCTCACATTGCATGCCTCTGCATCTGCCTACATTCCAGGCTTCTGTGCTCTACTTCATCCAGGAAAATACTTTTTTGTTTTTTCCTTTTGACTTATTCACTGTTTGAACACCTATCTTCTAGGCCTTGGTAAGTATGATCAGCATTGATTTTGAGTGCTTTTGACCGAGGGATTAATGCACACTGTTCAAACTTTGTCTCTGTCAACCTTGGTTCAGAGAATCTTCCCAAAGAAAAGGATTGGTGGAATGAAGCATAGGCTTGCTGTTTACTTTAGGGTCTTGAGAAATTTACTTGTCTTGGAGTTGAAATGATTTCAATATCAGCTTCAAACTGTCCGAAGGATCTATAGGTTTATGATCTGGGCATAGTTTCTGGACTCTAGCCTACACTGCAGCTCACTAGGGTCTTGAGAAATTTACCTGTCTTGTAGTTTAAATGATTACAGTATCAACTTCAAACTGTCAGAAGGATCAATAAAGTTATGATCTGGGCGTAGTTTCTGGACTCTGGCCTACACTGCAGCTCACTAGGTGTCTCCTACGGAAGAATTTTGATGTCAAGTCAATTCCAAGACTACTGTCCCATAAGAAAGTTATATCTCTGATGGTTGCTGTCGTGGCTGTCAATGTCAAATATGCAGAATGGGGGTTCAAACCTCGATGTTCTGAGAACTTTACTTAGTTTGCATTACAACTAGCTTTCATCAGCATTGATGCAGATTGTGGTAGAAAATAAGGGAACGAGGTGGTTGTTTGTGCTATTGCTTCCAATGGAATTTGTACGATCTTGTGTTGTAGTTTGAACGGCTTTAGGATTCTTTTAGTGTCAGTTTCTGCAACACTGACAAATCTAAGAAATGGGTACTGAAAATTGATGAAAATATAAGAAAGCTATATCAGAATCTAGATCTTCATTTATTTCTGTGAGGGATCTTTTTATGGAACATCCCAACTTTAAAATTGTCAGCACTTAAGAGCACATTCAAATTCTCTTATGGTACTTTCAGAATCTTTTAGTTGAATATTCAGAACCAATGATATGAATGATGGTTTTGGGATTAAAATTTTGCGTCATGAATCTTGAAAACCAGGTTGGTGGACATCATTGCCTGTTCTTACCATGTTGGTGGGCATCACTGTAGTCTTCAATTGCTTTCAGTGCCAGACTGGAAGCCACTAACTTCCAACATCGGACACCTATATTTTTTTATTATCCTGAGCTCTAAGAGTTCTTCCTTAATTGTTCTCCCTAAATGACTCATACTTCCCTCCTAATGCCTGCTGAAACCATATAGCCCTAAGCCAATGTTTAACCCTCTGATCCACAACATGAACCGAGCTCAGAAACTTCCTAGACAAGTTCGAAAATCAGTAAACAAAGATCCATTCAAGTATTGAAGATCTCCTCTTTCTTGTCAGTATAGCATACTCGCAAATAACTATGCGATTATTTGCATAGTGTGGGTTTGGTTGTGAGGGTGTGGGTTTCCACTGTAAAGAAGTCACTTTGGCTCAATACATCAACTAGGAGTTGATGCATAACATGTATAAAAACAGGGGTTTTGCCTTTGAAATTTCCAGCAACAATTGTAATGTACATATTTGTGGATATCTGAAAAAACAAATTCAATCAGCTACACAATCAACAATTTGGATTATCTGAAGAAGCTAAGACAATATCAAGGAGAGAGTTTGGCTATTTTAGGTCTATATAAAACCTGTTCCTCGCCTAGCAAAAGCGCCCTTAAAATGGCCTCACATATACCATTGTAATACACGATCAAATGACCACCGTCTGGGACTTCATGATATCGAATCCACGGTAGCTTTTCAGAAACAAATCTCTGAAGCTGGAAAGGCACAACCTTATCTTCATAACCCTGCCAGATGTGCACGGTGCTTTCATTTTGAGGGTATGGATTGCTTAAATCCATTGGATCGAACTCCCATTTCCCAAAAGCGAGCATAAAGTCACGGCGGAGAGTATCAAAAACACCTCGATCTTGTAACGAGTCCTGTAGATAGAACCAAAAATTTTGTCACGATCTCAATGAAACAGAACACTTCTTGCTGTGGAATTTGAACTCTGTTATATGTTAAATGCTTGAACATTGTTTAGCAGAAATTTTGAATAGCTTTACAATGGCCACCAAAAGCTTTTCATTACTGCTTTTGAGCAGATGGAACATTCTAATTACCTTGGTGAGCATTGAGAACCCTGATATAGTCTTCAAAACATCTATGTCTCGTTCATTAAAGAACACTGGGTTTTTTTCTATGACCGAAGTTGAAGGAAGCCATTTTTGATTCACCCACCAATATAGCAGTCCAGGAGCATGATTTGCAAACCAGATAGACCACTTCATAAGTTTCCTCCTATAGTCCTCCTTAATCAAATTTCTAGGGAGTGAGGGCCACCGGTAATTCACAACTGGGACTACAAAAGCCACACCTGCTAACCTGGAAAATGGTTTTGAGGTGAAATATAAAAAAAGTGTCTTGACATGACTGAGAAGAGAAAGAACAAAAACCATAACACTAGATTTGAAGAAAGTGTCTTGCCTGTCTGGTATATATTTGAGACAACTCCATGCAGAGTATGATCCCATTGAGACTCCAATCACATAAAACTTGGGTCCAAGCTTTAATTGATCAGCAAGTTCTTGAATATCAAGTGCTTCACTCTTTACAGTGTGCTTTGGGTCCGGATCACTTTCTCCATATCCCGCTCGATCAAATAGCAGGAAATATATGCCCAAGTCATCTATTAGTTCCTGGAAACTAAAGCGTTGTCAAATTCACCTCATTTAAAATTCTAATAGACTACATCATTTGATAGAAAGAACTAACACATAATTGCCTCCTTGGCAGTTCTCATAAACCATGCATATGCCCGTGTATAAGAATTTTGATGATAGATAGACAAACGGAGCTAAATGAAAGGTCTTCAAAAGCATAAATCGTCTGACGCCTCCTGGGTTTGAGCCCGTGCGATCAAAATTGCTTTCAGGCCCTTCTACAGTGCTTTGCCTTTATATCCATTCGTGTGAGGAATAGGAATTGGGTTTTCTCATTTCTGTTGCGAACAATTTCCAATAATTTCAACCCTTTTCTGCCAGATTTCATTCAATTACTGGCACTAAACCAATATCAACCATGTCTGTAAGTAATTTTCTACCTAGATGCTCCCAAATCGAAAGTGTTTTAAAGCGCAAAATTCCCATAGATTAGGTTGAGAAAAGAGATTTCTGTACGTACTTCGGGTGCCAGAAAGTTCATCTCCTTAGAGCTTCCAAGGCCGTGCACAAGAACGATCTTGTATTTAGCCTTTTCCTTTGGGACACCCCTCTCTCTATAAGCCAGATGCCTTCCATCTCTGAGCCTGATTCTCGTTGATGTGACCGGAGTCTCCTCCGCATCCTCGATCGTTTCAGGAGGGGGGAGTTTCGTTGCCTGATGACACATTCCCAGAAGACCCATAAGCAAGACTACTGCTGCTCTGGAAACCCTTCCTGAAGGAATAAAACAAAGATTGGTCTCAACATCTTCCAACTCAACAATCACAGCAACAACCCAGAAACAAGAAAATGATCTTAGCCAAGCCGCATACCTGAAACTGATTGGGTTTTGTGCTTGAGGGGTTGCCAGATGTTAACACGATGACCGACTTCTTTTTCTGTCTCCTTTGACTTGTAGATGGAAACTGGCCTTTCGATGGTACCGGTGCTGGGGCTACGAGGCTTTTGACAATCTGAAACTCTAAGCCTATAATGTTTGTAACACATAAACTTTTTAACTTTTGTTGATATTCTATGGAAGGAGTGGGGAATGGGCATTTTTTTTGTGCTCCTGTAGATGTTGTCGTTTTTCCCTTTCACTTCTTGGATCCTTCTTTTAACCTTGTTGAGCACCCAAAGTAACTTAATCCCACAAGTCAATAGCGTGAACTGTACAGTTTCGACCTGGCAAGAAATTCAAAAACAATTAGGCAGAAAGGATTTTCCGTGACTTGTTAATTCTGGATACCTTCTTGACTAAGCAACCATAAACAACCCAAACGAAGCAACAACAAGAGGCCGGCCATCCATCCATGGACTGCCAAGAAAATAGAAACTAAAAGAGAAGAAAATTCCAAAATCACCACAACCCATTTTCTCAAATTCCCTCACAGTTCTTCCCATAATTCAGAAATCATAGAATTAGAATTTCCATTTTCCTCAGCTTTCCCGGGAATCGAACAGATGAAAATGCCCACGAATGTGAGAGATCAAAGAGTCGAAAAATACCTGAGATCCGCCGAGGGGAGGCGGAGATGAAGGACGCAAAGCTTGAAGAAAAAGCAGGCGGGAGAGACGATCTCCCCCGTCAGGGAAGCTCTGGGCTTTTACAGCGTGCACGTGCTGGCTGATATGCAGGTGACCAGTTAAGGAACGCAAAACTGGGTATGGAAAATAATGTAATAATTCTTGGCAGGGATCTTTAGACGGAATATTCGGAAATAAATTCCATCAGTTTTAGACCGAAAATAGGGAACATCGGTGGCATCTAAATTCCACCTGCATACCCAATTTCTTTACCGGCATCTTTTTGCAGAATATCCAGGCCTAATATTCCCTTCTCTTTTGCTTAATACGTGCTTTCTACGCTGCTTGTGGCATTGAACTTGTTTGCCATCAGCATTAAACATTAAACACAAGGAGCTCTCGTGAGGATCACCACGTTGTCACGATGGAAATTGTTGAGAAAAACCTTGTTTTAGTAACAAGAGCTTTGGCATTGTTCCTGTAAAACATGCAATTTCCCGCTCTGGAATTGGACTCTTTGATGTTTATGTTTTATGCTTGGTCTTTTAAGGAGTTTTGATATATCAAAAGACATAATGCGAACAGACTTCATTCTTTTATACTAGTGATGTGGGAGTAACTATGGTAGCCTACACTAACTAACGTTTAAGTTCATATATTGAATGTTTTAACAATTACATATTTGAGCCATAACATATCTAATTGATCTAAAAAGCCAAACTTAAAGAGTATTCTAAAGATTCTTTAGGAATTTTGATATATTTAAGACTTTTTAATTGTTATTATAGGGTTTTAAATTGTCAAGAGTTTCCATATATGTCAAGATTCTTACTATATGAAGTTTCTATGGTTAAAAAGATTTTTACTATTTAGAGTTTCCATATTTGTCAAGATTTTTACTATTTAGAGTTTTCATTCATCTTAGGATTCCTACTATTTTAAGGTCCTTATTTGTCAAGATCTTATTATTGATTTGTTTAGGATCTTAATTTGGTTAGTTTTGATTTTCCTTATTTAAGAATTCTGGATCTTACTAGACTTAAGTTTTTGAGTATTCTTAATACTTCTAGCATTAGATTAGGGGTTTGAGACACTTCATTCCTTTCTTGTGTGTGAGTTATAATCAAAAGTAATAATATTTATTTTTTTAAAGTAGGATAATCTTGTTATATAAAAAAACTTTAACAACTCTTCTCATTGAATTAATAAAACTAACTTTGTAACATTAAAGTTTAATTTTACTTTTATATTTTATTTATACTTAATTACAAGCTTTCTCATTCTTGATAGGATTTATAACCTCCAACATCTCTTATATAACTCATCTTGATAGTAGTAGTGTCATGACATGCAAGTAACGAATAAAAAAAGTAAGACTTAACTTGGATTCTACTATTATGTTAAAAACTAAGGTTTAACTAGAAACTAATTTAAGAATTTAAGATTTTTTTTTTTCATTCAAACTTAATTACAGAAACTGTGAGACTTGTTCCCCGTCAGTGGAAAGCCATCTGAGACCGTGAGACTTTGTGCCCCGTCAGTGGAAAGCCATCTGAGACCGTGAGACTTTGTGCCCCGTCAGTGGAAGGCCATCAGAAACTGTGAGACTTATGCCCTATCAGTGGAAGGCCATCAGAAACTGTGAGACTTATGCCCTATCAGTGGAAGGCCATCAGAAACCGAGACAAGTGGCCTCCAATGGAAGGCCACCAGAATTTTGGTAACTGGGAGTAGGCAAGTTACGCATACTGGCCTGGAAAATGGTTTCGAGGGTCAAATGTAAGAATTGGGACGCTGCTTCTGGTTTTCTTCCACTAAAACAGCCTTCTTGGCACTCTTAGAAAGTGATTCCTACCTAAAAATCATCTAAAAGTAGGACGAAAGTTTTGCTTAAGATATAATTACTAGGTATCCTGGCCGTTGAATTTTCTGTTGAATATCAAGTGAAATTCACCTCATTTTGACAGATTTAACTGACGCAGATGTTGTTTTTTGACTGCTAGATGGATCAGGATTCTCGTAAACCGTGCAATATGACCGACATGAATCGTAATGATGTTTAAACAAACCCAAACAAGTAAAGGATCTTGACTTATAAAAATCATACACTCTCTGACGCCTCTTGGTTATGCGCAAGAGTTTATTCAAAATTGCTCTCGGGCCCTTTACCGATGTTTTTCCTGTAGATTCAATCGTGTGAAGAATGGCAACGGGTTTGGCATTAGATTTTTGCGAAAGTCTTCCATTAGTTCACACAGTTTCTGCTACTATTCTATTCAGTTTGCGGCACCTTCCATTTGATGGGTCTCTTTCATGATTGTGTAATATAGTGGTCATTTTACTTATGTGTATAGGATAAAAATCTTACATTCAGTAGTATTAGGGGCATTAAATTTTTTTTAAAATTATTATTAAAGGTAGATGTTGTTTTACATATGAATTAAGAGAATAAATTATTAATTTTATAAGTGTTTAGACTTTTTTTATTACTTTAAAATTTGAAGATGAGCTTTTACACTCTAAAATATTATTAGAGTTAATTATAAATTTTTATTTTATAAACTACCTATCTCAAAGTTAGATTTTTTTTCACGTGTAATACTTATATCAGTATGCATGTAAGGAAAAATATTAAAAGGTATGCATTATCCTATATAATAAATGAAAAGATAAACCTTTGTTTTTATAAGTATTAAAATTTTCTCATTTATTACCTTAAAATTCATACTATAATAATTATTTTTAGAAACATATCATTTCATTTTACAAGTTATGAATTGATAAGATAAAACAATGGAACTAAGATGATATGAACTCTATACATGATAAAATATCATATCATATAAATATATTAGTAGTACAATACATAACATTATTTAACGCTAGGTTACGGGTTAATAGCTTGCATGCTCGTTTACAACAACCTTGTTCAACGGCAAAATACTTGATTCCAACTCGATAAACAGCGTACAGTGTACCGTTTCCAACCGGAGAAAGCTTCGGAAGGGAATGACTAAGCTGTTCCCTATTCCCTGTTGGTTGGCATGAACTCTTGGCACAGACTTTCTCTTGAATACGTGCCGGCCCTACACATCCAGCCCGTATTCCTGGTTTAATTAGTTGTGCAGGCATGCTGTATAGATAATTAAATCAGCAATCACAGCTTAAGCTTGCTAGAGCTTTTTGGACGAAAAAGGCAAAGAGACCACAGAAATGTGACGCATCAATTCATGTGAAATATATCAGCTGTCATGGTTGCGATGTACTTGTTAAATGCTAATATCTTTTAATATGATTGTTAGAAGTATTGGATAACTAAGACCTAGGAAGGTATTTATAATATGTCTTATGAGTAGATAACTCTTTTCCTTAATGAAGTATTGGATAACTAAGTCCTATATAAAAGAGGAAGGTATTTGTAATGTGTCTTATAAGTGGATAACTCTTTTCCTTAACGAAACATTTTGAGGAGAAGTGGACATAAGTCTTCAAGAAGAAGGTTCATAGGTGTTTCTAGTATAAGACTTTTATCTTATACACACACATTATATGTTAAGTAATATTGGGCTCAAGATCACATGGAATAAAGTAGATTTAACTTAAATTCCAATATTATGTTAGAAGGTTTTAAGACTCAATTCAAAAATTATATCAATAATCTAAGTATTACTTCTTTCATTTAAGTTTTATTGTGAAACTTTGATCTTGTAGACTGTTGGAGGATTAAAATATCCAGTCCCACATTGGGTAAGGCGACAGGAGAGTCTGGCTTTATAAGCTTCCGCTAGCAACCCACTATTGCACAGTTCTGTGTTTTAGTTGGGCCCTTTAATTTCTAATATGATATCAGAGTCGGCCTTGTGTCCTGCCTACCTTGGTGTGGTCCCTCTAGACTGGTCCCACCTCTCATCGCGCCCAACGTGAGACTGCGGGGGAGTGTTGGAGGATTAAAATATCCAGTCCCACATTAGGTAAGGCGACAGGAGAGTCTAGCCTTATAAGCTTCCGTTAGCAACCCACTATTACACAGTTTTGTGTTTTAGTTGGGCCTTTCAATTTCTAATAATGATAAAGATCGAATTTTGAATAGGATATGCTCAAAATGAGAGGACGTGTAAAGATATGGTATATGTCATTACGAGGTAGACTGGAATAGAAAATGAAAGATTAAAACCAGACGATAGCTAAAAGAAGCAATCACAAACTCGCGTTATAAAAGGTTGTGGGTCCAAAATTGACGACTTTAAAGAAAATGTCGTGTTTCGTTGAGTATTTGAGCAGCACAAGTTCCTTTCATTCTCAATGCCCATTATCTGTCAAAGCAAACGTCAAATAATAAACGTTGAGATGGTCGACATTGTTCCTTCATGATATCATGGCTTATGGGTTTATACCAAAGTGTGGGAATATTCCAATCCTGCCTTCTTGATGGATATGCTAGCTTACCCACGTTTCATCACAACATCTTCCCCTTTATAAAATTTCTCAACATGTTGAAGGAATATTTTCCTTTTTTAATTTTATTTTTAATTTTTTTGGCTAAAATACGCTATTGAATCAAAGGCCGAAATGAGGATTATTAATAGTTTTTAAAAATAATAGTTTAGAAATAAGTGGCTTTATATTCTTTTGGCTGTCACACTCTAATGATTTGTAAGAAGGGTTACAAATATTTTTGTGGTGATATCTTCTAGGACACTATAAAATTTAAATAATAGGAGTCAATGTCTTTTGTCCCTTTCAAGTAAAAGCATGTAGCATCTGTATTGGCATATTTCATTTATATATATATATATATATATATATACATACTAAGCAATTTATATACATACAATTGTACATTAAGCAATGATGAAACAAACACTATGTAAACATATCATGAATAACCTAGTATCCTATCTACGATGAAAGTGATGAATATAGAAATATAGGTAATACGTAAAGCAAAATCTTTAGTATAAAAAATGATACAATACCAAGAAAATCTTGTTAAAATATTGGAAAAAGTGATGTGTGGATTAGGAGATGAAGTTTGATTATTTATGTTTTCTAATCAATGTCATTATACCATGTAAGATAAAACATCTTATTATACAAGTACAAATGTGTTTAAGTGAGTTTGTCATTTATACTAGATATATAGGTGTAACTTGCATAATAGATGAGGGCCCAAGTCCAAGGGTTTACTTGTAATTATGTGTGTATGAGTTTTTTTTAGTCTTATTTCTTCTATAGTGGTATTTTAAAAAAAATACTTTTGTAATATTTTATCATCAATTGTACACAAAAGAAATACAACTTGTTGACTTTTATAACTTTTTTCTACTCTTTTAGATTGTTCACTTGATGTACCTAACTTATCTCGATATTAATTTTTTGTTTTTGGTTCATTTTTTATTATGTTATTTGAGCATGTTACATTGCCCACTTGTGAATTTTGTATTTTATTGAAATAGATTGGTACTATATATATATATATATATATATATTTTTGTGTTTGGTTCAATTTTTTAATTTGTACAAATTTCTAACTTAAGGGAGAGTATTAGATATAGAGGTGCAGCCCACATAATAGAGGAGGGCCTAAGCCTAAGGGCTTAATTGTAATTACGTTTGCATAGTTTGTCTTGCCATATTTTTTGTATAGTCGTTTGTTAAAAAGCCACTTTTGTAATCTCTTATCATCAAGTTCATTTGGGTAGGTAGAACACTTGAAAAAATTCCTATTTGTTGCTGCAGCTGGGCATATGATTCATGGATGGTGGACGCTTTGCCAGCTGATAAGCAATGATAAAGGAGTGGTTTGAACAAAGTTTTGATATTTTTTTATTGCAAAATTATAAAGGATCCAAGATTCAATTGTGTAAAATACTTACATTTTTTTATATGTTTATAACATTTGGAAAAATTCCTATTTGTTGCTACATCTGGGCATATGATTCATGGATGGTAGATGCTTTGCCAGCTGATAAGCAATGATAAAGGAGTGGTTTGAACAAAGTTTTGATTTTTTTTTTATTGCAGAATTATAAAGGATCCAATATTCAATTATGTAAAATGCTTAGATATTTTTATCAGTTTATAACAAGATTTAGCTCAAAATTCATAGCTTGTGATTAGATTATCTATTATGTAAGATGCTTAATTTTGACGTGCAGGTTTCAATTTCAATTCTCTCTCTCTCTGTAAATCTATATATCTATGTCTGTATATATTTATTTCTTTTGGGTTGATCCAAAGCAGGAACTCAAATTGAGTCAAACAGGCATGGATCGAATTGCAGACTCCAAAGAGCTGCAAGCCAAGCCCAAGCCTGCAAGCAAGCTCGGAAAAGCAACCAAACTGGCCCTGGTGAAGTTGGGTTGGGTCCTTTGCTACAGTCCCAGCCCTGGTAATTTGATACAAGGAAGAAAAGGAATTGATTCTGATATGCCCCGTCGATAGACCGAAATGGGGCTAGAAGCTTCATCAAGCTAAAATTGTAGCCATGTTTTCAAGATTGGACGTACGTTTAAACGTTTAAGTTTTGAGGTGGAGGTATGGTATCCATACAAAGAGCATCTTTGCCGTTCTGCAAGATGTGAAGCAGGCTTTCTTCCCTCTTTCTTTTCCAACACCAACAGTGACAAGACAAGAAGCATTATTGCAAAGCCTTACACTATTGTCACCAGGACCAGAGCCTGGAATTTTGCATTGGACTATCTGTTACACAGAGCTATCAAGTGCACACTTATACACGTCAGGAACACCAGATGACATAAGAGTAGGTATGTCTGATGGAGACTTACACGACGGAGGGTTCTTCACCAAGCACAAGTTCCCTGAACATGGCCTCGCACAAGCCGCCCTCGTGAATCATCAGATGACCGCCGTCGGGAACTTCATGGTACCGGATCCAGGGAAGCTTCTTCGCCACATATCGTTGCAGTTCGTAGGGCACAAGTTTGTCTTGACGACCCTGCCAGAGGTAGACAGAGACTTCATTGTCAGGGAACGGATGTTGGAGCTCTATTGGGTCGAATTCCCAGTCGCCAAAATGCACGATCAAGTCTCGATGCAGGGATTCGTATACACCTTGTTGTCGTATCTTATCCTGCCAACATAAAACACATGAACTTCTCATAACATAAGAAAAAAGAAGGGAAAGAAAAACCTGTTCTAATCATTAACTTTTGTTTGAAAGCTTTATTGGGCACCTCACTGGGCAGTGGTACTTGCGACATTTTCTGAATGGTTTCGACGTCGCGTTTGTTGCCGAGTATAGGGTGTCTTTGCAAAATAGAACAATAAGGGAACCACTTCTGGGTCATCCACCAGTACACTAATCCAGGGGCATGGTGTGCAATGCGGAGTTTCCATTGATCTCTCTTGAGTTGCTTTTTGAACTCCTCGCTCACCAATTTGGGAGGAAAAGAAGGCCACCAGAAATTGATGACCGGGACTACCAGAGTCACACCAGCTAGTCTGCAAGAATCATCATTCAAGTGTTTTGAGCGAAAGAGACCCAAGTTGGATCTAAAGCCAAAAGCACAGTGAAATTAGAATTGGGAAAGAATAGCCTGCCTGTTTGGAATGTATTTGAGGCAAGCCCAAATTGGGTAAGTTCCAATCGACATTCCAAGTAGATAAAACTTGGGTCCAAGCTGCAGCTG
Source organism: Casuarina equisetifolia (assembly GCA_028551475.1). Lineage (NCBI taxonomy): Eukaryota > Viridiplantae > Streptophyta > Magnoliopsida > Fagales > Casuarinaceae > Casuarina > Casuarina equisetifolia. The sequence goes on along the minus strand of CM052358.1, from coordinate 19,774,981 downwards.
GTCAGCCAGTTCTTGAATATCAAACGCCTCACTCCTCACCGACCGCTGTGGGTTTGGATCACTTTCGCCATACCCAGCTCTGTCAAATGACAGTATGTAGACACCCAGCTCATCCATCCATTCCTGCAGGCTCAAACACAGTTATGTTCAGATTAAAGGTATATTTAGTTTAACCCAGAATCAGTTTCGGCATGATTGGGAAGCAGAGTTCCTTACTTGAGAGAGCGGCAGATATATGTCTTTGGAGCTGTCAAAGCCATGAACAACGATGACCTTGAACTTGGCATTTTCTCTTGCAACTCCCCTCTCTCTGTATGCCAAATGCCTTCCATCGCCCAGCCTAATTCTTGGTGAAGTAACAGGAGGGCCATTGGGTGTTCCGCATAACTTGGGAGGTGGAGGCTTTGTGCTCTTAAAAGCATATAGCATAACACCCATTAACAACACCGAAGCTGCCAGAGGAAACATCTTTGGCACCAATGAATCCTGCCCCAAACTGCAATCCAATATCGATCAATTGTTTGTGCAATGATGCGAGAAGCCATTATTATAAAGGCTGATTTTTGTTGACTTTCAGCCGAAACCTAGCCGCCACCGACCATTCTTCTAAACATATTCCTCTTTGTACACCCGAATGCAGGAAAATGTAGTGACAAATTCTAAAGGCGAGTCCGAGTCCAAGATGCAATTTTTCAACCATGGCTACTGCTTTAAAGCCATTCGTTCTGTTCTGAAGTTTTTGTTGCGGAATGTTAGGTACTAACTGCATTTCTTCATCTTCCATTTTGAGTTTAGCTGTTGCTGCTCCTGTTTGGCTCTTAGTAAAGGGTTGAATACTTGTATTTCTACTAGCTATAATCCAGCAAAACCCAACTAAGCCGCGAGTCTGATTTTCTGGTTTGACTGACACCAAACCAATGTGAAGAAACAATTTTTAATATTAAAAAGAAAATCAACAAAAAGAAGGACTAGAAAATTTATTTACTCTAAAATATTAATAATGAATATATATTAACTTTTAAGACCATCTCCACTAGATGTTGAATAATCACCTGATGAACGTGGACGGAGAAATTGCAGGCATTTCAGAAGAGAATCATGTACGAGTGCATACAGTGAGGAAAAAAGAGAAAATTGAGGCCCGAATGGGGCATCTGATAGATTGATGGATATATGGATCAAGCAATAAATAAAGCACATAATAAGACAACATTTGGAATGGTTCTAACAAATTTGTGCTAAGTCCCTTGTTATTGATAAATTTATTGATTTATTGATTTATTTTTAAAAAATAATAATTAAGAATATAAATATTATTTTTTACTCTCTTTAGTTGACTATTCTTTCTCTTAAACTTTTGATTGATTGTTAGATTTTACAATAACTCCATTATTGACTTTTTCTATAATTTAGGAGTTTTACAAATCTTCAACACCATTCCTATTGCAAGTGGCTGAGTCAAACAAGCTTCGAGGCTTCAAGCCTCCAAGCCAACCTCTTCATAAAATCCCTAAGGTAAGCATAAAGAGAAAGTTATAATATTATCTTCATCACTTATTCTAATCTTAAATAAATAAAAATATATTAGTATTTTCACTAATTATGACAAATCACAACGCATGCAAAATTCTTCTCTTTAGGACAAATCACTAATTAGAGCCAAGCGTGTATAAATAAAAATAAATAAAAATTTTATAAAAATCTTTAGTTAATAAATGAAGTAGAGTTTCTTTTCCATCGTGGGTATCGTGGTTATCTCTTTCTCTACGAGACCCTTATTGTGGCCAAAATCCAACCCCACTACACCGCGCGTTCCAGTCCCGCCGATCTTACGGTAATAGGTTCCGATTACCTACTGCTACAAGAAACCCCCGAGAAAAACAAAAGCATGGGCTTCTTAGACTCAATGAGTGCCCTGTCCTGACATTAACCATAACCACACTCTAAATCAACCCCTGCCAGGCACGCGCATGACAGTCGTCTTCTGCTGTCTTAATGAGAATAAGACAAGGATGTCCTTTCAAGGTAACTTCCCAAAGAGAAAAGATCAATATACTCAACGATGATCCTTTCTTTGCACATTTGGTCTCTGTTTGTAAAAATAATCTAAAGCAATTTACATGAAAAATAAGATCTATCTCTTGCAGCTGGTTTATAGAGCAACATGAGTTAGGATCGAGAACAGGTATTGAATCTGCAGAAAACTATTTAGTAAAAGATCTGGCGTTCAGTGATGTGAAAATCTCTTAGATTAGCCAGAAACAAATGCAGGAACAACAAACTACATCGAAAAGCACACTTTCTTACTAAAAATGAGTCACGGACGCCAGTTTTATGCAAGATTTAACTCTCAGTTAGTGATAAATGATGAGAGTACAGAAACTTTGGACATGCTGCCTAGAGCGCGTGTTAACAGCTGCCCACTTCTGTACGGCGGGTCCTTTCGGCTTCTTTTCCCATGACTCGGATGTATTCATCTTCTCTCACAGGCAGAGGGGGGAGCACGCGAACCGTTATGTCTAGCTACCTTCCTCAGGACGTGGTTCGCAGAATCCTGGCACGGTTGCCTCCAAAATCTCTTCTACGATGCAGAGCCGTCTGCAAATCCTGGCTGTCCCTCATTGGCAGTGCCGATTACGTATCCAACAACCTCCTCAATGACTCCATTCTCACCACTGCTGGCCATGAAGTGCTAGTCGTAATGAACACGACCGCCACATCCAGGCCTGGAACGCGGACTTTCTCTTTCCTCTCGTACGAAACCCTTGAGGTTGCCTCTCAGACACCGGAGAATCTTCCAAAACCAGTCCCGCCTGGGATAAGTGTTGTTGGTTGCTGCAATGGCTTGATCTGTTTCTATGATTTCCTCGACAGCGGCGATATCTTCCTCTGGAACCCGGCCACGTCGGAGTTCAAGGTCCTTCCTAGTGAGATGAGTGTGGACACTGTATGTTTCGGCTTCGACCACCGGCGAGAGGAGTTTAAGGTTCTGCGGATTCTTGACGTTGTGGATGAACGGTCGATTGGCACCATGATCCTGGGATATCCCGCTATTAGTTTTATACGCCAGGCGGAGGTGTACAGCCTACGAAGCGGCAGTTCTTGGAGAAAGCTTGTCGTCGACGGAGATGTGCCCGCTCTCAGAAGCGGCTGGTATGAGCTTACGGACCGTGTACCCGATCTCCGTGGACTCAGTGCACGGCCAGACCTGGCTTACGCAAACGGAGTTTGTTACTGGCGGACGCTTTGTCATGTCGAGGGAGAGAAGGTCACTGCTTTCCATTTCACCGAAGAGGTGTTCAGAGCGACGCAATTGCCGGATGCAAGTCTTCTCAGCGGCCACACCGACAGAAAAGCTCTCACGGTGCTAAATGAATCCGTTGGTATGATGGTAGTGCATAATGAATCCTTTGATATCTGGGTGTTGCTTGAGTTTGGTGTCATGGAGTCCTGGACTCGGCTTCTGAGGATTGAGACCTTCCCGGGCTTGGGATCCCCATTGGGTTTCTGGAAGAAGGGAGAGTTGTTTATGGAGAACAGCAAGGGGGAGCTGGTCTTGTTTGATCCTTCTCTACAAACAGTAAGAAATCTTCAGGTTGATGGGACAAAGGAAATGGAAAGAAAAAAAAATAAAAAGAAAAAGAAGAAGGGGGGGATGAAGGAATCATTACAGGTTATAGGTTACACACCAAGTTGGATTTCGATTGGGGGAGGGTTTGAACTTTTTAGGATGTTTTTAGGGTGACGAGGAGGAAGTCTAGCAAAACGGGGAAGAGACTTGTCTTCATAGCAGAACTACTTTCCCCATTTTTGTAAACCATCAATGTGTTGGTAGATGACTTGGGAAGGAACACAGCATCTCTATTTTGAGGACTGGAAGGCGTGGCTGCAAGTATGAGTGATCTGACAAGGTTTTAATGAAGGTAGGGTATAGGTCTAATCTTCTATCTCTATATACTGTAATGGAGTTTTGTAGAATGTTTTTTTCTCATGCTTTCATGCTTAGAAACTCTGTAACTCTATATACTGTAATGGAGGTTAGGCCAATCTTGTTTCTGCGTTTCATGTTTTGTTTTCTGATTTAGTTTCTGCTTTTCTGGTTGCCTTGTTTGGATTGCTTTCAAGCATCATATGTGTAAGGGTCAGATCTCCTACAGGATGATATTCCATGCATTGTTTATTTTACACAAACCACATTTTGTCAAGTCAGTCATGAAACTACATCGTATCTACATCGAGTAAAATAAAAATTCAAATTTTAAATTGCTGTTGTGGCTGATGTAGATTTGAGGTGTCACTTGATAAACAAAAATTTAATTTCTTGAATTTCTGATGTGATTGGTATAGATAAATTTAAGTTGTTGAATTTTTGTTGTGTTGGTATAGATCTCATGAGATTATATGAAATTTCACGACAGAATGAGTTTCTGATACAGATTAATTATTGTATTTTTGTTCGAGTAATAGTCATGAAATTGACGTTTTATCTTGTAAGCTATGCATCCATGGTGGTTGTATATTATAGTTGGCGATAGTTTTTACAGAGAAGGTGGTACTTATGCCGAGGTGGGATGAGTGGAATGAGATAAGACCCCGTTATTGTGAATTGATAAAGAATTTATTAGGCCGTGGAAGGCAATCATTGTGTGTGATCCATCCCACTTTTGTGTAAGCCCACAGGCTGAAACTTCATTAAATAAAGGAGTATTTTTTGGCAATTTTGGTGTTCTGCTATAGACTTCCTGATTGGTTGAAGGGATTTGCTTTCTATTTGGAATTGGATTAAAGTTTTCATGAGACTTAAGTAATATATTACATCTATTGTTTTAAGATTTTCATTGTTCCCAAGCATGGGAAAAGACTTTGTATAAAAACACTTGCGTTGGAACAAAGGTGTTTGCATATGGATATAGATTCTAATAAATAAGGCAATATATTTCTTAAAATTAACTTATAAGAATGAGTACATATTCAAATAGAATTTAAGTAATATAATGTACAATGTTTGTCACCTGTAGCTTATATACCCTCCTCCATATGCCTCTAAAAGCTCTTTTTGGTGTAGTTGATCGAATAACTAGACAACCAAGGAAATTTACTATCTTTTTTTGATCAGCACAGTGATATAATGGCTACAAAATTACTGTTATGAACAGGGGCAACTAAAGTGTGGCTCGAAACTTGACGCTATTTTGTAGTTATGTTGCTCTGGATAATGTTAGGTTGGAAATAATTTCTGTTGCAGATGATTCATAGGTGCAATATAAGTTAGTATCAAGTACAGGTATTGAATCTGCAGAAGATTGTATGCAGTGAAAAATCCTCGTGTTCAATGATGTGGAAATCTCTGACCTGAAAGACATTTAATGACTGATTCTCATCTCCAGTTTCTGCTGGTGTTATTTTCTGTGAATTCGTTTCATGGCTCCTTGATGAGATCATGTGGATGTTCATTCATATCTTGGTTGAAATGTAGGCTACCTTTAAGAAATGGCGATTCTCTATGGAAGTGGCATTTGAATTTTGGATAAAATCTATGGTCCATTTGTTTATTCTTTGTCGCCCATTATCTCTTTTTCCTTCTTACCTTTGTTCTTCTATTCCCCTTTGCCTAATATAAGTAATGCCCGGCAATTAACAATACCATTCTGTTGGCACACAACATATGAACAACAAGAGACTAGTAGCTGCTCTATGAAGCACCTTTCCAAAATTTAATTAGGAAAAAATCCGATCGTCTTCAATGCAAATTTCTTGTACAGATTATTTTTCCTTAAAATGTACATAGCATGGTAACTTTAAATAGAGGCAATTGCAGGTTTGGAAATCATCAACCCGCATACAAAATTTACAGTTCATAGCTCTTTTGGCCGTCCCTTGGGTTTTTCGATTACCATATTTAAGTTGGTGTCAAAGCCCCTTGATTAGAAACATGTCCTCCCCCGTTTCTTCTACCTCTTCAAGCAACCACTTCCCATTTAGCAGCCTTAGTCCACACTCTTATCTATGCCCATTGTCAAGGTAAGACTCAGCATAGATAAGAGTGGTCCTGGAATTCGAGGTGAGCTTCAGGTGAGGAGTGTGTACTACAATGGCAGTGGTGAAGAATAAGATATTGTCAGCGAGCAATTCATTAGACAAAAAATTTATTTCTTGGAGAAATTCACTGACTAATAGGTGCCCCTTAGTAATGGTCTAGAGCTTCAAGTGCAGAAAAGAGGCTCTAGTGGTGCTTGTGTTGAAAACTCAGTGCAAGTCAGGCCACCGCTGAATGAGCATACGTAGGCAGACTAGTAACAATGGCATTAGAAGAAGTGTTAAACGCCCAATCCAGAGTAGTTTGATATCTTGTTAGCCACTCTGCGTAAGTAGGATTGGGAACATTAAATATGTTTCCTTTATCATCATCAGGGTCTGGTGCAAAAGATCCTGCTAGCATCAGGGCACTGTGCGTGCCTTTCGGATCAAATATTTTCGACCCTTTAGTTTGACTTACACAGCAGAAGTGTTTTAGGCGATTGGGAGGATTTAATTGGCGTGTTGATGGCTCTTCTAATGCCACGTGAAGACATAAAAATTGGAAAAGGTCCAAGATTATCACCAAGGATAGAAAGAGAGACCCACAAGAGTAATATGCACAGAAAGCCAATATGTTCTAACGATGATCTTTTCTTTACACAATTTGATATCTACAAATAATCTAAAGCAATTTATGTGGAAAGAAAGACCTATAGATTAACGCTACAAATCGTTCATGGGACTGCATGAATCTCTGTGAGACCTGATTCTTGTCGATTAAAGTCTTTTCTGCATATTAAGATGATTCTCAAACAATATACATGTAACGTAAAAATTTACAATACTATTCTTAACACATCTCGGATCTCTTGCTATAATTTGTGCACGAAACCCTTTGATCTAGAGGAGATGTTGCAAGTTCTTTTATATATATATGATTCCACAGGGAGAAAGTTTCTCCATTTACATAACTACTATAGCAGTATAGAAGCGACGTAAGGGGGAATCATTGTCAAGCTTAATTAGGGAGAAACCCTCGTACTATGCCTAACAAGAAGAAGTTTATCCAAGCAAAAGTCTTCGCATATATCTCTTTCGAAGATCATCAAATGCCCTCCATCATGAACCCCATGATAATGAATACATGGAAGCTTCTTTGAAAGATAACGGTTGAGTTTTAAAGGGATCATGCCGTGTTCATTGCCCCACCAAATGTGAACTGACCACTCATTGTCAAGGGTTACGTCCAAGGGACCAAAGTGTCACGAACTTGGGGAATCCGTGTGACACTTGGGTCTCAACAATGAATTGAGTTAGCCTATTGTTCAAGATCGCTCTCTCTATTTATCTACTTGGAGAACACAATGGGACAATTTGGTTAGACTCAAGACAACTCGTGGGACTTGTAAGTTTAAAAGCATAACCTATAGATCAGAACAAGCATCTTTATTGAATATCAAAGTCATTCAATTTACAAGCAACTAAGCAACAATTCCCTAAAAAAAAAAAGGTTACATTCTCATACTTAAATTCAACATAATTACATAGAAACAAAGAACAAACAACAAAACATGGGCACCGCTCGAATGGGTGACCCAAAAATAAGGAAATTAAGCAAGTTGGCCTGGTCCTCGACCGCCTAGTTTGTAGGCCCATACTGCCAATCTAGAACAAAAGTCCCATTTGCCATATCAATAATTAAGTCTCGATGCAATGATTCATAAACACCTTGTTGTTTTATATTTACTTGAGTACAAAAACAAAAATGAGTATTAACAGCCAAAAAATCTCCTATTTACTTGGGTTGTCCCACATCTCCCTAGAGGAAGTAAGAAATAGATTACTAAAAGAGGAAGAACACGTAATTTGTGATAGTTGAAAAATGACAAGGAGTCTATGAAAGATATTGCTGCATAGTGTGTTAACTTCTATGATGTTGTTTAAGTCAAAACTACAACCTTAATAAGAAAGTGCAATTTCACAGTTTGTGATCAACCTTAAAATTAATGTCTCTTTCAAAATTAAGTTTCACAATTCTGTATGTAGTTGACCAAGTAGTGCATCTTAATTAAATTAGTCAAACCAATACCTTTAAGTTGGATTAAGACTTTTAAGTTGCTAAAGGAAAGCTGATTGGATGTTTAAGCATTGCTTAAGATTACATGGCTTCATTTCTTAAAAAACTAAGAAGATTGCCTTTCACAATTGTTACAAGTGACAACAAAAAGGCTAAGTGAGTTGACAACAAATCATCTCCAAAAGTACACATGAGTCTAAAACTTTAGAGACTAATTTCACTAACTTAGATTTATGGTTATCCTTCAGGTTTATCAATGGTGAAAGTGCTATCTCCAACCTAAGATCATAACATTCTAAAAAGTAATCTAATCAACTGACCAACATTACATTTGCCTAAAAAACATGGAAACTAGACTAACTTTTCACCCCATAAGTTCCAATTTAATTGAATTTCAGCAAATAACAAGAAACCTAGAAACAAGAACTGAAAGTCAAATAGAATAAGAGTGAACTCATATAAGACTAAGATCTCATCCATATCTTACGCAGTGCAACTGAAGCTACTTAGAACAACCAAAACGAGATATAATAAAAGCTAGATTTGTGCAAAAACAATGAAAACTACATTATAGATCTATGTATAGAATATATGAAAAATTAGTCGGTATAATGAACTCAATGGATTTCTTAAAGAATCATCAAGGAGAAGGCAATATATAGTAATGGGTCAACTACATGATCATGGGCCTAACTATATACCTATAGACCCATGAACCTAAACATCTATACAACACAACATACATTTCAACATCTCCCTTCAAGCTAGAGGTCAAAATAAATTATAAACACCCAACTTGCTTAAAAGGAAATGGTGTTGTTATATCTCTAATGCATTTGTCAATATATTAGTAGGTTGATCTTATGTAAAGATGTGAGTAGTTCAAATTATTCATATTGCTATCTTTTCTCTAATGAAGTGATAGTTGATCTCAATATGTTTAGTTTTCTCATGGAGTACAAGATTGGTAGTTATCTTCATGGTGGATTCATTGTCATGGAAAATAGTTACAAGTTTAATCAATGGTACTTGCAAGTCCTTGAAGATTCCTAGTAGCCATATGATTCCATAAGTTTTCAATGCTATTGCATGTGATTTTAACTTAGTGGAGGAGAGGGAGATTGTAGATTGTTTCTTACTTTTCCATGAATTCTCACTTTTCCATTAAATATAGGAGTCCCTAAGCATAATATAGAGTTGATGGTGGAATGACACCCCATGGGGCATGATCCATAAGTGACATCATAATAAATGCACAATTCTATTATGTTTTTAAATTTCATGAGTAGCCCTAACTTGGTGATCATTTGATTTATTATAGAATTAAAAAATCAACCTCTAGATAGGATTCCTTATACAATTGCATAAATTAGCTCAATAACTACACATTAAAATAGATGTCTAGCTTGTGATAGTAAGGTAGATCAACCTTTTTACCAAGTGCTAGTAGTATGTAACATCCTTTAAAGGAGTATCTCTTTCCTTATGCAAGAAATCATTTTAATCAATGTTGGTATATTTGACATATTGCTCCATGGGAGAGTTTATTGGCTTACACCCAAATAGCCTATACTTAGATAACAATTCAAGGCAATATTTACATTGATTCATAACTATTCTAACAAGAGAGTGTCTCATCTCAACTCCTAAAAAAATACTTTACTAATCCAAGGTCTTTGATGTGAAAGGTAGAACAAAGATATTCTTTAGTCTTTTGATTGTTTCTTCATTGCCCTTTGTGATGTTCATGTCATCCATACAGAGAAACATTATGAGAAGGCCCTTACATGTTTGTTTGAGGAAGAACGGGTAATCATGTTAGTAATGATGAAAACTAGCTTGAAGGTCATTTGTGAATTTTTGGTATCATTGTTTGAAGGCTTGTTTGAGACCATATAAAGATTTCTTTAATTTGCATACTTTGTTTTCCCTTTTGAGCATAAGGCTTTCTAGAATGCGCATGTAAATCTCTGTATCCAAATCTTTTTGTAAGAATGCATTATGGATGTCCATTTTAATACAAATCCTAGTGATGAATGGTAGTTAAAGTAATAAGGATACAAATAGTGACAAGTTTCCCAATAGGAGCAAAAGTATTCTCATAATCAATCTTGCATGCTAACTATATCCCTTGGGCTACTAGTTGGGCTTTGTAGTGATTAGTGTTCTCATTGGCATTGTATTTAACCTTATACACCTACTTGTTCCAAATAACTTGATGACTTGTAGGGAAAGAGATGTTTTCATATGTTATTTGATTCTAATGTTCTAATCTTCTTGGTCATGGCACCATGCCATTTAGGGTTGAAGACTACCTCACAATAAGAGGTATGCTTAATAGTAGCATAAATGGAGCATATAAGATGATTATGTAGGCTTGAAAGCTTGTGATGTGACAAGACTTTGGAGATGGGATGTGCTATGGAGATGGGATTGTGACAATCTCACAATCTCTTTACCTTATATCTCTCTACAAATTTGTGTTCCATGCTCATATCAAACACATTAAGATTGATCTTCACTTCATTCATGAAAGGGTAAAAAATTGTCAACTCTCTATACATTTTATTTCTTCCATGGCTTAAACAGCTAATATTTTCACCAAGGGACCTTTTTCTTCATGATTCCTCACTCTTCGGGACAAGGTTATGGTTCCTACCGACCCATGAGCTTGTAAGGATGTATTGAAATCCAAAGATGCTCAAGCCGGCCACATTAGCACATTCACGTCAGTGCCATATCATACCAACTCAGCTTCACTTAAATGTATGGAGAACCATGTCAGGAACATATGTCACGTCGGCCATGATCTTATCCTCTCACGAATGTTCTCTTTCTTCCTGAAGTCTCTGGCCACCTCTGCATGCATCTGGATGGAAAACTAGAGTCAAAAACCTTACCTTACCATAGATAGACAAATTCACAGGGTACTCTCACCAACCACAATTGGCTAGAACATTGCGAGAATCGATCTCCACCAATTGCAAACAGCTCTAAGGTTTCAAATTCTTTCTATGTTTTAAGAGATTTGAATTTGCCTCTCATGAATTGACAATCTCAATTAATTGTTTAGGGTTTTTATTCCTTAATTGTGTATAGTTGATTTGCCTATATAATCAGGTAGAGTATTTAATCAAGTTAAGCAATTCAGAATTTAGTTCATCCTTCTTAGTCTTTATTGCCACTTGAAGAAATCAAATGATTTCGTAAAGGTTTTGGTTTTCTATTTCTGTCATTTGCATTGAGTAAGTATGTGCTAGTTCAAGATTCATAGAAGTAAGCCTGTGCAGGTCCAAGATTCATAAAAGCTGGTTCTAAGCATAATATTTTTGTCTTTTAGTCAAATAAGTTCTCTTGTTTTTACGTTCCTTAAGTCCATTAAATCATTCTATAACACTTGCGAAATTGGTAATAGGTGTAAAAGATCCTGTTTCCTTACCCTTTTTTCTGCTCTTCCGTTATATGCACGATGCATTACTCTGATTATTGAGCAAATCCAAGAAACATTTATACCCCTTCTAGAGTTGCAACCAGAATTGCTAAACAGAGAAATTCTGGAAAAGAATAGACAAATGGGGATGACTGTTACTTCTCTTTTCTTATTGGGCTACTTGGATTCTACTTAGTTGGATTATCTTATTTTTCAATTCTATCTACTATTTAGACAATACTGTGTCTAGGAACCATCCTGGCAAGCTTGCAAATTATGCAGAAGCCAAATACTCCACTTAATCAAAGTGGAAAAACAAGAAGCAGTTAACCATTACTGGATCATCTACAAAGTTAGTGTATCGAATGATGGCATCCTTAACGTGTGAGATCACTTGGATTTTGGGTTAAGATCAAAACCAATGTGGAGAAACCGGTGAAGCTCTTAGACAAAAACAAAGCAACGATTCATGTGGCTACCACTTCAATCTCTCGCCAATGCACTAAATATATTGAAATTAATTACCACATGATTTGGGAGAAGACAAAAGAAATAATGATACAAACACAGTACATTAGCACTTAGTAGCAGCAATGGACCTCCTAATTAAATTACGGACCAAACTACAGATTATCATTATTACGCATGCTGTGACCTTGATGTTTACCATATCTGAGTTTGAAAGAGGGCTACAACATGTGAGAATAGTTGCTGACACACAGGGACATGAGGTGGCAACCCATGAACCACCTGCAACTTTGGAGGAAAAAATCTCCAAAGTCAGGCATTCTGCAGAGGTGTTCTGCAATACAGCTGAGGCTTACTTGCCGCCACACGGTTCATGATGAAGATTGAGCGTGCCGGAAGCCAGTTCATAGTGTATGTATTTTGAGATTTGAAACTGTAAATGCTGAGTCACTTTTGTAGAGTTTTATTTCCGTTAATTTCGAGTTGTAATTGTTCAGACAGCAAATAAATACAGCATTCCGGCAAGTCATCATTCTCTATTTTGCTTCTCTGCAAACCATAAACCCTGCATATTTTTCTTCAAACTCAACACATCAAACACCCACACGAGTGTTCTAAATCCAATAGATTTTAGCAATCCCATTTTACTTGATTTTACCCTCTTCGATTCCATTAAATCATACCTTAACTCCTGTGAACTTAGGGATGGGTGCAAAAGATCATGTCCCCCTACCATAGCTTTAACTAAACTAGCAAAGTCAACCATTTTTCTGCCTTCCCATGATCTGCGCCATGTATTACTCTGATTACTGAAAAAGTTCAAGAAACATTATGGAAAAGGATAGAAAAACTGGGAATGTCACAATTACATCTATATGGTTATTGGGGTGGATTCAACTTAGTTGGATTACCTTATTCTGAAAATCTATCAACTACTTAGCCAATACAATTTACACACAAATAATTCTGCTTTGCATACTTCAAGAGGATGCCAAATGTTCTTTGCGCCCTAGCCTGAGTTGTTCCCACTAGCAGCCATGGCGGCTTGTGCAATCATTTCGAGGAAGCATCCTAGGAAGCTGGCAAGTGAACCAGAAGCCAAATACTCCACGTGCTCAAAGTCTAACTTTTCAAACTTTGCATTGATCATAAGTCGGCTTATGAGCTGCCAGAGAAAAGAAAAAGAAAATGAAAGTGATGATCGTAATGATAAGACTATTTAGATCATATGCTCATGTGACAAGACCTTTTCGCTATTAACTTTTCTATCTCTTTGAGACAAGAAAAGAAAAAAGAAAAAGAACAGATTGGTGTGCTTGAGGCCTCACGGCCCAACATTTTCATTTTCTGAAAGCTACTAGAGTGGAAAGGAAGTATGGTACAGTAAAATGCAAACCTTCCTGTTCACAAGCTACCTTCCCTTTACATGCCATTTTGTTCCACTCCCAAGGCTTGTAATCATGCTAGTGGTTGTTGTGTCGATTGAGTAGGAACTGGAAACATGGGTTCGAGCTGACAGCTTTTGTGCCACAAACCGCATCGTGGGTCGTGACTCTGGATTGGCACGCACACACATTAAGGCCATGGTCGCCACCAATAACACCTCCTGTGCAATTTGGCCTGTGGGTGGTGTGAGTCCTTGGTCCAACACATCTTTTAGAAGAACTTCTGTTCCGTCCAAAGTGAATGTTGCTGTTGTTGATTTGGAAGATGTCAAGGAAGATAGGAGATCCCTTGGATGCTTTCCCATCAAAACTTCCAAAGCTACCACACCAAAACTATAAACATCACATTTATCCGTTATCTGCATTGTAAGAGCAAGTTCTGCATTTCCATAAAACAAAATCAAAATCCTTTTAGTAACAGTTAAAATATGAACATAAATACACATCAATTAGCTCCAGGAGAACATAAAAGACTGCCTAATATGAGAAGCCCATTTTCTATTCTTGGGAAAAATTTTGAACTGTAAACTTGTATTCTGTTGAACTTGTCAAGTTCTATACACTACCACCTTGGACAGTCGCTTTAAACCCCTTCCCACTCATCCTATATAATTGTTGATGGAAAGTGGCCTATCCTAAGGAAAATAACTGAGGTGACAACAACATAAATGCAGAAATCAAATTGTTAGCTTACCTGGGGCCATGTAGCCATAAGATCCAGCAATTGTTGTCCAGTTACTTGTATCTGGATTCAACAATCTAGCAATTCCAAAGTCTGAAAGCCGCGGCTCAAACTCTGATTCAAGCAGTATATTGTTCAGAGTCACATCCCGGTGCACAATTGGGAGAGAGCTGTCATGGTGCAAGTAAGACATTGCATGAGCCACACCTCGCACAATTCTCACCCTTGTACCCCAGTCCAGTTCTACTTTTCCTTCTATCCCATACAATACATTTCTCAAATTGCCTTTCTCTATATATTCGTAAACCAAGTACATGCACCCCCTGATGGAACAAAATCCATAAAGCTTGATAATATTGCGATGCCTAACTTCCGTCAGCATACGAATCTCATTCTCAAAACTCTTCCGATTGGCTGCTAGGATGTCATCAGAGTCTGACATGTTAAGTATTTTAACTGCAACAACCTGTCCTGTTAGCAGTGTTGCTTTGTAAACGCTTCCAGATCCTCCTTTTCCAATACAGTATTTCTCATCAAAGTTCCCAGTAACCTTCACGATATCCCCAAATGTGAATTTACCCTCTGTTTCCCATATCATCAACTCAGCCTTCCGATCGTACACTTCAATGCTTCTTCTACCTTCATTGAGTTTGTTCTTTCGGCAAAATATTTTGAGTCCTGCTACAATGACTGCTAACAGTAATAGGCCGCAAATAGGAACGAGGACAGCTAATAGAATCGTGTTTGAGTGTTTTTTCTTTCTGGATTCTATGTAACAAGGAGTTATTCCTTCTACATTTCCACACAAACCTGAATTTCCAGCATAAGCATTTGCGGGTGCTCCTTCAAAAACTGCACTTGCCGGGATTGGACCCGTTAAGTTGTTATAGGAAAAGTCGACGGAATTGTTGAGTAGACTAACCATGTAGATAAACAATGATGGAATCTTCCCTGAAAGTTGGTTATGCGAAACATTAAAACTCTCTAATGATACAAGCTTTGCAAGGGTTTGAGGTATAGTTCCTGAGAGTGAATTGCTACTGACGTCAAACAAGTACTGCAATGTCTTTAAGTTACCCAGCTCAAATGGTATTTCGCCTGACAGATTATTGTTGCTTAAGTCCAAGCTCAATAGTTTATGGAAATTCCCCAGTTCTCTTCTTATCTTTCCTGTCAAGCTGTTCCTAGACATATCAAGATATTGAAGTTCACTCAAATTGCCAAGAGTAATAGGAATATTTCCTGTCAAAAGGTTCTGGCTCAAATTGAGCCTGTACAACAGGCTTAGATTTCCAAGTACACTTGGAATTTCCCCAGAAAATTCGTTGGAGTCCAACTCTAAAACATGCAGTTGTGTCAACTTTCCAAGGTCTGCTGGGATTTTTCCTGTAATTCTGTTTCTACCCATCTGCAAATTGCTTAGAGATTCACACTTTCCCCACTCTGTTGAGATTTTACCAACAAATTGGTTGTCACTAAGAGAAATAAAATAAAGATTTGGATGAACTCCAAATGAATTTGTAATGTCACCATCAAATCGGTTCCGTTCAATCCGTACTCTACTCAGTTGTGAGCAATTTTTCAAGCACTTTGGCAATGACCCTGTGAAGTTGTTCCCATTGACTGTAAAATTTGTAAGAGCAAAGCTATTGCACAACTCGGATGGCAGTTCTCCAGATAAGCTGTTGTTTGAAAAACTAACAGAACTCAAAGAACTATACTTTCCAAGGTCCCTAGGAATGGTGCCTGACAAGTTATTGCTGTGAAGGGAGATTGATTTTAAATTCTTGAGACTAGAAATGGTGTCAGGAATTTCCCCATAGAGTTGGTTGGTGCTGAGATCAAGAGTTGCCAGTAATATCATATTTCCAATCTCTGGTGGGATTGTGCCAATGAGATTGTTGGAAAATAGTTGTAAGAGTAGAAGGTTTGTGAGATTCCCCACAGTTGGAGGAATTGGACCAGAGAGTTGGTTCTTTGAAATGTCTAATTGAGTCAAATTTTTCAGGTTTCCAACTTGAGAGGGAATCAAGCCAGAAAACTGGTTATCAAACAAAAAAAGATCATCATGGAGCTTTGTCAATAGGCCTATTTCTGGTGGAATTTCTCCACTGAAAAAATTCTGTTGAAGTTGCAAAGAGGTTAATTTGGTCCAATTTGTAAGGAAATGCGGTCAGATCACACCAGAGAGCAAATTGCTAGATAAACTAAATGCTGTCATTTGAGTCAGGTTTGCCAAAGACAAAGGCACTTCCCCAGTGAAGTTATTTTCATCCAGGGTCAAGGAGGTAAGGTTAGTACAAAGCCCAAGCTCAAAAGGAATTGTTGAATTCAAGCCGTTCATTCTAAGATCGAGTTTATGGAGCTTCTTGAGATGGCCTATTGAAGAAGGAATTCTCCCTATCAATGAATTGTTGTACATTTCTATGATTTGAAGATTGACCATTGCTCCAATATCACTGGGAATCAAACCACTGAACTTATTACGTCCAAGAAGAAGATGTTTGAGCTGGAAAAGTTGCGAAATGTTTGGTGACACTTGTCCTTGAAATTTATTACTAGTAAGATTAAGGTATTCAAGCTTGCTCAAATTGGTAAATACCGTTTCTGGTACTGATCCAGTTAATTGATTTATGGACAAATCCAAGAATGTCAAGTTTTGACAGTCAAGTATAAATTCTGGGAACCCAGAACTAAGTTCATTGTGATAAAAGCTAAGATACGTCAATAAAGGCATGCCAGAAAACTTAGCCCAGTTGGGACTTACTAAGTAGTTTGATCCAAGGTCTAAGTGCCAAACCTTCTGAAGATTGGTAAACTGGTATGGGATTGCACCCTCAAGGTAGTTTGATCCAAGGTCGAGAAAAGTTACGTACCGAAGCTCTGTTAACTGGCCGATCTCTGAAGGTATTGGTCCGCTTAGATTATTGTGGCTGAGGTCTAAGAGGGTGACATTGAGGAATGGAGTGAAGTTGAAATGTTGTAGTGTTCCATTGAGCTTGGCACCAGAGAGGTTTATTTCAGAAATGGTTCCGGTTGCATCACAGGCAATGTTTGTCCAGCTGCAAAGATTGTTGACGTTGGTGAGGGACCATGAAGTGAAATTGGCCAGAGGGAAAAGGCTGTTTTTCCACTTGACAAGAGCTTCTGCTTGTGCCACTGGTGTTGCAGTGATCTGTAATGGAAGTGAGGAGAACAAGAAAATGCAGAAGAGAAGTAGAGGCTTGGGATATCTTGCCATGCCCGTCTTATGACTTTTACAAGTTTTCTGAATTGGGTTCAGTGTATTGTAGCGCAAAGAGCCAGAGAGAGGGAGAAAGAAGAAAATGTCAATTTCAGTTTACTGTCTATGCAGAGATATTTCCATAGATTGTAGACAGATTTCCTTGGCTTTACTATGCACTTGAGTGTGTTCAAGTAAGGCGGCTTCTTAATGCTTTTCTTGTCTCTTACCTGTAATGACTTTTCTACGCAGTCAACTCAGCAACTAATCTGATCAGATTTTTTCTTTTTGTAGTGGAAAGTGAAAGGACAGTAAAACAGAGCGTCTTATTTCCTAAAGTCATAGAGAAGTTAAGTTCTTTAAATTTCCAACTAATCGTGCAGACTTTTCCTGTGTTAGCCCCATCTGCAAGTTGAATGGACATGTTAATTAGACAAAAGAAACCCACACTGATTTAGCAGAGGTTGGCATTTGAATGAACATGTTGGCTGGAGATGGGAGAGAAAATTTGACGAACATGCGGAAGCTTCGTTCTTTGATTTGAATATGTATTTAATTGTTGCCTCGAACGTGATGTGAACAGGCAAATTTCTCCATCAGTTGTCAAAAACTTGCATTTAAGGAATAGTTTGTGGAGGTTCATCTGCCCCATCCAGACTCAGAGAGGATAGGATGGCTCAGATATATATCAATAAGTGCATAAAAGGGTGTAGTTTTCCATAATGGTGGCAAAATGACAGTGTCTTGTTCCAAGATATGCTTTGTGTAGACTTGCATCAGGGAAAACTCGTACAGGTTAGTCATCCCTTGGTTGAGACGATGTTGTTTTGATTTAAGGTCGTTTCTAAACCAGAAAAGAAAGTGAAGAAAAATTGAATAAGAAATAGTAAAGATAGTGAAAGATTGCCTGGGTTGTTTGGACCCAAGGGTGGACAAAAGACTGGTTTTGCTCGAACCACCTTAAATTTCTTATCTTGTATGGGTCTAGTTGATGTATTCATTTGTTTTTTGGCTACCGATATCCAACAAGGACGTGGAAAAAGATCACCAATTGAGGACGACAGATGACTTAGGCTCTCCATTTCTTTTGGACTTTGTATTTGTGGATTACCTTCTCAGTTTCTTAAAGTTGGAGAAGAAAGCTAAGTTCACCTTGTGAAGTAGAAAGGACAATAGCATTTAATTTTCCTCTGACTATTATGAAGCTTTGTGCATTTCAAGGTTGTGGATACTTGGTTCTCATTGTGTATGGTATTTGTCAACGCAGAAGGGCCTACTCTAGACTTCCAATGATCGTAGAAAATCACACGAAAGTGTGGGCAAAATTCCATTCTCCAATTGCATGCCAAGAATCCAGTCAATATTTAAATGCGTGGATTCAGACATTTATAGATATGTAAATATATGAGACAGCCTATTATCTCCATCTGTATGTAGGAAAACCAGAGGAGGATATTGCGGCACTGATTCACAACGAGATGAAAGGGTACATGAAGTGAGCTATTAAACATAATTATTAACAGAAATATTTGCTTCAAGCATGGACACTGACTGTTAATTATAGAGCCAAACTTGTAAATAGTAATTCAGTTAGGATCTCTACCAGGTGTCTCTAAGAATGAATTTTTGAAAAACCGTCATAATGGCCAGAAAGAGAAAGTTATTAGAGTGGAAAAATTCTTTGATAGACATATAAAAGTGTCAAAGAGAGTAATTTGCTATGAACCTAAAAATTGATTTATCCTAACACGGCAATAAGATCTTATTTTTGGAATAATATATGACAATTTTCCTCAAATGAGGTCCTATTGGCCAATAAAATTTTATATTAGATAAGAAAATATTTGGAATGTGTTTTATAAATTTAGACAATCATTTTCTTTAATAAGGCCTTTTGAGAAAAGGTGGACTTGAGTATTTCATATGGTATTAGAGCCATTTTTTTTCCTTCAAATGATCTAACTTAATTTCAAAAATAAAACTGAAGTGTAGAGAATATTAAATAATAGAATCTCATATAAAAAAAAGAAGAGTACTTACTATATACCTCAAAAGGTTATAAAACTCATCTCATAGGCTTTTTGAGGAAAGGTTTAGATAATATAGCCATGAAAAAGTTTTAAAATTGTGAGGGCTATGGATCTCTAAAGATTCCTTTCTTAGCAAAGGGATTAGTGTTCTATAGTGTCATTTTCATTGAATTATTTTAGTATCCTCAAACTTCTTACTCGGGAATGATTACTCTTATATTATTCGTTAATTTTTTGTCGAAACTATGAACAGAACAACTAAGACAATCCTAGAAACACATTTTTAATTATCTCATCACTACACAACACTTCTATGCAGTGGAAAGTAAGTGGACAGTAAACTAGAGTATTTTATTTCCTAAAGTCATTGAAAATTTCTGTACTTCATTTCGAAATAGTCATGCTGACCTTTCCCTGTTGTCCCTGTCTGCGTGTTGCATGTTTGGTGAGGATCGACTACAGGTGACAAAAAAAACAGCCCACACCCACTTAGACAAGTTCAGCATATGAATAAACATGTTAGTTGAAGATAGAAGATAAAATTTGGTGAGCACGAAGGCATTCCCACACACTTTCTGACGCAGCTGAGAGAATATGATGACTTAGAAAAGTCGTATGGAAATCGAATATATTTATTTGTTGTCTGTTTTTCTGGCCCGCAGACTTTTGTGGTAGTTTCGATCTTTGATTTGAATTTACGTTTAATTTTTGCCTTGGACTCGATGTGAACCGACAAAATTTCTTCACTAGTTGACAACAACTTGTGTTTAGAGAATAGTTTGTGGACGTTCATCTGCCTCATCCAAACTCGTAGAGGATAAGATGGCTTAGTTATATGTGTTATCAGTATTAGAAAAGAAAACTTTATAGGATCTACGTAGATAGATGTAAAACATCAAAATAAATAACAAATTAAAAAAATATAACATATTTCAATTCCTTAGGAAGATTCACAAACGCGAAATCAATTTTCAAGTTAAGTTTATATTCTTTATTCTCATTCCGTAGGCACTGGCTTGATGAGAGAAGCTAAAGGGTTACGGCTTGAAGAATGAAGCCACTTATAATCCTAATGCCTGAGTAATGTACTTAAATAGTACGAGCTAGAGGATAGGACCTAGTCTTAACCTTATGTGTCATTAAATAGGCCCACTCATCACGGCCCTATTTAGTTAGCTACGGCCCACACAAGCCAGTCCATATTCATTAAATGAATCCTTAAGTTTCACTTTATTAGACCAACATTAATATAAGTCCACTTTATGGAAAACTCAAAAATATGGTAACATTATAAAAATATGCTAACAATCAGGTCATTAGTTTTGTAACTAGTGTATAGAAGTGTAGTTTTGCCAATGGGTGCAAAACGATGATGTTTTGCTCTAAGGAGTAGAATCCGAAGCCCGGTATGCTTAGGGATTGATGAGAAAGAAAGAAATGGACAAAAGCTTGTTTATCATAAGCACAAGCAAAAACCATTCAAAGCTTTGTGGAGCGTTTTAATGGCGCCGTATGAAATCCTTACACAACCTCACACTCACTACATAACATTTACAACCCGAAGCAAATGTAACGAATGGAAGGCGAGTTTTGCTCGAATCACCTTAAATTTCTTATCTTGTATGCGTTTGTTTGGAGGTCACATTTCTTGGCTCTCGATATCCCAACAAGGACGTGGAAAAAGACCACCAAACTTTTGTTCCATTTCATACGTAAGGAACTTTCAATGGAGAATCGTGGATAACTTAGGCTCTTTGTTTTTCCTTTTGGACTTTGTATTTGTGAATTAGCTTTACATTTTCAAAAAGTTTGAAAAGAAAGCTAAGCCAACCTCATGAGGTAGAAAGGTCTATAGTATTTAACTGTCTTTTTTTTAGAAAGTTTAAAGGTTCAACTTAATAGCTAATTTAAGAGTTAAAGAGATACATTATTTAAGTTTTGCCACAATATATCATATACTTATTATGAGATTTTTGCTGACACACACCCCCTACATGTCAAGTGACATTAAACTTAAGGTTTTGCAGAATAGAACATATTCAACTTCAACTTTGATATCATGTTAAAAAGTCCAAAGACCTAACTTAAAAGCCAACTTAATAATTAAAAAAAAAACTTCTTTATTTAAGATTTACTACAATGAATTATATGCTTGATGTGAGACTTTCGTATTATATACACCCTTTTGACTCATATAAAGCTTTATGCATTCTAAGATTGTGGATATTTAGTTCTCACTGGATGGCATCCACCAATTTAGAGGAGCCTAATCTAGTCTTTTGATGACCGTATGAAATTGTAGTAACGAAAGGGTGAGGAAAATTCTATTCTACAATGGCGTGGCAAGAAACTCCAATAAATATCTTAATGCATGTATTAAGACATTTGCAAATATGTTGACATATGAGACGACATATTGTCTCCATCTGTCAATAGTAAAACTAAATGGGGTCCTAGAGCACCGACTCACAAGAACAAACGACAGAAAATATAAAGGGTACATGAAGTGAGCTATCAAACATAATTAATAACGGGAATATTCACTTTAAGCAAAAATGCTAACTGTTAGTTATAGAGCCAAAAATCTAGAAGAGTAATAATAGTTTTTTTGAGTTTTGATTTCTTTGAAGTTGTCCATAAAAAAACAATTTTGGAAAAACCAACAATGACGAAAGAGAAATAGCTCTCACATGGCTAAAATTTTATAATGAGCTTTAAGTGTAGAAAGGCTCCAAAGAAAGTAAATTGCTATATCCATAAATGTAAGAAATGTTTTATTCTACACTATAAAATCTTTCATATTGTATCACGATTATTATATGCTTTATATCTCCCATTATTGGTGTCCAATCTTTTATTTTTTGGAACCCAGCTGTAACACCTTGAGGCAGAAAATGAAAACTTATTTTTGGAGTCATTTAGTGTTTGATCAGAGGCAGTAAGTATTGGAGCAAATATGGAAGTAAAACACTTATACACACATTAAGATAAACCAAGCAAACTAAGAACACTAAAACTTATGTAGTTCGGGCAAATATCCTAGCATTCATAGCCTAGAAAGTAACTTCTTTACTAATGGAGAGAGACTACAAGAGAATACAAGTACTCACAGAAAATTGGATTCCTCACTCCTGTTATAGTATTCTTGTTCTTTTGTTTTCTTTTTCTTTTTTTTTTCCTCAAATAGGAGTGGAATGACTATTTTACCCCTCACGAATTTTCTCCAAACCCAACATTTAGGATAGTTTCCATCAAATGAGGCCTATCTCCTGGCGGCCTGTCACGGGAGTTTTTGAATTCCTTTAGCAGCCACGGTTCAGAGAATGTAGCCATGAAAAGGATTTAAAATTATTGTGAGGGTCTGGTTGATGCCAAAACAATGATAGCTCGCACTTCAAATGTCTACAGCATGGCATGGAATTTCTTTTCTTTGTGACCTTAAGGCTTGGTACTTTAAGTATGGTGAGCATATCCCATTGACTATCGTGAATATCAACAAGAATTGGTTCGATGTTTGCTGGACAAAATCTTGCTTTTATTGATTGCAAACAAATTATAACGGGGATGATAATCATTCCCATGTGTTTTTCAAATAAGTTACAAAGAATAAAGAACCTATTACAATGTTCTATAAGAACAAGATGCATTACGGGGAGTCAGAGGGGCTAATCTAGGCCGTTTACAGTTGTCCAACGGCTGCTAAAGTCTTGCACGGAAATGGTGCTCTGCTCGACTTTGCATCAACGAAGGCAAAAGCACGCTTGCCATGAAACGGCAAGTCAACATGACTGTCGCAGCGAGCTGGTTCCCGTCCTGGTAGCCGGTTAGTGACCATCCACTGTGGCAGCTACGTGACTGCCATGCCAAGTCATTCCATAACATCCCTGCAATAGAGCTATGGGCTTCACTTCACTCACAATAAATGCAAAATTGTTAAGGCCCACATAAGTTATGATCTAATGTGGTTAAGCATAAACATTGAGTTTAAAGTCAACCTCGTTACAAATAGCTAGGCATAGGTTCTGTACCCTTTAGATTTTGTTTAGAAATCATTTTTATTAGGAAGAAAGATTCTATACTACTACACCCTTCAATCATAAACATATTAAACATAGTATAGCATAAATCTCACATTACTTAAACCTTACTTGCATATTCTATTTATTAAAAAAAATAAAATTCATTTTACCTTGAGCTGAGTTTTGAATAAAATTAAAATTTTCAAACAAAAATGTAATCTCAATACATATTTTGTTAAAGTGGGTTCACTTTTATCATGGCCGATGAACTTGACTAGCACATATGAAAATTATTTACAAAAGCCAAAATTGTTGACTTATGGATCCCAAGTTCCAACTTGTGTAAGTTTGGTGTATCTGTTGTAATATTAAAAAGAAAAAAAATTCAAAAATCCTTTTCTCCCCTTTTGTCCATATATTATTTTTGTGAGTAATAATTTTACATGATAGTAGTTGGTTATAACAAATTGGTATTAGATCACTAAGTTTGTTATTAAAGTTTGAAATGGCAAGACTTAAGTTGGAGATTGAAAAGTTTGATGGCAAGAAGGACTTTAGTATGTGGAAGATGAAGATGTGCACTCTAACTAAGCCAACAAGAAACTTTGTTAGCAAAATTTAAGGCAAAGCAAATTTGCCTCACCCACAAGGTTGCAAACTTAACTTAACTTTTTTGGCCAAACATTGTTGTTGTTAACCATTCTTCCACTTGGGTTGGAACTAGAATCCTCTATAGATCATCCAATAACCCTTACTTCACCTTTATAAGCCATAAATCATTGCTAAACAAAAACGTCTTCGCCATTCATTTGCCACCAAAACAGGTTCTTGATTTTAGGTCCACCTAATCTAGTAGCCCAACCCAATTTAGCCCATTCTCAACTAGGCTAAACTCGATTCAGAATCTAGATTTGCATCCATCTTCACCCGACTTGGATTTCCATGACCCATGTCCATAATCCGAGTCTGCAATCTAAGTATGATCCACTTTAGAACCGTCTAGCTTGATCCATGTGCCAAATCCATAATCTCCCATTTGGGTCCTAAATCGGGTCCCAGGACCCGGCTTTGAGCTTCGTCGATGCCAAATCCACTACCTTTGGTAATCATTCGACAACTTCCTATGACCTTTTTGTTTTTGTTTTTGGTTATTTCATTTTTTACCAAAACCTCTAAATTTAAGGAAAAAGAAAATCTCACCTTAAAACTTTTATTTGCTTCTTCAATTGCATTCACCATATTCGATCTATCATTTAGGGTCCTAATCTACCATGCTCCACACGTCGCTCTAATACCACTTGTTGGGAGAATTCAACCAAGTTGCATTATCTATATAAAGATTACACGCACAAATATAAGAATGCACACACCCTAACACATCATATTTAAGAGGTTTGAAACATTATAATATCCTACGTTTCCTATAGTCTTTTCTCATTAGATTTTCTCATATTTTTCCTCTCCTCAAATAGGTATTTCATAGATTCTCTCATTAACTAAAATCCATGAGAGAGGTCATTTCCAACAATTAGCCCCCCATGGGGACTTCCTTTACTTACTCACTAGGTTTTTTTATACTTCCCCTATTTATAGAGAAATCCTAAAGGAATCCTAGTTGAATACTACTAGGAAAACTTACTTCCACAAAAGGATAAGAATCCTAACCCGATACTACCAGAAAACTCACTATATCTATAAGATATTTCCTAGTTCCACAATTACATAGAGATCTTTGATTGTAATGACAATTTTACCTATTAACCTAATTGTTCCACCAATCCTAACATATTCCTATAGAGTTTGTCTTTGTCAAGTGAAGCAATTTTATTATGCTATTGTAGGCTATGTGGCTTTGGTGGCCACACATTAATTTATTTGAAGTGGCCACCATTAGTGGAAAAGGATGCTCTTTGTGAAGGGTATTGCTTGTTTTCCAATTGTGACAGGTGGTAAATATTGATATGAATTGTGCCTCTAAGGTAGGTCCTATCTTATGCAAACTCTATTTGTGCAATGGGTAGGCCGACATCATTATGAATCGTGACTTGTTGGTTTTTGTTGTATAAAAGTTGTTAGGAATATTGTTATTATATTTTTATTTTAATGATGACAAAAAGAAAAAAGATATTTAAAAATATTTTTTCATAATAGAAATATATCACAAAAAGAAAACCATTGGAAGGCATTAGTTGATATAATATTTGTATAAATATTGTACTAATGCTATATTTTAGTTGTTGGACTAATTTATTGAGTTAATTACATTGTGCGATGATTTTATGAGTTTTAGGAGCTAGGCTGGAAATTAGACCTAGGCACACATAGAAAGCAAAAGTGAAATACATAGCTACCTTCAATGTGTGCTTTTTAATGACAAAATGACCTTTGATTCCTCATATGAAAAAGTAGAAAAAGCTGCACATTCTCTTCTCTTTGCAACTTTGATTCTTGAAGTGAAAAAGCTACAACTTCCAACACACAATAGAAATGTTTTGCAATGGATAGAATACATGTTATCATTACTTCTTCTCTCTTTAACCAGCATGAGAATGAGTGTAGAGTTATAGAAAAAATAGGAAAACAAAGGTTTTCTATCTAGTGCAAATAAGATGCATGCAAGACAAAAGTCTCATATTGAATACGCAATTTTTTGTAATGAAGCTAAAATAAGTTAGAAGAATTAATTCTACAAAATAATTAAATTTTGTAGAGAAATTCTTAAATCAAAGTAAAATCTATAGTCAAGAGTGTTGACACAATATGTGAAAAAAAAGTTTGGAATTCAATAAAAGAATAAGTATAGTTCTAGAACTTATATATAAGAGTGAATAAGATCTTTAATCTAGGAAAGAAAATAACGACATAAATGATAGTCAACTATTACAAATTAGGTAGACATTTAAAGGTTTGGAAATATAAGGATAATATTCAACTTTGAATTCGTTGTCTTGACTTGAATTTGAATGTAGTGTCATCTTGTGGATCTTGTGGTTAGTGGTCAATGCTCTTTTTGGAATATTTGTTTAATGGAGAATTTGAAAATCATGTTTGATTGATGTGGCAAGATTGTACCTTTAACATCCCCCCAAAAGTTGATTGGTCAATGTGAACAATCAACTTGTCTTGAAGGAGTTTAAATTGTGTAGAGGAAAGGCCTTTGGTAAGAATGTCAACCATCTAATCAATGGAAGAGATAAATTGGATGGAAAGCTTCTTCATCTTGATCCGTTCTCGAATAAAATGAAAATCAATCTTGACATGCTTTGTGCAGGAATGGAAAAAGAGATTTGTGGAGAGGTATAATACTGAGAGATTGTTGCACCAAAGTGTTGGTGGTTTGGATAGTTGAACATGAAGTTCTTATAGTATTGCCTCTATCCATATGAGTTTTGCAGTTGTATCTGCAAAACTTTTAAATTTAGCTTTAGTACTTGAGTGAGCAATAGTATTTCGTTTGTGAGATCTCCAAGAAATAAGATTGGAACTAAGAAAAATACGGTAGCCACCAGTAGAGTGATGATCATGACAATCGCTAGCCCCTTTTGCATCAAAATAAGCATTAAGAAAGAATGTGGTGGTTTTAGTAAAATGGATGCCATAGTGTGGAGTATTAGCAAGGAATTGCAAGATACGTTTGACAAAGGTCCAATGGACAATGGTTGTGGCATGCATAAATTGACGTGTAGTGTTGATTGCATATGATATGTCAGGTCTAGTAAGTATTAGATATTAAAGGGATCCTTCAATGCTTCGATAATGAGTAGGATTAGGATATGGTTTGCCATCAATGAGGGATGGTGGGTGAGTTGCAATACATGGAGTGGTAACACCATAGGTGTCAGACATTTTCACACATTGGAGGATATCATGTGCGAATTTTGCTTGGTGTAGTAAAAGACCATTGGTGGTATGATGAGCTTTAATGCTACGAAAATGATGTAAATCACCAAGATATTTAATATCAAATTTAATCTATAATTGAGATAAAATATGGTTCAAAGGTGCATATTTATTGTCTTTAAAAATGATATCATTAACATAGACTAAGATAAAGACAATGTAAGTAAATTTATGTAGAATAAATAATGTTGAATATGCCTTGAAAGGTGTAAAACCAATCTTTTGGAGGAAGGCACTAAGTTTGTGATTCCATGCACATGGAGCTTGTTTAAGTCTACAGAGATTTTTGCAAGTGACAAACAAAGTGTAGATGTGTGGAGTCAATGAACCTAGATGGTTGGACTATGTATACTTCTTCATCTAAATTATCATGAAGGAATGCATTTTTCAAATTAAATTGTTTTATGGTCTAGCCTTGCATGTATGCAAGAGAAATGACAATGTGAACCGTAATAGGTTTGGTGATTGGATTAAAGGTGTCAATATAGTCATGGCCAGGGCATTGGTGAAAGCATTTGGTAACTAAACACACCTTGTAGCGTGTAAGTGAACCATTAGAGTGGAGTTTGACTTTGTAAACTCATTTGCATCCAATAGCTTTAATATGATGTGGAAGAACCAATTCCCATGTTTGATTTTTCAATAGAGATGTGTGTTCGTCAGCCATTGCTTTTTGCCAATTTGAATCTTTAGAGGCTTCAATATAATTTTGTTGTTCAATATAAGGATGTACCAAAGCAGTTCAGGCATATGTTGGTTATCACATGAGGGTGCAACGTGTAATTGTACCTCCTCATAATCTTGTAATCATAGGATGAGTAGGTTGTGGTTATATTGTTGTAGTTGGAGTAGGTGGTAAGGTTAAATCTTGAGATTGTGTTATGTTTGATGTCACAATAGATATGTTATTTAAATGTTCTTGTATATTAGAGTGATTATGAAACATTAGAAGAGATAGAAATGAATATGGGGTAGATGATGTGATAAGTGGTGAGGAACTTTGAATAATTTGTTGTTGATGAAATGGAAATTAATGTTTATCAAAGGAGACATAGATACATTATATAATTTATTTATGGATGGGCCTACATACATAACCTTTGTATCCCATGGGATATCCTAGAAAATCACATAGTGTTGATTGTTTTTCCAATTTATGTTTGGAATATGGACGTAGATAAGGATAGACCAAACATTCAAAAATTTTAAGATGGGAGGTAGGTGAACTAATATTGTAAAGTTGTTCCCATGGTGATTTGTTTAGTATGACAATGCTTGGTAAGCAATTAATAATATGGATTGTGGTTTCAAATGCATAGTTCCAATATTTGAGTGGAATGTGAGCATGGTTAAGCATAGAAAGCCCAAATACTATAATGTGTCTGTGTTTACATTTTACAGACCTTTTTGGTGAGGGGAGTATGACATAGAGATTCTATAGAATATTCCTTTATTGACTAGAACCTTTTTAAAAGAGTGGGAAAGAAATTCTTTTACCCTATCACTTTGAATGCTCTTAATTGTAGATTGTAATTGATTTTTAATAAATATGGAAAATTTGGTAAAGATATTTAAAAAATCACCACGTGATTGCATGGAATATAACCATGTAAATTTGGAATAGTCATCTATAAAAGAAAAATAATATCTATTACCATTAGATGAAGTAATTGGGATATGTCCCCAAATATCAAAGTGTATTAGATCTAAAAGGGCTATAGCCATATTATTGGTTGATGTGTAGGCGTAATATAGGATTTTAGAAACCCGACAAGAATCACAAGATGAAGGAATTTTTTCATAAAATGAAATATTATTTATTCTTAACAACTCTATTACATTATCAAAATGTGTATGACCTAAACGATAATGCCAACTAGTAACATCATTTGCTATTGCAAGATAGGTCATAGGATTATGTTGAGGAAACTTCAAGCTAAGTCGATAAAGGACTCGATCAATGGGTTCATGAAGTAGGATTTTGCCTGTTCTCAAACTCTGTACCACATAAAAATTGGGATAAAATAAAAAGGCATAGTTATTATCTTTTGTAAATTTTGAAATGGAAAGTAATTTCTTTTTTATATAAGGAACAACTAAAATATTTGATCAATTTTAATTTTTTTTTGTTTGAATATTATCTATATGGGTTATAAAAAGGTCTATTCCATCAACAATGACTTCTTAGTCCCTATTATAATTGAGTATGTTATCAAGCCCATAAGGATCAAGAGTAATATGAATAGTGGCCCCTAGAATCATGAAACTATTCTTATTCATTGTGGGCTATAGTAGGCCTTGAAGAATAATGTTTACCTTAGGATGTTACGGGCCTAAATAAGAAGCTGTGGAACGGGCATTTGGGCCGGTGCAGTTAGAGTTAAAGGCATACCTATAGCGACATTGGTAAACAAGATGGCTAGTTTTTTGGTAGATTTGGCACTAAACCTATGAGTGGCAATCATAGTTTGTGGCAGGGGTGAAGAAATACCGACAATTGGAGTTAGTGACTAGCATTAGATGCGGGTTGCATCTGCAGTGGCCATGGGACTGAGCACTTGTGCCGTTTGGCGTAGATCTTGTAATGGGG
Organism: Casuarina equisetifolia; assembly: GCA_028551475.1. Lineage (NCBI taxonomy): Eukaryota > Viridiplantae > Streptophyta > Magnoliopsida > Fagales > Casuarinaceae > Casuarina > Casuarina equisetifolia. Next base: position 19,745,099 of record CM052358.1, on the reverse strand, counting down.
GCAACTTTGGAGGATTAGGAGTTGGCTTCCATGGAAAAGGTGGCATTCAAAAGAGTATGTTCTACTAGTTCAAGTTGGGCCTCGTGGTTCAACAATAACCCGCATAGGTCTTCATGAGTTAGAAAGGCAGTTTTGGTGTGCACAGAGATGTCAATTATGAGAAAGGTGAATGGGTTCCTTAGTCCATGAAAAGTGTGGGTTAGATAGTCATTATCTAAGATGTTTTTGTTGATGAGTTTGAGTTGGTCAACAATGACATCAAGTTCCTACATAAAGTCAGTGATTAAATGATGGCCTTTGTTGATGGCCAAGGTGGAGTCAAAGGGTAGAGGCATGGGCTATGCTGTGGGTATGAAACTCTTTTACAAAAGCATTTCAGATTTTAGTAGAGGTGGGGTATTATGCAACATTGGTCATGACATTGTCATTGTTGGTGTTTAGGATCCAGCCTCGAGTAGTTTGGTCTTAAACAAGCCAATCTTGATAAGCAGGATTGGAGTTGTGCACAATGGTTTTGTTGTCAATGGTGTTTATGATGAATTCAGATGGGCAAAGATATGAGCTATTGAGGATACTCAAAACTCCATAAGCATGTAGGTACGGCTTATGTGCTTTCCAGACTAAGTAGTTTCCTTCTAAGTGAACACAAATAGTAGGGACAGTTGGATCATAAGGTGTGGGTAAAGGTAAGGCATGTGTGGTAGTGTGGATATGGTTGTTTTGGGTGGGCATTGGATATTTAAGATCGAAAAAAAATAGAGGGGCATGTGCTGGTGGCAAATGATACCAAGTTAGAAGAATTAATTTTATAAAATAATTAAATTTTGTAGAGAAATTCTTAAATCGAAGTAAAATCTGTAGACAAGAGTGTTGACATAATATGTGAAAAAAAGGTTTGGAATTCGATAAGAGAATGTATACAGGACTAGACCTTATATATAGGAGTGAATAAGATCTCTAACCTAGGAAAGAAAATAACAACATAAATGATAGTCAACTATTACAAATTAGGAAGACATTTAAAGGTTTGAAAATGTAAGGATAATATTCAACTTTGAATTCATTGTCTTGATTTGAATTTGAATGTGGCATCATCTTATGGATCTTGTGGTTGGTGGCCAATACACTCTTTGGAATATTTGTTTAATGGAGAATTTGAAAATCTTGCTTGGCTGATGTGGCAAGATTGTACCATTAACAAAATGAAAGAATAACTTTAGAGCTAAATTTGGGTTGAGCCTTTGGGCCTTTGATATAGTACCATAGCCAAATTGAATTTGCAAGTGCTCATTTAACTTTTAAGCTAACTTTTAGGTAGGGTGTCCTTATAACATTATATCAAAACTTAAGTTAAATTTGTTCTATCATGTGGGACCTTGAACCTAATGTCGCTTGCATGCAAGAGCATGTATGCAAGACAAAAGTTCATCACTGAATATACAACCCATTGTAGTGAAACTTTAATGAAAGAAGTGCTCTTTTAACATTTGCACTAGCTTTAAATTAAGCCTTTTAATAGAAGGAATGAGAATAAAGCTTATTTTTTACTCTTTTTTTTACTCTTTAACTATGTTGGTGTGTGAGTGCAAAGTAGGAAAAATACAATGTAGAAACCGAAAGAAGCAATGCAAGAAAGCCATGACAATAAAAGTTTCATCTTTCTCATGAAACCCTAAATCATTTAAGTTTATATTTTGGGTTTGAATCATATAGTTACTATTCACGGGTATTATTCACATAATTTCTATAATATACATGTTTAAATTGGTTTGTGTGTTGATTGAATAATTCATTTTCATTCAAAACCAAGTTGATACATACTTCGCACATTGATTGTTTTTCTTTTGATTGAGATTGAAGTCTTTCATTCCTATATAATTGTGTTGCAAATCTTGTGTACACGTGATTGAGTTTTTAAAAGGAATAAAAAAATAATAAATAGGCCACAAACTAATCCAAACTCCTTCTTAGGTTACCATAGTACTTATAGAAGTATATTCTTTTGTTGGCCTACACTATTGATTATATGATTCGTTGCGCCTAAATTTGAAAATAGGTAGAACTAGACGTCATGGACAGAAGGGAGAGTACAATAAAATTCGTCTGGTGGTGATTTAAGGTAGTTTGGGAAGAGTTGATATCTTTCCTTGCGTGTCTTCTCTCTATGACTAGACCAACATCAAATTTTCTAGATTAGCTATTGCAATTTTAGCCAAAGGGGCCAAGTGTTATGCCCTACTCCATTTAAAGGAAGAGATGGAAGTTAAGGCCTAAGGTGGACCGACACCAAGAATGAGCCATAGAGGCACATTGTGGGTTGATAGAGAAGGCGTCAAACTAGTGGAGACATGGGAGACCAAGAGAGTCCTCAAAGGGAGAGTACCTAGTCCAAGGAATGCCTTGATGTGGAGAAATGCAAAGGTGTTGAATACGCACACGCAAGATTTGCTGAGGAAAGTGACAAAGAGGCTAGCCATTGCATGTAGCTTTAGAATGATGAGGAGCTAGATGATATGTTTAGGGAGAATGTCTTAATCTACCTATGTGGTTAGAGTCAAATGATGAGCGGTCACCCTAATTAGATGCATTGGAAAATGCAAGGTGACTATAACCTGGCAAAAGCTAGCCCCTTTTGAAAAGAAGAGCGTAATGAGCCATTTGAAATGGACCTATAAGACAAGGCCACATGTGAGTAGTAACCATTAGAAAACGTCCAATATTAGACAAGGAAAAATAGAGAAGGAAGTTAGCTTCACTTTTGTTTATTTTGGGGAAGACAAAGGTGAACATTAGGAATGTGGATGGGAAAAAGAGAGTGCCACTAGTGGTAGATTAAGGTTTCGAAGTCCTTCTGATGTATGCACTCTGTTATCCAATGAGAAGTTACCATTGTTTCCCTATATTGTGTGCATCTTCTCTCATAGTTTAACCTCTACATGTCGGGTGCTAGTGCAACCCCAATGAAGCCTTACTGAATCGGCCAAGATGTAACACATGTTACGTCTTGGTCGATTGAGAGAGAGAATGTCAAGAAAGTACCGCTATTAATGGTAAAGGACAATTGTCAAGGTATGGAGAAGAGAACGTCACAAGCAAGTGGAAAAGATGGTATAGCCTTTCATTATATGGAAAAAGGAGTACACTAAAGACTTAATGAATGAACTCTTCATTCTACCTTTATTAGGCACACCCTTCTCCTTGTGACCTCCCTTGAAGTAAGACTTCCCAAGCGAAAGCCTCACTAAGCTCTCTCCCCCCTATCCTTATTATTTAAATAGACCACCTCCCTAATGGTTAGTAATTCACGTGTCCTTCTATCATGGGAAATCATTCAAAAAAGCTCATCGTGAACTCTCCTTTTCAAAAAAGGGCGGGTGTTGCCCATGCCACCGCCATGTCGTGATTCCTGAGGTTGCATGTCTAAATTTCCAACAGGGTGGTTGGCTCATCATTTTAGTCCATTAGCAAGGGTAGGACGTCATGTCTTGCTCTGGGGTATCACTTTGCCCCGCATCATGAACATGTCACTCATAACGGCTAGTTAAGGTAAAGATGAGAACGTTGATTTAAATTTGACGGATTAGGGGTGCTCATATTAAGCTTTAGAGCCATCTTTGCTAATTCTTTAGCCACCAAGATTTCTTTTTAGAGCAATGTCTAGGCCCGAATCTATCACCTTTATACTTTGTTGCACCAATAACTTGGGAAGTTTACTCTTGGAAATTGGGAAGGGCTATCAGTAGGCCATTTCCTATTGCTATAAGGGCTACTCACCTTTATATAGCTTGCCTTCGTTGTCGCTTCTATGTAGCGGCGACCTCTTTTCTTGTCGGATAATTGCACTTGACCTTCTCACCATTCCTCTCAACCTTTTCTGTGTGCATGCTTTAGGCGTCCTTGTGTATCTCTGCATGTTGGCACTTCTTGCATCTAAAATTTTATGGGACCTCATCTTGTTCCTTTGGAATGTATGTGGGCTGTTGTTAATCTATTAATGTGCTTATTTGGCTTACAGCCCATGTATATTAATTATTATGTATTTTGTATATTGTAAAAGAAAACAGTGTTGTATAAGTCTTGGAGTCTTGATTTTTGTAGGGCTATCGGAGGAGAACGGGGGCATCTGGAAAATTCTAAAGAAAATGGGATTACCCTGTTGGCTGGGAACGTTATCCCTGTGAGGTACGAGTCTCCCTCTAAATAGACCAAGCTTTCTGTGAGTTTCCCGTTCCTTCAATCTGTTTCACTTATTTTACCTTACTGCTATTCAGGTGGATAAGTGCTATTCGGTGACAGCCTTTGGCTGTGAAGGCCCATTTGGGGTTTTCTCGGTGGTTGGTTGTTTTGTGGTGACTTTGTAACTGAACTGTGTATTTTTATTGGATTTGGTTATGAGACTAAGTGGCTGACTGTGGAGACTTTGTTTATTATCTTGTTGGCTTAACTGTATGATCATTTGGTTTTTTCTCTCTTCTAGTGATTTGTTTCAGAGATAATACTAAACGTGTGAAAGTTGTTTAACTCTTATTGTTCTCCTTGCCGTGACTTGTTTGAGTACTCATCCTTGAATTTCGGGTTGTTAGAAATCAATGGGGTAATGGGAGAAAAAGTAACAAATTTGTTTGAATTTGAAAAGTACTCGTGTGGTGTTTGTTTTAAGTAACAAGTGAGGGGATCTTTCCTTGTGGTGGGGATTCACGTGGGTCAAAGGAGTAGTGGTTTTGTGGAATAAAAATAGGAAGTAGCAGGAGCCGGAGAAATAATAATTTATGGCTTGGCCAGACTAGGCTTTGCCAATAAATAGACCTTTTACTAGATCTCCTCTAGTGGCTCTGATACCAAGTTAGAACGAAGACAACCACTAGGCCGAAAGAAGAACTCCTTATTGGCATGGCGCCCTTAATTCCCTTAATACCTTCCCCCACCAGGCCTCCCATAAGACCCAATGTGACACGGGCGCCCATAAGCCCGTACCATCCTTTAGAGTCTTCTCAAAGGCCTACACTTTCCTATCCTTACCCTCAGCCAACATCTCCCCTATCGACTAGTCATGAACCTTCACAGACCACTTCTCAACTCGGCCCTCCTCGGCTTCATTCCTATATCTCTCCTAGAATTGGGTGGGGCGTAACAAAGAGTTTGATTGGTATCGGGCCACCTGGGTCTACGGCAGTGCCGCTTGAAGCGGGTTCAGGTGCGGGACTTTGCATTGGTGAGACAGAATTGAAAGTCTCATTGCCTAATGAGACATTAGGTGGTTCTGCAGAACGAGGTGAGCCTTATGGGTGAGGAGGGCTCCGTTTAAGTTCTCTTTACTCAGAGAAGAACTACAAGTGTGTACAACAATGGTAGTGACTAGGGGGACAAATGAAGAGCCCCAAGTATGTACTATAATGATAATGGCTAGGGCTGAAAAGCCTAGCCCATGGTACAAATGAATAAGATACTCATTGTCTATAATAGGCTCCCCAATAGTGAGTAATTGATCAAACAAAGTATTTATTTCTTGTAGAAATTCAGTGATTGATTGGTGCCCCCTGTTAGTGGTTTGGAGCTTCGAGTGTGAAGAAGAATCTTTGGTTGTGCACTATGTTGCGAACTTTGTGGCAAGAGTTTGCCAGACCTCCATAGAGTGCGCATACTCGGATAGAATAGTAACAATGACATTAGAAAAGGTTTTTAATACCTAACCCAAAGCAGTTTGATATTTGTTTAGCCACTCTGCATAAGCAAGATTGGGAACATTAAAAATGTTCCCTTCATCATCAACATTTGAGATAAATTCCGAGGGCAAGGATAATTTTCATCCAAGGTTGGAAGAAGCCTCCTAGCACGAAGATAGGGCATTATGCATGCCTTCCAAACTAAGTAGGTTGGACCATCTAATTTGACACCCACAGAGAACAATGAGGCTGCCAATGGGGAGGACAACGTGATTTTGGCTGTCATTTTGAGAGGTGGCGGAAGTGTTTGAGGCCAGTTGGAAGATTGAATGCTACAAATCGTTCATGGGACTGCATGAATGTCGGTGAGGCCCGATTCTTGTCAATTAAAGTCTTTTCTTTGTATTAAGCACATTCTGAAACAATATTCCAGTATGTAAAACTTTATGACACTATTATTAGTGCACGAAACAGAGTTAGAAGAGATGTTGCAACTTCTTTTCTATATTTATATGATTCCAGGGGTAGAAAGTTTCTCCATTTTCATAACCACTGTAGCAGTACAGAAGCAACCTAAGCGCGAAGCATCGTCGAGTTTAATTAGTGAGAAACCCTCATACTATGCCTAACAAGGAGAAGTTTATCCAAGCAAAAGTGCCCTTAACATGGCTTCACATATGTCTCTTCTGAAGATCATCAAATGCCCTCCATCAGGAACCTCATGATAATGAATCCATGGAAGCTTCTCTGAAAGATAACGGTTGAACTTTAAAGGGATCATCCTGTCTTCATAGCCTTGCCAAATATGAACTGACCAATCACTGTCAGGGGTTACGTCCAAGGGACCAAATTCCCATTTGCCATATCCAGCAATTATGTCTCGGTGCAATGATTCATAAACACCTTGCTGTTTTATCTTTTCCTGAGTACAGAAACAAAAAATGAGTATTAACAGCTGGAGAATCTCCTGTTTACTTGGGCTGTCCCTCATCTCCCCAGATGAAGTGAGAAGTAGATTACTGTAAGAGGAAGAACTTGTAAGCCTCTTAATAGGTGACTGAGTAATTTGTAACAGTTGAACAATGATAAAGAATGTTTGCAAGATGTTGCTGCATAGTGTGTTAACATCTATGATGTTGTTCAAGTCAAAACTACAACCTTAACTTCTATGATGTTGCGATGGACTTCAAAATTAAAGTCACTTTCAAGATTAGATAAAGGTTTTCTTAGCCTGTAAGATGATAATGAAGCAAACTGCCAAATAATATAGATTACTCTCCAAGTTATGAGTTTAATGCACAAATCTTCAGTAGCATCCATATGATTCACCCAACAGTTAATTTAAAACTGGAATGATGCATAATGTGTCATTAAAAAAAAAAAATTGATTTCAATGTGATAAACCAAGGAAGACTTGGATATGTAAGTACCTGGTCAACGCTTGGGGCTTCTGGCAAACTCTTCAAGACTTCTAAATCACGGGGACCAAACATTGACGGAACCCCTGTGCCCAGTGAAGGAAACCACGTCTGAGTCATCCACCAATAGAATAACCAAGGAGTGTAATGTGCAATTTGAAATGTCCGTTGGAATGGTTGAGGCAGCATCCTAAATGTTTCTCTTAACAGACTGGCAGGAATATCTGGCCACCAGTAGTTCACAAAAGGAACCACGAGGGAAGCTCCTGATAGTCTGCAAATAATGTGTCAGTAACATAGGCAAGAAGAAAAGGAAGAAAGAATGCTGGTAGTTTAAGTAAGGATCATGCCTATGTGGTATGTACTTCAGGCAGCTCCAAACAGCGTAAGCTCCCATTGAGAGTCCAATTACATAAAATTTAGATCCAATCTGTAGTTGATCAGCTAATTCTTGAATGTCAAATGCTTCACTTTTCACTGAGCGCAAAGGATATGGATCACTCTCTCCATAACCTGCTCTATTGAAGAACAGAAAATATATCTTTAGCTCCTCTATAAGTTCCTGAAAATCAAAATATATTCACCAGTTTACAGCATGTTAAACCGATGTCCTAAGAGTAGCAATTTTAATAAAGATCAAAGTAGAAACATCCAAGTAAATCTAGTACCTAATACAGTCTTAAAACTAAGGTAATAGTTGAAATGGAAGCCTGATCTTGATAATATATAAGTCCAGTATTAGCTATCAGTCATATAAGCTCGACATTGCAATAAAGATTTCCGATACTGCAGTTAATCATCAAGAAAAGTAGCATATTTTGTTTGGTTGGTGCGATGGTAGAAGTCTCGGGCACACAAGGGCAAGTGTGATATCAAAACTCAGAAAAAACCCAGATCTCCTCCAAGGATCCTACTTCATGGGCAGCGAGACCAGGTAAAACCTTCCTTTTTATTTATTGAAGTCTGAACATGCATTACTAGGATGTGAGTTTGAGTCACCAAAGGATAGATAAGTGGCAGTTCCGAGAGATAAACAAAAAATATACCAAAAGTTGCACGGGACAAGTCAGCGATTATAAGACCCAGTAAACAAATAGTTAGAATGACTGTTTGCTATATATTCAAGACCAATCTCTCTCTCTCTCTCTCTCTCTCTCTCTCTCTCTCTCTCTCTCTCTCTCTCTCTCTCTCTCTCTCTCTCTCTTGTGCAGGTGAGTTTTTCCTCTGTCCCTGTCATTCAAGGATCTTGACGGTAATCAAACCATACGAAAACAACTGACCCAGAAAACATGATTTACTTATTTCTTTTCCTCACATTTCAGTTGGAAATTCAACCAAAACAGGAAACTTCAACCATAATTCAGGAAAATTTAAGAAAAGTCTGGTTGAATTAGAGGCAGAATCAGGTCATACTTCTGGGACAGGTAGATTCACATCTTTTGAGCTGTCATAGCCATGCAAAACAATGATCTTATACTTAGCCTCTTCCTTTGGAACTCCTGACTCCCTATAGGACAAATGTCTTCCACCGCTGAGTTTCACTCTAGGTGAAGTAACAGGAGGGCCCCCCGGTGATCCACAAATTTTTGGAGGTGGAGGCTTCAACGCCCGATAAGCCCACCCGAGAAGACCCACTGCCAACGCCACTGCAACCGGTGCAATCATTGCTGGGAACGTGACATTCACTGTTAGCACCATTTCAGCACAACATAAAAGAAATAACTATGAAGAAGGGTTAAAAATTTCCACAAAATATGGAAGATGCGAAGTCCATGATGTGATATTTGTGTGAAATAGAGCACAAATAGAGCTTCAAATGCAAAGCCCTCTGGTTCATGGGGCTTCAGATGTTCTTCCTTATGGACAAATTCGCTTCAACTGTCAATAATGTTATGCTTGCACGAGGTTACTCTAAGAATGCTTTATCTCCTCAAAGCAGCTAGGACAAAGTCTGTGCATTTCTCTTATAGATGATTATTAAGTTTGCTATTTGAAGAAATAAATGTCCATAGGAGGAGGAAGATCATCAAATTAGGGTAGGCGGTCTGGATCCATGTCTCTGGAATTACCACAAACACTAAAATTCTTTGGAAAATGTACACAAGCAAAACAAGGAATGCGATGGGGAGCAGACAAAGTCTCCACAACGAAACTCACAAAAATCTGTTTCTTCACGATCAGTTGAATTGATCATACTGCCTGGCGGCCTTATAAAAACGCTTGGAGTGATATAATGGTGGAGGAATGAATTCCACCCGTATAAACTCCGATTTCAACTATATGATATATCTAGGGTAGCAGATCTTTCTATTGCCAACCTCTATGTCTTAAAGCCACAGGAACACCATGAAGAACCAGTAGACTAGGGGAATCCCTTAATGTTTCATACCAAATGAAGATAATAGTTATTTACTTTCTGATCAGCAACTTAGGAGTGCACTTAATTCAGGGGATGAAAAAAAAAAGGGCCTTCATATAATGAAGAACAGGTTACTCTCACAAATTAAAAGAAGAAAGATGCTACAGCACAAGGTGAAGATTCATGGTAAAACGTTAAGGAAAAAATATAGATATGTCATGCAATTGTGGGAAAGGAAGAGTAACAAAAAAGCATGGTAACGGTATACACCTCCGAATACCAACATGCACCATTTCAGTATTTCAGATCAATTTCAGAGAAGGTAAGTGTACCGCTTGACCATAATTGGCAGACATGCAAAGCATTCTGGAATTGGGTAGAGTTTATTAGTTTCGGAGTTTATGAACTTACATCATCCTGTTATTATAATAGATTACCTATCCACCATTTAGAAAAATTGTACCTTCAACCTAATCAACCAAAAAATCTTATTTGGACGATGAACCGTTCCATACGTAGTTAACCAAGTAGTGCATCTTAATTAAATCGATCAAAACAGTACCTCTTAGTTGGATTAAGACTTTAATCTCCTAAAGGAAAGCTGATGGGGTAAGTTTGTTTAAGAACTGCTCAAGATTACATGGCTTCATTTCTTGACAAACTAGGAACATCGCCTTTCACAATTTTCACAGGTGACAATAACAAGGCCAAGCAAGTTGACAGCAGATCATCTACACAAAAAACGCATGAATCTAAAACTTCGGAGACTAGTTTCACTGACTGAGTTTACGGTCATCCTTCGGGTTCATCAACAGTGAAAGTGCTACCTCCAAGCTAAGATCATGAAATTCTGAGAAGCAATTCAATCAACTGGGCAACGCTACATTTGCCTCAAAAAATGGACAAACTTTCTACACCATCAATTCCAACTCAATAAATTTCAGCAAATAGCGAGAAACCCAGAAACAAGAACTGAAATTCAAACAAAATAAGAGTGAAAAAGAAAGTGATTGAGAAGACCCACCTGTAGGGAAAACGGAACTTCGTTCGGCTTAGGTCTCCCTTGGGTGAGCTCCGGCTTGTGCAGTGTGCAACGTTTAGCTTTCCGCACCTGCCATTCTTATAAGATCACAGTCATTATGCGTGGGACATGTGAATGACCCGCAAAATAATCTGAACCACAGATTCACTTCAAGATACTGCCAAAAAACTTTTTTACCCAGAGGAAGCCTGCTTCAAGAACGTGTACAACATGCCAACTGCGATCCAATCAGGCTCTGAGCTTGTAGCCTTGGAACACATGTGGGTGCAAGTCATTCATGGGATTTGGGACGTTGTCCCGACTCGGGTCGCGCACGTCTCGTATATTGAATAAAGAAGCAGATCCACTGAACTTGGTACGTGCTTTATCATCATCTTCAACAGCACATATTTGGGAACTGAGTGCAGTCTGCTGATTGCGTTGCTTCAACACTGTAATGGATTGAGCGCTGATCACTTCATTCATAAATAATCAAGTTTCCTTTTCCATGTGTAGTATAAGCAGTAATTCTCTTTTTTGTGTGTGAGTTGTAATAAAAAAAATTAAGAGTAAATAATAATAATAATAATAATCATTTTTTTTAAATAATAACACACTACAAATTACTTTAAAAAATAATATTTTGTAAATAAGCACTTAATTTAGTTGAGAATAAGTGTTTTCTAAAACTAAAAAGTCATAAACAATGAAATTCATACATGAGTCTATGTTTACTGAAAAAAAAAAAAAGAGAGAGATAACATCTCAAAATAGATAAGAAACTTAATTATGAACTTGTTCTATTTCATTGATTGGTCTTAATTATTATTATCATTATTATTTTAATCATTGCTAAGAAAATTAGAGTTTGTTTTTCCTATTTAAAGGGTTAATTATAAAAATAAATGATTCTATTTACAATTTTATTTCAGCATTTGCCTTAATAATTCTAGCCTCTAATCTCCATACACAGTAGAAGTCACTTTTATCTTCTTGTTTAGACGTGCAAGATAAGGAGCTTAAATAAACCTATAATATTTACCAAAATTCGGAAAGGAATTGCGTGGAAAATCAGAAAAGCAGCTCAGAAAGAGTGTGCTAATGTAGTTCACAAAAGCAGCTTAATTAAGCACTCAAAAAGGTAACTATTTTCCTCAGATTGGCAAGGCTTGCAAAAACATTCAATTGGGTACGTCGCTGCTGAGTCAAGGAAAAGGAATCCACAATCTAATTGTTCGTTTGAAAGGAGGTAGGGAGTTGATTCTTGAAACTTTAACGATCTGATTAATGTCAGGTTTAGTTTAAATGAGTTAAATTAAGCCATAAATTATCACGTCCAGCAAATAAAAAGTAACAAAATGCCATAAAATGACACAAGACTGTTTGAACAAACTGAATAAATAAAGATTGTATGACACAACCTACGAATCTAACAAGTTGGGGTTCAATTTCTCTTCCCGTCTCCTTCCTCTTGATAGATCAAAAAAATACCAAAAATAATATCCTGTAAGAGAGGATTTAAAAATTTCCTCATACAAGGAATCTTGACCTACGGTTCTATATAAATTTTACATGCTAAACTTAGTTTGGATTGGTTCTAATTTATCTTAATTCCCTTCCAAGTTTGTGGCTTTGGTCTAAAACGGGTGTATAGTTTGCAAACTAAAAGTTCTTATGGTTCTGTTTAGTCGGAATACAGATTCTGAATACAGATAATCCTTGACAGAGTTTGGCAGATCCATCAGATTGCACGTGACTTGTCACTTATTGCTGCGTTCTAACAAGGAACCAGATTGATCACTGAATTTGAAAATTCCATAATCACATTAGCATGTAACACAAAGTTTTAGTTGGATAGCACAGTGGTGGAGTATATACGATCAAACAGAAATGTTAGCTACTGAACCTGTACATAAATCCATGCTACCAATATCCTTTGCAGGAGCAGGAACCGTTCTCAAAGCAATGGAAGCGGTTTTGGTCTCTCATAACAATCCGGCGGTTGTAAACCCTAGAAACCAGCTTGATGAACTCATGACAATCACTGCAAATCCTCAAGTTCTTCACAATATGAATAGGAGCACCATTGCTTATGTTTATTAGCCCAAATGCAAGAGCCATCTTCTCACTATGATGAGAAAGCGAGCTTTCTTTCCCTTCTTCTTCAATATCTAGCAGTACTTGAGTCAGGTCAGGCTCATAGCCTTCCAACTTTAGCCTCGAAACCATCTCTTCTATCTTGGAGAAAACCTCATTGTTATATCTAACATCCATTTCTTTGCCGACAAGGAACTCATGAATCATCCCGTTAACTAGTATTGAACTACACCCAGGTGTCTTTCTCACTCCTCTCTGTTTCATGATTAATCTAACCTTAGCCACATCGTCCCATCTCTTGGCCTTGGCATAGATGTTGGAGAGAAGAACATAACAGCTAGAGTCTTTTGGGGCTAAAGCCATTACTTTGAGCGCAGCACTTTCACCTATTACAACATTGCCATGCTTTAAGCTGGCACTAAGAATAGCCTTCCAAGCTAAAACATCAGCTGCCATGGGCATATCTTGAATAACCCTAAGTGCATCTCCTAGAAGCCCTGCTCTCCCATAGAGATCAACCATACAGCCATAGTGTTGAATCTTAGGAACAATATTGTACTTCTCTTGCATGATCTTAAAATAATGTTGACCCTCGTCGACCATACCTCCATGGCTACAAGCAGTTAGGAGTCCTAAGAATGTGATGTCATCGGGCTCAATTTCCATTCTTTCCATGTCAAGGAAGATCTCGAAAGCTTCGTGGCCAAGACCATGGGCTGCAAGGCTAGATATCAAAGAATTCCAATCCCCAGTATTTTTCCTATGAGATACACATCTAAAGACATGATAGGCATTTTCTATATGCCCGCATTTACCATACATGTCAATAAGAGCCGAGGCAATAAATCCAGGACTCAACAAAATGTCATTGGCAGATATGTAAGTATGTATCCATTTACCTTCCTCAACAAAACCCAGGTCGCCAATGGCTGAAAGAACACTTACAAGCGCAGGGGCATCAGGCCTTACTCCCAAACTTAACAATTCCCTGAATAAATCCAATGCGTCCCTTGGTCGATGATTAAGTACATAGGCCGATATCATTGAGGTCCAAGAAACCACATCCATATAACTCATCATCCTGAAAACCTCCTCAGCAAGCTCACACTTCCCACACTTCCCATATCCATCGATCATTGCATTACATGTAACCATGTCCCTCTTAGGCATCTCTTTGAACAAGCCAGTGGCCAAATCAATCTCTCCCGCCCTAAAGTAACCCGTAATCATCGAATTCCAAGAAATCACATCTCTTTCAAGCATTTTATCAAACACCCTTCTGGCCAACTCAACTTCTCCAAGCTCCACATACATCCTAATCACCGAATTAGCCACAAACGGGTCAAAACGGAAAGAAGTTTTTAAAATTTGCCCATGAACTTGCCGCCCTTCCTGGAATGAGCGCGACTTGCCACACGCTTTGAGTACAGAAGGGAGAGAAAAGTCAATACCCTTTAACTCCTTCAAGCAAGAGAGCATTTGGGCATAGAGAATTATAGACTGAAACGGGTTTGAGCTCTCAGAGAAACCCTTTATTAGGGCGAAGAAGATAAAAGCATTGGGGTCTCGGATTTGACCGAAGACTGATAAGGCATAGTCTAAGCCACCGGCGAGACCAGAGAGGGAACAAAAGCTAATGAGTTTGCTTACGGAGAATGTGTGATTGACGAGGTTCGTTTTGATCATGTGGGCGTGAATTTGGCGCATTTCGTATATGTTTTTGCATTTCTCCAACGTAGAAACGGTGGAGCTCACTAACAACGTTGGAGACCCAGAGATGACTGTCATGGTCGCTACCTTTCCCGCCCTATGAGACCCAACGGTCTTTTATGTCAGGGCTACTTAATTTTTCATTTATTTATTTGTTTTAAAATATTTTGAGCCACACTATATTCTTTTTGCATTTTTATTTTGGTTTAGACCTCAAATATGATGACAGATTTGTTGGCTTTTTTATTTGCTATTTTTTCAATGTTTTTTCAAACAATATTAATATTTTTTAATTTATATTTTATTTTTACCTAACAATTGAAGTTATGTAATGAAAGGTTAGGTACCATGTCCTACCTCATGTATCCTTTTCTATAGATTTGATTATTTGATTAAACTATATTATTAATATCAATGACAAAGGGTATGATTCTTTTTTTCTAAAAAGAAAAATAGATTTATTGGTTTTATCTTTTTTTAGTGTTTTGACTCTTACACCTCTTTTGTGTGACTAAGAAATAACCTATTTCTACACTCCAAAGTCCCCTACATCTTTGCCAACATACTAGACAAAGTAGTGAGACTTGTTTTATTTCTCAAGTGTAGAACAACACTTCAAGCATTCTATAAAGTTGCAATGGCCAATGGCTCAATAGTCTCTAGGCCAAATTGTAACAAATTGTTTTAAATTGATTAATAAGTTAGGATTTTCATAAGTAATGGCATCAAATAGTCAAGATTATGGTATCATGTTCTGTGAGCAAAATTTAATAAATAAGCCTGCTTATTAAAATCAAAATGAGATTTCACATGAACTACTCTAATTAATGGGACATAAGAGTTGTATTGAAATACAAAGAAGTGTCTTTAAAGTGAACTTTGAGGGAAGGGATGTATCAAGAAAATTAACATTCCCTTTTTTTTCTTTTGATTTTTTTTTTTGTAATTTTTTAAGAATATTGTACTGATATTAATCAATGTGACATGTCAAATTAAAAACAGGTGGATTTTTCTTCATTATAATATTTTTAAATAAAATTTAAATGGTATAGGACTTACGCCACTATTTTGTAAGAGAAAGTACATTATCCCATAAATACATAGAAATTAGGTGATTACTATCATACCTAAATCAAGGATAAAATCTTGCCTTTCTTATGATCGAACCTTTGCTTGTAGTAGCAGTCTATATCATCTCAAATGAGGGAAATACCAAGTTGTTCTAGGGCTGTCACAAAGATGTTCCCCATAATTCATGGGAGAATACTTAATTAATCATTAGTCTTTATTACATTGACAAAGGCCTTCTCATCTGTATGAATTTGTCGTTTACATATTATTGATCTATGAAATATACCAAATTTTAAGGCAAAACATAATCATAGTATTTACGAGAGGCCTTCGCACCATGCCTAACAAAGAGAAGTTTATCCAAGTAAAGTTGCCCTTAAAATGGCTTCACACATACCAGTTTTGAAGATCATCAAATGCCCTCCATCAGGATCCTCATGATACTGAATCCATGGGAGCTTCTCTGAAACATAACGGTTGAGCTCAAAAGGAATGATCTTGTCTTCATAGCCTTGCTAGATGTGAACCGATCCCTCATTGCCAGGGAACGGATTGGTTATGTCCAAGGGATCAAACTCCCATTTGCCGTAACCAGTCATTACATCTCTATGCAATGATTCATAAACACCTTGCTGTGTTATTTTTCCCTGAAAACAAAAACATAAATGAGTATTAAAAGCTGGAAAATTTGCTGTTTGCTCTTTCTATTGTATTTGTTAAATGTTAGTGTTCTCCCAAATCAAAAGTGTGAGGAGCAACCGTTAGCCTCATAAGTGATGAGGTTTCTCACTTAATGTCTTAAGATTTTGAAATGAACTTTTATACTTTAGTATGATAAATGAGGATGAACCTTTGTTTTGTAATCCCCCAAGCCCTTGAGTTGGACTTTTGTTCACATGCAGTACTTATGTCAACATGCATATGAGGGAAAATATTAAAAATAAGTATTGTCCTACATCAAAAACATGAATATGAACCCTTAATTTTATAAGTGATGAAATTTTCTTTCATAATTTTAAAGTTTTAAAATGGGCCTTCACACTCTAATAATATCTTCTCCTTCTTCTTGTAAAAGAGAACAACTTGTAAGCATTTTAATGGGTGACCCAGTAAGTTGCAATAGATGAACAATGATATGGAACTATTTTACGATGCTACCGCATATCATTTCTCTTTTATGATGTTGTCAAGTCAAAAACTCAGGCTTGGTTCAAAAGTTTGTGATGGACCTTAAAAATTGATGAACTTTCAAGATGATTCAACCAACAGAACATTGGAAATGGAGAACAAGTTTAATGCTTCTATCTTAAATAAAAGTATTAATTTCGTACTGTAGACCGATATGTGACTACCTGACCGGGACTTGGAGCCGCCATCCAACTCTTGAGAATCTCCAAATCTTGGGGGGCAAACCCTGATTTGGCGTCTGTGCTCATTGAAGGGAACCAAGTCTGAGTCATCCACCAATAGAATAACCAAGGAGTGTAATGTGCAATCTGAAATGTCCGTCGGTATGATGAAGGCAGCCTCCTAATTGCCTGTCTTGAAAGTTTGGTAGGAAAACAAGGCAACCAGTAGTTCACCTGAGGAACAACAAGTGAAGCTCCTGATAACCTGCGAATAATGTCACAGTAACATATGGAAATCAAGCAATCAGAACCGTCACGAAAATGAAAAAAAGAAAGAAAGAATACTGGTAGTTGGAGTAAGGATCATGCCTACGTGGTATGTACTTCAGGCAACTCCTAACAGAGTAACCACCCATTGAGATTCCTATTACATAAAACTTAGATCCAATCTGCAGCTGATCAGCTAGTTCTTGAATATCAAATGCCTCACTCTTCACTGAGCGCAAAGGATTTGGGTCACTCTCTCCATAACCCGCTCTGTCGAAGTACAGGAAATATATCTTTAACTCCTCTATGACTTCCTGAAAGTCAGATTTCATTCATCAGTTTACAATATTTTACAGCATATTAAACAAGACAGCAAAATGCATTCCAGTTGAAAGAGGACAAGAAAATAAATGTCCTAATGATAGAGATTTCATTGAAGATCAAAGTGGAAATATCCAAGTAAATCTAGTACCTAATATAGTTTTGATCCTAAGCTCATAGAAGGAAACATGGAAGCTTGATCTTGATTATACTTATGTGTGGCATTGGATATCCATCGTTAACCTTAAAATTAGAACAAAGATTTCCCATATTGCAGTCAATCGACAAGAAAAGATTTGATATTTGGTGCAATGATTGAAGCCTTGGGCAGTCAAGTGCTAGTGCAATAGCAATGCTCAGAGTCAATCGAGATTTCCCCTGAGGATCCTTCTTCACCTGGATTGGACTAGAAGAGAAGGATCTTAAACAACTCCTTTTTCCACTTTTTTGTCCTCCTCTATTAGACAAGGTAATTGCCTTTCTTTAATTATTGTATGAGTATATTTTACAATACATTTTCGGAGTGTATATGTTAACGATATGTGAGAGGTAGACTCACAAATAAGACCTCCACAGATAAGCAGTAAGTACACGAAAAGTTGCATCGAGAAGATCAGTGATATAAGACACAGTAAACAAATAGTCTTTAGAACCAAACCAGTGTCTCTGTGCAGTTGAGTTTTCTCTCTACCCCTGTCATTTCAGGATCTTAATTGTAGTTGAATAAAGTAAAAGCAACTTACTCTGGTACATGATTTACATTTTTGTTCCCTCCTATTTCAGTGGAAAATTCAATCGCAATTCTGAACAAATAGAAAAGGTCTGCTTAAATTAAAGACTAGAGTTAGTTCATACTTGTGGGACAGGTAGACCCAGATCTTTAGATCCACCATAGCCATGAATGACAATGATCTTATACTTGGCCTCTTCCTTTGGAACTCCAGATTCCCTATAAGCCAAATGCCTTCCATTGCTGAGTTTCACTCTAGGTGAAGTAACAGGAGGACCACCTGGGGATCCACAAATTTTGGGAGGTGGAGACTTCAATGACTGATAAGCCCATCCCAGAAGACCCACTCCCAATACCACTGCAACTCGTGCAATCATTGCTGGGAACGTGATATCACACTTAGAAGAACCATGTCAGCAACAACATAAAAGAACCAACTATGAAGAAGGATTATAAAACTTTTCACGAAATACGGACTCGCAAAGTTCACGATGTGATATTTTCCTGAAACAGAGCACATATAGATAATTGCAGGCAGGTTCTTTTTAAAGTTCATTGGACTTCAGATCTTATCTTATTCTAGGGACACATTCGTTTCAACTCTCATACATTATGCTTCCACAAGGTGTATTCTAAAATGTTGTCCTATTCTTGGGACAAAGATTGCATCTTTCATTCTAGCTGATCACTACAGCTTATACATGCCAAGGTAAAAGCCCAAAGGGAAAAGATGATCATCAAGTTTGGGCAGGTTTTCAGGACCTATGTCTCTCGAGTTATTATAAGCATTGAAGTTGATTAGAAAATGTACACCAGTAAAACAAGGATACGTAAATCAAGTTGATTAACAATTTAAGCGGCCATGGGAAAGTCGATCGAGTGAATTTATTTAAGAACTGCTACATGGCTTCATTTCTTGGAAAACTAAAAACATTGCGTTTTTCAATTTTTACAGAGAACAACAAAATGGTCAAGCAAGCAGGCAATAGATCATCTCCAAGAGTACGCTTGAATCTGAAACTTCTTTTGTGTTCATCAAAGGCCTAAGTACTACCTCCAAGCTAAGTCTAAAACATTCTAAAAAGCAATCCAATTTACCCGGCAACACTATGTTTGCCTCAAGAGCACGAACTGTCGACCAAATTTTCATCCATTAAGTTCAACTGAATCAACTATTAGCAAATGAAGAGAAACCCATAAGCAAGAACTGAAACTCAAACGGAACAAGATAGAAAAAGCGATCACTGAGAGGACCCACCTTGTGGAGAAAAGGAACCGGGATCAGCTTTGCCCTTCCCGGATTCTCGCCGGCTTATGCAGCGTCAACCTTCCTGTTTGATCAAATAGCCATTCCTTCTTATGTGGGACCAGTGAAGAAGACCTGCAAGATAATTTTAATCAGAGTCAGTAAAGTAGTCCAAAATGACTTTTTCCCCATGGAAGAGATGGCTCGCTGACTGTAACTACAGAGCAACCGGGCTTTGACTTCCTTGCTCTGTAGGACACATGGATGCAACCAAACACTTCGGAAGCTACCTCAATGACATATTTTTTCTTATCTAAAAAATGATTTATAGAAAGAAATT
Organism: Casuarina equisetifolia; assembly: GCA_028551475.1. Classification (NCBI taxonomy): domain Eukaryota; kingdom Viridiplantae; phylum Streptophyta; class Magnoliopsida; order Fagales; family Casuarinaceae; genus Casuarina; species Casuarina equisetifolia. Next base: position 19,725,507 of record CM052358.1, on the reverse strand, counting down.
CTCATCTTAAAGCTAAAATCCAACCAAATAAATGGGCCCAATCATATCAAACAAGAAGTGGACCTAGTCTTTGACATGTTTGAAAGAGTATTCTTGTCGGTTGGTCCTGGGGGCTTGAGGTGTGCCGTGAACTAAAAGGACACCTGCACCTACTGGTTCTAGGGTTCAAAGAAAGAGTACTGCCGGCATGCATTTCAACGTGAAAATAGTCCCTTTTCAAGTTATGCGAACTTCCCAAAAGACTACTTTACAACGTGAATAATAATCTTATATTACTAAAAGATATGTAAAAATTTTAATTAAATGAAAGAAATTTTTTTATTTTTACAAGTTGGATTTTTGGAAAAATACTTATTTTTAACATGCTTTCTTCATACTCATACAAACTTCCATTGGTGTGTCCACATATTGTAGTACTGCTTTGATTGGTTGCATGGCTGGATCCAATGTGATAAAAGGACTTATTACAATGTAGACAATATCTCATACTGTTAAGGATTATAGTAAAAATCCTTGGATATAAGTTTCTATGTATAATGTATTTAGTGTAAATGGGAGTGTTTCTATGCCAAAAAAGCTTCTAATAAAAGTTTGCATTAGGATCTAGGCTCACTCAATGTTTGCTCTTTAGACTCCCATCCCAAGGCTTTTAACATTTTTATGGTGTTAAATTCTTAAATGTAGGTATTTTAGTATTATACTATTTTTAAATTTTATTACATCATTAGTATATTCCATCAGTTAATCCAAAAACACTATATATGAGAATATTGTATATGAAACTAAGACATTGAAATAGACAAAAACAAAAAGTTCTCTCTTTTTGTAGACATGATTCTTAATTATTTATTCTTTCTTTTTCATCTCAAACATTATCTTATGCACTCTCCATTAATGTCCTATCAAAGTTTGATTGTTTCATTCAAGCTTAATGTTGATATAACTAATTGAGAATCAATAGTATATTCCATTAGTTAATCCAGGAACACTATATATGAGAATATTGTGTATAAAGCTAAGACATTGAAAAAGACAAAAACAAAAAATTTGCTCTTTTTGTAGACATGATTCTTAATTATATATTCTTTCTTTTTCATCTCATAACATTATCTTGTGCACTCTCCATTAATGTCAAATCAAAGTTTGATTGTTTCATCAAGCTTAATGTTGATATAACTAATTGAGAATCTTGAAAAATAAAAAGTGATCACATCTTAATTTTAAATTACACAGTCAACATAATTAAAATATCATGGTTCTGTATGTTGTCCCAAGATCATTTAGTTATGCTTATGATAAAAATCCAATTAAATGAAAGAAAATACTTCCTTGTATATAAGTTTCTAACATGATAAAACTTAATTACAATAAACATAAGTATTTCTATCCCAAGAAGGCTTCCACTAAAAGCTTGTATAAGGATTTAGGCTCATTCAATGTCTCTGCTCTTTAGGCTCCTATCATAATACTTTTAACATTTTCATTTTATTATTATGAAGTGTAGGTAACTTAACATTATATTATTTTTAAACTTTGTTACATCAATAGTATATTCCATAGATTAATCTAGGAACACTATATATGAGAACATTGTTTATATAGCCAAGGCATTAGAATAAGCAAGAACAGAGTTTTCTCTTTTTGTAGACATGATTATTAATTATTTATTCTCTCATTCTCATCTCACAATTTTATCTTGTGCACTCTCCATTAATGTCACATCAAAGTATGATTGTTTCATCAAGCTTAATATTGATATAACTAGTCAAGAATCTTGAAAAGTAAAAAGCAATACATCTTAATTTCAAATTACAACGGTCGACACTATATGTTGTCCCAAGATATTTAGCTATATTTATTCCTTTCAAATGATTAATATACTAGTTTTTCCACTATCTCTAATCCACAAATATTTTATTAAGTTGTGCATTAGGATCAATAACAAGACGTCTTTTCAGGAATGAAAACCACGAGAGCGCAACAATCCAATTAAGTTACTAAAGTGAACAGAATATTGTAGGATGAAAGGAATTAGGGCAAATGGCAACTTACTCACCAAAAATAAATGCATTTTTTAATTCCACTTCCAAGATAGTAGAATTAAAAAATCCGTGGAATCTTCATATTCTTAACTTACGCATGATCGCATGGGAGAAAAAATTAGGTCCAAGCAATACTAGCTCAAAATACTATGGCTAGAGCTTAGCCTAAGAAAGTTTCTTAGATTTACCTACTACAAGGGACACTGTATAATTTAACTTACACTAGACAATTTAATTTAGAAGATTTAATCCTACATGTATGATATGATTCATTATGTTAATTTTTCTTAGATGATGTTAACCAAACTTTACTACTGACCAACTTAGCATTTCACAATGTCAAGTGTATCTATGGTTTAATTATGTAAACTTGCGCTAGTAAGATTACTTGTTTAATATTGGTCATTAGGTATGAAACTATTTTTTAGGGCATCCAATATTGAGCTCCATTAAGATTTTTACTCATTTTAATTTTTTTAATTTTAATTTTTAATCTAATACAAATTTAAGCATTTTGCTTAGACAATTAAGTCTAAGGAACGATGAAAGTATTAACCATGCCCTTAAACACAAAGGGTCATAAAACACCCCTGACTTCTAAATGGTAAGACAACAACCCAACCATAGTTAGGCTACGCCACTTACTACTACCCTTGTGTTAAAATTGATAAGTCACTTAATTGATAAAGGAAGTATTAGAAAGGGTTTGTTCTAAAACCTTAAGACATTAGGTGGGAAAACCTTATTAATTAAGCTTAAGGATCCATTTTCATGCTTTCAATGTAGGGACGATACCCACCTTTAATACTTTCTCTTACGTATATGTTGATACAAGCATTGTATGTAGATTGAGACCTAGTTTTAAGGTATGGAGGATTACAAAATGAAGGATAGCTCTAATATTATATTAAAGTGTAAGAGCTCATTTTAAAACTTTAAGACATTAGGTGGGAAAAATCTCATTATTTATAACTTTAAGAATCAATTCTCATGCTTCCAATATAAGACAATACCCATGTTTTACAGAAAGACTAAACTTCAAAATTAAAATTATCAAACTACAAATTAAGATGTAAAAGTTGATGACCAAAACTACAAAAGGGTCTTGATCTTACTTTTTCTTTGTATTAAAAAGAAGAGAAATTTGATCTAATGTGATACAAACCATGAAAAGTAATTTGCAACTACACGAGAAAATATCAAAGGTTCATAGATTAATAACCTGTTGGAAAGGGGTTAATATTTTGATAAAAATTGTATCTTCATATTTATTATGCTAGGGAACTTAGATGAGTTCATACAATAAAGGATTGAGCTGCTCATGCATGATTTACAATATCCCATGCATTCCACAAAAAGGTGTAACAATGAGAATAGAGAAGTATACAATAACAAAAGATTGGTTTAATTTACCTAGTCAGAGTGAGAGTGAAATATGCTTTGACCTGTCTCTTAACTTTGTTTCCTTGTTTTTGATTTTATATACACGAAAACGTGGCATGATTTCATTGGTCTGTCATATTCTTATATATACGGTGGCATTTCCGCCAAAAACTACACAGATAGAACGAGAAAAGCCTTGTCATTTCATGGTGGTATCATCTTCTTAGGTTTCTTTAGTACCCTTCGCCTAAGTTATTGAATAACTCTGGATGGACCACCTCTAAAGGTATGGAGTATTATGGATGAAAAACTGGAAAAGTGAATAAAAGCCGGAGCTGCAGGAAAGGATGCTCAGACAATAAATACTGTCTCTTAGTTTAGATTATCATTCCATCCCGGGGGGGAATATGGAGGGGAAAAAAATATAAGTGCTTGGCTCTTCAGATATTGAAATCAACACTTTCCAATTCTAAGTGAAGAATAGAAATGACTTAACTCAAACGCTTTACTGGAAATGATTCACACCACTTGCAGTTAGTGTTTGGGGCATTTTGGTGGTGGAATTCCTTTATATCCAATCTGTCCTTTTAAAATCTCTAAAACTAGTACCTTCAGATGTGAATTGTTAAAAGTAGGTAGGTTCTAACAACAATAAGCTCCACGAATTTATTCTTTTTTACCTCATATACCAAAATACCTAGAGTCTTTTTTCATCTCGGGGATGTCATAGCAGGATATGCCTAGCCTCTATGTGTTCTTCACTTCGAAAAAAAATAAACCCAGAAAAAGAGAGCTGTTTTGGTGGAATCCCAAATCAGTGTTCATCTTGTCCAGCAGTGGGAATTGTACATCGGCATCAGTTGAGGGGAGAGAGAGAGAGAGAGAGACCCTGCGGTCCATCTTGACTTGAACTCTCCTTTTCTAGTGGCTTTTTGTGTTACTTTTCCCCCTAGATTCGAAGAGGTCATGCTATCTGTTTCTAGCCGTATAATTACGACACATCATGAACCTAGAGAGAGGGAGAGAGAAGGAGAGAGACAGAGGTACAGTACCCAATCACATGTGTATATCAAATCCATCTTTTCTTGGTTCTTTGTCCCTGCAAAACTGACCCTGAATTTCTCTCCTTCTGCAACTTGATTAACGGTTCATGACCAATTGCCATGCATGCTGAGCAGGATGACGAAGTGGGGCTGGTAATTCTAGAAGAAAAAGATATAGAAAGAAAAACCATCGATAGCGACGAGAACCGGGTTACAAATTGTTTCCTTCTCTTGTGAAATGGGACCTCATTCTTAGTAGTAATCAGGGACTATAGAATGGACTCCGTGCTCGAATTTTAAGCCCAAAACTTTTTAGTAATTGAGTGCATGCACAAGGATCTACTTTTTCCCGGATATCTCGCATTTCTGGTCAGTGGATGTCGTTACCTTCTGTGAATACAAGCTGAATTATTGCAAGCTTAAACTCTTTCCTATGCCATCACATGACATCTATTCTACCCTTTTTTTTTCTTTTTTTTAATATATATGTATATTCAACCTAAAACCAAAAGATCCTAAACAATATTTGCTCTGGACTAAGTTAGGTATTTGTTTTGTTCTATTAAGAAAGGTTTGTACCATTAAAGTTATTTTTTTTTTCTAATTTTCTTTTGAAGTGTCAAGAATTTAGTTTGAAACTTCCAAATGCTCATTGCCAATAAATAAGAAACCCTAAAAAGTTTGTTTTGACGAATTTCATACTAGTAAGTTATTTTCTAATAAAGTATGGAGGGTTGAGGTCTCTTGAAAATGAAAAGAAATGAAGTAATCTAATCATTTCTTAGGTTTGCCTTTTTTCTGACCTTGTTATAAGCCAATTACACTAAAAACTTTGAGTGAAAGATAACCATTCACTTCATACATAGGCTAATATCTCCAATACTAGAGTTTTTGCAACCCTACACTTCCATCTTAGAACAATAAAAAAATGATTAGGCTTTCGCTTTAAGGAGTTCTATGAAGCTTGAAGATTCGTTCTCAACGCTATAAATAAGGGGTTACCGTCTCAAAGCCCCACAAGCAACTTTTCAAAGAAAAGCTCTCGCTTACTGCATCTCATAATCCTTCATAACTCCCTTCCTACTTTTTCATGGCAAAGTTGTCACAGGCCCTTGTCATTGGGAGGGTGATCGGAGATGTTGTTGAATCTTTCACTCCAACTGTGAAGTTGAATGTGACTTACAACTCCAACAAGCAGGTGTATAATGGGCATGAGCTTTTTCCTTCAGTAATAACCATGAAACCTAAGGTTGAGGTCGAGGGAGGTGACATGCGATCCTTCTTCACCCTGGTATATGCTTCCATAACTCATCTGTTCTCCTTTCCTTATGCCTGTGGTATCTTGTTTTGTGACTGACTCTGGTTCCCTATGGCAGATCATGACAGACCCAGATGTCCCTGGTCCCAGTGATCCATACCTCCGGGAACACTTGCACTGGTATTACCCCAGAAACATCTCTTTCAGACACAAAAAAGAGCAAGAAATTCTGTTTTTTCTCCTGTTTTTCTTGAACTGGAAAGAAAGGGACCCTAAAAGACGGATTATAAAACCAACCAAACAATATTCGAAAGCTATGGGACGTATAGATATGCTTAAATTACTAAACCTCACCGTATAACTGATATCAACTGCCGAAAGATGCTATGATTTTCAGAAGTTTTATTTTACTGAACTAAGCAGATTTCGTTCTGTTTCTACTATTTTTAACGTGCTATCTTACAGGATAGTGACAGACATCCCGGGCACGACAAATGCGACATTTGGTAATTCTTTTCATCCACACACACAGACACACAGAGAGCATATGCTAAAATGATTTATGGCCTTTTTGGTTTGAATTCAAGCAGGAAAGGAGGTGGTGAGCTATGAAATGCCAAGGCCAAACATAGGGATTCACAGGTTTGTGTTCCTCCTATTCCAGCAGAAACACAAACAGATGAACATCACTATGCCTCCTCAAAGGGATCGTTTCAGCACGAGGAAATTTGCAGAAGAAAATGAACTTGGCCTTCCCGTGGCTGCTGTATTCTTCAATGCCCAGAGGGAAACAGCTGCAAGAAGACGTTAAAACTACCTTAAACAAAGCATGTAATTGTGAAGCGCCACTGTCTGCATAGTATTTAGCAGCTTATGATGTTTGTTAAAGTAAGAAGATGAGGCGTCTGCGTTTGTTCCAAAACTGTATTTCTCTTTGTGGCCTGAATAATATAATAGAAAAAGAAGGTCTTTACTGTCCCCGTTGGTGCTTTCTGTAGTATTGTTCTATGTTTCTTAATTTCTAGCCGATCGAATTGCTTGGTTAAGAAGTTGAAACAGAATTAGAGTAACAAAATAAATGGACTAAAAAGGAAAGAACTACTCCCGAAAAATTGAATAGGCCTCTTGCTCCGATAGTGTCTAGCTCGCATAGCTTCTGGGAATTTTCTTGACAGTCTTGACATCTTAGGCATCACAGATCCCATATATAGCTATATTGTGCAACCCTTCTGTTTCCATTTCCTCCATCCTGGGGTTAGGACGACCTGCTCCTTCTCTAGCCTAAGAGAAAGAACAGGTTTCTTTTGCCTCGGTTGGTGCTTTTGTGGTATTATTTTATGGTCGTCACTCATGGCCGCTGGAATAGGCATGATGATTGATTGAGGTATTTTTGGAAAATTCAAGTAGGTCCAGTGCACTGAGAATTTCGTAGCTCGCATAGCGTTGGGTGCTCTGGTTTCGAAAACCTCATTATACACCTACATCAGTCGTTCAATTTCTGGTGGCGCTAGCTTTCAAGCATACGCACTCTTACTGCTTAACTATGGCCAAAAATTATCAGAAAACACTAAGAATCGTCTTATCATAGCACCAGAAAACATTAACCAAATGATTAGCCGTTTGTAGTCCCTAACTATGGAGCCCTCTACTATTCCTGCGTACAAGAGAGCAGCTCTCTTCCACGTTGAACCGTTCTCCCAAAGCTATGATAGGTTTTATTTATTTATTTTTTCCTTGGGAGTTCTCTCTAGGTTTCCTTCTTGTTTAAAGAAAAAAATGAGACTATATTTTAGAGTCAATGATAAAAAGTTATTACTAGCTGTTTATATCTGTAGCGAGCTTCGAAATAGGCCCTGTGGAGAATGCAATAAAGTTTTTGAGTTGCTCTCATTCTAAATTCTGATAGTTTCTGAGCTTATTTTGAACTTAAAAGGTTGAGAGCCCATTTGGCATTGTTTCTTAGAGATTAAAAGGTCCAAAGATGATGAACATATTATAATCCTTGTAAGCGATCTGCATTGAAGATCAATATTTTCATGCAGCTGCTCCGGGAATAGCAGCCTTCTCTTATTTGACTAGTACTCTGTTGAGTCCTGGTTCGGTTCAGTGATATATAGCAAGGTGTCGATCATCGACAGGCAGGGTGGCTGAACCATCATTAGAACGCGTGCAGATTCTGGATTTCCCAAGGCTCTGGACCGAGAGGACGGACATGCATAAGGTTGATCGTTATGTTCTATCCAAAAGTGTACCTCTTTCTTACAACACTCTGACTGAGACTTCTGGCTCTCACTGCCTCAGCAGTTCGTGAAAACTCCTCCTCACAAACTCACTGCCAGAAGCTCTCGCTTCCTCTGCAGTTCATGAGAAGTCCTCTGGTCTAGAAACGATAACGACATGCAAATTGCTATTTACTCTTTTCTTTTTGCCTCCTTACAACATTTTCAGATGAAACTTCTGGCTCTCACTGCCTCTACACTGCATGATAATTCCTGTGGTCTATAACCTTCGTGTCTCCACAAAACGAAGGTCCAAGAAACAAGCTGTAACACCCAATGAATCTACAGCATAAGATGAACCCTAAAACTTGGCTAAATGGTTTTAAGTTGGTGGTCAATGGTGTCCTTGTAATGTATTCAAGATGTTTCAGTTTTGATTCGTTAGTGATCTTTTACACATACTACGCCTTGACTTATCGTCTCAAGATCTTTTTTGATTCCTTTGATTCGGGCCGTCCATTGTCAAAAGTGGCCATAAATTTGTTACCTCATTGGTTCTTGCAAACTGCGACCATGTTTAGAAAATGAAACCCTCTAGCCATCCCATTTCTGCTTGTCTCTCTCCTTCCCTCTCCTCCCCTCTCCTCCCACTTTCCTTTACTTCATGCTGTTGAAGCCCCCACTTCAGAAGCTTACCATGAAGCCATCCTGAACGTTACTTGTCGTCGCCAACATCTTCTTCTACTTCTGTCTTCTTCTATCTCTATGAAAGGATGAAAGAAGAATTGGGTGTGGACGGTTCAACAATTCGGGCCATGATCGGACATGTTTGGATGGTTGAAGAAAGCAAAGAGTTTGTTTGGATAACAAGAAAGTAAGAAATACTAAGAAATGGAGGTTTTGAATTTAGGGACTTGAATTGTTGGAAATATTTAGAGAGAACAAGAGGTAATATTTTTTGGACAAAGACGGATTTCGATTGATAAAAGGCCTGCAGCACTATCTTTTCAGAACTTTCTTCTAAAGACGTGACAGCTACTCCAAAAGAAAAGTCTATAAGCATTAATTATGTTAGTCCATGACAAAAGGAGTTTCTTATTTTTCTATAGAGATATTTGTTTGCGAATTCGTCAGGTGGCATCATGACGAGACGATTCCATCTAAATCGAACTCATATCAATATCAATGTATATAATTAAACACAGTATTTAAATAGGTTTGAATTAATACAATGTCCTATATTTTTTGTAGTTTTTTAAATAATTTTTTTCTTACTTTTTTTCTCATCAAATAAATCATATCTTATGAGATTTTTTTATTACTTAAATTCATGCAGCATTCATCATAAGTCCCTGACACTTTATTACCAAACCTCTGTAGGGGCTTTCTCGAACAACCAGCCAACTCAGGAGATTCTCTTATTAAAACGACTCACCTAGTATGCTTCTCTATACATTCTTTATTTACAAAAAGAGATAAAACCCTAATAGACAAGTTTTTTTAGTAAGAGAACCCCTTGAGTAGCTGGCTGGTTATTTGAGAGAGCCTTTATTAGAGTTTGGTTATTAAACCCCCTAAGCTTGTAATACGTGCTTCATAGATTCTAAGCTTATAAAGCACCTATAATTGTGAATGTTTCTAACAAATTTCCTCAGATTCCATTGTAAGAAAAACATTTACCTTGGACAGCCTTCCAACAAGATTCCTTTGAAAACATCATGATTGAGAGAATACTAGTCCACCATCTTTCCTTGTTGTGACACAAGAATCAGATGTCATTTGTCCCAATTTATTATATATTATATACTATCATTAAACATAAGTTTGTGAAATCAAGATGAACTTAGAGTTGTGGTCAGAAAATTCATGATATGATCTTTTCTCCCAACACAAAGTGGGGGACGGGGGAGGGTGAGCGCGCGGCTTGCCACCTCGCGTACATACCTTGACATTTGATCTCTCAGATCTTGTGAGGTCTTGTGAGGGAGACAGGAGGTGAATGGACTTTTGGACTACTATGTTAAGACTTCACGTGGAAGCATGCATTCACCTTTCAAACTAGGGTACAATTTAGACAGTTAAGCCTGTCATTTGTCTCCTTATAGCTTCAACTTTTGACTTCAATCTCTGTCCTCGGAATCTTATATACATGCATGTAGCCACAAAGAAGAGAATTGGGTTTATTTTAGCATAAAAAAGAAGACCTGGTTTGCCTTTTACCATAATGCGCAAGGCAGTGTGCAATGAAAGGGAACAAGACAGAGGGCATGATCATATCAGTAAATCTTAGAGATCGATTCTTGTTCTGTCAAAGCTGAAAAAGTTCCATTTCTCTCTTCTATCTTATTCGAATTGCAACAATATTTTAAGAACAAACTTTTTTTTTTTAATAGGCAAAGAGATGAGAGATTTTGGTTCCTTGAACCTAAGACCTCTTTAGTTTTAAGTTGCTTCGATTTTACCTAAGCCAAGGCTTCTTGATTTAAAAAAGAAGAAGAAGAAGTTATGGGTTAATGTAATGTTTCTTTTGAACAAAACAATGTCATCGTATTTAAGAGCTATTGTATGTAGGAATTCTGTTAAAAGTGGTGATTAACTCTTAATATATATCCAGATCATCATCTTCAATCATCAATCTAAAAACCAACTATGTCTCCGAAATCTTCACAAACCAATAACTTTTGGAAGAACCTGGTAGGGGATTATCAAGATTGTTTATACTCATACTCAAATTAATTAATATATCTTCTCATAAGGGATTTTTTTTGAAGACAACATCATTATATTTTAAGTAGGTTTATTGTGTTTGATCTTTACAATACACCACCTTAATAGGAAGTGTTGATAATCAAAATTTTTATATGGTTATCAATTGGTCCTTCGGGAGGTGTTAGCTGATTGTTTTTATATTCATTTTCAACATGATGTTTCCTAGTTCTTAGCTTAGTTAATCCGCAAAGTTCCTAAGAAAGCTATATAAGAAGTGGGGAGTTGTTATCTAATATTGTTAAGAATTTTAGTGGGTAAATGTCAAAAGCACCACCTTTCATTGTCTTAAGACTTTTAGATGGATATAAACTCATAAAAAAGATATGGTATCAAATACCAAGTTTTATCTTTAGCCCCGTTGCACCTGGGCTCCATCCCCGTGGGTCAATATTCTCCTCATGCTAGGGGTGTGTTAGGTTCTTATGTGAGAAAGTGATAGCTTAGGAAATTAGTTCTCCTTAGAATTTTAAATTTGATATAAACTATTTTTCATAATTTGTAATTCGATATTAGAGTGAGGTCATAGATTTACGTCCCCCATACTATTGCTGGAAAGGATTGATTATTGACTTTACGAGAGGTCGATACAATCTTTCGTTTCTTGTTTTTTTTTTTTTTTTTTCTCTTTTTCTTCAAGCGAGGGATCAAATCGATTAAGATGATACCATCTTTTCATTTAGAAGTACATATCTAGCTGTGGAGTAATCGCCTAACAGATGGCACTTACATGGTACAACCCCTTACACATACTTACTGTTTATATGGGGCTCTATACTATCAAAAGTTAAGGAAATAAGGTTGTACTTTTGCTAATAGTTTAAGCTTTTAGCTTAGTGATAGCACTTGATCTGCAATAGTTTCCGTTCCTCAAATCCAATTGATGCATGGGTTAATGTTTTCTCAAAGTTGGGAAAAGCGGATTATAACGCATGGTAATTCCAATTAGTAATTAAATATTTTTTATCACTAAGTAAATGTATATAAGACACTGCGGCTAATTGTTGAGTGATTAAATTATTGACTCTTGATCTTAAAGTTCCTAGTTTGAATCCCCTTGTCCGTTTTACCTCTATATATTTTTAAGAAAGTAAATGTATATAAGGAGATCAACAAAAATTCTTAATAAATGAGTTCTACAAACATTCTTAATGAATTAAGTGACAATAAACTTAAAGGTATAAAACTTAAATAGATCCTATGGGATGGAACAAAACATTTCATGCCACTCAACCCACTAAATGATTGCAAAATCCACTCATTTATTGAGAAAAGAGAGGGAGCCGCTCGCACAAACAGCCCTAACAAACAACAGTTTACGTCTTTGATAATATGCTTTATACTAGTTTTTTTGAGTTTCCTATTCTTTGTACTTGAAAGGGGAAAAACATGTAACATCATTGATACTTGATGTAAAAGTAAAAGAGTTTTATTGAAGAGTTATGAGCTGTTTTGATGGGAAAAGGCCTTCTTCTACTCATCTTCTACGCAAACGCCAGGGCAAATGATCGGGGCATAAGCACGCAGCCATAAGACAGCAAAAAGATGTACCGCATGCCCATGCACAGACAAAGGCAGTTAAGAAACTGTCAGCAAATCGCAGTGTCTCAACGGAATCAGATATCTCGGTAAGGCCTGAGGCGGATTTCTCCAATGTATATCAGTTTTTCACCGGCTTTGAATGACCCCACGATGGGTCAGAAAACCAAGGAATACTGTCTGGCAATCCCCCTTTATGACACGTCGTCTGTGGAAGCACAGGATAGACTTCCAGCTGAAGATAACCTTCGGCTATTGCCGGCTATTGACCAGATGGATTCTTACAACCTTGTACAATTTTTAATCCAGTGGTGAGCATTTTGACAGCTATGGACTTGTCATTTGTCAACCAAGTAATCACCTTCTCCATGTATACTGCTGCGACACATTTTTTCCAAGGTTTCTGTGACATCAATTTCTTGTTCTTCAGATATGGGGTGTCATTTATTTATTTTTATTTATTTTTATTTTTTGGTGATCAGATATGGTTGTTCAACAAGGAAGATGCTGAATAAACTTGTAGGAATGCATAACTCTAGTACAGGTCCATTTCTAGCAATAGAATATGGTGATCCAAGACGGCCAAAAAACTAAACTTCTGGTCTACTATGCTAATTCATTGCTTTTAGGCCTAAAAAAGAAGGCATTTGAGACTTGAAAAAGTAGAAAAAAGACTCTTAAGAACATGCCAATCTTTCCTGTATGACATCATAATGGAATTGTCCTTTGTTTTTGGTGCCGGGAATCATGTTGGTGTCTTACAACCTGTACCTTTCTGCAGCATCACTGAGAAGAAAATATTTACTAAGTTCATAGGATTCTGCGTCTTAATCTTCAAATCACATCCTCGCATTAGTACTTTGCAGGACCACCAAGAAGATAAAATATTAAAACCATCAGTCAACTCCATTATTGCTCAGTTTGCTTCCTAGTATTGCTTTTCTGCTTTTTGAGAGAAGTCATTATGACACGAGAAAGCAAAAGATCAAAGATGCCTGCACAATCTGTTCAACACCTCCTGCATATTATTAATTCAGGGTACAAGAAACTTAAGCATCAATAAGAACATTATTTATCTTTTACCGACAATATCATGGAATAGTTATCATATTATCTTTTGCCAGAACTACATCAAATCTGCCGGCCAAAGGGCGCATAAGAATACCTTTTGATCTTGCATATGGACCATTAGTTATTCTGTTTAGTAAGAAATTTTGAACTTACTATTTTGAAGAACTTATATGACTAAAAGATATGCTTTCAGGAGAGTGAAACATATAATTAAAAGGACCACTTTTCAGTGGCCGACTCAGAGTTTCTGAGTGTAATTATTTAGAGGAATCCATTATTTATGGTCATGAATGAAGCACTAAGCATCCAGTTTTACAGCTAACAAAATCAAATGGAATACCCTGGATGTGTTAAATGCACAGTTTTGCTGGGCTAAGGAAGGTTATGCCTCAAAATTTTTGTCCTCTGACTGGTCCTTCCGGAGCCAAAAATTTACTAATAATGAGTCGATGATGACCTGCATCAATAAGTTAGTGTAAGCTAAAATGTTCCTTCAAAGACTTGCTTGGACCAAGAGAAAGTAAACAGAAAATAAGGGGGGAAAAATGAGAAGCAAAAGAGTTGGATGACTAGAACCTGGTTAATGTGTGCAGCAACACAAGGAAGAACAAGCAGCCCTGATTCGCCGAGTGCACCACTGAGCTGCTCCACCACAGCTACAACGGTAAGCAGAGCTTTCTACATAATGAGGTCAACTTGTTAAAAACTAATGTTCATCTCCAAGAACACATTGTTTACACTATGTAGGATTGAAATGCAACTGACACTGGAAAGCGAAAATAAATTCATTCAAGCAGATGGCAATTTATATTGATATTCCAGATGGGCGTAGAGCCTTCTTACGTAATCAATGTACATAAAGGATTGTAAAACAGGAGTTATCACTATGGATTAAGTTAATTGAGTTCTATTTTCAGATTTGATTCGACAAATGGTCAGCACAGATGGTAGTCATTTTGTACATAAAGATGGGTAGACATCATTCGCTACTGCTAAACTAACCTGGCTACAAACTATTAAGAGAGCACGTAAATTCTCTTTCTTTGCAAAAATAGATTTAGTCCCACCAGAAGCAGCTGACATGCACTTTACTGCAATGGTGTTAAAAACCAGTAAGGTGAGATGCACAGCTCTGCAGGTAAATGAAGAAAACAATATTCGTCAGATGACAAGTCCTTTTATCCTTTTCCTAAAGAACCTCACTATTCTGTTAACTAAAAGCGCTTGATGGAAAACTATCTGGCAAACAGGTAATAGTGAATATACACCAAAACAGAGACCAGTCCAAAACCCTTTTTTCTAATGAGCCAGAAGAAAAAATCTTAAGAGGCTTGAGTTTGGGTATTGAAGGAAATGTGCCAGACTAAAGCAAATGCTGAGCTTTTTCTTCAGAACACAACAAAGTTGCCAGGGAACCAAAACCCCAAGTGGGAGCACCCATTCTAAGTTCATTTCAACTGATGAAACCTAGGTCTTTGTCTGCATACGAGCGAGAAAAATAAGTTGCTTATGCAAGTGGAGTGCCATTTCCAGTTTCTTTTTCAAAAGCAAGATGTACCTAGAACTAAACAGATGGTGCAAAAAGAATATACATGAAGAACTTACATTCCCATTCCGATGGCTTCAAAAAACACTTGAGGCTTGAAGGTTATAAGCAAGGGTCTTGATTTACTTACTTGCATCCAAGGCGTCTAGAAAAAAGTTAGAAAAATCATTACTTACAGATTGTGAAAGATATTAAACAAATACTCAAAAAAATACAGAATACCTGACACTAGAAAAAAATCCAGTTAGGAGTAACAAGATAAAAAGAGAATGTAAGTTACATGATGAAAAATAACAAATGGACAATTCCAGGACAACTCCGGGTGCACTGACTCCAGCCAAACAAGTTTGATTGGTAAAGAAACCCCAAAGTTTACCATCCAAAGCGCTTGCCTTTATTGGGACTTGTTAAAGAAGCGTAGTCATTTTCTTCTTCTTAATTCCCATTATTTTCCATTGTATTTCTTTTTCCAATCCTTAAGTGGGAAACTACTCTTCCAGAAATTAGGAAAACCCCCAGTTCGACAGGAAGCTTCTTCAGAGGATGCTTGCCATTGTTATTTCAAAAGAAAAGCAAACGTAACCTCACATCTGAGTTTCATTTCATCATAAAGTGAGACTCACAACTGATAACCAATGTAACTTTTATTTTTTCAGAGGACCATGACGAATTTTTGGGATGATGGTGCAAAAGTTTTGGGAGGGAGCATTAACTGATATGTTGAAGCCTGTTAAAACCTCTGTCTCACCTTGTCCTGCAGTTTCAGAAACGCTTTCTATCCGCGTTTAAACTTCTTATCAATCGGGATTTAATCTTTACCATCATATACGGAATGCTACTACGATTAAAGAATAATAGAGGATAATCAATATTTCATTGCCATGGCCACAAAATTTAGAAAATGCCCTGCTTTCTCACTTCGAAGAAGTCAAAGTACTCACAAGACTAAGAAGGATTACACTTGTCATTGTGGAAATTCTTTGATTCTGATCAATGTATGTTGCCAGACCTATAAACAACCATAATAAGAACTTTCGTGGACAAAGAAAGTGGAATAACAAAGACTATAAAAAACAAAAATAATATGAACCATCTCCCATTTCTAACAAATATGCATATAGTTCAATTTGTATACATCTGTAACCTGATAATTAAACGCATATCGCATCAGTAAGTGCAAGTTCTGAAAAAGTATTTAGATGATATCAAATCAAAATAGCTGATTCCTGTCAGTTTAGAAACATGCTGGAAATAACTTTGGCATCTTTTTCGTAAAAGAAAAAAAATATGTGAAGCACAATAGAACTTTACCTTTGAACATATTCCGTACTACCTGTCAATGAAAAAGGATATAAAATTCCTGCAATGTGTGTAAGGTCAAGGAACATGATAAAAATAATGAAGTTGAACCATTCATCTAATCCTGCCGTAGCCTCTAAGCAGCATCATGATCCAGAAAAAAAAAAAAAAAAGAAGAAAGCTCTAGACAGACAAAAAGCATGTAGAGGGGAAGATAACTAGTACATGAGTGGGACAAATGCCGGTCTTGATTTCTGAGATACATGATGTTCAATTGAATGGTTCTTGCTGATCATGTAGCATCATGATACAATCAAAGTACAGGAAACATACGAGCAATTATGTGGATTATTGATTCTTCCTTATTGTCTGTTCTATCATTCTTTACCTTAACCCGAACTTGACCTTCAGAAATTTATAATGGTCTTTTATCATTGCCAGGTATCTAAAGCTAATAAATTGAGATGTTCAGAATATTCCCTTTTGGTAGATAAATGGGTTAGTCCAAAGGTTTTTATCTGAAAAGGTTAAGACAATAACATAGTTATTGTGGTATCAGTACACAATTGTTGGAGTTTCATGATCAGATAGCAGAGTAGTTATGTTTAATTTTCTGCATAGATAAGTTTACTCGGTTAAATAGAAATATAAGATGCATTGCTCCCACATACATAGTTTCACTTCAACGAGGTTTAGAAGATATGTTTGTCTGTGCTGCAGAGAGAACAAAAAGAAATTTTTTGTGGCTTCTTTCAAGATGGTACCTCCCTAACATGTATTGCTAAAACAATGGCAAAAAAATGGTAAATCATGTCAATAGTGCTATATACCGATCAAATGAAGAAACTCTCACTGAAAAGAAACCATAAATAACATGGGGAACGTTGTTAATCTCCTTTAGCAATCATGGTGGAGTAGAAATGACTTTTATTAAGCCAGATTTCCCTTTAATAAAAACCAAATAGATAGAGTATTTAGTTTATGCTTGATTGGACCTTGCATTCTTAAGTCTAGTACCTGTCAAATTTAGAGCATTAAACTTAACAATTAACACCCTCCGTTAAGCAATATAATGAATGAAGCATAAATGTACTCAATCCTGATGGAGTTCATACTTTTAGGTCATGCAAAAGAAAAGAGGCTACATGTTACAAATAAATGAATTTTGGGAACTGGTCACTCTCTGTTCTTCCATCATTATTTCATATTAACAGCAAAAAGAATTTGGCCATTGATTTCTTTAGAAGGGGCAAGAGAGAGATATACTATCTACTAATCTTCTTCTCTCCATTAAACTGAAACACGCAAGTTCTTGGTACGTCTAAAGACATTCTAACTTTCAATTCATCCGAATGAATTTATAAAGCAATAATACAAATTGGGAATGGCAATTACATGGTGGAAATGAGTTCTCTAGCTATTCTTGAGTATAAGTAGCATAATTTGCAGAAATAAATCCATATCCAAGCCGACAGTGAATCAATAAAAACTGTGTTATTCGATGGAACTAAATCTGCCTTAATGAATTGGCTAACAGAGAATAAGTAATCGATCCCTTAATTGCAGAATAAAACCTCAATCTAGTAGTAATGTTAACAGCCTCACTGGAAAATTCAAAGGACGTGTATCAGGATACTTCATT
Source organism: Casuarina equisetifolia (assembly GCA_028551475.1). Taxonomy (NCBI): domain Eukaryota; kingdom Viridiplantae; phylum Streptophyta; class Magnoliopsida; order Fagales; family Casuarinaceae; genus Casuarina; species Casuarina equisetifolia. The sequence goes on along the minus strand of CM052358.1, from coordinate 19,707,699 downwards.
TAAATTGCTTGAAAGAAAGGCTAGAAAGGAACCTTTCCCAAAGCTAAAGGAATCAGAAGGGTAAAGATTAGACTCCAGAATAGCTCCCTTGTTGGAATGGTTACACCGTAACCATCACCCCAAAACTGTGAGATCCACGATGGCACCTGCATTAGCAGATAAAATTACCACACCATTTCAGGAAAAAGACAGAAACAACACCCAATAGTCTTATGAAAAGAAAAATTAAAGAGACTGCTGCATATCTACTTAAGCAATTCCCATTTAGGCTTGAATGAAACGTAGTCTGCACATTCAGACTTCAGGGAAGTTCAGCTAAGAACACATGCAATCTTCTTGCTGGGAAAATCAATGAGTGAAGAATAGCTGCTACTGCATTTTTATCCATTTGAAACATAGAAATCTGCCTGAGATATTGGCAACCAAATGATGCTCAGAGGATTAACATCAAGACAGCATTGATTGCGATAAGAAATGTGGATGGACAAATTCATGGTAAACTCTCTTATATAATATTACAACAATTCTATTACATTAACAATGAATCATTGGCAAAATATTCGACTGTTTAGAAGGTTAACGAATGTGAATAGACATACATCTGGTGGCATGATAATAGAAACACAAAAAAGATGATTAACCTTCTCCTACAAGGAGGGAAAAGGTTTGCTTGCACAATACAAGCTTCAAACCAAAAGTAAACTATAATAGAATAAAAAATAAACTTGAAAAATGTAAAGAAAGAAGGGGTGAAAAACTTTCTCCTGTCACATCTCCGCCAGTAGTGATAAATTTAATACAATCTATCAAAAGCGTTTATCACACTTTCCGGCATACCCCAAAAAGACTAGTCACTGCTAGCTCTCTAAAATCATTTAATAACTTAGTTTCAACTTGTACATAATCAATGTGAGTGTTGTTAATACATGTCTATATAATGTCTTTGAGGTCCATGAACCTAAATAGAGTATTTATAAATCAAACAAACAAGCATTTCCTGGAAAACATATGTTACGAAGAAATAACCAAGAAGCAATTCTGAGCATTGTGAGCTGGCTTAACATCTGGAAATTTCAAAATTTCTCTCTTTACATATGTTGTTTTAGGAAACATTAAGCCAGTACTCTCCTGGAGACTAATTTGTCACCAACTTAAGAAAAGTATTGTCATACAGAAAAGAAAAGAAGGAAGCAAGTGAACCACTAACTAGGTGAATAGATGAAAGCACTAGTCTACTAGCCAACATATGAGAACAACGCATAAAACTTCCCTTTTGGCCTAAAAACTAAACTGCAATTTACACTGGGAGTTTCTGAGACGGAATATCATTTTAGATCTCCGAGTATAAAGACCATAAGGTAATGCTATCTGGTAAGAAATCAGTACACTCATCATTTGTGCAAAAGCTTATGAGAAGATTACCAAAATCGTTATTGAACTGACATTTAGCCATTGCAGTGGCTCAGTAAACCATAATCTAGTCTATAAAAAGAGAATACAGCCTTGAAGCCAATGCATGAAATGCATGATAAAAACTAAGTGTTCACTCTTCTACCATGTAATGCTTTCTTGAATTAGTAGTAACTAGGTGAAAAAAATTAGCAGGTGCTAATATCTTTAACTTACAGTTACTATGCCTAATAAATTGGAAACCACTGTCATTGCAAGCGCAAGTGAAGAGTTCCCACCAGCAAGCTGCAGTTATGCCACGTTTACCCTTCTTGAGCACTTAGCATAGTACTTGCTGAAAGCACTAATGGATAGTGAAGAAAAAGGGAAGGGAAAGAAATTCATGGAGTACTTGTGTCAATGCGACTCCACTTGATAACGTTGTTGGCATACAACTAAAAATGGCCAATCCTGTTTTCAAGAATCATCCAAATCAGTGACTTTCTCCAAAATACAAAATCATAAATAAAATTTTCATGATATTGAATTAATTCATAATTCTATTGTTTCATTGAACAGTTTCACACACAACAAAGAAGCTGCAGCTTTTGTGTCGGGCAGCATGCCTGTTACGAAGTCGTGAGGGGCGAGAGGAACTTGCAAAATCAGTCTGGAGAAGAAGGGGCTGAGCAAAAGAATAGAAGCCTGGATAATCAACTAAAACGCTTAGTTCACCATCAACAAAGCACTGAGAGGTGATATGGAACTTGCATATCTATAACCATTCAGTCTCTACTAAAAATATAAATGCACCAAGATATCAACATTTGCTATAATACGGTAGGAGAATGTATGGGAGTCTTTTTCTTTTTTTCAAATGGGGAAGGGGTTGGTGTTGTTGGTAAAAGTGATCAACTGAGTAGAGCATGCACAAAGTTTTGACAAGATAATCCTGAACTATAGAAGATCTGCAGAACCTGCGGAAAATTTCAGAGCAATGCATTTGATAACCTTACTGTTTATAATGGGTACAAAATGAAATTTGGGAGTCTTTTTAAGAAGTGCTACGCAAACATTTTAGAAAGAGTAGAAAAATCAAGGTTCTAGGAGAGGGAAAGATGAGCAGAAACTCCCAAGAGAAGAAGCTTCTCACATTCTTTAGATCATATTAAGATTACTTTGAAAGGTTAAATTGGCATAAATTTCCCTTTCTTGACCAGTAACTTTATAAGAGAAGGAAATGGACCTGTCATTCAATCCTACATATCACTCAAAAGACAAGATAACGATCGAAGGAGAGAAGTTCAACATACAGACGACATAAACAAAATTGAAGGTCATACTTGCCCAAATATTGCTGCTGGCCAGGCTTCAGCAACAGCTCGAAACTCCTTACCTCGTAACTTCAGCCCTAAAAGATTCAAACGTAGTTCAGGAAAAGCTGACAAAAAGACATCAAAGCTTACATTTACAATGAATAGAACTCCACCTGAGATAAAGAAAATTCCGGAAGTACTAAATTTTGACAATGACAATTTGTGTGCAACACAGCCAGGAGTTGGATTTGCAATTCCCAAAGCTACCGCACTGATTAGAGCTACAATTAGAGTTATTAGAAAGAAAGATTTTTTAGAAAAGGAACCAATGTCTCTTGAGGGGGTTTGAACGCTCCTGTCGAGATTATCAGTAGAAGTATCTTCAATCAAGCAAATTGTGATTGGCAAACATCAAAACTCATGAATCAACTACCATGCTGATCATATAAAATTCAAGCCATCTTCAAGCCGAGAAACCACATAAAAAATCACCTTCGAATTGACAACGTTAATAAGGAATATATAAGAAAGCTTGTCCGTCAAAAATGATCAATATTACCTATAGGAAGAAAGTTACTCGACGTGAAATTCAAGATTGCTTTTGTCACGGTTGACACGTATGCTGATCTCAAAGTTTTTTTGTGATGAAGCCCATCAGAGTTGCCCTGTAAAACATGTTATTCTTTTTCACTTCAGTCAAGCATTTCATGCTGTATCATAAAATAAAATAAAATAAAATAAAAAGATTATTCTTAAGAACTTAAAGATTTCAATCTATTAGATGAACATAAACACAATTCAGAAAAGATGTTGGCATCATGCAACAAGGCGATAAAGCCTCAACCATATTTATGTAACATACAATTCAGTTTCAACATTGATCCGGTTAAGGATGGATGTTTCCTCTTCAACTTAGTTTATGTATCTGGATTCCTGGGATGAGATCAGTACAGTGGAGCAGCCTTTATGATTGCCATGTAATATATCTATAGTTGCTTGCCCTATAAGACAGATGATCAGCTAATATGTCACTTGTAACAGGATGGGATGTCTGTACCAAGTCATTTGAAAAAGAAAATGATACGTCAAAGACATTTTGTCATAAGCTTTCCTGAGATTTGCAACTCGTCAAGTTTACTGGTTCATACAGTATGTGAGTCTTCGATTTTGTTTAGGCTTCTATTTGGAGGGCAAGTGTTGCAGGCGAATGTAACTCACATAAGGTAATATACTGCAGACAAGAAGCCAACAAAATAGGCTCTTGCTTTGCAAAAAGCCGTGGTATTCTCACTAGGAAGTAAAGTAGAACCTTTGAAGTTCGTATGAGATAGCCAGGTCAAAGCAAACAACGATAATGGTAAAAATGAACATGAAGTTCTGTTATCTAGCAAACGAAATCAAGCTCGTAAGAAGTAGATAAAGAATCAACGAAGTTATAAGTCTAAGCCTAGACGTGTAAAAGGTTTAAAGTTGAATAAGAGCCGTGAATAATTAACTTGACTCCATATTGTGTAATTATATTCAGAATCAATCCAAAAACTAGTAAAAGTACAAAGAGGGACGAATAACTTTATATCTAAATATTATCTAAAGATTATACCTTTCTAACCTTTTCAAGTGAATATATATAGCTTCAATGATTTTGGCAAGTTGGTACGGGCCATTATTGGAGAAACGTCGAGTTATTACATCTTTTGTTTGAATGAACAGTCAGAGCCCGTTGTCTCTGTTGGATCTGCGCATGGGTCAGAATAATATGGGCATGGACCATGAGCTGAACTGATGGAAGAAAAGCTCGTCAGTGCATACGCGCATGCGAAAGCTCGTCAACTCAGGAGACTGACAGTCCCCCTCCTCGGCGCAGGAAATGGTTTCAGGTGCACTCAACGCGGCCATTAACAACCCAGATGACTTCAGTCCAAGTGATTTTAGGAGGGTAGGGCCCCCCTTTTTTTTTTTTCCCAGACCCTAGGAAGAGGAAGGAGACTTGAATCATGATCGGTCCGACTATTGGTCAGGATTCTTTATGTGTCTTAACTCAATCCTATGAATGAATTAATTATTTGATAGTAAAAATTCAAACTTAGATTATAAAGGAATATTAGATAATAAAGTCACATATTATAAAAAAAATATACTTATAATGTATTTTATAAGTTTGGACTTGGATAACTTCTCTCCTCAATGAAGTCTTTAGAGAAAAAATAGACCTAAACCTTTCACAAAAGTGAGTTTATACTAGGAAGCTTACAAAGTGAAGGAGTTAACCTTCAAAGAACTTTTACATATGTTTTATGTAAAAGAGTTAGATTTATTTTTCTTTAAAAGATTTCATTAAAGATAGAGATTATTTTATTAGTACTTTTATCACCATCCAAAACTTATTTAGTTGGGATTTAAGTACTTATTTTTGTATTTAATTATAAATAAGTTAAATTAGTTAGAAGTTAAGGTATTTAATTCGATTATAAATAAATGGCAGATGTGGACCTGATGTAAATTGTGACGTTATCATAACATTGGCATGATGTAAGCCCTCAATCCGTATACCCATTGGACACAGGGGAGGATGAACTTGGACTTGTTTTACTTAATCACTGTGTTTTGTACCCTCCTCTTGTCCCCACCTGATTTCCTAGGGATTACATATCCATATTCAACCCATGAAGTCTAAATTCCATTCTCATTCTATCCAAACTCCACCATACACGACCAAGAACATCCCACCTCGCCCGAAAATCCAGTTGTTCCGTATCAGGATGATAACAATTTTTCTCTTTAGTGCAAGATTCTATTATTTAATAATTTAACATTAAATCAAAAGATCATTTTCTATCACTTATAACGTGGTTTTAGCACCGAAAGCTTCAAAATAGTTTTAAGCTTCAAAGACCCACCACACAAATAAAGAAATAACTTGTACTTACCGCAGATTTTGGAACCTCTAAACGTCTTCTCTAGTTATTACTGAAAGTAAAAAGTAAAAGAGCAATAAGAAACTCTGTGATAGGAGAATTCAAGAAGATGACCTGATTACTGTCCCCAGTGGCACGTATGGTCAACGAAAACGGCCTGGCTTTAAGCCGTAAAAGGGGAGATAAACCGGAGAATAGAGCATTGTTTGCCGGAGAACATGGGTTATGACGAGGAACACACGCCGACAACAATGGCGGTCTGCAACCTGGTGTGGTTTTACCTGCTGGTTTCATCTCAATCTGAATGTAGCGGCTGAAAGGCTTCATCTTCACAAGGCAGAGACTTTCTTATGTTTCAGTCTCTCCAATTATTGTGGAACTTCCCGACATGGGACTCGCGGTTCACGTGTAAGCAAAGGTTTGAACGTGTATGGTCCCTTTTTCAGGGCTTATCTTGGAGACCCCTGATACCCCATCAGTCCTCCTCATGGCTCGGCCTCCAGAAAATTTTTACACATTAGTTTAATTGAATGGACGGTGGAGACAACATACGGAGATAAGATTTGTAAACGATTAACAAGAATTAAACAAAAGGAAATTTTTTTTTCCGATTACTTTAAATCAAGCAAATTTGAGTAGCTTAATTATGAGTAATCAAACATTAATAGATTGGTAAAAGTGATAAGGTTTTAAGCTATAGTGAGCCTCTTGGCCTTTACTTATTGAACATTTAGTCTTACATTGGAAAGATTGACATTTATACATTGCCCTATGAGCCTAGGTCTTCAAGATAATATCAAAGTTCAGATTTAATTTATTTCACCTTATACAATTTTGATCCCACTACTGTTTGATGTATTGAAGAGTATATATAAGACGAGAGTTTCATATTGTAAGAGAAAATTCTAAAAGTGAAGTTTAAATGAAAAAGTGACATTCCAACTTATGAATTAGTTGTTAAAAAAAGACTTTAATGTTTGGTGTATTGAAAAGTATATGTAAAACAAAAGTGTTATACTAAAAGAGAAGATTCTTAGGGTGAAGTTTAAATAATAATAATAAAAAAAAATATTTTAACTTATGAGTTAACTTTTAAATTAAATCTTTGGACCTTTTGATATGTATCATTCAAAACTAATAAAGTTTATATAATCATAAAATCATGTGATAATTGTACCCAAATTCCCATATTAAGCTACGGATTCCTTTTTTGGGAGTAATTAAGCTGTGTTCTCTTTAATTATGAGGTCATATTGTAATTAGCTCCTCTGAAAATTTATCTAAATTTTTAAGAATTTGGATTTTCCTCACTTGACTGTGTGGGCCGTGGCGAAATAAGCCCAATATTCTAGCCCCAAGATTGGGCCTCCTTTTACTGGAAATTGCTTCCTTGACTCGATCTGTCAGCCCATTGAGGCAAACAAACAGAAGTTTTATGAAAGGATAATTTTTAAATTTAATTTTTATTATTTCTTTATCAATTGAAACTTTAAATAAGAAAATAAAGTAATAAGTTGAGTTTAAATACTTTTTAAGTCTTTTTTTTTTCCTTTGAATTGAGGCTGAGGGTGAGGAGATTTATGAGATCTATTGTAAAATGGGAGATAAATCTTGACCTCTCATATGATAAAGCCTCGTATTTAGCTAATGTTAAATTTGCATTAGTTGAGTTTAAGTATTTTCTTTTTCTTTTCATGTTTCAAATTTATGAAAACGTGTATCACATAGTTGTAAGGCAAAGCTTGATCCAACAAGCTAAGAGGTCCTTCTTTCATTTGATCAAAGCGTGTATTGCATAGTAGTGCTGCAAGGTTTGATTCAAAAAGTTAGGAGGTTCTTCTTTCTACTTGGAAGCCTGCTCAGAGAAGTTGAAGAAAGAATCAAAGCTGTCTTTTTCCCACTACTGCATAAAAAAAGGGGAAGAAAAACAGTCATTTTTTTATTTGTCATGAAAAAGGAGTCCCTTTTCCATTGCTTTTACTTGATTCTTGAAACCGATGATCACGGCTCAAACCCATCTTTTACAAGTGTCGGTGACATCCACAGAGGCTGCCGGCCTACTCCCAAATGATTGAACCAAAGAAAAAACCTTTCAGGGTCTCTTTCCTCCCTCTTCTGCAGTAACTGTCCGCGTTCTTCTCCTCTTTCTTCCCTGCTGTGTTCTTTGCATGTGACCGTACGCGTTTGCATAGGGAGAAAAAATAATAGTGAAGGTTGTTATATACTTCATTTGTTCTGTCAAAAGATTTGTATGGACTATTTGGGTTATAGGTTTCTTAAATTTACTCGTCACAGCTTCTGGGTTGTTATATAAAAAGGATTTGCTTTTCAATCGGGGTAATAGTGATGAGGTTTTTCACCTGGTCATCTTGTCAAGAACAAGGAAAGTAAAAGGACGAGTGGTCCAGTCAAGTCAGGTGTCCCAACTCCTAATTATTTACCAGGAGATAAAATTTCCTCCAACCTCGGTTGTTGCAGAGTATTGTTTCTGTCATGTAATGATGAAAGCTTTAGAACAAGTTCATTCTGGAGAAAGACCGTTTCTTGATCAAACGTCAAAGAGAAAGTGGCGATGTACTAACTCTAACGCGACAACACATTCCAATTTTCAAGCCTGCTGTTGAAATTTTACTCCACCGTTTGGTATTTTAGCATCAGAATCCCAACGCCCCAAAACTGCCGTATTTGAGGGAGGATGGAGACTGGGTCAGGGTCAGGGTCAATTCGGCAGCCCAGAGGTCGTTTTAACGCCAAATTCTGCTTGACCAAACAAAGCCCGGAATGTGTGCAGTTTGTCTTGCAACTCCAGTACAAGTTTTTGACAATGTTAATCAGCCACTCATTTCTTCGAGCGGGGATTGACCCATTAAGGGATATAATATCCCTTTTAACCGAAACTTTGAAGGATAGACCCTGATCAATGTGGGTGGAGACAAATAATGGAAGTATGTAGAACGGAACAAAGCATGTTTGCTATTGGTTAGAAACTGAACAAAATCATTCCGTGAGAACTCTTTGTGTTGTTGTTTCATTACCATTTTGCCAAAAGACCTGGAAATATTAAAATATCATTGGAGTTTTTCCCATATAGGATCATAACACTTTGATCCAGTTGATTTTTATGAGGATGGACATTCTGATAAATGGAATTCTATGTGACCCCTTACTACTGCTTTTGCTTAAGGAGACAAAGGGCATTGCATTATATAGGAGAACGTCGCATATCCTCCAAGTCTTTTTCATCTTAAAGGTTTCTTTTCATTTTCTAGGTACATCAAAATTTGTCCTTTGTAATTAGAAGAATCACATCCTCTAAATTTTGGTCATTATGAATGTTTCTTCTTGTTTACTAGGTACATCATAGTTTGTCCTTTCTAATTGGAAGAATCATATCCTCCAAACCTTGATCATTTGAATGTTTCTTATCGTTTACTAGGTACATCAGAGTTTGTCCTTGGTAAGACACTATTACGTGGTATGCTCTCTAGAAGGGATGCAAGATCAATGATACCATAAACCCTATTTCTGTAGGAACCCTAATTAGTACATGCCTCAAGAATCAAGAATAGCATACGGCAGGAGGTATGAAGTTTGAGGTCCCACTTTGGGAATTTTGGTCATTATATTGAATCCGAACTAATAAAATCTAGAGGTATGCCCTCTTATGTTCTTAAAATGCATGATTATAGTGATGAAGTGCTCTCTTTCTTTCGACAGGTGGTTCATCACTTTGACTATGTAATCCATTGAGTGCAATAATATGTGGGTACCGTTGGCCGGGTCTACCAAGTGTGGTTGACGCGAGAATCACCAACCTTTAATGGTTGATTTTTCCTTTAATTTTTCTCTTCTTGGGTTCTATTTTCTAAGAGGATTTAATCAAGGACTTTAAGGATAAGGAAATGATGATCGATCAAGGTTTAAAGACTAATCGATTGAATATTTGACCTATAATCTTTTGGAATTTCTACCACGTACAACTCCCCTTTACTTGTCAACCTCAACCTTTATCTTTTCCTTCATTTGCGGAGAGCTTAATTAGAGCAAAAAATGTATGATATTGCTTTGTTGTACGGCCACACTACTATAAGAACTTTCTATATCGTTTAAGTATAAAAATAACTAAGACTATTTGAATTTTTCCATCTTCGTTGTAGAAAAATAATGGGTCGGACTAGTTAGAGTTGAATCCACGATAGACACCAGTCTTGATTTGATTGGAAACATACCATTTCCGACTTCTGACTTGAAGGTTAGGATTTGAATATTTTTCTGACTCAAGAGCACATTAACACTTCAAGTTAATGCCAAAACCCTGTGAATGTGAATGTGAATGTGAATGTGTGACATACCCTTAGATGTCAAGGGCAGGTGTCATCACCTTATCTGATGGACCACTGCCTATGGCCTGATTTGGACGACAAGGTCTTGGGTGGAAACGTTTGGCATTGTTATCATCATCTAACTAAGAAACGTTTCATAACCCTAATCTGATAGAGAGAAACTTGAGTTTAGATCTAAGAATCTAACCTTTCATAAAACAAAAAGAGAGAGAATAAACCAATTGTATGGCTATGAAGTTTGTTTTAGTGTTATGTATCCTGTTTCTTCTTAATCAAGGTTGAGTCAAGTTAAGATCAGGCTTCTAAACTATCTACTTATAAGTTCTAACCTAGGATGGATTTATAGTCCAAAAACTCCTTCTCTTATTGAGTGGACAAATTTAAAAACCTAAGAACTTGGGTTGGCTTGCATTGGAAAATGTAGATTTTTTGTTAAAATTACTTTTTCTTAATATACATGCATTTAACTTATACACTTAAGTGTCAAACTTAAAATCTCTTATTCCTAGACACTATTAGTTTACCATTGAGCCAACATATGGTCGATTGGATTATTAGAAGTGAGGGTTTTTTTTTTTTTGAAAAAAAAAACTCAACTTTACGTGATCAACGCATAATATTAAGCCTGCTCAATTTGTCCAATCGGTATCGACAAAAGTATTTTGATTGAAGTCTTTGAGAATTTAGCCCATACCTTAGGATCAAGTTAAACAACACCCTTTCTTCAACTAGTTTAATCATGCACATAGAGAAATCTTAGACAACAGACAGCAACTTTTTGCAGTTTATTATAAGTTCGTAACCATAAATTTTGTATATAATCTCGTAATTATAAAGTTTAAGACAATTAAAACGAAGGGTCTTATGTAAAAAGAATCCAGTAAATTCTATGGGATGCTATTAGTACACGTAATTACATCAGTTAGTCCATACAAGAAGATGGCCGCCGAGAAAAGCACTTCGGTTCATTTGCCAGGAAACTCTCCAGTCTCGCCACGGGACCACGGCGGGCATCTGGAATTGTGGGCATCATTACATCTAAAAATCTTGTAATGATTTCTAAGTGGACGCTTACAGGATTTATATAGTCAAGTCAATTTCTAAAGAAACTACCCACAAATTTCAAATTCCACAATTACGGCAAAAAGAAGAACAATTCTCCTACACTGATCTCATGACCCAGCGGACTCCAAAGAAACAAACGTAAAACAGCACACCAGGAAGCTGACGAAACTTCGGCAGAATAAAGACTTTGAGAGTTCTTCCATGTGACGTCAAATTTACCCAGTGAGTATGTAATACTGATGTCAATGGACTTACTGTAGCTGCTTTAGCCTGAAATTCTCACCTCCCACACACTTTTCCTCGGGAAGTTTCTCATGAAGCCTGTAATAACCTAAAATCTTTGATCTTTTAAAGCCTGCAATTTGAATTTTCTTCTTAAAAACGATAAAGCCATTTGATTTTTAAGCTCAGGATATGATTAGTCAAGTAATTAAATTCTCCTAGTTTGATATTGGAAATTTTAGTCGATTTTCTCTTTGTTTAGTGGTGGTAAGTTAAGGGTATCCCCAACCTGTTAGTCCAACAGGTCAAAGGTTGGACACTCTCCTCCCTAAGATGTGTGAGGTAAAAATAATACAAGTTAAAGGGTAGTTACAAATTTAGGAGGCATAATATTCTTAATTAATTTCTTCATTGTCACTTCACCCTTTTCCTTCCAGTTTTATAGGCATTCTGTGACTAGATTCCTCTACTGTTCTTCATCAGAGCCGCCTCTATCTTTGATGGATGTCATGTACTGTATATCACATCATCGACCGTGAAACGCCCACCAAAAACAAAAACGCAAAAGAAAAGAGGAAACCGAACATAAAAGACAATGTCAATGAAGAACTCGGTAAGCTTCACTGCATATTCTAATACGGCCAAGGACAGCAAACGGAGGACAAAAGTTGTAGATAGTAAAGTCATAATCCGCGTAAGTGGGTTCTACGATACCTAACTTTGTATGGTCGTTTCCATGTACATAATCGAAAAGCTGATTCCTTTCCGTGGGTTCACTTTCACAACTTGGCCTGGTTTGAAAGGCGAGTCGCTGAGCCAAAAGTTAGATGATCGGACTTGACACGGAGTTCTTTTTCCAAGTCTTGTATAAATAAGAAAAGGTAAGAAACGACATAATTAGGAGCGACATTGGATCATTCTCAAGCACACCTTTACTGTTCCCTTCGCATTCTGCAGCTTGTTAAGTTGTCAATCAACAAGAAAAAGTACATGTATTATAAAGTTTATCTTTACTTTACTATCGATAAAGCGATGTACATGAAGACCACCGTGGTGCTTGCTTATTAGCTTGTCCGAACCATATCATCTCAAACCAAAGCCTTTGCTTGGGGGTGTAAAAATGAAAGGAAAATAAAGTAGCAGAAAAAGTTGTAATGTTAGGGAATATTTCTGAGCTTTTGTATTTTATTCTTCTTCTTCTTCTAAGAGGAAATGAATCATTGATCATAAATAGGATGTATGGAAGGAGGGGTGAGCATGAACTTTTTTCCCTTGCCGACTGGATTTCATCCCAAAAGCATTAAACGATAAGAGCTGCTTTGACTTTGATTGCATGAACTTCTACCCATACCAACTGGATTCATCCCAAAAGCATTAAACGATAAGAGCTACTTTGAATCATCAAAAATTAAAGCAAACAAATATGGAAACTTTTCAAGAACACAGTACGAATTATATTGGCAACAACATGAAAGAATGAAGTTGCTAGACTTATCTCTAATGTGGATTGGTGGAAACTTTTCTTCCCTTTTTGTGAATATTCATTGCAATGTACTTACTTCCTTTTAGGAGAAATAATAGTGAAAGCGCTTAAGTTCCAATTGAAAGAGAGAGAGGACACTATACCAACACTAATCAAATGATATAAGCACGCGAATTCACCAAGCTAATGCTTAACCTAGTATTCATTATTAGCCATTAACCTTGTATTCATTATTAGATAAATAAATAAGCGGACATATTTTACATTTTATTCAACTTGCTAAAAAATTCACATATTTTTAGTGGACGATATGATCATTGGCTTTTTGTATGGTGAATTGATCCATCCAAGCAAATGAAACTGTTGTCCTACTATATATAGTAATATGCTTTTCAATGCGACATAGACAGAGTTAACAAATCGCCTTCAATGAGATTGTGCAAATCTAGAAAGATAGCATAATCTACAAATAGACAAAAGGACCCAAATTGATAATGACGGAATAGTTGGTCTTCTAAGATTAAGGGATAGAAAAGAAAAGAAAAGAATAAATTAAGGACCCAAATTGCATATTTTGTTTATGGTATTTGAAATGAAAGGAATAGCATAGTGTTTAGAATCAATGTGAATTCTAAATGTCTAACTCTTGAAGTTATCAAAATCAAAAGACTTGTGATAGATAAGTGTCATTGTGTTAAAAAGATTCTCAAAATTATTGAAGACTTATTTATTCAACATGTTTGGAAGCTTAATGAGACCATTTTTAATATAACTTAATATTGTGTAAGGTCTTTTTATATGGGTATTGATGTTTTTATACAGAAATTCTTTATTTTGTCAAAAAAATTAATTATATAGTAGACATGACTTTGAGGCATCAACACCAACCATGGGTACTTTTTTTTTAATTTGTTTTTCTTTGTTTAATATTACAATGCATATAACCAACTCACATATATAGAAGTTGAACTTTAGACCTCACTACCAACCCACCAATGATCTAACTAACCAAGCAATCCAGCCAGGGGTACAACTTTCATGTTCATGAAATTGGATTTGCTCGGGGATGATACTTATTTATATGCCATTATATCTTTGCCCTTTACCTCATTGAATTGATCTGTGATACTACTTTATTTAGGAAAAGTGCACTCTTTCATCCACTGAAAATGTCAGAAAAGATCTTGAAATTATCAACCACTTTGTTAATACAAGACAAATGTGAATTAGCTTAAACATTCTTTCCCTTCAAATCTTCCAACGTGTGGCATGACCAGCCTTGAGCTTCAAGATGATTGCTTCTGTACATTTACTAGTATAAAAGGCTGAAAGAGCAAAAGGTTGGGTGTCCTGCAAGCAGAGGGAAAGGAGATTGTGCTATAGAATTACAGGACAAAGCCAATCCTATGCAAAAGCAAAGGGTTAAAGGAAGAAAGAGCAAAAATAGGTTTTTATCTCCTGAAGATCCGGCGAGGATATCATCTTGTCGGCTAGTTCTCCTGGATCGTACATTATTAAGCTAGGCATCCCGAGTACTCCCAAGAGTGTCAATAATTTGAGCAGTGGGGGTCACCTTTTATTCTTGTCCGAAGATTAGACGCTTACTTCGCGGACACTTATATGAGAAGGACCACCTTTTCGCAAGTGTTGGCACACCGTTTTTCACTCTCTGCGTGTTGTGTAGTCGTGCTTAAGCTTCGACTTTACACAGTTTGTCTTTTTATGCTTTGAACTTTTATGGGATCAAAAGCTGAACAACTGAGGTGGATATACGTAAAAAGTTTTGGCCAAGGATAAGATGCAGCCACACAAGAGTCATTTTTCCCATGTCCCCAATCATGTTTCTGACTGTTTTTAGATGAAAAAGGTTCTGTCATTAGTTTTATAGTTGGCGTATTGATCAGGACCTTTTAGAGTTTTATCCGGCTTTGTGGAGTCCTTCAACAGTATTTTCTCTAGTATATTTATATCACTAGTAGAAAGTTCTACAGTAGAAAAGTAGCTTAATTTACTTCCCTAATTGCAACCTTGGGATACTTTTGATGATTAACTGTAAGGAAATGACTACTCTCTGATCTGGGAAGGACGACAAAGGAGTCTCTCATATGCAGAAAATCTGCTTCTTTACGCGAGCACTTTTTTACTTTCTATTTTCTTTTTCATTTTTTAGGTGCAGAAGATAATATTATGTCTTTTATTTTCTTCACTCTTGTCACGAGCAAACAAAGGATTAGTCAAAAGTTTTGTTAACAGGAACTCTTTGAAGCAGTCACGGGATGAAAACTATGTTGTTCTCATAGGAATTTAAGGAAATTAGAAGTGGGAATTTTCCTTCCTTAAGGAGTTATTGAAAACTAAAGGAGAGGAAGGGGTAGCATACAACCTGTGGCTTTTTACCCCTCTTTTGTAGAGAATTATTTTGGTTAAAAGACTTAAAAATCTAACCTAAAAGTTAACTTTAAAATTGAATAAATATTTCTTTTATTTAAACTTTACTATAAAGGATTATACTTTTATGATGAAACTTTTATTCCTTACACATATCTTGACATGCCAAGCAACATTGGAGTCAAGATTACATAGAGTGAAACAAATTCAATCTAGTTGTGATATAAAGTTAGAAAATTCAAATATTCCATCCAAAAGTTAGCTCTAGAGTTTGAAGAATATTTTATTCATTTAAACTTTGCTACAAGAGATCATACTTTTCGGACAAAGACTTTCATCTTGCACACAATTTATAGTCCCCAAAGTACAAGACAAAATAAATACAATAAATTGTAAGGAAAAGTGACAAATAATATTAACTAGCTTAGTTTCTGCTCCCCCTTTCATCATAAGACATAAACAAGGAAAAGGAACAACATTGTTTGTTCCTGTTGTCATTTCGCTTTAAATTATCATCTTCTTATTTGTTACTTTCAAATTCCCAAGCACTCAGAACGGGACAACACAAGAGGACCAAATTAGGTTAATTTTATATTACGATGCCAAAATTCTACGAATGTCGGAAGCTGCATAACTTTGAATACTATTTAGTACATCCAAAGAAAACACCAGTATTCCCATAAAAAATAGTGAGATTTAGACGTTTGGTCGGGATTATTCTAAATTGAAGATGTCCTGAAAGATTATCTAACATGTTACAAGACAAAGAGGATTATCCCTTGGCTGATATAAAAATTTAATGCGGAGAGTCATCAGGCTATAAAGTAGTATCCTATGGAATTTGAACTGATCATGCCTCATCAATTGATTAACTAAGACTTTCTATGTGCATGATTCATTTTGGTTGAATTCAATATTATTTTCTTTCGTTTTAGGTATTGACCAAACGACCTCCTTTCTGCTTTCACTGTTGAGGGACATCTACTGAACGTCAATATATTATGAGCAAAATGAGCATTTGGGTCAAATGCTATAATCCCATAGAGGAGAAAGTAGCTTATATTAATTAAGATTTAAATAGTAACTTAGACTATTCTAGGATTCTCTTCATTAGGGACTCTCATCTCTGCATGTCATTTTCTGTAACCCCACCATTAGTCTCTCACTCTTTCTTTCCCCAACCAAACAAAGGCCAAAGGTAGAAAAGAAAGAAAGGGGAGGAGTAAAAGTTCCAAAAGGACAAACCAAACCACCTTTCATAACCATATAAGTGCTAGCTTTGCCACATAAAGTCTGGATATAACCATCTGAGGAGAGACTTCAAGGAGCTCTCTGAAGATGAGTTTAATGAACCTCCATCTAAGTGACAACAATCTATGCCTCCAATCCCCTACTTTCATTGAGTGGCTGAAGCCATCTCCCACTTCTTCATCTTTATCATCGTCCTCTTCTTCCACTTCCTATTCTTCCTTTTCTTCTTCCGCGACTCCGGAAGTGTTTCCTCAGGAGAGCATAGAATGTTTGCCGCTTCTGAGCAGGTTTACGGAGACGAAGCCTATGAAAGAGGAAGACATCAGATCGCAGAAGGAGGGCTTTGCAATTAAAGACGAGAAGGTTGAGAAAGTTACTGTTGCCTTGCGCATTGGCCTGCCTAACACCGGCGATTCTGATGCCGAGAAGAAACTTTTCCACCTCAAGGAAGAAGAACCGGTGAAGGTCCATGGCTGTTCCTTCAACACGCAGAGTAGGTTTTGGATACCCACTCCTGCGCAGATCCTTGTCGGGCCGATGCAGTTTGCTTGCTCCATATGCAGCAAGACCTTCAATAGATACAATAACATGCAGGTCAGTTGGGGTCTCTTTACCTCTTCCACTCGAATACTTGTTTACTTATTTACTTTCCTTTTGGGCCTGGGGGTCTAATCATCAGAACATACATAGCAAATACAGAACTTTGTGTTCTTTGTTCATTACTAGAAACTTTATTGCTTATACAGAAAAGGGTAGACGTCTTCTTTTCTTCTTTTCATAATGATTCATCACTGCTGGTGATTAATGCTTGCTTCCATGTATACCTCTTCCCTACTGCATAATTAACCAATTGCTTTTTGCAAGGGTAGAAATTGGCCCTAGAATGGCATGAGAAATTTGTTTTCCTTCTTCCCCTTTTCTCGCTATATTTACTGCTCAAGAACGTCTAAAACCCATTTCTCATGTAAGGGATACATATGTTTGACCCCCAAAATGCATCGCAGAGAAAAGCAGCAAGATTAGCAGTTGGGGGAGAGTTGGGAGTCGTCTATTGGAACAATATGCATTTCCCATGGCAAACGAACAAGTTCCAATGGGAAAAGGATTTCATGAACAGCCGAAACCATATTTTCTCTAGATCCAAACATCCTTTGAATTCCAGCTTCTATCCAACTGTGATCCAATGTTGAAAAATGGATGCATGTGAACGAATTACTTGCAGTAATTCATGGAAAAGACATCTAGAGAGAGAGGGGGAGGGAGGGAGGGAGAGACATATTAAAAATATCCGAAATCAATTAAATTCTTGTTTCGTTTCGATTATGGCTGTTGTCACATGAAGCATTCTGTTAAGTGTCGTAGTTGGTGTACTCAAGTTCTTATTACAATACTTATGGTTCGAAGAATTTACATTCCTGACTTAATTTAATTTATGTGAACAGCGGTTCGTACTATACATATCTTGAGCCGATCCTTTGTTCAAAAACAAACCTCTAATTCCCAGCTTTAATTTCTACCAATAATTGCTGAATTTAGAACTTTTGATGATAGTTCAGCTACCCCTTTCTTCTTTAAGAATTATGCGTTAAGCCATTCTATCATACGGCATATTGATTTCCCTATTGTTTAGCCATTTTTAAATGGAAAACTTTGTTAAAGACACTTTCTTTCGCCTCCTGGCCTTAAATTCTTTCCTTTTGGTTGGACTAAGAAGACTAATTAGATTACTGTAAAAGCCAGTCATGTTTAAGTGCAATATGAGCTCTAAAAGTTGAAAATTTTACTGAGTTGTTGAAACCCCCAGCAGTAACTTTAGACAATACATTCTTTAAATAATAGTTCTCAGCATTTGATAAAAGGGTGCAGGGACATGGTCTTCTGCCCAAGTCAATGAAAACAATCTATTAATTTTTCTAATTTCCACGTTCCTGATGAGCTTTCCCATTGCCGAAATCCTGTGTAGTTCGTCAATTCTTCCTGGTCAAAATTCACTTATTGTTCTAATAAAAGATTCTAGTCTTACCGAGTTTCTCTTTAATTATTTTCCATAGATGCACATGTGGGGGCATGGATCAGAATATAGGAAAGGACCAGATTCCCTCAAAGGAACGCAACCAGCGGCGATGCTGCGGCTGCCTTGCTATTGTTGCGCACAAGGCTGCAAGAACAACATCAACCATCCTCGAGCCAAGCCACTGAAGGACTTCAGAACACTCCAAACTCACTACAAAAGGAAGCATGGGGCGAAGCCATTTATGTGCAGAAAATGTGGAAAAACATTTGCAGTTAAGGGAGATTGGAGGACCCATGAAAAGAATTGTGGGAAATTGTGGTACTGCACTTGTGGCTCCGACTTCAAGCATAAGAGATCACTTAAAGACCACATTAGATCCTTTGGAAAGGGGCACTATCCCCACCCTTCTCTCGATGGTTTTGAGGAGGAGAAGGAATGCATCACGGGTTCTGAAGATGAGTTCGTTCGCTAACCATGGAAGTTTAAAGTTTTCTTCTCTTTCAGCTTTGTTTGAACGTGTCAAATAGTCGTAAAAGCTAGTATGCCTATCTAAGCTTGTGCTCGGTAACAAAAAATTCTCAACAAAATGCTCGAGGCAAAGAGGGGGCGGTTTGTTACGGAGCACTTGCTGGGCGATGGGCAGATATATCTTTAGACAGTTTGCTTGGTGGTATTTTAATAAGCTGATTACCTCAAGTGATGAAGTAGATGAATTTTCTTTTCTTACAAACACAAATTAGGCGTCAGTGTTGAAGCTTTTGTTGCTTCTTCTAAGGAGAAAATTTGTCCGCTTCATCACCAACTGGTAGTCTTTTGTGAAAGGACTGTATTGTTGTTTCCGTATTAGGTTTTTCTCTCTCTCTCTCGCTAAATAATTGATTTTTATATGGATTTACTTTTACTACTGTTAAAAACTTCCAATACCAACAGTTTGTGATACTAATATCCTTTGAGAGTACTCTTTATGATTATTAACAAACCCTTCAGAAACCATCCATACTGGTAAAAATATCAAGAAAACTTAGTAAACTAATCTTTTGTACTTTTTTGCTCATAACTGCTTTGATTGAAATTAGGAGATAGCGATTGATACTGTTTTTGACATGATATGCTTAAAAAAGCAAATCTTGCTGGGGAATCTAGATTAAAGGATTGGATACCATAGTTAAGCTCGGTATCTTGCATAGTATTTACTTATTCGCGTACAAGCGCAAAACTATTGTTGATTCAGAAGCAGACAAACGAAAAGGGACAAAGCTTTTAAATCTTACTTTTCTTGCCTGTTTTCTGGGTATTCATGCTGGATACAGCTTCAACACTTTCTAGTGATTGAGAACTGTTTAATATAATGATCGATGGAAAACAAAGTTCTCTTATAACATGATGGCTTTCTTTTAGTAGTCTTGGTTGTATAGCAAAATACATTATATTACCTGACTGGAGCACTAGCTTTACCAACTATATACAGAGAAAAGAAAAGATGATGTTTATACTAGATTTTTCAAGCTAATGGATCAATTACGGATGAGCTAATCACCCGGTACCGAGTCAAAGCAGTACTTGTGAATCACACTAATTTTTTCATGTCTTACTTTCAAAAGCATACATAGTGGAGAAGTAGGTGAAGGTCCAATTTGGATGCCCCATTTACCAAACCAGACACCTATCAGGTGAGATTACAATAACAACTAGAGAATGATTGCATACTTATTAGTGTGAACGGAGGTTTCCCCGAGTCTTACCTTGAGGACTTCCAATACTACAGCCTGAAGAATAAACAACAGGGGAAAAAAACAAAGAAAAAGAAAAGTTAAAGTCGTATGAATGAAGGGTTGAAATTTCGTTCATGTGGTGCTGATTTGCCGTTAGACTTTTTCGTAACCAAGGTACAAGAGTGTCTTGATTCTTGATAAACAAGCCAAGAGAGAGAAAGAGAGAGATTGAAATTTGCTTGCTTTTGAGGTGGGCTTGACCAGCTAAAAGGGGCAGGAAAACTTGTGAAATGGCTTTTGATTTCTGATGAAAAGGGACCTCCACTACGGTTTGTCGGTAGAGAAAATGCGAGGAAAAGGCACATACAACTGCCCTCTTTAGCTGCATTCACATTCAAGCAGGAGGTTCGGGTGCCTTCTGCTCTCACTTCTTCAAGCCTTGACGGAGTATGAGTACCAATCAAACTGTTGATAAGAGGCTGTGGGACCCCACCCGTCCTTTCCCATTTTTACAATATGTTCATGTATCTGCAGCCATGTCTCTCCGTAATTTGTGCTATTGCCAAAGCTGCCAAGAAAAAGGAAAAAGAGGACGGCAACTAAACTTGTCATCGCATGCACGAAACGACTGAGGGGGAAAGATTTTGATTGAGGGACATTTTGGAACTCATCTCCTGCTGTGTCTCCAAAGTTTCAAAGTTATCTGCTCCATTTTTTTTTTCTCTTTCCAAGTTTTTGGAGCATTCTTCTAAGTTTTGTTTTATTTGGAGGGCACTCCAAAGTTAACCTTTACAAAGGAAATGCCTTTTAGGTTATTTTTTTACTCTAGTTAGAGAAAATAAAAGTTAAAAGGGTTTCCTCTCTTTAAAGAAGAGTTCTTTTTTTTTTTTTGTAAAGTATGGTGCATCTTTTGGGTATATTTTCCTTGGTTTTTTGAATAAATAAGACTTGCCAAAAAAAAAAAACAGAAGACATTTTTAAAATCTGCTTGAACGGGGCTCATCAGGGGAGTTATGAGCTTAAATCAAATCGTGTTTGAACAAGCATCTGAACGAGACTTCGAAAAAGGTAGGCAAGGGAGTTTTAGCTGAAAGTTCTGTGAAGGACCACTCCAACACGAGTCTAATAATGTGTTTTTCTTCTTAGTTTTCCTTTTTAACTCAGTCGATAACAAAGCAGGACTTGACTACATTTCCAGTGCCTAAAACAATAAGGTTGTTAAAACCTCAAAGTTAATAATACTCTATAAAAAACCCTAATGTTTAAAACTAAACTCTTCAGCAGCAAGTAGCGAGAGATATAAGTATTAACATATGATCTGATCATTATTCGATTCGTGATGAGCATCAAGCTTTCATGCCCAAGATTTTGATTCTTCAAGGGTGAAGTAAGATTGGGAGTTTAATCATAAAAACGTTGAAAGTATAGGATATCTTTGTTAGAGGGGTCCATTTTTTGGGGAAAAAATATCTATAGTAGAAAAATTATTTTCCAGAACTTTTTAGATTTTAAAGAAAAAAATTAAAAATATTTTTTAAAAAGACGCTTTAAAAAACAGAAGTAAGGGAGTGTAACCACAACCAACTCTATTTCGTTTTGTTGGTTTTGCAAAAACGCTTCCCACCATTGCAGCAGTATATACCATCTCCAATCCATTTGGAGGCATCTTTGGGGTCATTGTCATAATGCAATCTAGCTATATGATCACTTTCCCTCTATCTTTAGATTGTGGTGCATCCACTTTTACTAGCTAGTGTCTCCAATAACTAGGTACAACCCATATGAGTTATTAGATGACCACTTTTTACCCTTTAAGATCATGTGATCACTTATCTCATTCGTTAGATGATCACAAGATATTTTACATCATGTTCGATTGAATCATGACTATTTCTTTCCCTTTTTATCTTAATAATGCAATCATCCTCTTTTCTTAACATGAACAAATAAACACAAAGTTGGAATGGTTGCACAATCACCTTTAC
Organism: Casuarina equisetifolia; assembly: GCA_028551475.1. Taxonomy (NCBI): domain Eukaryota; kingdom Viridiplantae; phylum Streptophyta; class Magnoliopsida; order Fagales; family Casuarinaceae; genus Casuarina; species Casuarina equisetifolia. The sequence continues at coordinate 19,685,616 of CM052358.1, read as the reverse complement.
CGAGTTGAGTGGTTGTACAATCATCTCTCTTTTACAAGGAATATGATTTATTATTAAAAAGTGAGGTTTAAACGAGTTCTCAATAAAGAAGGATACGCGTGATTCTTGATTTAAAAATCTAAATGCAAAAGGAAAGAGTGAAGATTTGATGCAAGCCACAAACGAAGAAATAGAAGCATTGTTCTTGATTTTGAAATCTAAATGTAAAAATAAAAAATAAAATAAATAAAAGGCTAAGGCAATCCAAAAAGGTAGGAGTGGATTGTGTCTCTAAAATTTTTTCTATGGGAATTGTTGTTGTCTATGTAGGTTCTGTTTTGCATTCAATCAAATAAAACGAGTGAACCTGTAATTTATGTAAGCCAAAATAGGGGGAAATAGTAGAGAAATTTAACAAGTTTGGGCGATTCGGTTCAAGCACGGCTTGACACATACATTCACTTTCCTCTAGCTAATTAGTTAGAGACTCTTCTTTACTAAACAGCTCAAGGATTTCATAATTCCTTTACAATTAATGTCCATTTTCACTCTTGAAAAGGAACACTTACAGACCATGCTCCAAAGACGTTATAATAGCACCAAATAGTGGTCCAAACACTTGCTTTGGCCTTAAAATGCGATATGATCCGAAACCATCAATTTTGACAAATTAGGGTTTCATACAATCTCCCTCTAATGCAATGATTTTCTTCACAAATATGCCACTCGATACACCAATTTAACTCATAAATACAAACATAAGAACAGCTCCAAATATAAGATTAGGTTTTCACCAAAATCCCTAATTTACAACTTAGCCCAATCACAACCTCTAACCGTGATAATAATGCAACATACAAGCGTAAAGTAAAGGCAACTACAATCTAATAGAAATATTTATAGAAATACCACAAGAGTAGCACGCGATTTCTCAAGTGTAATTTTTGGCCAAATATAGAACATCATCAATATAAAACCACATCAAAGAACCATTGCAAGCATTTAAACGTCACCATTTGACACCAAAAAAGTTACAAAAAACAGCTAAAGTCACAGGAAGGATGAGGTGTTGAACTCTCAACTTGTTGGCTTAGCAAGTCAGGAACCCTCTTAGCTTATCACTAAGCTAAGGGAAAGTCAACTAGATCCTCATTTGAAGGAACAAACGATAACGCAAAATCGGGATCATATCTGCACCTCTCCCTTTTATTTGAACTTCATTCAAAATAATAATGTTTTCTATTTTCATTTATCCCAAAATGTGTGTTTTGATCCCTAAAGAAAACAAGTAATCAGCTTATGAAATGGCAGCATTGTAAGACTCACATTTTTCCCTTTAGAACTGATCCTAAAAGTCAGTTTTCATTGTTTAAAATGTTGTAATAGCAGCATTTTGTATAATTCAAGAACTCTACTTTTGCTTTTTGTTTCATTTTAATCACATTTTTATTCTTAAATATACGTCAACATATATCCAATCATTTGCTACAACATTGTGCATATTGTTCAACTAAAAAGGAGAGATTTTTATTTCTTTCCATATTAACTTGAATCGATGCATAATCTCTGATGGTCCATCATCCTCTGTACTCAGCTTTTCAACATCTAAGAGGGTCGAGTGGTCACTTCCAATCCGTTGGTGGTCCCATATAATTACCTTATCATTGCCAATCACTTGCCACGATTCCTCTCCTCATGCGTGGATCCATTTCCACCCTTCTTCCCAATCGAGTAGTCATGCTATCACTTTTTCTCAATGAGCTAGCTTGTAGAGCCCTTTCATGTTATCACTTCCCACGGGTGGAACCCTTATGCTCTTTAATAGCATGAATATTCTCTTATTTCTGAAAACATTCAGATGGCCGACTTCCTCAAGGTGACTTGCACCCATGTTCACCCACTTTACCATATGCTCTTGACCTTTTGATTTTTACTACATAATATCTATCTCTTCTCATACAGTTACTTGTTAAAGGTAAGTGTTATCTTATGTTAAAAGTGAGAAGATGGACTCTTAGTTGTATAAGTGATAAGATTTTTCTATTCTTATTTAAAGCCTTAAGATTTTGGAATAGATCCTCACACCCTTATATAAGGCAATCAACATCTTTTCTAACGTCAAAATATCCTTAGAATGGAAAGAAGCAAAGGCTGTTGAGTTTAATGCTTTCCAAGCCAACCTATCCCTTATTTTCCATAGGCGCAATGTGATTAGAAGCAGGTAGGAATTTATTGGCCACAGAATCATCAGCCCATCGGCCCACCTACATTGACTAGCCTGTTTACTGTTTGTAATGATTTATTCTCGTACTTGTCTTGTATAAATGACTACATTTGGATTGTTGTAAACCAATCTTTGGAAACTGTAAACAACAAAAACCCGGAGGCGTTCCCACAATCTGTGTATGCATCGTTTCCTTTACGTGAGTGGTTGCATCCTATCATCAAAACAAGTTTTCCTTTTTGTTTTTGGAATTCGAAGTAAAACAAGTCCACTGAACAGCTTGCCAGTTATAAAATAAGGTAAATATATGTATGCTGCTCTTGTCACTATTGAATATTTGGGTTGGAACATTATTTCACCACATTCTACTCCATTTGTTGGGGGTGTCTACATCGGTGCTCTTGCCCCAGTATCTAATAAACACACTGAAAGTATATTATTATTTTATTCGTGAAAAAGTATTCAATAGAGACATTAGTTTTAATATATCAGCTCTTCAGCAGGTAATACACGGTTTTCATTCTTCAAGCCAAGCTAGTTGCCCATCCTTTGTCCATTAGCTGGATGAGGATGTTAGACAAGACACCATGCTGAAAAGGTTATCAATTCAGCCAAAAAGAAAGAGTGATGCCATTTACTGATGGATCTTGTGTGCCCTTTCTCCAAAGACACCTTGGTAGAAGTAGGACCAAGATTTCTTGCATGTCCATTAGATGTTGTAATTGGGCAAATGCTACTACACCTCTAATGGCAATTGCACCGGCCAACGTTCCCAAAAATAAGCTGGTCAAACCAAGATAGTTTTGCATCCTAATAACATCGTTGGGTGGTTATGATACCAGTTAACTAGAATTAAGCCTTGGGATCTTCCTTTCCAAAAACTTCTTATGGGAAGTGAGACCAAATATCAACTCGATTAGATGCACAACATTTGATATGGGATGGAAAATTGCTCATGCCAAAATAGTATTATACCCTATCAAGCATGTCAACAAAGCCTATCTTGTAAGGACTCTTCTATCAAAAAGCATTGGTCATGTCGAAGAAATCACAGTTCAACAAAAGAAAAGTGATATAAGTTATTAACAGATCTTGAATGTCCTTTTTCAACAAACACCTTGTAAGAAGCTTTGTCACACCTCTAAGGGTACTTAAGCTTGTTGGCTTTTTCACAAGTAAGCTTCCCACTTCAAAATGGTGTAGTATCCTACTAGCCTATCCCTAGTGTTAGCTTTGGTTGGTTTTAATATCAGTGGATTATAAGTAAGCCTTAAGATGGCCCTTCCTAAAAGACATATTGTTAGAACTAAGACCAAAATATAGACCCACAAAAATACTTTACTATATTTATGTGGGAAGAACATTAGTATACCCTAAAGATACCTATACTTTTCAACAAGAATCTTAATAGATCTTATGTTGGATTTATGGTAAGTGTTTAAGGCATAGATTTACTAGTTAGTATATATTAACAAGAGACAATTGAACAAACTTGATTCAAAACTTTCATAAAAGCTAAATAAGTGTTGAGTGGTGATGGGGTTGTCAACCACCCCAAGTCAAAAAGTTGAGGTGACTACAAAAGTGAAAATGAAGAAAGGTTTGCCAGAAGTGCATGTGCAAGCTTTGACATGCAAGAAAAGGAAATGCATGTATAAAGAAAAGGTGTGCTTTTTGCTATAAAGAGAAATGATGATAGTGTTTTGTAGCTAAGTAATATAAATGTTAATAGTGAGAGATGCTAGGTGAAAATTTGCCCTCTTTTGGGTATTGTAAGATTGTTGTTGTTGTGTTGCCTTTGTGGCTTTTGTGGTTTTTGTGATTGTGAAAAATGAAGCTTTTGTTTGCTTTATAACAATGTCTTGGAATCATGTTTAGCTTGTTCTTTTGTTTTCTCTCATTGAATTGCTTGTTTCCCTTGCCCATATGTTGCACCCACAAAAGGCTAACAATGGCATCGGAGCTAGGTTCAATTTCCAATATACATTGCCTTTATTTTGCCTTTGGTTTATTCCATTTCTTTGCCCAATCTTCACACCTTTTTTCCCATCCGCTAATCGCTTTGTTACTTCTTGATTTTCTTTCCTTGTTTGCTTTCTAGCCACATCCTGTTTGCCGATTGCCTAGTTATTTCCAGTAGGAGTTCCATTTTATTTTCTCTCTCCAAGCTTCTCTCTCCTTACACATGGCTGACACCCCCATTGGTACTCATTCTTCAACCATTGCTGGCACCTCTTAACTTATTCCTATACTACCTTATTCCTATTTTCCAGTTATTTTTTCTTTTTATGGCACCAACTATAAGAACAAACTTCCTTCTCCCTCACACAGCACACAACAACACAGTTGCCTTTTTCTTCCTCACACAACACATGAAAACACATAATCATTGGAATAGACCTCCATTCCAACAACAACTACTACAAGAGTTTTATAGTAGCAACATGTTACATTACAAAACTACCATTAACCAACTAGGAATTATAGATCTACAAACTAGTCATGCCACTAATAACACCATAGGAAACTAGGGATTTTACAATTTCACGATGCTCCCCCAATTTGTGCCCTTACTCTATGTTTTCCTCTATAGGCCTCACTGTGTCTTGGGCCTTTTGGGCTATAGGTCATGACAATCCCCACCACTTCTCCAAATCCTTGTCCTTAAGGATTAATCTAGAACTTCAGAAATTGGGCTCAAATGTAGTTAACGTCCTCCCAAATGGGTGCATAATCTGGGTGCTCCAACCACTATATAAGTAAATCAATCCTGAGTCCATCTTTGCACCTCACCAATCATCTTTCCAACATTATAATAGGTGTGACTAACAATTGCCCCTTGCCATCAAGCATGGGAACTCTAGGAATTACCTTACAATGATGTCTAATCGCCTTCTTCAATTGGGAGACATGGACAAGCAGATGAATGGATGGATCCAATGGTAAAATAAGTTTATAAGCCACCTTACCAATGTGTTGCAACATCATAATGGACCATAGAAACATGGCTTTAGCTTGTGATCCCTTTGCTTGGACAATGATAATTGTTTATAAGGTTGCACCTTTAAGTAAATTAACTTTCCTACCTCATATTGCCACTCTGACTACTGCTTGTTAGCATAAAACTCCATGTGGGCTTAGCTATCATAAAGATAGGACTTGATATATTGTACTTGTTAAGCATGTTCTTGGAGGAATTCATTCACCTAATGTTTTGATGTCATCCCGAAATTGTGGAAAAGGGTTAATGTGGTTAGTATTCATACAGGGCCTAAAAAAGAAGTCATCTTAAGTGATGAATGGTAATTAATACTCTGCAAAAGGTAACAATGAATACCACCTCCCAAGTTTCTCACCATTTAAGCAATGTAGGTATTGTTCCAAACACTGATTTACTCTCTCTATTTGACCATCTTCCTAACGGTGGTAAGATGTGCTATGTAAGAGATTAACCCTAATGGCCTTGAATAGTTATTCCCAGAATTTACTTAGGAATATGGGGTTGCGATCGCTAACAATAATGGCAAGAAGGCCATATAATTTTCCTACACCATCCAAGAATATCTATACCACTTGTGTTACAAAAAAAAAGGTGACTCAAGCTTATAAAATAAGCATACTTAGTGAAACAGTCCACCACTACTAGGATTGCATCCCAACCTTCACTTTTGGGAAGCCCCATTATAAAGTCCATGCTAATATCATGCTAAGCCTAACCATTTGCTTCATAAACCCCAAGTAAGGTACCCATTTAGATTTATACTGCTAACATATTTCACCATGGGATACCAAACGTGTGACCATTTGCTTCATCCTTTCCTAATAGAATTGTTATTGTATCATCCTTCAAGTACCACCTATTCCAGAATGACCTCCCACCCTAGATCCATAAAGGTGCTTAATTATCTAGTCTCACAAGTCCCCATGAAATCTGACCACAATCTTTCCTTGCTAACATAAGACTCCATTAGCTAAGCTATAATCAAGATGTGCCTTGGGATTAATGGCTAAGGCCTTAAGTAATTGTTGCACATGTTGATCACCCTTGTAGCTTGCTAGGACATCTTGAATCCACCAAGGTTGTAAGATGGAAAGTGAGTGCAATGAAGACTTTTCCACCTCTTAATCTATCGATAAGTGTGAAAAAGCATTTGCTACCCCATTTCACTCCTTTTCTTATATTGGATTTCATAATTGTACTCCAATAGTATCGTCAACCATCTATATTGAGCTAGTGTGGAGATTCTCTATTCTAGTAAATGCCTTAAGCTATGATGGTTTGTCTATATAAGAAAATGATTTCCTAATAGATATGGCCTCCATTTTTGAATCGCTAAGACTATGGCCAATAATTCTTTCTCATACGATGAAAGCCTTAAGTGTCATGAAGCTAAAGTTTTACTTAAGTATGCAATAGGTTGACCCTCTTGCATGAGTACCACCCCTACACCTTTAGAGCTTGCGTTTGACTTTATTTTGAAGGTCTTTTCAAAATTTGGTGTTGCTAATATTGGAGTGGAGCTCATTGCCCCCTTAAACTCTTCAAAGGTAGTAATAACTTCATCTGACCACTGAAATCTTTTTTTTTTTTGTAGCATGTAAGTAATTGGCCTACTAATCAACCCATAATTTTTGACAAAGTGCCAATACTAGCTAGTAAGATGTAAAAAACCTTGAAGTTCTCTAAGTGTGATAGGGTGTGGCCAAGATAACATAGCCTTAATCTTCTTCTGATTGATTTCAATCCCTTTTTTCGATATCACATGGTCCAAATACTCAATACAACGTTGGGCAAAAGCACATCTATTGCGCTTCACAAACAATTGATGGTGCCATAGGAACTAAAACACCAACTCTAGATGTCTCACATGGCTTGCCAAGTTTGCTTTATAAATTAGAATATCATCAAAGAAGAGTAGTACAAACCTTTGCAAGTAAGGTTTAAAGATAGAGTTTATGAACGCTTGAAAAGTAGCCAAGGCATTTGTTGGTTCAAAAGGCATGACTAGGAATTCATAATAGCCTTAGTGGGTTCTGAATGCTGTTGTTGGAGTGTTAAAATATCCACTCCCACATTAGGTAAGGTGATAGGAGAGCCTGGCCTTATAAGCTTCCGCTGGCAATCCATTATTACACAGTTCTGTGTTTTAGATGGGCCCTTTAATTTCTAATATGGTATTAGAGCCGGCCTTGTGTCTTGCCTACCTTAGTGTGGTCATTTTAGACTGGTCCTACCTCTCATTGCACCCAACGTGAGACTGTGGGGGAGTGTTGGAGTGTTAAAATATTCAGTCCCACATTAGGTAAGGCGACAGGAGAGCCTGGCCTTATAAGCTTCCGCTAGCAACCCACTATTGCACAGTTCTGTGTTTTAGATGGGCCCTTCAGTTTCTAAGATGGTATCAAAGTCGACCCTGTGTCTTGCCTGCCTTGGTGTGGTCCCTCTAGACTGGTCCCACCTCTCATCACACCTAATGTAAGACTGCGGAGGAGTGTTAGAATGTTAAAATATCCAGTCCTACATTGGGTAAGGCAACAGGAGAGCCTGACATTATAAGCTTCCGCTGGCAACCCACTATTACACAGTTCTATGTTTTAAATGGGCCCTTCAGTTTCTAATATGGTATCAAAGCCGGCCCTGTGTCCTGCCTACCTTGGTGTGGTCCCTTTAGACTGGTCCCCCTTTCATTGCACCTAACGTAAGACTGCGGGGGAGTATTGGAGTGTTAAAATATACAGTCTCACATTGGGTAAGGTGACAGGAGAGCTTGGCCTTATAAGCTTCTGCTGGCAATCCACTATTACATAGTTTTGTGTTTTAGATGGGCTTTTCAGTTTCTAATATGATATTAGAGCCGGTCCTATGTCCTGCCTACCTTGGTGTGGTCCCTCTAGACTGGTCCCACCTTTCACCGCACCCAACGTGAGACTGCGGTGGAGTGTTGGAGAGTTAAAATATCCAGTTCCACATTAGGTAAGGCGACAAGAGAGCCTAGCCTTATAAGCTTCGCTAACAACCCACTATTGCACAATTCTGTGTTTTAGATGGGCCCTTCAATTTCTAATAGCTGTCTTTGAAATATCCTCTTGATGAACATAAACTTGATGGTAACCTAATCATAAGTCTAATTTAAAAAATCAAGTAACTCCATGCAACTCATCCAATAACTTATTGATCACCAAAATGAGAAACTTGTCTTTCATTGTGAGATTATTGATACTTAGTAATCTAGGCAAAAGCATCATGAACCATCATGTTTTTTAACTAATAAAACTAGGGATGCAAAAGGACTAGTACTATGGTGGATCACCCTAGTACCCAACATTTCTTCTACTATTTTCTCAATATTAGCTTTCTGCACATACAGATATCGATATGATCTCACACTCATTGGGTTACTCCCCAATAGTAACGGAATGCGGTGATCCAAGTTGTGGGATGATGGTAAATGATTAGGCTCTGTAAACACCTTTGAAAAGTTGTTCAAGAAGGACCTTTGGAATTTCCTCCTTTACTAAAGATAAAGAGATTGCTCGCAATTGTGTTACAATGCCATTTAAGTGATCGGTGACCCATTGGTAATACTTATGCCCACTAATGTCATCTATTACTAGGTTAGCCTTGGCATTCCCTCTCAATAATAATGGCTTGCCACCCACCTATATGGTCAATTGATTCTTAGAGTCAAGACTAATCAAATTAACAATCCAAATCCACTACATGCCCAAAACCATGTCACAACCTCCAAGAGCCAAAAGATGCACTGAAGTCATGAAAGTACAGCCTTGAATCCACCATAGAAAGTGATTACATCCTCATTTTTCCTATAAATGTTGCCTTCTAGTGATCTTAACCTAAAAGGGCTCTAAATCTTCAATCTTTCCACTTGCCCTCTTGGCTAACTTTAAGTCTACAAAGTTATGAGTAGATTTTATATCCACTAAGATACTGACATTTATTCCCCTGACTCATGCATCCAACCAAAAGGTATGAGAAAAGGAACCCCCAAACATGGCTTGTAAGGCAATGGTGCCTGCATCATGATCCTTTTCTAGCTAATCCAAGGCCTTTTTAGGATCATCACCCCTAAGCTCATCCTCTAACCCAAATAACATAAAAATCTGTTTTCTTTTACATAGGTATCCTTTAACCTATCTTTCATCACAATGATAGTACAATCCTTTATCCTTTCTTTTTTGCATTTGGTTTTGACTAATTTAGTAGATAGGCATGCTCGGTTTCTAGGGCATTGTAAGGGTTGGATATCACTTAGCATAATTTTGATCACCCACATTCTCCTACCTAATGGGTTAATTATACCTATGTGGACCTTTGGGAGTGACCCGTAATTTGGGAAAGTTTTGGGCAGCTTAATCTTCCCTTACAAAATCAAGTCTCATTATTTCATCCCAAGTAAGGGGATTTCTAATTCTAATTGATGGTTGAATATCATCCCTAAGGGCTTGAATGAAAAACCAAACAAAGAAGGCCTCTATTATGCCAAGATTCCTTAACAAAACCCATGGTCCTAACCACTTAAAGGTTGCCACAAACTCCACAACTAAAGCAGTTTGTTATAACCTAAAGAACCTTTTTACCTCACTATCCTAGTCTTTTTTCACAAATCAATTCACCATATCTTATTTGAATACTTCCCATGTAACAAGGCCTCGTTTAGCTATGTATGGTATATACCATCGACTTGCCTCCCCTTCCATAGCTATGGCCACATACTATACCCTCAAATGATCACTCACCTCAAATATTTTGAACCAATTTTCACAATGAACTAACTACTTTTTAAGACCAACCCCTATAAAACATGAAAAATCCATTTGAGGAGGTCTAAGAGCACTTGCTATCCAAAGGTCTCAATTATGTGGAAAATTGTTAACCATATCCTTACTCAAAAGGTTGGTCATGTTGATAACCTCCATGGTGAAAGGCCTAGTTGAAACTAACCCCATAGATGGGCTTTATGGGCGGTTTACCTTTTTGTCCTGAGCTAAAAATCCCACTAGTGTTGTACCTAGGGGGAAAAGCAACATGAAAACCCGATCCTAGGGCATGAGGGCCACTCCTAGGTGGTTCCCATAGTTGGCCAAAAAACGTTGTCAGTGGTGGTCAAAATCTTGTCAGAGGTCTAAACCTATTAGGAAGGCGACCAGTGTATGGCAAGGTGGTGGCCAATTTGAAAAATGGGCCCTATCCCAACTAGATCCAACCAAATCAAAGTGTTGGCCGACACTAGAATCACCACTATACAACCATGGTTAGCTGAAAAACCTTTCAAGGACCTAAAAGGGAAGCAGGGATCGGCTTCATCACCTAATTCCAATGGTTGCTTGACAAAATAGGTGGATTCTGAGGGTTTTCTCGGATCTAACCAAAATGCACAGGGGAGGTTGTAGCCTTCTCCTTGGCCAATTTGAGTGCGGGAGTCCCCATGGAAACCAATAAGGTCAAACTCCTACATCTCAGATGGTTGCTCAATATGATGGTGGCCACTACTAGCCATTACTAGGCCAAAATCATCCATGTCCAGTGGTGAGGACTTAGGTGGTGGAGATTAGGGGTGTTTCCCCTTGTCCACAACTAAGTGCTTGAGCATCGGACGTGATTCTCTATGATTTGGTGTTAAGTCTCCAACATCTAATGGTGTATCTCCTCCAGCATAGTGACCTAAGATTCCATGGTAACTTTGGACTTGCTTATAGTAACAAGTGCCAAGATCATGCTTCGAATACCACTTATAAGAACAAATCTCCTTCTTCGTCGCATAGCACATAACAACACATTCACCTTCTTCTTCCTCACATAGCATATGAAAACACATAATCATTTAAATAAACCTTCATTCTAGCAATAACTACTACAAGAGTTCTACAACAACAACATTCTACATTTAACTACAAACTACATTACAAAGCTACCATTAACCAACTAGGAGTTATAGATTTATGAACTAGTCATTCCACCAATGGCACTGTAGGAAACTAGGGTTTCTACAATTTCATAATGCTCCCCCAATTCGTACCTCAATTCTTTGTTCTCCTCCATAGGCCTTTTTGTGTCTTGGGCTTTTTGGGTTATGGGTCATGACACTAACTATCACACTTGGTGTTTTAAAATCACAACCTACCTTAAATGTTAAGGCATGTGGGAGATAGTTCATAAAGGACTTTTGAAGATTGATGATGAAGAAACACTCACTCAAGCCAAATGAAAGGAAAATTGAAGAAATAAAGAGAAAGAGTTTCAAGCAATGATGATTATGTAGCTTGCCATTATGGAAAACTTGCTTTATACCCTTTTCTTATGTGACCACTCCTTAAGAAATGTGGACTACTCTAGAAAATGAATTTCTAGGAACACCTAAGGTATGCTCCATAAAACTGCAATCTCTCAAATGTGATTTAAAGTTGCTTGAAATGGAATAGGGTATTATAACCAATTGAAAGTTGTAGTTATCCAAATACATTCTTTAGAGGCTCCCTTGCTTGAATCTTGAGTAGTTGAGAAACTTTTAATTAGCTTGATGGAAAAGTTTGACACCATAGTTACTAATATTGAGCAAACCAAAGGCTTTGCTAATATGTCTATTTTTGAAATGATGGGATTATTAAAAGTGTTTAAAAGGAGGCTTGGTGATAGGAAGAAGAAAGGAACCTTGGAAACAACTTTTAAAATTACTACCTCCATTAGTTCTTAACTTAGAGAAGAAAACTTAGGCAAAGGTAGTGAGTAGAGAGTTAGACAAGCTCATTATCCTCCTTGTAAGGTCTATATAAAGACCAATCACTTGGAAAAATAGAACTAGAACAAGGGGAAAGCACAATGCCAGCATTGTAAAAAATTTGGACATATAAAAAAGAATCACATGCTTAAAGAAAATCAAGCAAATGTAGTTGAAAAAGAAGACATGCAAGATGAGGAAGTTCTATTCTTTGTTAGTTTGTTAACAACATGTGTGGATTCAAATTTGTGGTATGTGGATAATGGGTGCATTAATCATAAGACCCCACACACTAAGGTGTTTAATAGTCTTGATTGAAGTTATAAGTCTCATGTGAGGTTAAGAGATGATAGATTTATTGATGTGCTAGAAAAGGCAGTGTATTTGTGAAAACTCTAAATGGGAGAAAGACCATTCGAGATGTGTTATTTGTTCCTACCCTGGGGTCTAATTTACTTAGCGTGGTCCAAATGATGGAAAACAAGTGTTGTTTATTGTTTAAAGACCATCAATGTCACATTTATAATGAGAATGGAGTCAAAATTGCTAGTGTTCTAATGTCTTACGCTCAAAATTTCTCACTTAAGTTTGAATATGCAAACCAAACTGCACCTATTATTGCATAAGACGAGTCTTGGCTATGACATTAAAGATTTAGGCATTTGAACTTTAAGTCCTTGGAGGACCTACATAGTCAACACTTGGTTAATGGCATACCTATTATCAAAACTCCTAAAATAGTCTATGCTTCATGCCAACTTAATAAAAGTTTAAGAATATCATTATTGTTGAAAATCATGTGTTTATATATTTTGTTGAGAAAAATTTTATTTATGAAAATATGATTTTGTATGCATATATTGAATACCAAAGGAAGTAAAAAGTGTGTAAATTATAATATCAATTAATGATATTATAAAGTAGCTGGTTTCCTACATTCCATTATCAAACATCACATATGGAATTAAAATGAATTATTTTATGTGTGATTTAATTGGTAAAATAATTCATATTAGTGCTTATAATAAAAGAATGTGATACTTGGTAATTATGTGCTTATAGGTATGTTTGAAGGATAAAGGTATGCTATTTGTTCAAGTTAAATATGAGAGAAAATATATCATTATTGGACTGATTATTTATTGGATTATGGCTAGACCAAGAATCTATTGGACTAATGCTAGACCGACCATCTATATTGGATTGATGTTGGATTGACCATCTATGCTAGACCGATTGCTGGACCGATTAAATACTAGACGGCCCGTGAAGTTGAAGCCTACAAAACTTAGCCCGAGTGCATATCACTCAAGTGAAACGCAATCGTTTCACTTTGATAAAAGGCTAAGCTCTTACGTTGAATAGATTGAAGCCCTAGCCGCATACCTGATCGAAGCCATCCTCTTCCTTTTCTCTCGACTACCGACTCTCCAATAGGAAGAAGAACGAAGTGATGGATGTGTCAGAACGGCTTTCTGCTGCGACAATTGTCATCTCTACAGCTGTATTATGTCATTTTTATCAAGTCTTAACAGTAGAATATCAAATAGGTTTGAATCGAAACCCTAAAGTGTTCAAGGTTTGATAATATGTTATAAAAGGAGTTTCGGGTGAATGTTTGGTACTTATTGAACAATATATTGCTAATTTGATTAAAAGAGATTGAAGCTTTGAATCATTTGCTCTCACTACCGTGTTCTTCAATCTTTGGAGAAAGAAGGAATCTTCAGTGATATTCCTTAAATTCATTATCCTGTGAATATCAACTGATAGATTAATCTTTGTATGTACTAGATTATCTCAAATATTATTTGCACATAAAGATCTTTGTAAATCTGAAACCCTAGCTTTGTGAAAATTGGGGGTTTCATGATTAGAGCTTGAATTAATTCTTCATATGTTTAATTAGCTCTCTAATAAGCTTAATTCCTCATTTATATTACATATTTAATGATTAGCTTGATGTACTAAAGTCTTATAAACCTAAACCTTGTAACCAAGAATTGAAATAACTCCTTGTTAAGGAGTTGTGAAGTGTAGGAGAGGAGTTCTCCTAGCTTAAAGTAAAGTAGACTTCAACTTGGTTTAAGTTAAAGAAAAAAAGGGTAGAAGTAGGTGAAAAGTGCCGAACTACCGTGTAATTCTTTGAGCATAATTATCTTGTTTTTAATTCCTAATTATATGCTTTATATTGTTGTGTTAACTTAAACCTTGCATGAATAATTAAAAAAGTACTAATACAAGATAAAATCTAAATATCCAATTCAACCCCTCTTCTTGGATAGCTATAAAACCTTACAATTTCCAACAAAAGGAAAAGAGAATGTGATAGTAAAACTACAACTAGTACACATTACTATGTGAGGACCAATGAGAATCCATACCAAGGAAGGGAATAGATTTTTTTTTATTCTATTTATTCATGTAACTTGGTTCTATTGGGTGTATTTTCTTAAGGAAAAATCCAAGGCATTGAAGTGTTTTCTAAAATTCAAGAAGTGGAAACCAAGAATGGAATGAAGATTAAGATTTGTGTTTGGATAGAAAAAGAGAATACTAAAGTGCAAAATTCATTGGTACTATGAAAATGAAGGAATTTTGCATTAATTGATTGCAAGCTATTCCTTAAAACAAAATGGGGTTACTAAAAGAAAAAATCAAATTGTGTTGGACATGGCGAAAAGTATGATTAAAAAAAGAAAGTTCCAAAAGAATTTTGGGGAGAAGTAGTAAATACAACTGTGTATCTTTTCAATAGGAGTCCTACTTTAGCATTGCAAATATGACACCATATGAGGCTTGGAAAGGGAGAAAACCTACAGTTGATCATTTGAAAGTTTTTGGATCAATGTGCTTCATTCATGTTCCACAACAGCTCTAACATAAGCTTAATAGTAGAGCTAATCGATGTATTTTTCTTTTCTATAGCTTAATTTGTAAACTTTACTGTGTATTCAATTTGTCTAGCAAAAAAATGGTGATTAGTAGAGATGCCAAGGTGGACGAAAATGTTGCTTATGATTGGAATTATTGTTGGAAGGACAACCAATCAGTTTTGCACCAACACATTTAGGAATAAATAAAGTTGTTGAAGTCCTTATTGGCTATTTTGATGAAGAACCTAGCAAACCAACAACAACTGCTCAAAACAGTGCAAGAAAGGAGTCCTCAACTAGAACAAGAGTAGAGCATGCATTTGAAAATGAAAAGGTGTTGTTTGACATGACATTAACCAAAATAAAGAGGCTGGACGAATTGTATGAAAGTTGCAACATGACCAATTTGGAGCCTATGATGTATGAAGAGGCTATGGATGATATTGAATGGAAGAGGCAATGGATGAGGAGATCAAAAGCATCAAACATAACCATACTTGGACATTGACAGATATTCCAAAAAGAAAGAAATGGTTGGATTGAAATGGATCTTCAAAACCAAAACATATGTAAAAGGAAAAATTGCCAAGTACAAAGCAAGATTAGTGGCAAAAGGATATTCCCACTTCTAGGAACTAACTTTACTAAAACTTTTGCACTTGTTGCATGTTTGGAGACCATTCGAATGGTCATTGCAATAACAACTCAATTTAAATGGAAAAATACTTCAATTGGATGTCAAGTCTACGTTCATAAATAGAGAAATTAAGGAAGAGTTATATGCAGAACAACCTTAAGGATGTGAAAAAAGGAGTGGAGAAAAATATACTTAAGCTTAATAAAGTATTGTATGGATTGTGGCAAGCACCAAGGGCCTAATTTAGCAAGATCAGTAAGCATTTTTTAAACAAAGGATTCCAACACAACTTGAGAAAACCTACCTTATTTTTGTCCTATGATGGTAACTCCATTCTCTTGGTGTCTATCTATGTTAATAACTTGATTTTTATAAGGAGTGATTTAGAAAAATTGATCAAGTTTAAGGAGGAAATGATGGAGGCCTTTAAGATGAAGGACATGGGGATCATACGAAATTTTCTTGGGTTTGAAGCAATTTAAGAAAAGAAAGGAATTTTTGTCTCACAAACCAAGTTTGGAAAGTCGTTGCTATCCAAGCACGATGTGTCAGAATGCAAATCAGTATAAACACCTCTGAACCTTGGAGAAAAGTTATATCCTACTAATAGCACTAGAAAAGTTGATGTCACCATATATAGAAGTATCATTGGAAGCTTGCTGTATTTAATAGCAACTCGGCCAGATTTGTTGTTTTCTGTCTCACTCATGTCAAGATTTACATAGAATTCTACAAAAGGGCATCAATACAAACTTAAAAGAATCCTCAATTATCTCGAAGGCACTATGGATTTTGGCTTACTCTACAAAAGTGTTAAACAATTTGCACTTATTGGATACAATGACAGCTATTGGAGAGGGAATTTATGAGACTCCAAGAGCACAAGTGGATTTGATTTCAGCCTGGGATTTGCAATTTTTTCTCAGTCATCAAAGAAGCAAAGCTTTGTGACTCTTACAACTACGAAAGTAAAATATGTGACTGTAGCTGCAGCTACAAGCCAAGTTGTTTGGTTGCACAAAATGATGCTGGAAATAAGGTTTGAGCAGTAAGATGCGACTGTTATATTTAGAAACAAAAAATCTATTATAGCTATGACAAAGAATCCAAGCCACCACTCAAAGATAAAGCATGTTAACATCAAGGTGTACTATGTGCATGAACTTGTGGAAGCCAAAGAAGTTGCATTCGTGTATTACAGTAGCAACTATCAGCTCATTAACTTGTTCACAAAGAGTTTAGGCAGAGGACAACATGAATACTTAAAAGAGCTTATCACGGTGACGACAAACCTTATCAAGGAAGGGTGTTGAGTGGTGTGGGGTTGTTAGTCACCCCAGGTCAAAAAGCTAAGGTGACTGTAGAAGTAAAAATGAAGAAAGCTTTGCAGGAGGCATGCAATGCAAGCTTTGACGTGTAAGAAAAGGAAATACATGTATCAAGAAAACGCGTGCTTTGTACTATAAAGAGAAATGATGACAATGTTTTGTAGCTAGGTAATATAAATGTTAGTAAGGAGAGATGCAAGGTGATGATTTGCAGTTTTTTGGGTTCTGTAAGATTGTTGTTGTTGTGTTTCCTTTGTGGCTTTTGTGGCTTTTTTGTGATTTTGAAAAATGAAGCTTTTGTTCCTCCATAATAGTGTCTTGGAACCTTGTTCGGCCTATTCTTTTGTTTTCTGTCATTGAATTGTTTGTTTCCCTTGCCCACACGTTGCACCCACAAAAGGCTAACAATAAGAACTAAAGAAGTCTTTCTTACAAAGCTACCATTTCGACAGTTACAAAACCAGAGCACTATGAGACGCCCAGCCCATAAACCCGCCTGCCGCCAAAGACTAGAAATCTCCAAATTGATCTTGTTCTCCCAAATGCTAGTAAAATACACACCTTAGTCTAGATTTTTCTAGTAAGTCAGCAGAGATAATCCTTTAAAACAACCAAATAGGTATTTTGGGAAGGTAACTTTAAACCTTTACTTCTAGCCTCAAGATTAAATGAATCTTAGCCGTTCATTTTCTTAGGGAACCACTATAAATAGGGGTGGACCCCATTGTGGGGAGCGTGTAGAAAAAGCCAACGTACTCTTGTACTCTCTCTGTGCAATACACATTTTTCTTAAAGCTTTTCTCTTCTTCCTCTCTCCACACTTACTTTCCTCTGTCTTTTAAGTGAGACTTAGGCTAACTTAACTATTATAGGATTAAAAAAAGTGCTAAGTGCCACACAAAATCTTATAATTATCTTAACTCTATGAGAATTGGTTCTGGTAGTTAAGTAGCGTGACTAGTTCCGTGCTGCTTGACTACTCACACACTTCTACTACAACAAAGTCATGGGCCTTGCATACCTCCATTTGACAAAGCATATCTTCACCATGCTTCGAAAGTCAATAGACCTGTTCGCAACCCGTTGCTTTGATTTGCTGCCATATTACAAAATAGGCAGTCCTTGTTGCCGTGGCAGATACTCGTGTCAACCTAAAACATCAGTTTTCCATTCTGGCTCTCATGCAGGGCATCCACGTCAGCTCTAACACCTACGATGCTGTAACTTATCAAAAATTAAAAAAAAAAAAAAAAGCTGTGAAAGCCGGTTTCCACCATTAAGTTGTTGCGGCGAATAAGGCTTACAACACCTGTTAAGCCTATTGAAAGTCTACGCAAGGAGGAGTTAGGCTTCGAGATAAGGCTTTGCCGTTTGAGGAAAGTGAATATTTCTCTGTCAGTGAATTTGTCTCCATTAGTAATAGATCAGATGATATAACGATATTGTAAAAGTAAGTCCACACCGGTCATATAAGGCGAGGGCTTTGACCATATTAATTGACAGTTTCTCCCACCTATCACCAATTGGTTTTAGGTGGACAACTAGACCTCTTTCTTCTATATGGTAATCGTTTATGTTAAAATTCAATTTAAAACAGTGTTTTCGCAATAAAAACATAAAAAATTTCAGCCATTCCGTCTTTGTTTTTAACATAAGTAACCCCTATTGATCAAGTTAATCAGGTTTGGTTTAGTTTAGTATTGTTGTTAATGCTAGCAAGTATAGAGTTTTGGACTCTTTGTCATAGCCAAAATATGCTAGTTATTTACTTTGTAATTTTTTTAATTTTTAAAATTTTTATACATACACATTCAACTTAAAAATTTGAGTATCAAATATAAGACTAAGAGATCTTAAATCTTATCAGTTTACCATTAATTTAATAAATTAATGGTTGATCGATAAATATCTACTTATAATCACCAATTGCCTTTTAATAATTCATGTGCTGCTAGAATCCCATCATATGTGATGGGAACAAAAGTTTGAGGGGAAACAGAGCTAATATAACCTGTGCTTTTTAACCATTACAACTATTTGAGAAAACAATAATGCCCGAATTGGAGGTGCGAACAAAATATATGTCGGTCTTGCTACCGAGAAAGTCTTGTTCTAGGAGCTGTTGAGAAAAAAACGCTTAAATTGCAGTGTCCAATGTTGACTTCGCCGATGGTAGAAAGCACAAAGATAAAACCCATCCACAGTAAACATTTGAATACAAAAAGACTAAAACGTTCTCAAGGCTCCGTTCCATACTCGGTAAAAGACAAGCGGCACCGGACCCCATGACCTAGGACATTGGGTTGGCTGCAGCAGAGTAATCCGCTAAAGTCCAACGCAGCTTCTTACTGTGCTTCCTCGACCAAAAGCCACAAACTACGTCAGGGCCATGAGACGTTTAGGGTCACAACCCCAAGCATAGGCTTCGATCATTCTGCACGAGCCAAGAGAACGAAGGAATGGGAGAAGAGAAAGTGTCGGTATTTCTTCAAGCACGACGTGCAAGGCTTAAGATTTCGTCATACGAGTTGGAATACCACCTGTCGATGTTTTAGACAGCGGGAAGTACCCAGTTGGACAAGTGTCTTACATATGATGCCTGAGAACACATGGTGAGTTGTTGGGACGACAGAGAAGCCTAAGGCGTTACCGTAAAAGCATGTACGTGTCGCTTTGGGGGCTTGTCTGGTAATGTAAATAGGCCCCTCGGCTTATGTTCCACGATCATGTCGCACCGCTAAGCCTTCGGTTCTCGAAGATTTGGGAGCAGTTTGGATTTGGAAGTGGCAGAGCACGTTTTCTTCACTGTTTGTTGTGAAGACAGAAACAGATCACTGAAAGATGAAGGTTCTTCCTACACAATTTCCGCTTACTTACGTAGTTATACTGGGTTTTTTTTTTTTTTTTATCTTTTTGGAATCATCCTCTATTATTTCAAAGTATTTCAATCTTCAACAAGCAATAGAGTGTTCTTTCTTCTTCTCCAAACATATATTATGTAAAGATTCTTACCCCCTGCTCTTCGCTCCTGCATGTCTTATGATGTATAACTTAGTTTCACTATGACGTTTAAGCAATGAAGGTTCATGAGACAGGATCCCTGCTTCAAACGAATCTTCTTAACCCCTGCTCTTCGCTTCTGCATGTCTTATGACGTATAACTTAGTTTCACTGTCTGATAAACTTGAATTTACAGCAAACCAAGTAGATAATTTATATAAGATATAACTCCAAACTTAGTTGGATGTGGGAAGGGCCCAAGGAAAGCATTGGTTGTTCTATCTAGCTCTTGGTTCACACGTCGTATTAAATACCATATGATGTTTAAAAAATGAAGGTTCATGAGACAAGATCTCACGCTCGGGCACCTGTGGAGGAAGATAAGCCGATGACAAGGAAGCAAAAGTCAGAGTTGGAGCATGAAGCGGGGCAATCTACGAAAAAGCCCAAGACTGAAAATGAAAACAACAAGCCTAACGGGAAGCATGAAGCCGATATAGCTGCAGAGTTTGAAGAATTCTGTAAAGCCATCAGAGAGCACCTCTCCGTGCAACAAATGAGGGAAATACTGGAAGCCAACGGCGAAGACGCCTCCGGTCCTGAGAGTACTACTGTTATTCAGTGGTTAGTTTGATACCCAGCTACGATACCCCTATCAAAGCAGGAAATCCAACTTCTTGCTGATATTTATGATTGCTTGAGAAACTCTTTTTGTCCATGGTATCGTTTTCTGCTTCTTGTATGTTGTTTATCCTTGATAGTAATGAAACTCAATTGTGGACAGCCAAGATCTGTTGTTTTTTGGGCCTCTAGAGAAATGCCCAGTTTGCAACGGCAATTTGGAGTACGACCGTACACGCTATTCTTGCAGAGGATTGTACAGTGAGTGGTCTTCATGCACTTTCAGAACAAAAGACCCACCAAGGAAACAGGAGCCGACCGAGCTACCAGATTCTGTTCTCAACTCTGATGTCTCAGAGGTACTTTTACTTTCTCCAATCTCATTTACTCTGGTGAACATGTTCATATGTTAATCATTTGTCTAAATGTTTCTTGTTTCATAAGCTAAAGTCTTTCAGCACAGCTATAATTTATCTCAGAATTCTATAGAAGAGTAACTTAGTTTTTTTGAGCTTGTTTTCAAAATCTCTCTTATCTAGTCTCCAACTCTAAATGATTATGTTCACTTCTCAATCTTAGTTTAAGTTCTAAGAGCTGTATCCAATATTTTGGTATAGTTGTTGAAGAAGCATCAGGATCCAAGTCGTCGGCCTCAAAGGAACATAGGGACTACAGATAAACCTTTTATCGGAATGATGATTTCTCTAATGGGTCGTCTTTCTCGGACTCATGTATGTTAAACAACTCCTACAACGCAGTTGTTATACAGTGCTTTTGTCGTTTCCGTAATCTTGATTTAATGCATTTCTTAAATATGAACATATTATTTTTTGCTGGTTGCGAGTGCAGGATTACTGGAGAAAAGCGATTGAGAAACATGGAGGGAAAGTTGCGAACTCCATCATTGGTAAGTCGATCTTGGGAATTTGAACTTCCAGCGGCTATCGCAACCGTGCTCACCAAACGACTTTTGCAGGTGCAACTTGTCTTGTTGCTTCTGCGGCCGAGAGAGAGCGAGGTGGCTCATCAAAACTTGTGGAAGCAATGTGAGTGTCTAGAAATCTTGCTTGTGAGAGGCAGTGGCTGTGAAGATTGGACAGTTTTTACTAGAAACAGGTATGAAGAAAAGAAACTTATCTGGTGACTGAAACTCTTGCAGGGAGAGGGGCATCCATGTAGTAAGCGAAGACTGGTTGGTAGATAGCATTCAGAAAAAAGAACCGCAGCCCCTTTCAGCTTACGATATTGTCAGTGACCTTTCTGTAGATGGGAAAGGAACTCCGTGGGATAAACTAGATCCTAGTGAGGAGGCAATCGAGTCAATCTCAGCAGAAGTATGTGTTTCTTTCGTTAATACTCTCTGCTGTAATATATAAGAAGAAGATGTGCTTCTGTGTTAACTCACTCAATGGGTGCAGTTAAAGCTTTTTGGCAAGAGAGGAGTGTACAAGGATACCAAACTGCAGGAACAAGGGGGAGAGATCTTCGAAAGAGATGGGATTCTGTATAACTGTGCCTTTTCTCTTTGCGACTTAGGACGAGAACTGAATGAGTAAGATTAAAACCTCTTAATATGCTGCTTTGAATGGTGTTTTCGTTACCTAACATAGAATATTGACTCTGCAGCTACTGTATCTTGCAACTGATCACCGTACCAGAAAGCGGCTTGCATCTGTACCGTAAGAAAGGGAGGGTGGGTGATGATCCAAAGGCAGAGGAGAGTCTCGAGGAGTGGGAGAACGTGGACGATGCTGTAAAAGAGTTTGTAAGGCTTTTTGAAGAAATAGCTGGAAATGAGTTTGAGCCCTGGGAAAGGGAGAAAAAGTTTCAGAAGAAGCCACTGAAGTTCTTTCCCGTGGACATGGTATAGTTGCTTCTTTCCTTGCTGTCAGACAGGCTCTATGCTAACTTGTTAAGTTTGCTCTTGCTCTTCTAACACTTGAAGATGTTTCTTCTACTGGATAGGAGGATGGAGTCGAAGTGAGACATGGAGGTCTTGGTCTTCGGCAATTAGGATCTGCAGCTACACACTGCAAACTTGACCCTTTTGTTGCAAATTTCATGAAGGTCTTGTGCAGCCAAGAGATATACAAGTAAAACACTGCAGCCTGGCCTCCCGGTTCCCTACTTCCTTTTTCCTTTTCATTGACATTGGGAGGAGTTTGAAATTTTTTTTATTTCTGAACTAGGTACGCCCTGATGGAGATGGGACATGATTCCCCTGATCTGCCAATAGGGATTGTCACCGATTTTCACTTGAAAAGATGTAAAATACCTCCGTCCTCTTCATCCCATCCCGGTTCCATCTACATTTCATAGTAAATGACATCTAAACCTCTAATACGACCAGGTGAGGAGATTCTTTTGGACTTCATTGAAAAAGTGAAATCAATGGAAGAGATAGGGCAGAAGCCCGAGGCTGTTTGGTCTGATTATAGCCAAAGATGGTTTACTCTGATGCACTCCACGAGGCCTTTCGTCTTCAGGGAATTTCAGGAACTTGCAGATCATGTAAGGGAGTCATTGTTTCTTACACCCTTAATCAACATTCAAGTACATCTCTTAACATTTGGCCACTAAATCTTTAGGCTGCCGCTGGACTAGAGACTGTTCGAGACATAACTGTGGCCTCGCACCTTATAGGAGATATGAGCGGTTCCACCCTTGATGATCCGCTGTCTGACAGATACGAGAAACTGGGATGTTCAATTTCTCCGCTGGATAAGGAGTCTGATGACTACAAGATGATCCTAAAATATCTGGAGAAAACTTATGAAGCAGCCAAAGTTGGAGATACCGTGAGTTGCATAGATTTTGGTTCAAGTTCTGGCTACTTAGCAACTACCTATTCATGTATGAAGACATACTGAGGTCAGTGGTATAATTCTAACCTCTATGATTCCAGGAATACGATGTGACTGTTGATAATATATTTGAGGTGGAGTCGAATGCGCTTCCTTCTTATGATGAAATAAAGAGGTTGCCAAACAAAGTTCTCTTATGGTGTGGTAAGGAGCTCAAACTTGCTTCATTTATGACATCCCCCGTTTTATGCTTTATGGGATATTTCTTTGTAGGAATACGCAGCTCAAATTTACTGAGGCACTTGCATAAAGGCTTCTTACCATCTATATGCCAGCTCCCAGTCCCAGGTTACATGGTACTGCTATGATCCGTGGAAACTGCAATTGCCATTTGACTTCTAGTTACCATTTAGTGGACTAACTGGCGTTTTGTTGAACAGTTTGGGAGGGCAATCGTTTGTTCTGATGCTGCAGCCGAGGCTGCAAGATACGGGTTTACTGCAGTGGACAGGCCGGAAGGGTTCCTGGTCCTCGCAGTTGCTTCTCTGGGACACGAAGTCATGGAGTTGAAGAACCCACCGGAGGTTTGTATACTTCGTTCAAATCATCCTCTTTTTTGAGTTATATACATAGTGTAGCTCTGAAGGGTTCGCCATCTCTGTTGTATAACTCGATGGATCAGGATACAAAGTCCATGGAAGAAAAGAAGCTTGGGGTGAAGGGGTTGGGTCGAAAGAAGACTGACGAATCAGAACACTTCATATGGAAAGACGATATCAAAGTTCCCTGCGGTCGCCTACTCCCTTCCGACCACAAAGATGCCCCTCTTGAGTACAATGAGTATGCTGTTTATGATCCCAAACAGGTACTAAATCTGACTAGCCTCTTTGGGTGATTAACAGCAAAACAAAACCCACTTCATTGTTATATTCGTCGATGCAGGTGAGCATAAGGTTCTTGGTAGGGGTGAAGTATGAAGAGAAGGGCATGGTGATGGATACAGAGGAGTAAAAAAGACGAGAAAAGTCGTTCGTTGTGTACAGTTGTTTCTGTCTTTTGTGTTGCCGATCTTTTCTCGGAGTAAGAGCTTTTGTCTGCTGGGTCTGTGTACAGGTAGTAGGTAGGTGATGTTGATGACACTTTTTTGTGTTATGTAGTCATCGAACCCCACATAATCAAAGATGCATTTTGTTCTGCTGTTCCCTCGTACCTCAATCAATGCTATACTCGAATAGATTGGTCTGGTTGTGCTTCATGGGAGTAATTTTGCCTATTGCGTACACATTGTACTACTTGGAGCGTCAGGAATCTGCTTGGAATAGTTCTGTCACA
The DNA here is from genome assembly GCA_028551475.1 of Casuarina equisetifolia. NCBI lineage: Eukaryota > Viridiplantae > Streptophyta > Magnoliopsida > Fagales > Casuarinaceae > Casuarina > Casuarina equisetifolia. The sequence goes on along the minus strand of CM052358.1, from coordinate 19,661,078 downwards.
TGTTACTGGTGCCAGTTTTTGAAGTCTATACTTGTAGTTCGGGGTCACATGGTGATTCCACATGTAGGCATACGATCAATTTGATGTGACCCGTAATTCAATTCACCTCTGCCCCCACAGACGGGAGAATTGGGGCAAACAAGGGGCTTTTTCTTCGTGAAAATGATGTTTATCCCCTGCTTAGAAATTGCAAATAGTTGTCACAATACCAAGGCAGATAAGCTCACCAATGTAAGTTTTCCTGCTCCCTTTTGGAAAGTCTTTTGGTACCATTCATGGAAACTTTAATGAAACTGACCAGAACCCTCATGGAAAAAGCCACAGCATGTTAATCCCGCGTAGCCCTGAAACAATAGTATTTTGGGTTCTTAGGATCTAATTCTGAATTGAAAATGTCAGAAAGAAGTTATCAGAAACAATGAAATCTGCTAGCGCTATCTTAGAACTCTTTTCTTATTGGCTTCTTTTGCAAGAGATTTGGAACCTAACCTGGACTGCCAAAGCTTGTTCAAGTAGAAACGCGTCCCAGTGGTCAGCAGGTAGAAGTCTTGGCGACTTGCTGAGTTGAACAAATGGGAACCTTCGTTGTAGCAGAAGCACTATCTTTATTGGTGTACTGATTGAAGTTTGACCATTTGGTAATGGAGGAATGAGAAGGGCCCCTCATAATGACCATATCTTCCTACTTTTCTCAGTTGTTTTACCATTTTTTCCGCGATAAAGCACTTTTCATTCCCTAAACTGTGTAGACTTCACTTTCCAAATAGGATAAATAAACCAGATTCAATTGATGAGACTAGGACATCTCGTTTTAATTAGTTACCAAGCAGGAACATCACTCAGCAGCTAAGAAGCATAACAGTCCAAAGACATATTGAATTGACATAAATGGCCAAGAGCATTCTTAAGGGTTCTCTCTCTGGGTATATCTATTTCAAAACAGCAGGATGTCTATGGTTAGAAAATAGGACATGGAGGCTCAAAACTTCCAATTTAATATGCCTATCAAAAACGTAACACTAAAGTTAATTGGGAGAAACATGTACCACATGTAAAAGCATAAGAGCACTTGAACCTTAAAAGGCATCAAAAGTATTTTATGAAGACAGAAGCAGAGGTGAACCCAACAAACCTTTTTAAGAACAGAAGAAAAAACTTTGACAGAGATAAACAAGAAGAAGAAGGTGATCATCCGTCTACGCGCTAAAGTAGCTTTGTCCAAATGCAAGTCTTATAAACCACCATAAAAGACTCATGTAACGTTTAGTGTACGAAACATAGAAGAGCTAGAGAAAATAAGAACACAAATCTTGAATCATGTTCTTCCATTGAAATTTTACATTAAAAGTATCACCCCAAACTACCTTTGATAGTAAAGGATCAGAATATGAAACAGAAATCTTGACAAATTGTGCCCCTCTGGTTTCTCCTGGGGAAGAACTACTTTTACAACGTGAATCCAGGAATTGAAATCTGACAGACAAATCAACCAATCAACAAAAGAAATACAAGAACAAAAGGTTATTGGTATATCACCGTGGGAGGAATCTTGAACTTGCCGGAAATGAATGGTATTTCCCACGGCCTGTCAACCACATCTCCATAAAAGGCATACTCTGCCTCATAATCATGTAGCGCAAGCTCTCCTTTCTGATTTGTATGATAGTGATGCTTGGCCGTCGTCGACTTCCCAAACCCAAAAATACTAACTTTATCACAAACTCCTAAAGCCAGCATCACAGCTTGCATGCCGGAAGAATAATGGAAATTGGGACCGTCGTGGACAGTCCCCCAGTCATCCAGGGACTTTCCGGTCTCCTCGGCAAAGCGTTTGAGGGAGTAATACTTGACGATCCTGGCACACAGCACATCAAACCTTGGATCAGTGACGAGCAGAGGCGCCTTGTGAGACGAATTGCACATGGCGTAGTCCAAGAAATGCACCGGTTGGCAGATGTACATCACGATTGGCACGTTCTCCCCGTATGGGTGGCAAAAACAACCTTGCCTCCTCGTACAAAAATGCAAAATGTTGCTATTTACAAAGGAAATAGTGGTCTTCGACCCGACGTTGTGCCCGAAACCACTGATTTTGGCATTGTTCAATCTTATCACAGCCTCATGACTGTCAATCAACTCCCCGTAAGCACTATTCAAGAGAATCCCACTGTTCCCCACAACCGCACACGACGAGTACCGTTTGTCGGAAGCCATCAAACCGTTGTGCCGATCAAGAGAATGTTTTACTTGTCTTACCAATTCCGACATGACTTCCGGCTCGAAGAACTGTTTCTTTCGATTCCACTCCTGCAATACTCTCCGGAAATCCAACCAGTACCGATAAATCTGCGGCGAGCGGAGTGACAACGGCATTCCATTCGAGGTTTTTGCTCTGCCCTCAGGGTTATTGAACCTTCGAAAAGCGGCGAAGGTCCGGTACCTGCCCTGGCCACCAAAGCTGCCATCTAACAATTGCTCTATCTCATGCTTTGTTGCTGCCTCTGCCAAGTCAATCGTCGCGTATTTCAGCAACGTGGAGTTGAACACCGGCACTGGAGGCGGCGATGCCGTCTGCGCCAACACGTGGATGAGGTCGAGCTCGAACAAACCAGTGCCCGAATCGCGATGGACCACAGCGCGGAAGCTGACGGTGGCGACGAACACGCCGAAAAGAAGAATGCTGAACAGAGGGCGGACCGACCGTTTCATTGACGCAATGAAATGGCCGAATCCGTTGATGGGCTTTGCTAGAGATGGCCGCGAGTAATTGGTCGCGTGGATCTTGAAGGGGCTTCCGTCAGATCCATCTTCGTTCTCAAGAATTTCCAACATCCGAAGAGAGAGGTCGAGGCTAATATGGATCTGGGCAGGGACTTGTTACAGGAATGGATCATGAAAAAGAAAAGAAAGCAGAATACGAACGTGGGATTCGGTTAAAGTAAGGGATTAGCCAAAAATCAAGATTGAGGAGTAGCTCGACTGGGCTACGAAACCGAAGTGAGAATCAAATTCGAGTGTTGCAGGAACGGGAATTTCATGACCATCACTCCCAGATAGATGGAACAGAAACAAAGATTCAAACTAACAAAAATAAAAAATAAAAAACCAGCTCAAGCGGAAGCCAGATTCATTCAAAAGCTGTGTAATAAAGAAAACCTGCTATGAAAATGGACAAATGAGTTGCAAAGGGAATCGAAGATTTCAACTCAGAGAATACGATTCCACAACCCTTCCTTCGACCCGAAAGGCAGATAGAAGGACCAGCTCAAGTGGGAACGGAAGTGGAAACCAACGGGGAAAAACGTAGGCTCCAGCGTCGGGGAACGGAGACCGAAGACCAAGGGAACAACAAACCCTAGTCTCCCGGGGTCGGAGAAAGTTCGCTGGGGAAGACGACCCTGCTGAAAGTGTGGTGAGCTCGCGACCCAACCGCAGCTCTCACTGATAACCAGAGCTTCCCCTTTTCAATAAAGAAGATCATAGGCTGCTTCTCGTCGTAGGCATCTTCCGGTGTAGCGCGCCTAGACAAGTATCACGTGGTGTAGGCATCTTCCGGGACTGAACGCATCGGACCGACGTGTAGGCCCACCGTCACATCGCAGCATCAACATCCATAAGATGTGTGAAAGAAACGGGAGAGCCATAATGTTGATGAATTGAAATTAGGCAAGAATATGCTAGATTTTCATGTTCGTGGAATTTGATCGTGGGATTTATTTATGCTTAAAGCTTACCTTTATATTAATTTTTCGAGAAAATTAATGTTGAGTGGTTTTGGTGACATATTAACAGCAATAATATATGAACACGTGAAAATTAGTGGTAGTTAGTGCGCCATGTAAAGTATGAATACAATGATGATCATTATTTCATACTTTTAGATTAGAAGAAAATGACTTTTTATTATTACTAATCTCCACGTATTTAGATAAATAGAAGATTATTTAGTCCTAAAACATTGTTAGCCCCCTTGAAAAAAAAATTTAGTTGCAATATGTCATGGGTTTCTATATGTAATCTTTTATTTTTTATTAATGACTATACGTTTATGCTAATTTATTATATTTTTATTTTTGTGATGTATTACACTTTCTTATTGAATTTAAGAATTTATGTTATAAAGGGTTAGGTATTACGTTACAATTAAATTAACATTATAGTTAATATTTATAATTAATATAAATAATTAAAATAATGTCCTAATTAAATTTTAAAAAAAAATTCTCTTGTCTAAGTTATTTTTCAAGATCTAAATTAAGATTATCATATATTTTGTAATTAAAATTTTTTAATACAGTAAAAGTAGGTATTACCTCACACCAGTAATATAAAAATAAGCTTTTAAATTTATAAGGATAATTAATAGAACCCTTTTATTGACCTAACTGTTTAAGAATGTTAGACTAATACTTCATTTCCTAAGCAATACAAAAGGAATAAAAAACACAAATTATTGAGCAGAAATGTCGTATCTTACTGAAATGATCCTATCTTTCTATTTAGTAAGATTCGACAGCAACCAATGTAAAGGATAGTTTGCAAAGGCAAGAAAAGCAATGACTCTTTGGAAGTGTGATATCATGAAAAGACAGGAAAGGCACGAAGCATTCAAGAACCGGAGTGGCCGGCGGCATTATAATTCAGAAAGCCAATCATTAAACAACTTAAAACGTGCTTACATCCGAGATTTGAAATTTAAAACCAGCTTAATTGTCCGAGTCGCGATACCTTGTCCAATCTCTTGGGTGAAAGAGACTTTTGCACACTCTTTTGAAGCATTTGATTTTGTTGTAAGTGTGCAGAGCAATATTACATTATTGAGCGTGTATCTCAATTTTTTTGAATTAATTTTTAAGTTTGATATAAACTTTATAATCTCATATTAAAAATAAATTTTCTTTAGTACCTTTATGAATATAAAATAAATTTAAAGTTTCACAGTAAAATACAATCAAAACATGGGCTTAAAAGGTAAAACCTAAAAATTAGTTAAGAGTTTAAAAAATATTTATTTTACATAAGTTTCATCAAAAGAAATTATATAATCAATGTGAAACTTTTGTTTTATATATACACTTTTATATATTGAGTAACATTGAGCTTAATGTCACATGAGATGGAACAAATTTAATTTAAATTTTAATACTTACAATTAAAAGGCCCAAAAGCTCAACCTAAAAACTAGTTCAAAAGTTAAAGCATTATCTTTTAATTTATACTTAATTTTAAGAATTTTAATTTTTAATGTGAGACTTTCGTCTTTTACACATGTCCTACATCATTGAGTTTAAGATTGCACGAAATAGAATAAATTCAATCTAAACTTTGATATCAAGTTAGAAGGTCTAAAAATCCAACCTAAGAGATAACTAAAGAGTTGGAAGATCATCTTTTAATTTATGTTTAATATCAGTGATCTTAACTTTTAATATGGAATCTCGTCTTCCACACACTTAGAAAATTTAAAACTCTAATATAAAAATTAATTTAGGAGTTGAAATGACACTTTTTTTAGTTTAAATTTTACTGCAATAAATGAGTATGTTGAAGTTGATATGGTGTAATTTCACATTAATGATGAATAATGAAATGGTCTAGTTCACACGTAATGAGTGCCCCTTTTCTTTTTCATTTTGCCTTTGATCTTCTTCCTTCTTCCTTCTTCCTTCTTCCCTTTTTTTATCACATGAGCTACAGACGGATAGAAGAAGCTGAGAAGACAGCTACAATAGACTGCTCCACCACTATCAGAAGACCTTCTGGTAGAGTCAATGGTATTAGTATTTCACAGACCTACCGGGTTCCACCATCACCAGATATTCAAGTCAACTGTGGAATCTTTCACCTCGAAAGAAGTAGATAAAGAGATGTTTTCCATCACCACTTACGATGTTACCTTGAACTTGCGTGTATTATTCTATTAGTGTGTCCCATTGTTAAGAAGGAATACTGTACACTCCGAGTTTGAAGTTTCACCAACCTCCTTTCCTCTATAGGTTGATAATGGGTCACTTTTTTTTGAATAGAAACATTCAAAAACGTCCTCCAGGGGTTAGCTTCCATTGAAGCTCTGTGATTGATATGTAGCTATCTAATAAATGCGTTAGAAGTCTTTTGAACGACCTGATAACACACTAATTATTGGGAAGTTTCAAAAAAAAAAAAAATCCTATAATAATCATTCCTCCATAGGCACAAAACTTGAGGTATTCCGAAGGAAGTCAATTAAAAGAAAATTGATCTCTTTATTAATTTAGCTCAATTAGATAATGAGTTTTTAGAATAATTTATTTATTTTCTTAAAATTAATTGTTAAAAGAGGAAAATACTTTCACATATAAAACAAAAATCAACTCAAATATTATAATGCAAGATACATATTGTAATGATATTGTAGGAGGTAAAGACACATCTAGACTTACGGGGGCCAGGTAGGTAATGATATTAAAAAACAATAGATGTTGCTTACTATTAGGCTTAAATTTTACAAAATGATAAAATTTATTACAATTGATATCATAGCTAACTTCATATTTTGAATTCAGACCCCAATGAGAGGGACTCGGTGGCTAAAATGTCATAGGCCAAAGTAAGGTCTATATGCATGGGACAAGGTGGACTAGTTTTGTGGACATTTGATTATTAATGACAAGTCATTCCTCTATCAAATCCTTTTTTATTTTGTTTTCCACTCTAAATCCTCTTGTTTGAACAATCTCGTTTTAAATAACATGATTATGATGAAATAACGATAAGACTTCTAAAAATAAAATAAAGAATCCCGTCAAGGAGATAATTTTATTTTTAATTATCGATTATTCTAAGTCATTAATGTGATATCATCTATTATAACCCATACTCGTGACATTCATCCAAGAATTAATTTCTTATGTTTGTTTATATATGTATGTTAGGTAATAAGATCATATTTGTCCAATGTCTCCTAAGTTTTAATGTTATGATAAATAATTTATTCTCTTTGTTATAAAAACCGTGAATCACACAACCACAAACGTATAAATTAAGACATAAACATGTAATACACATGATTTAATATTGTTCAAATAACTCCGTTCACTGCAAGAATAACTGATATATTATAAGAACTTCCTGTGATTGTTGCTTTTATAATGCAGCGCAACCGTCTTAAAGAGGTTCATAAAACCCTTTCAAACAAACTTAATGAGATGCAATTACAAACATGCCCACGTCACCTATGTTAATTCTAGTTATGTCCTATAGGTTAAAATGATATGTTTACCCACTAATTGTACAAAATTCTTAACAATCTTATATGCGTGATTCAATTCATAAATGAAAAAAGAGAATACTTGTGCATATTGTTTGCTAAATTGTTCATGATATGCATACCATCATTTTATTAGTCTTGCATGAACTAGTGATCGGTTGGCATTTCTTCCATTAAAAGGTAGATGAAAAAATGACAAAATGACTTTTTTAATTACCGAAAAATGAAAAAAAAAAAAAAAAACCTTTACCTATCTTATGGGCAATGTTTATAAGATAATGAACAATTTCCTTCAAACAAGCCAAAGAAAATTTACACGATATAACAAAGTTGCTTTCCTCGAGGTATAAATATTGGTTTAGAACTCTTTAAGATTTCTGCTTTAGCTCTTTAGGATTTCTGCTTTAGTGGTAAAGCAACAAAGATAGAGAGTACCACAAGACCAAAGCAAAAAATTAGAACACATGAGCACCGCCCAGCAACAAAAAAAAAAAAAAATGTAAAAAGTGACCGCCCAAGAAGCTAAAAGATAGTTTCAGCTGAGCTTGACCAAGGAACTTATTGATGCTATTTCTCTAGCTCCTACGTCATATTATTAGGCAACATGTCAATTAGAAGGTCTTTGCATTGGACTTCTATGCTACTTTCTAAGATTATATGTCACGTATATCATGCCAAATGCATCCCCATTCAATCCTTCTAGTCTGTTCACAGGCTACATAGAGTTAGGCCAACTTTCCAATCAACTAGATGGATGAAGAAGACCTCTTACCCGGTTCAACGGGGAGAAAGATTTGGTTTTTCATGAATTTAGCAGGGATGGCCGAAGTTCCTTTTTGGGGGGCCGTTTATAAGAAAAAAATATGATTGCTTTTCACAATATCTTTTAGGAAAGCCCTTAGTAGAAGGTCTAATTTTTAACAAATGGTACTAGAGCTAGCCAATATTAGTGTTGGATTGTTAAGAATGTAATATTATCTTAGCATGGATAATTTACTAATAGGTAAATTAGTACTTAAATCTTGACTTCCTTAAGATTAAAGGACGCAATAGTATCTATTCCACATCAAATTTGGTAAAGCATTTCGATAGAGTTAAAAAAAAAAAAAAAAAAAAAAAAGCTCATTGATCATCACGAAGTGTTCTTGGGAGAAAGCCTTACCAGGGGCAGGGGCCCAAATCATAACAGACTTCGCCCTTAAGTGTGATTCCTGCTACATCTTTACCTGGGCCTTCGCCTCAAGGGGAAGTTGTACCTATCGCAGATCAAATGTAGTAGATTATCATAATGGACTTCCCCAAAAAAAAAAAAAAAAAAGTAAGAAAAAACGTCATTACAACTTATGAAGCTTCTTATGGGAAAAGCCCTAACAAGGGCCCAATTGTTGATACTCTTCGGTCTTAAGTGTGATCTCTTCACTTCTTTTCCTTGAAAGGAAACTTATATGTTAGGTTTGTCAATTATTTGCTAATTTAGTAGTAAATTAGTAGGCCTTGAGACCAAGTACATCATAAATTTAACACCCAGTGTACAAATACGTTAAAAAATACAATAAAAGTATCAAATCAAGTAGAAGATGGTCGTATTCCGTGGCCCAAATACTGGAAAAGAAGCATTTTATTATGCTCTGTAAAATCTGGTGATTTCCTCATAAATTTGGATCCAGAGAGACGCACAATGGTTATAGTGACCTCTTTGATTTAACTACAGGTGGAAACCAAGAAAGTTGTTAAACTAAAAAGTCATTATATAAATTTACGCTCTCTGTTCTTCATTTGAAAATAATTGCACACTAGTTGTTTGTTTTATTTCCCCTATCATTAGTAACCACATAAACGACTGGGATTTGGTTTGTTAGCATTGTGCCGCAGCGTAAACATTTCATACAACAGTTTACTAATATCTCAAAGCAAATTGTTATTTGTTCGTTCTACGAGGCCACGGGAACTGAAGTTTCTCCAATGTTGACATTGACTACAATTACCTAGAACGTATGGTGTATTAAACTTCAGCCGCAACGGACGTGCCTAAATCTAAGTTTTGATTAGTTGTTCTCTTATGTAATGGAGCTTGTTGCAACAAACCTGTACTACTGAATCCATGCTCTTGTTTCAGTTTCTTTATTCTTGCCACCATTGTTGCTGATTCTAACTTACAACTCCAGTTTTCCCAATTCATCCTACGTCGGAAACCTCCTCCTCTGGGTACTTTGATTTGATTCCTTTTACATTATAGGGGTTGATATAGAGAGAGAAAATGGGTGGGCTGTTTAGAGGGGAGCATTTCCAATTTCTGGCACAGGTGGTGAGAGGCAGATGGTTTATGGTTTTCGCCTCCTTGTTGATCCAGGCTGGAAGTGGAACTACCTACATTTACCATCTCTACTCCGCGGAGATTAAAGAGAGTCTTGGATACGACGAAGATGCCATGAGTCAGATCACTTTTTTCAGAGATGTTGGGGCAAACCTAGCGATCTTCAATGGCCTCATTGTTGAGGTGATACCCACTTGGCTTGCGCTCATTGTTGGCGGAGCGATGAACTTCGGAGGATATTTCATGGTATGGCTTGCGGTCATGGGAAAGATTCCGAGGCCAAAAGTCTGGCAAATGTGCACTTACATTGCCATGGCAGTCAACGCTCCTAATTTTTCAAGCACAATATCTCTTAGCACCTGCGTTCAGAACTTCCCTGAGAGCCGAGGCGTTGTTCTAGGGCTGATGAAGGGACTTGTTGGACTCAGTGGAGCTATCCTAACCCAACTTTACCTTGGTATATTTGGATATGATAAGAAAGGTCTTATTCTTCTCCTTGGATTGCTACCGGCATCAGTATCAATCTTGTTTATGTTCACCGTCCGAAAAATAGAAAATGGAAGGCGGCCGAGTGAGATTAGAGTGTTCCTTAATTTCTTTTACATGACCATCTTGCTTGCGTTTTTTCTCATGATCATGGGTTTGCTTAGGAAATACGTAGTTGTCGCAAAAGAAATCAACCAAAAAAGTGCCATTGTTGTCACCATCCTGCTCCTCCTCCCACTCATCCTTGTCATTAAAGAAGAGTCAGCCATATGGAAACATAAGAAAAACACAGCTAGTCCTGCTCCTGATCAGATAACGGTTGAGAGGCAGCAGCCATCAATACCAAATGCATCGCCTGTAGATTCAAATACTCAGCTAGAAAAGAAGGTGAAAAGATCTTGTTTCGCAAACATATTCAACAAACCAGAAAGAGGAGAAGACCACACCATTTTACAAGCAATTCTAAGCATTGACATGTTCTACATCTTCATCGTCACACTATGTGGATACGGATCGGCCCTAACTTCCATGGAGCAGTTGGGGCAAATAGGCCTGGCACTCAAGTATCACAGACGTCTCGTGAGGTCCATCATAACACTGGCAAGTATATGGAACTATTACGGAAGGGTCTACTCCGGGTTCCTCTCTGAGCTAATACTTATAAAATGGAAACTTCCCCGGTCAGTGATGATGGTATTTGTGCTTCTATTGCATGGAACTGGCCTACTCCTCGTCGCCTTCCCGGCAATCCCGGGTGCATACTTTGCAGCATCCGTGATCCTTGGATTCTCTCTCGGCGCACAAGTACCAATAAACTTAGCTATGATTTCAGAGTTGTTCGGCCTGAAGTACTACGCCACATTACTCAACTGCGCTCAAGTTGCATGCCCTCTTTGGGTGTATCTAATGAATACAAAGCTAACAAAAGTTCTTTACGCAAAAGAGGCCGTTAAGGAACTTGTTGCTGCGGGAAAGGATCCATCGACAGTGACGGAACTGACTTGCACAGGACACAAGTGTTTTCGGGTGTCGTTCTCAATTTTGGCTGCGCTTGCATTCGTAGGATCTCTCGTCTCACTTCAATTCGCACGGAGAACACGAGAGTTCTACAAAGGGGACATATACAAAAGGTTTAGAGTTGAGAAATATAGCAGGGGGGATACTTTAAAGAGGCATAACGGTGAAACCTATGTGAAGTTTGAAGAGGGCGCCAAGGCCACTAGAGAGATAGAGATGGCTCAACCCTCTGCTACAAGGCAGTAGCGAGGATCCAGGGAATACATTGATATTACTAAAGGTTGACTCATGGGCATATGAAGTTAGTGGCACTTGAACTTGACCAAAGCAAAGAGGGTGCACTTTTGTTAGTAAACCCAAAGGAACTAAAAGATAGTTGTAGCTGAACTTGATCAATTAACTTCCTGATGTTAGTTTCTCTAGCTCCAGTGTCATACCATTAGGCAGCATGTTAATAAGATGGTCTAGGCATTGACAAACTTGTATGCTAGTTTTTGTAATTATAGGTCATTTATACGATGGCCACTCTTAAGAATTGCATCCCCACTTCAATCCTTCTAGTCTACTTAACACTTTTTTATCTAGGTTCAATCACCCTAAGGTAGGCTACATGGATTTAGGTCAACTTTCAAATCAATTGAAACGGGTGAATACAAAAAATCACCTTGTTCAATGGGAAAAGATTTGGTTTTCAACACCAAATGATGGAATGGTTGGTGAGAAGGTTTGGTGTCATATAGCTGGGGATCAACTAGACATCATTGAAGGTGTGGTCATGAAGATATGAAGTAGCAAATGATTGATAGTAAGTTAGGTGGAAGGCAAGAGTTGAAAGTTTGTATACCTCAAAAGGGGATAGGCATAAGGGCAAGGTGGGGAGTTTTTTCCTAAATTTCCTATTGGTATGATGTTGGAGGGTGCACATTGGTTGGGCTTTACTTAGTTAAGCTTTTTAATGTCTTGGAAATTGATACTAGTTAAATTATTAAAGGATAAACCACCCATGTGCCCTACGTGTGCCATTACAAGTGGTGACATGTCTACCATGTCATCATGATATGGTTGCCATGTCAGCCCTATGACCATGTCAACAGGTAACCTCAGTGCACCCACAACCCGACCTATGATTGGTTGCAATCACACTATCCCACATATGCAACTTTTGCTCTTGCCATCTTTGGATTTCCTCTATGGTTTCATTGTAATTCAATGATTAATTATAAATAATTTTCTTTCCTTTTTTATTCTTGTAAATCATGTATATATCGATCGATTATGATTATTGCAATTCTTCAGGGAAGTTAATCAATTGTAATTCATAAAATTACAATTTTATTTTTCTCTGTTTTTCATTATTTTGTAAAATCTTACATGTAAGTGAACATGTCAAACAAGTAATATAATGGTGAAAAAATGTATTGTCCTATAGAAATTGGTGATTATTAGCCTGACTAATTGCTAATAATGAATTAACCCTACAATTTATCTAGTAAATCAAAATAGTCAAAGATAATTTAAAATGATATTCTACTAAAGCAACCAAGTTCAAATGAGTAAATTTAATATGACAAAGATGTTAAAGCATATGATTTCACCATAATTATTAGATATGAATTGTAATTATTTAATGTCTATAAGAATGATAATACTTACATGACAACAAAATTTTTTAATTTATTCATTATCCTATAAGGCCCATCTTATAGCTAAAGCATTTCATTAGAAGTAAGATATTGATTGAGATGTCTAGCCTTGTTGTGAAGTAGGTCACAGTTTGCATTGTTGTTGCCCTTACTTGCTCCCATAGTTGGTAAATCCGTCAACTAGATGTTTGTAATGCTTTTCTACATGACCACTTATTAGAAATGGTCTACATGGAGCAACTATAAGGCTTTTTGGATCTCAAGCACCCTTTTAATATTTGTTGCCTAAATCCTTATCTATATGGACTCAAACAGGTGTCATGCATGGTACTAGTAATTGAGCTCCTTCATTGTCTTTTTTTCGTTTTGTCATCTCCTTGGCTAACCTTTTTCTATTTATCCTTCACAATCTTTGGTACTACTTCATTTTACTTGTTTATGTGGATGATATCATACTAATAGACTCCTTACAAGCTCCATTTTTTTATTTTACTTTACTTTAGACCCTTCAATAAGAATTTGTATTCAAGGATTTCGGTCTCATTCATTACTTCCTTGGCATTGAAATCCAACCCATTTTAGATGGTTTTCTTTTTCGTTAAGCCACTTGACATCTTTGCTTGTGCTAAGATGAATGATGCTAAAGCAATCTCCACTTGATGCACCATTAATAAAGCCCTTTTCTATTTGAACTAGCAAACCATTGGCTGATCCATTACTCTATTGCAACATTATTAAAGCACTTTAGTACCTCATTCTCATGCACCCGAATATTGGTTACATAGTGAACATTGCATGTAAGTTCCTACATTGCCCTACAACTACTCATTGGCAAGCTATGAAGTGTATTCTTTGCTATCCAGCTAGCACTCCTTATCTTGAACTTCTCCTCACTTATAATCCCCGCACTTTTTTTCATGTCTTTTTTTATGCTAGTTGGGTTGGTAACCATGATGATCAACATTCAATTGGTGGTTTATGCATCTTCCTTAGCCGAAATCTTATTTTATGGAACTCCCACAAATATGCACTGAGCCACCAACTCTTTGGTGTAATAACATGTCTACTTTATACCTAACTACCAACCTAGTGTTTCATGCTTACATCAAACACACTAAGATTGACTTTCACTTCATCTAGGAACATCTTGCTTATGGTCAAATCCATTTATAGTTTATCTCATATGTGGATAAACCTACTAGCATTTTCACAAAAGGCCTCTCTTTTACTCGCTTTAAACTTCTTTGGTCTAAGTTGAGATTTCATTCTACCTCTTCAACTTGTAAGGGATGTTAGAGGATAAACCACCCATAAGCCTTACACATATCATTGTAGGTGGTGACCTGTCTACCACATCATCATGATGTGGTTGCCATGTCAGGCCTAGGGCCACCTTAATGGGCAACTTGAGCATGCCTATGACCTTACCTGCGATCGGTTACTATTGCACTTTCCCGCATACATGATTTTGCCATTGCCATCATTGAATTTCCTTTCCCGTTTCATCATGATTCAATGATTAATTGTAAATAATTTTGTTTCCATTTTTTATTCTTGTAAATCATGTATATATCAATTGATTATGATCCTTGTAATTCAATGAGGAAATTCAATCAATTATGATTCACAAAATTAAGGTTTTGTTCTTCTCTATTCTTTGCTCTTTCGACAGAATTTCAATTATGACAATCAATCCTCCCTCTTTCAATTCTTTCATAAATCATTGTATTTGCTGCAAATGTAATGCTACCTTATTGTTGGGAATTCAAGAATTTCTCACAAGTGGCACTAAAGCCAACCAAAACTAACCTAGTAGTTTGAATTGTTGATAATACAATACCAACTTGACATGTACAATTTAACAAACATAGTTGTACCTAAAGCTTGCCTTCTGCATCCCACGTCATGAGACAGTTATTCCACGTCACATGTGGCGAGGCATTTCAATAAACTTCAAGAGATGTCTTTCAAAGAAAGCCTTACTAAAAGTTTGATTTCTAGTGCTTTTTTTTTTTTCTTGTTTGGAACTTAGGTTGCTCACTTGAAAGGGTATTAGTATCTATACACCTTACGAAGCATCTTTTGGAGAAGGCCTTGACAAGTGCCCAATTGTTGACACTCTTTAGCCTTTTAATTGTGACCTCTACATTTCTTTTCCCATCCGCTAAGGTTGCATGTTTCTTTCTATTATAACCATGACAAGATTTGACATATTAAGAGTATCATACCAAGTAAAGGATGTAGCCAAATATCGAAAAAAAAAAGCTTTTTATTATGCCTTCTAAAACTTGCACTAAGTTTTACCAATGTGGTTTAGGTTGCAATGGCCTTTTTTATTTTACAGGCCCAATAACTAAAAAGTTATTTTAGCATTTTTACAGCGTATTAGAACAAAAGGATCAAAACCTTCCACACCCTACATCAAATTTATGGTTTGAGGTTCATTATGATCAAACACCAATGTTGTTGATCAATTGTTAGCTTAAGTTAATAGGAACTAAGAATTCTTGGTTTGAGGTTCGACACTTGAATGTATGAATTTCGATGTTTGTGATAAAAAAAAAAGACACTCAAGAAATTGAAAGAAACATAAAAAAGAGGAAAAAAAGTTAGAAAGAAACACATCTAGAAATAGAAACAACTTCCTAAACAAAAGGGACTAAACAAAAACAAGAGAGGGATTTGCCAAGGAAGATCCTTCTCCTTCTTTTTTTTTTTAGAGAAGGAGGTTTTAAGCAAATTTGATAAAATGGAAAAGATTCAAATGAATAGAAAGGAAGTAAACAAAGGATGAATTCCACTTTAAAGAGAATTATTTGTTTGAAAAAAAATTATGTGGGATGAATGAGTAATGTCTCCTCTCACATCAAGATTCAATCAAATTATTACCCATATTTTTCCATTCAACTCAATAGCTTACTAATAGTTAATCATCTGTTATACTAATAGTTGATCACTTGCTAGCTTAGTCATAAGATAGTAGGGTCTAAGACATCTTGGTTCCAACTTCGACACCAAGTTTGTGAGTTGGGTGCATGTATATTTTTTTTAAAAAAAACCTTATTGATATGAAAAATCTAAATTAATATCTAAGGATTGCAAAGAAGCATCATTCTTCCTTTTTTATTTCCTTTACAAATTACATTCCGGCTGTTTGTTATATTTCCCCTATCAATAGTAAGCACATATGTAATTGGGAATTTGGTTTGTTAGTATTGTGGCGTAGCCTAAAGATTTCATACAAACAGTTCACTGATATCGTAATACCAAATTATTGCCATTCGTTTTTCAAGACCACGTGAAATGACACAGTTGGATGTCAATATTGAGGCCAATTACCTAGAACGTACGGTGCACTAAGATTCAACCCCAACAAACGTGCCCAAATCTAAGTTTTGACAGGTTGTGCTCGTGTAAAGGAGCTTGTGGCAACAAACTTGTACTGATGAGTCCATGCTCTTGTTTTGGGTTCTTTAAATGCAGCTCATTCTTGCCACCACCGTTGCCGATTCTTACATGCGACTCCAGGGTTCCCAGTTTGTTCTATGTCGGAAAATGTCCTCTTTTGGGTACTCTAATCTGACTCAGTTTGCATTGTCGATGTTTACATAGAGAGAGGGAGAGAGAGAGGGAGAGAGCGAGAATGGGTGGCCTGTTCAGAGGGGAGCATGTCCAATTTCTGATACAGGTGCTGAGAGGCAGATGGTTCATGTTTTTCGCCTCCCTGTTAGTCCAGGCCGGAGGTGGAACTACCTACATTTACGATCTCTACTCCATGGAGATTAAAGAGAGCCTAAAATACAACGAAGACGCCATGAGTCGAATGATTTTTTATAGAAACATTGGAGCGAACTTGGCGTTCTTCAATGGCCTCTTGGTTGAGGTGATACCGACATGGCTTGGGCTTGTTGTCAGTGGAGCGATGAACTTCGGAGGGTATTTCATGGTTTGGCTTGCCATTATGAAGAAGATTCCGAGGCCAAAAGTCTGGCAAATGTGCGCTTACATTGCCGTTGCAGTTAACTCTCCCAATTTTTCAAGCACAATAACTCTCAGCATCTGTGTCCAGAACTTCCCTACGAGCCGAGGCGTTGTTTTGGGGTTGATGAAGGGACTTGTCGGACTCAGCGGAGCCATCCTAACCCAAATTTACGTCGGTATATTTGACAATGATAGGAAAGGTCTTATTCTTCTCCTAGGATTGCTCCCGGCGTCGGTATCAATCTTGTTTATGTTCACCATCCGAAAAATAGAAAATGAAAGGAGACCGAACGAGCTTAGAGTGTTCCTTAATTTCTTTTACATGACCATCTTACTTGCGTTGTTTCTCATGTTCCTGCCTTTGCTTGAGAAATACGACGATAACGTGGCAAAAGATATCCAACAAAAAGGTGCCGTTGCTGTCACCATCCTGCTCTTCCTTCCACTCACCCTAGTCATTAAAGAAGAGTCAGCCATATGGGAACATACGAAAAAGACGGCTAGTCCTGCTCCTGATCAGATAACCATTGAGAGGCCACATGCATCGCCTGTAGATTCTTATACTCAACTAGAAGAGAAGGCAAAAGGATCAAAAGGATCAAAAGGATCAAAAGGATCTTGTTTTGCCAACATATTCAACAAACCAGAAAGAGGAGAAGACCACACTATTTTACAAGCAATTCTAAGCATTGACATGTTCTACATCCTCATCATCACGCTATGTGGATACGGAACAGCCTTAGCTTCCCTCGAGCAGCTAAGGTCCATTGGCGTGGCACTTGAATATGACGAACGTCGCGTGAGCTCCATGATAACAGTGGCAAGCATATGGAACTATTGCGGGAGGTTATACTCTGGGTTCCTCTCCGAGGTCCTTCTTATAAAATGGAGACTTCCCCGGTCGATGGTGATGGTATTTGTCCTTCTCCTGCATGGAACTGGCCTGCTCCTCGTCGCCTTCCCGGCAATCCCGGGCACATTCTACGTAGCATCCATAATCCTTCCCTTCACACTCGGCGCGCAAGTGCCGCTAAACTTAGCAATGATTTCGGAGTTGTTCGGCCTCAAGTACTACGCCACATTACTCAATTGCGCTCAAGTTGCATGCCCTCTTTGGGTGTATCTAATGAATTCAAAGCTAACGAAAGTCCTTTACGCAAACCAGGCCGTCAGGGAACTTGTGGCTGCGGGAAAGGATCCATCAAGAGAGAAGGAACTGACTTGCAAAGGACCCAATTGTTTTCAGGTCTCGTACTCAATTTTGGCTGCGTTTGCATTCGTAGGAGCTCTTGTCTCGCTTCAATTCGCATGGAGGACGAGAGAGTTCTACAAAGGGGACATATACAAGAGCTTTAGAGTTAAAAATTACAAAAGAGAGGAGACGTTTAAGAGGTATAATGGTGAAACTTATGTGAGGTTTGAAGAGTGCGACAAGGCCATCTCAGAGATAGAAATGGCTCAACCTTGCCACAATGGCTCTAGAAAGAAGCAAGGGAGTCATTGACGTAGGTGGAATGGGTAGAGAAGACACTTTTTGCATAGAAATAGGGGGCTTTCTCTCTCTCTCTCTCTCTCTCTTTCTCTCTCTCTCTTTTTGCATAGAAATAGGGGGCTTTCTCTCTCTCTCTCTCTTTCTCTCTCTCTTTGTAAGAAAAAGGATTTGCAAATAATTCTTGGACCACTTGGGAAAATTGTACTTCTCTTTACTTGCTAGGTTTCATGTTGGGATGGTATCTTAATATTATTTTATAAACTTAACTTTTAATATCATGTTAAGAAATTTATTTATTCTTATTACTCTAAGAACCATGAGAGCTCATACTACGTTATTTAAATTTTTTTTGTAAAATAATATGCTTGAGAGGTCAATTTTATGGAAAGAAGGAGCATCTTAACAATTAGGACAATAGCCTGACTTATTCTTAGATTAGTCTTTAAATTTAGATAATCCCTTATGGTAAAACCTTTGAATGTCCTCTAAGCAACCATGGCTGGAGCTAGCATTCGCTGAACCTTAAAGCACATTCCCCACATCCATATTTGGGCAATTTCCAGTGTTTATCACGACACAAATCTCGAGGCAGTGCAATAAATTATACGCATTTTTTGATTACAGAGGAAGTAGAATTAAAGATGATTACACAGACCACATAACACATGAATATGCACACCCGCGGTCCGCCCAATCGACAACCGGTTGGACCATCGGGGAGATTGAGGGGTTACACCGGATTCAGCTCTGTGCTCAGATCCTGTCCAGCTTCTCGGCTTTGATGACCGGATTGGCCTGAGCGATCTGCTCCCGGCCCATCCCCTTGAAGTCGAAGGTGCACCCGTGCTGCTCCGGGTACCGATGGGACCCGCAGAACGTCATTCCGCACCGGCACTCGAACCCGGTGAGCCCCACGCGCCTCCTGCACGTCACGCACCTAGTGGCCTTCGCCTTCGCCTTCACCCTGCTCTCGCCCGACTGGTTTCCGCCGGTGACGACACCCATGGATTCGAGATCGGTCACCGACGAAGGAGGAGGCGAGGGAGGTGTTGATGATGAGGAGGCCGCGAGGGACTGGTTCAGGGCGAGCACGGCCGTGGAGGACTGTTGTTCCTTCAGCTGTAAGTCCCGGTGGCATTTGGAGCAGAGGTCCTGGGTGGCGGGGCTCCCGAAGAAGCCGCAGTTGTTGGCGCACAGCCGAGGCGCTTGGCATCGATGTTCTTCCGCCATTTCTCTCCAACCTCTTCAAATCTTAAAAACGCAAAAGAGGAAGAAAGCAGAAAGCCTGCGTCGAGGATTCAGATGCGCCGAGGGAGATCTAATAGTGTTTTAAAATTGAAGGGAAAAGGAGAAGAATACCGTGTTTGGCCGGTAAGAAAGAAAACCAGGGGAATCTCCGACGTAAACACAGGAAAGAAAAGAAAAGCACCTATACACAAAGCAAGGGGAGGGGGGGATTCCTGGTCCTCAAAGAAAATTCCAGACACCTTCGCTCTACCGAACGCGGCCTTCCCTATCTATTATTACGCGTAAAAGTAAACGCCTTCCTTATGGGACTTGTTTGCTGGCTGGTCTTCGGCCATTAAAAAGCACCTCCTTTATGTAACCCTTTGAAGCTACGGCTGGACCGTCAAACAGGACCTGACTGTGACACGGACGGAGACGATGAAGCGCGTGCCGACACCCCCTCCCTCCAGTGGCGTCTCAGATTGGTGGACTCTCAAATTGTGCCACAAACAGTTGTATACTCTCTACCACTTGGAATAGACAACTTGAACGTCGACAGCCATTCGAAGAAAACCTCACATCATGGCATTGCGTCACCCTCTTGACTGCTACTCTGCTTGTGCTTCGATCCATTTGGTTTTCTTTTCTTTTTTTAATCTTCTCTTCTGGGTGAAAAAAAAATTATAATCTGTTCTCAGAATTAAGAGCATTCCAGCTCTCATAGTCTAAAAAGTTCTTGCTTTGGCAACTTGCCGACGGATAGGGGTCCAACCAAGACCCTACCATCAATGGCTTTCTCTAAAGAACAAAATGGGGATCTTTCCCTGTTGTTGAGATCATATTTTTCAAATTCAACAAGGTACCATAATGTGCCTTTCCTTGTCTAGCATAGACCAAGTGTTCCAGTTGCGGCATCTTTTTGGCATTATGCATCCAAAACAGAGCATCTGCTTTTTGTGCAGCTCAGAAAAGCACTCAACGAAACTTGAAAGGGAAAAACTGAGAGCCATCAGATTGATCTATTTGTTGTTGAACAAAGTAGAAGTAAACAAGATTCATTTTTGTTTTGGTCTTCGAGTTGGGGAAGTTTCACAAGCCTTTCATCTCCAAAAGATTGGCAACTTTCCAAGTTCTTTTTAAGTTCTAGTCATGGTGGATACATCACCTGGCTGCTCAATGGAAGAAATGGACCTATGCAACACCTATTATGTATGCATTCCAGGCATCTCGTTGGTGAAAAGTTTTGACCTCTTCATATTTCACATCTTGTCCTTCACCAAATCCCTCGGTTGATTTGGCTTCTCCGGTGCTTGGCATTTTCTTGAGCCAAAAGTGGACCGATCGAAACCCAGCCTCTTCTAAGCAGTCTTTGATCTCAGGCAATGACCACCTGAGCACATAAACAATCATGTTCTAGTGTTTAGAACTTGCAGAAAACAAGAAAATAGCGAGACCGAAAACAGCGGAGCCTGAGGCCGCTGAGCTTTGTTATGTATTTCTAATGTTAAACACAAGTTCAAAGAATAAACAAGGCTACTTACAGCCTCCAGCTGTATGAAAATGCATGGCGAAGTTTTCTCTGCTGCTTTTGGAGACGGAAATGGAGGCTAATCCTTGTTTTGCGCTCAATGATGTCAAATTCAGCTTGCTCCCAAACATACTGCAAATATAGATGGCAGAGTCTTAAACTATATGAGAAAAGAAGTTTGTGACACAAAAGACCAGAAGGAATTGCTACGACCATTATCACTTCTGTTTCCAGAAGAGCAATAAACACAAGATAATTAACTCAATCTCCCAGCAACATTAACGGTTAGGATGGAGAAATATATCACATCTCTATTTATTAAAAGTTTGAGCTCCATGAGTCTTGAAGTGCGAAAAGAAAGTACCAGCACTAAAAGCATCCTAAGTAGAAGAACTAACTGCAGAAATTGAGTAGTAAGTTGAAGCTTTAAAATTTTTTATTTCAAATTCCTGGCCCGATTCTGTCTCATATAAGTCCCTTGGTTTCATCAAGATTGGACTCACTGCTCTGAAATATACAACCCTTCGAACCTGAACCCAGTCAAGAAGTATATTATCTCCCTACGCGTGCTATAAATTTTCACTAGTATTTCAAGCACAAAATCATTACCGTAAAATTGGGGAATCTTCTCTGAAGCCTCAGCTTTTGTTCTGATGACGTCCCACCATATAAATCCATCACAAATATGCCGCCTTTCTTAGACAAGGCATCAAGCACATGCTTGAAATACAAAACCAGGTCCGCACGTTTATGGAGACAACAGCAGCTATAGTTAAATGCACAAATAATGTCTCTTGGAGGCAGTGGAAAGTTCTTCATGCACTTATCATCAGTAGTAGAGTCCAGGTCCACTGCAGAATTCTCTAGACCCTCTTCGCACTCTTGCAGTGTGATGTTACTTATCAGTTCATGAGACTTCAAGTTGACTAGTTTTGCCTCATGAGGTTGCAGAACATTCCCGTGAAAGAGGGATATTCTCGAACTCCCATCAGCCCCAACTCTATTTAGGTTGTTCTCCACGCACCAATTTAGAGCCTCAAGGTCCAGATCCAATCCTACGGCAGTTCTGCTTGGATTACTGCGGATCCATTCAGCACTGTCAAACACACAGAATATATCAGATTACATGTATTTGTCTCGCAACTGGCTAGCAAATTGATGAATTTTGGCTTCTGAATGGTCAAATACCAAGCGACCTATTCTGTCTATGAGAAAAAAGAACAAATTGGAAACCTTTTTTTGTTTGTTGACAATTAGAACATTTTATGAGGTCCTTATACAGAAAATGACCTTATACAGAATCAAGAATGCCAACTAGGATGCAGACCTGCCACCTTTGTCCTTTCGTACATAATGGAAATTATTTCACTTAAAGTCGGGAAAACAATCTCCACAAAATTATCTGAAGCTATGACTGTAACAGCAACAAGTCCATGAAACAGTTGATAGGTAACTTCGAACATCAAAAGCAGCTAAATGAAGAAAAATGCGCAAGCTCATCCATTGTTAAACTTCTGCGGCCAATTTCCGGACAATGACACTGAGTTAGGTGTTTTATCAAACAGGTATCGCAAAAACTTAGCCATTTCAAGACATACAAGAAACTAAACCCACGCCCCATAAGAAATCACCAATAGTGGAACAACTAGAATGGGCATTATTTTCAGCGATTGTATTCCATTATGCTAATTTCTTGAACAACTTGTCATAAACCAGAAAATAGTAGACCAAGAATGTACCTAAGAAGAGCGGTTCCACAAAAATCTTCTTGAAGATGGAGAGGCAGCCTCCCACCAGTGTACGTCAGAAAGAACTTCTGCAAATAGCTTATGTCTCCCTTCGGAGACTGCATTTTAAGAGGAAAAATTCATCTCATAATCCCACAAAAATTTCTGCTCCAGAAAATAGTGGCATTAGCTTTAGATTTTAATTCGCATTTCAGTTTCTGTAGGTATCAATTAGAACAAGAACCAAGAAAATCTCAGTTTCCCAATTCTTTTCCCGCATTTTCTTAGCAAAGAAACTTGGCACTGAAAGTAATAGTGAATGAGTCAAATCAAACCTGCACGGACTCTTGGTAAAGATGAAATTTTGAAGGCAAGTCCTTCGATGGGCATTCTTCAGTGTTTTCCCCTTCTTCTTGTTCTTCCTCTTCTTCGTCATTTTCTTCTCGCTCTTGTTCTTCGTCTTCAGAAACACAAGACTTGGAAGCAGAGGGCAGGCTCAGCTGGTCATCATAGTCGTCGTCTTGGCCCCCAGCATAGTAAGAGGCTCCTCGACGGAAGCTTCTTTGCGGGTGCTTCTGCTTCTTCTCTCTCTTTCCCATTCTCGATTTCCTTCCACCGCCGCCGATCGCCAATCTAACCCAACAAGAGAAGAATCGGAACCGTTCTCGCTTCTTTCAATACACGGCAGCTTGTCTGATTAAAGAAACCAAAAAATAAGGGACCATGCGAATGGCCTACATGGTCACATAAATATTATATTGTTTAAATTTTTGAATGAACTTTTTTAGAAAATTGAGCTTCTAAAGGTAAAAAAAAATATAATTTCTTTAAAGAAAAGTTTAAGCAATTGGATAAGGAACTAACGTGTCTATCATGCATGGTTGAACAATTTTTTTAATAACTCATGTACCATGTATGTTTAGTGTCAAACTCTCAACTTTATAGTCAATAATCTTACTTACTTACCAATTGTCCAACAAGTCTTACAACTAGTTGAACATTTTGATTAAATATTTTTTTAATATATTTTTATATTTACTTTTATGTATGTGTGGCAATATAATATATAAATGTTTAAATATTTTTTATGAATTAAGTTTATATTCTATCTACTGTATTTATCTTAGGTATGATTGTTATGTTAAACCTTATAAGTATTAAAAAAAAAATGAAGTGATAGAAGTTGGAGACATCTTAATGATTTCTTTTTTTTAAAAAATAAAGATAATATTGTAATAATTTTTATTAATATTAATAAAATTAAATGTAACAATTAATATCACTTGAATAAGTATAAAAAATTAGAGTTTATCCATACCTTCAAAACATTACCATATGTATTTTGTTCTCAAATTTCGGAATTAGGAAAGAAGCTTTTAAAAGAAAACTTGACTCACAAATTCCACCTGCCCAAGGAAGAACCCGAAAGGCACGAGGGCTAAGGCTTGACCAGCCAATGGACTGTTGGAAGGGAAAAAGACAATAAAAGATGAAAAAGAGAAAAATAGAAGGAGAACGTAAACCAGTCCCCAAACGCGTCCTTTGACACAAAGGGAAATCCCTCTCTTCTTTTCCCTTCCATCCCATTTCAATCCAATCCAAATCAACAAGGGATTTCCACAGCAAAATCGCGTGAAACTTGCCATCGATCGTTTCAATTTCTAATCCAAAATCAAATCTTACCACCTCCGGAGTCTTTTCCGATGGGGCTCTAAGGATTTTAGGGTTTGTTTTCTTTTAGGCGAAGGTTTTGTTTGTTCTTCTATTTTGGCGACGCCGGTTTGTCTATGCGATCTGTGGTGGCGAAAGATGTACAGCAACTTCAAGGAACAGGCGATAGAGTACGTGAAGCAGGCCGTGCAAGAAGACAATGCGGGGAACTATGCGAAGGCGTTCCCTCTGTACATGAACGCCTTGGAATACTTCAAGACGCATCTCAAGTACGAGAAGAACCCCAAGATCAAGGAAGCCATCACGCAGAAGTTCACCGAGTACCTGCGCCGGGCCGAGGAGATCCGAGCCGTGCTCGATGATGGAGGGCCTGGCCCGAACTCCAATGGCGGCGACGCGGCGGTGGCGACCAGACCGAAGACCAAGCCCAAGGATGGAGAGGGCGGTGGGGACGGCGAGGACCCCGAGCAGGCCAAGCTCAGAGCCGGCCTGAATTCCGCGATTGTGAGGGAGAAGCCCAACGTCAAGTGGAACGACGTCGCCGGCCTTGAAAGCGCCAAGCAGGCGCTTCAGGAGGCCGTAATATTGCCCGTCAAGTTCCCGCAGTTCTTTACGGGTTTGTTTAGATTCAAACACTATGCTAATGCCCTTCGTAATATCTTTGGTGAAACTGAGGCTTTGGGGTTTTAATTCGTGGGCTTTTGGGTAGTGAGTACGAGTTAGAATTCGACGCAGATTCGCAATTTGTGTTATTTATAGTTACATGCATGTGTGGAGTAATTGAATGCGTAGGTAAGCCAATTCTTGTAGTTGTGTTGTGTTTCCTTTGTGGTGATAGAAGTTGAATTTTGTTTTATAAGTCGGTGCTAGAGTTTACTGCCTTTTTTTTGTTTTTTTTTTGTTTTTTTGTCGAGTTAGAGTTATGCGATCTTTTTTCAACAGCTGCAATGGGTGGATTTCGTTTGTTGTATACCTTTGTTTTTCTACTTTGGTTTGCTTTTGTAGGTGGATGTGATTAAGTAGTTCAGTTTGGGTAAGAAAAATATTCTTGTCATGATCAGGGACTTTGGTATTACTATACTGCTCTAGTTAAATGGAGGGAATCAAGTTAGTGACTTTAATCACGAGTCTACTTTTAATCTTCGTTTAGCTGCTTCATCCTAAATACGAAACTCTTGGTTGTGAAGTATTGATTACTTGTTGTACCCTGTGAATTGCGTGAGATTTATAATGTCAACAATTAGTCTCGCATATGTACTTGTTTCATTTTCTGAGATTGATTTTCTCTCTCATTGTTCTCTTCTAGGTAAGAGACAACCATGGAGGGCCTTTCTATTGTATGGGCCCCCTGGAACTGGAAAGTCATATTTGGCCAAGGCTGTTGCTACTGAAGCAGATTCTACTTTTTTCAGGTGTAATATTAATAACTGCAAAGTCAGGAATTTACATGTTTTCTTGAAATTTTCACTTGTATTCAACATATCAAGATGGTCTCTAACCCTTTTGGGCATTATGCATCTTTTCCCTGTCCTATGGAGCATCCAGAGAGGCGGGTGATCCTGCAGTTACCATGTGTTTTAATGACTGCTTGGACTCTCACAATTTCATTACTTCTTATTTCATGTTAATAGTTGGTAGATCTGTCACTATTCTCTTGCTTGTTGAGACCATTCGTTTATAGGATGCAGGCTTGTCTGCTCGTTTTTGGTTTAGGCATGAGTCTGTTTGCATATATTGATCCTTGATGGGCCCTATGCTAAGAAGAAGGGAGTCGGTGTATCTGTATCTTAATTTTGAGTGCCCTGAGTTTATAAGCTGCCTTAGTCTATCAAAGTGAGGCATCTCAAGTAATCTGTGACCTAAGTTTGAGTTCCCTGAGTTTCTTGTCTCATTCTGTCTATGATTTCCTCAATATGATTACGGTCTTTAGATTGGTGATGGCTAAACAGAGGGCTCGTTTTGCTTATGTTAGTCTGTCAAGGTTCAGGGCTTCTTTGGGTTGACTTGTGAGTAGTAGGTTTGTAAACACCCTATCTCCCAACTCTCGTACCATCCAACAACAACCAACACCGCCCACCCCACCCCCTGCCACACACACACACAAAAAGAAAACCGACAACAACCACCATAAAAAGAAAAAGAAAAGGAAAGAAACTTAGAATAGCAGCTTTGAGTGTGTTTTTTTAGTGGATATACCCAGCCAAATAATTTTTCTTCTTTTGGGATGCTTTTTTGTCGTGACTTGATGACTGCATTATGTCAACTATTACTGACGTGCATGTGCACCTGTACTAGTCTGTGGCCTTCTTCTCTCTTGCATCTTAGTGCGGATTTCTCTACCTGTGTTCATATTTGTGTTCTGTTATTTATGTTTATGGAATATCCTAATAACTTTGAATGCATTACCAACTGTTTTTAATTTGTGTTTTTTTTTTAACCCACTAGTGTTTCTTCATCGGACCTGGTTTCAAAGTGGATGGGTGAAAGTGAAAAGTTAGTTTCAAACCTTTTCCAAATGGCTCGTGAAAGTGCTCCTTCCATCATCTTCGTTGATGAAATAGATTCATTATGTGGTCAGCGTGGTGAAGGCAATGAGAGTGAAGCTTCTAGGCGTATCAAGACAGAGCTTCTTGTGCAAATGCAGGTACTTGTTTGTGGAACTTAAAATTTTTGTTGCCTAAATTCTCATTTATCACATTCATTTCATCCGCTTTACTAGTGAATACTTTGTCAAAGTATCTTTGAATTTTTGGCATATAGTTAAAATCTGTTTGAGGCAGTATAGGTATAAAATGTTCAATCACTTATGATGTCAATTGTTTTTACTGATTTTTTGTCATCAAATTTGATTTTAGCTTCATGTAGGTTCATAAAGATGATGGGTTACTTTTTTCAGAACTATAGCTCATAGATGTGTGCTGTTTTGCATAAACTGATGTACGATGTTCTTGCTCATTGCATACTAGTTCACCTTATCTGCTTTTTAGCATTTTCAAACGCTGGTTCCTACTTAATGTTAAGTTGCCTGCATTGAAACCTGTTGTTATGGCTGTTCTTCTTTCCCCTCCCCCCCCCTTTTTTTTTCTTTTCTTTTCTTTCTTTCTTTCATGTTTAAAAATTGCAGGCCATGAGTCTCTTCACTTGAATTTGCTTTCTCCATAGGTTGTGCTATTCACTGGCCAGCCCTTGGTTGTAGGAAGCTTGGTTACTACCATGATCTCTTGAGCCTAGCTTGAGCCTGGAGTAGTGTTTGTTTCATCAAGGTTTGAGCTGAGTTAGTTTTGGCTTGCAGTACTTAAAGCTCAGTTCATGTGAAATGCCTTTTGAGATAAGCTTGTAGTCACTGTTGAACTTATGCTTTAAAGTTGGAGTTGGTATACGTTCAAAATTACAATTGGGTGTAGAAAATTGAGCCACTGTACTTTAGTGGCTATTGAAGTCCAGAGTTCAAGAACAGGATTGAACAATGAAAGGTAAATACAACTGGAGTGAAGAGGATGCGGAATAACATTGGTTCTTGGGTTTAAAAGTTCTCTTGCTAGTGCATTGTCTTCTACACTCTTAATTCTACTACCAATTTAGGAGAAGAAACTGATTGCAATGTTGATACCTGCTCATGAAGGTGTATATTAAGACAGTGGGAAATGCCTGTCTTGTGTCTAAGGTCAACTTATATGACTGTAAGCTTAGTAATTTCAAATAAATCACTGCTTAATCTTCCAACTTAATGCTGGTTGGAAGTCAGATTTTTCCTACTGAGTCTCAGGCCAACTTACATGTCAGTGAGGTAAGTTGTTCCAAATAAATCACAGCTCAATCTTCCAATCCAATATAGGTTAGAAGTTGGATTTTCCTACTGAGTTTGCGACCAGAAGGGTTCTAAATTGAGTTGATATCACATAACATTGACTGAAACATTGAAGCTAGTGAAGTCGACATAGAATGGTGATGGGCATTGCAAACTAATCAACAACCTAGATCTACAAGATTTTGAAATTTGAATGGGCTAACAGAGCTTGAAATATATCCATAAAGCTTGGAGGGCTTCAATTTCTCCAGATAAGCCTATACGTCAATTGAATCCCTTTCTTCCAGCTCATCCAAGCCCCAAGTCAATGATCAGAGTTCAATGAGATTGTATCAACACAATGCAAAACTTGGAAGATAGAAGTCTTGCTTTGGATGACAAGGATATGGAAAGTGATGGAGTTCCAGAAAAAGGAGGTTGAGAAAATAGAAACGAAGCAAATAGACAAGGTGTTAGGGTTTCTTAGCTGAGTGTGTGTGTTAGATGTCCGTTGGAATTCCAAGTAGCTAAACTTCTGACCTGACTTTGGCCAGAAATCTATAACACCTTCTGACCACTCAGCCACCTGTTGGATCAGCTTGGGTCAAAAGTGGTTTGTTTGGTTTAATAGTTCGTCTTGAACCGTGCTGTCATTGACGTAGGAAGTGCTTTGTCAACACTTGGAAAATCTTCTAGTAATTTTTGTTTTTGTTGCGCTTAAACAATAAGCTTGATACTTTGTTTTGCTGATTTACTTTGTTGAATGACAAATTTGATTTACATGATGGCAATCTTGCCTGCTTTAATTATTTGTCCTTTGAACTCTGGTTTCTTTATTCAATTTTTCCTAGTTCGTTTCATTTTTTTAATGGTTTTGAACATTATGCCTTGATATTTAAACTGTCCTACATTAGGATCTTGGATTCAAGCCACACCTTTCCTCTTTGATAATGGTAATGATTATTTAACTTGTTATTGGGGCTTTGGAAGGCATGCCACTAATTAAGTTTACTGGTCATTTTATTTTTCTATACTTGCATTTTGGTGCTCTTTATTAAAGGAGAACTTAGTTTAGAGAGATATGAACTGCCCCAACAATTTGTAGCTCCTTGAACAACTGGTTGGTTAATTTCTTCAATTTATTCAATATTAACTTGGCCAGTTCTTTGTTTTTGTGCTTATTCTTTAGGGTGTAGGGAACAATGATCAGAAAGTTCTTGTTCTTGCCGCTACAAATACCCCCTACGCTCTAGACCAGGTAAACAGAAACATGACAAGTTTGTTTCTTGTAATTTTATCCTGCACCAACAGAACTACTACTTTCCTTGTAGCTAAAATGTACTAATTGCAGGCTATTCGACGGCGTTTTGACAAGCGCATATACATTCCTCTACCAGATGTGAAAGCCCGGCAGCATATGTTCAAAGTAAAAGAAAACATACTGGATCTTTTTTCTTTTGCTTTAGTAGAATAAGATTTGGAAAGGCATCTGGTTAAGTGAGCTTTGTTTTCATCTAGAAGGACCTATATGATTTATTTGCTTGGTTTTGTTTAACTCAAACAGGTGCATCTAGGGGACACGCCTCACAACTTAACAGAAAGTGATTTTGAAAGTTTGGCTCGCAGGACAGAAGGTTATTCAGGTTCAGATGTTTCTGTTTGTGTAAGTATGATACATCAGTTTCTTGATATTTATTCCAAGTGGCCTTAATTGAATATTTTCAGGGTTCAATGCGAAATAATTAACTGTGGTGCCCCTTATGGTTTTTCTTGACTTTCTCAGGTTAAGGATGTATTATTTGAACCTGTTCGTAAAACACAAGATGCTATGTATTTTTATAAAACTCCTGATGGTATGTGGGTACCATGTGGACCAAAACACCAAGGTGCTATCCAAATCACAATGCAGGAGCTGGCAGCAAAAGGACTTGCTTCACAGGTATTGGCAATTATTTATATACTGCCGTTGTTGCTTTGGATTGCATGCTCTCTGATAAGTTTATTGTCTTTCTCTGTATCATTTGGATGCACACAATTGTCTGATGTTGAATGCATATTTTGGATGATAATCAAATTTAAAAAGGAGACCACTTTTCAAGCACAAGCTCACTTCTTCCGGAACCAATAAGTGATTGAATGGACCTTCAAATTCTAATTCATTGGGAGAATTCGAAGTTGTTTTGTGATTCTATCCATCTTTTGAACTAGATATGAAAATTTGAGTGGGACTTATTGGCTTGTGGATTAGTGGGGCTTTTCATTTGGGATTTGGTATAAAGGATCTTAAGTGAACTGGAATGAATTGGAAATAAAAGCAAGTATTTTGCGATTTAGTCCTTAGCCCTAAGAAATTAAAATTCAATCAATTTGTGTATTTTAGTTGAGATTCCAAAAGCATGGGTTCAAATTCAATTCACTTCTCTTTGAAAACAGGAATTTGGTGAATGAGTTTTTCTTTTTAATCAACTCTTCCCAATTCATGGCATCCACAAACAAACTCTAGTATGCTTAAAATTATTCGACTAAAAGAAATGTCAATGGTTTTGGGAAATACACCGAAAATAAATTTTAATGCCTCCTGTGTCTTATGATGAGTGTCTATCAACAAAATTAATCAAGTTCTTTCTGATTAACACCCTTGCAGATCCTTCCGCCTCCTATCACAAGAACAGATTTTGACAAGGTGATTGCAAGGCAGAGGCCTACGGTGAGCAAATCTGACCTTGAGGTTCACGAGAGATTCACAAAGGAGTTTGGAGAGGAGGGCTGAGGAATTTGATAAAATTTCGTCCCATTGATCTCCACGCTAGTTGTGAGTACATTGCTATTATTTGTATTTTGTTTAACAGTGCTGGATCTAGTGAATTATATCTTTTCTTCTTAAGCTTAAATGGGGAAGGCTACTTGACTTCCCCATCTCTTGTACTTTGACGCAATACTGAAGTTTATGAAATTGCTCGTTCCAAATTGTGTAAAGAACAGCTTCAGAATTGTGGCGCTAGAATGTGAACATGAGGGGTGTGTTTTTTCCATGATATTTGCGTAGCCTTTGTGAATTTTCAGGTATTATCTGAAGCTTTCTAAAGGTTGCTAGCAAAATTTATACATTAGGATGGGTGGAGAGAGACTTTTGCAGTTCACAAACGTCAGAACTGGAATGAGTTTCTTTATAAATCTAGTTATATTTTGTTTTCAAAGTCTGCCTCTATGGTAGGAACCTTAGCTAGGAAAGTGAACTTTTTCCTTTACTTTTTGTGTGATTTCAATTGTTTGCAGTGTGGGAGCAAATTTAACTCCTGGTGTATTCGTCTGAGCCTGAGGTCGTTAGTCTGGAAACCTTACATATGAAAAATAAAAAATTTCTATTCTTATTTTTTCGCCTTTGTTTTTTTTAAACCCCTGTAACCAAGGTAAGAACAAATGTAAAACTATCTATAGTACAAAATAGAAAACTAAAATAGGTGGACTGTGATTTTGGTAAAACCATCTACCTAAATGTTATTAGAAGGATACTACTTGTTAAGTCATGATAAGTTTGGAAAACAAAAGTTTCTTTATGTTTAGTGCGCCTGGTCAAATCATAATCATAAAGCATGTGACGTGATTGCATTAGTACTGCTGGATATTACAGTGGTTTTTTTTTTAACAATATTATTAATATTTTTATTGTATTATTCATATAGATCTTAGAATTTTGATTGGGAGGATTGAATTTAAATAAACAATATTTATTTATTTATTTATTTATTTGAGTTTCTTTCCAATTGGACCACCGATAATTGAAGATCCTTAAAGATTAATCTAGTAATACTTTCTTATAAGAAACGAAGCTTTTATTTGTTAAGGAGAAAACCGGGCTTGTCTCATAAACAAGCTTTTAAAGAAAAATTTGACTCACAAACTCCACCTCAAAGCCACGAGGGTGTACGCAGAAAAAGAGAACGTAAACCCGAAAACAAAGAACAGGGGCAACGATTTTCCCGTTGGAGATACAAAAGAAGAATCTCTGCATAACACCTTCATATAAAAAAAAAATAAATAAATAAAAAGCACCATCATTCTTAAAAAAACTACTACAATGCCTTCTAGACTAGGCCTTCAATTAAGTTTCCCAAAAGACATCCACAGAGCACGCACCCAGGTCCATCAGTTCTGAGAAACAGGACGTCAGTCACGTCCTCCAACACCTCCCTCAGGTTGGAGTTGGGAAAGGAGGGATGGTTATAGGGATGAGCACTTAGTGGTTTGGTCAACACGTGCTGGTTGATCAAGAGTTCTGCTATGTATCTCCGAAAAGGCACCGCGTAGACGGGTCCCGAGTCCTCCTCAATTTAAGGTTTCAAAGCTTGTCACTGGAAATCTTCTACTGTCTATAGGCCTCCGTAGCATGAAAGGAGGGGAAACAAGCAAGGCCAACAAGCTAACCATGTAGAATGACAAAGTAGCTACAGGGGAAGATCCGTAAAGTCTAAACAAGTTAGCTTGACCCATGCTTTTACGTTTTTTGATGTAAGGCAATTGTAAATCGAACCCCACTTCCAATACGTTTAGATAGTGGTAGGGGAAGGTCTGTAGAAGCAATCTTTTGTAAACATTTTGGGGGTATGAATGAATTGGCTTTTCCCCTACAAGTGTTGTTTCCCTTTCTGACGCTTCAAGGTTTCGAACTCCCTTTGTAGAGCTGATTTTATCTTGCTTGTATATGTTCTACCTAATTTGTCAACATAGGTCAAAGGGGGAAGAATAAATTTACTCCATTGCAATTGGATTTCACTATTTAAGGTCCATTACAAGGGCGCAATCAAAGGCACAAAACAATTTAGCATCAAAGCTGGACATAGCCCAAGAGAGGCTTAACTGGATTGTAACAAAGGTTATGGGAATTGATTGTAGACTATGTGTGTTAGGACCTGAGATCACAAGTAAGCAAGAGCACATCAATTCTAGGGAAAATTGGCCGGAACTTCCCTTATAATTTCATCAAGGCTCCCTGTTACAATCCAACAAATCACAGCTACAGTTCAAAATACAACATCTACCAATTCAACAACTAACTACAACTACGTTACATTACTCTACTCACTACAACCATAATGGAAAAGCTAACTAGAATAAGCAGTAACATAAACACAACAATTCTTCAATGCTGAACACTCAGCTTGGCCTTCCTTTTTCTTCCCTTACTACCATGAGCTTCTTCCTAAAAATACCCTTGAGCCAATTCTCAATTATGTCCTTATAAGCCACGTGTCATACTTATAAGTAAGGTCCTAACAATTCCTACCCCTTCAAGCAACCCTTGTCCTTAAAGGTCAAGCTGAAACATGGGAAATTGATGCCCAATATACTTAACATTTTCCCATGTAGGCTCATACTCTAGATGTTTTAACCATTGAATCAACATATTTGTCCCAAGGCTATCTCCCCTTCATACCAAGTGACAAGCAAGTACTTTATGTGGTTAAACCAAAAGTCTACCATCCCCATCCAACAAGGGAACACTAGGATAGAGTTTGCACTGTTGTCCTATGGCTTTCTTGAGTTGGGAGACATGAAAAATTGGATGAATGGTAGCTCCAAGTGGGAAAGCTAGCCGGTAAGCAATTGTGCCAATTTTGTCTGTAACCGTATATAGCCCATAATAATGAGGGGCCAGCTTGTGATCCCTCTTTCCAGAGAAGGTGTACTGGTGGTAGGGTTGTACCTTGAGATATATTGAATCTCCTATCTTAAATCTCCACTTAGAGTGTTCATGGTTCACATGGAACAATATTCTAGTCTAACTGTTATGCAAATGGGACCAAATCAATTTGAGTCGATTGGCTCTTTCCTTTAGGAAGTCATCCACATTAGTGTCTCCCATACACTCGAAGTTGTGATAAGGGGCATGATGGGGCTTATAACCATTAAGCACCTCAAAATGAGTCATTTCCAAAGCGGTATCGTAGTTAGTGTTATACCACCACTCCACTAGGGGCAACCAAGAGTGCCATTTATTGGGGCACTCTCCATTTGCACATCTCAAGTATTGCTTTAAGCATTGATTAACTCATTTTGTTTGCCCATCTATCTGTGGGTGGTATAAGGTACTACAAAGCAATGTGACCCCTAAAATCTTAAATAGCTCATCCTAGAATTTGTTAACAAAAATGGGATCATGGTTACTCACAATGGTGTTGGGGAGGCCATGAAGCTTAGCCACGCCATCAATGAATGTAGTGGCAATCTAAGCTGTAGTAAAGGGGTGACTCACCCTAATGATTTGGTTGTACTTGGTGAAGCAATCGACCACCACAAGAATGCTGTTCTGACCCTCACTAAGGGGCAATCCTTCCACGAAGTTTATGAAAATATATTACCATGCTTGGCTTGGTACAGGTAGTGGTTGCAACAACCTTAGAGTCGATACACACTCCATTTTTTTTTCTAACACACCCCACACTTAGCTATCCAATTAGTCACTATCTGTCTCATGTTGGGCCAATGGAAATGTTATTGCACTTTCTTCAGTGTTCCACGAATTTCGGAATAATTGCAAAGACTGTGTCATGAAGTTGTTGCACTATTTGATCATGCATGAGGCCTTGGTTGCCCACTACAATCTTGCCTCGTAATCAGGCCTTGTGAATGCATCCAAGACTAGCTTTGTAACCATTTCCTAAATGGAAGAGTCTCTGTTATAACTCTGGATTATTTCATGAATCCAACAAGGCTATAACACTGACATGACTTATAGCTCAGGTTCCTCTAGGTTAACTAGAAGCCTTGAGAGTGCATTTGTGGCGCGATTCTCAATGCCTCTATTTTACCGAATCTCATAGTCAAAACCAAGGAGCTTAGTGAGCCATTTGTGTTTGGCAAGAGTGGATACACATTGTTCCAGTAAGTGCTTCAGACTGTTATGATCTATGTGGATGATGAAATGGTTCTCTAATAAATAAGCCCACCATTTTTGAACAGCCATCACCATTATTAATAATTCCTTCTCATATGTGGAAAACCTTAGGTGTTTCGATGCCAGTGCTTTACTAAGATAGGCGATAGGTCTCCCTTCCTACATCAAAACTGCTCCCATGCCGCCATAATAGGCACCTGTTTCTATAACAAACAGAATGTGAAAATCTGGTGTTGTTAAGATTAGTATGGTACTCAAAGCATGTTTCAATTGCTCAAATGCCTAGATTGCTTCCATTGACCACTAAAAGTAATCTTTCTTCAACATATATGTCAAAGGCCGGTTGATCTGACCATAATCTTTGACAAATCTCTAATAATAGTTGGTTAGTCCCAAGAAACCCTTTAATCTGCAGATGGTGGTGGGTCTAGGCCACACGAGCATGTCTACTACCTTCTTAGGGTTTGCCTCTATCCCATTAGCTGAAATAATATGCCCCAAGTACTCAGTTTGCTTTCATGTAAAGACACATTTACTCCGTTTAGCATAAAGCTGATGGTCTTGTAGCACCTATAAAACCACTCATAAATGGTAGGCGTGTCTCTCCCACGTAGGGTTGTCAAACAAAGATATCATCAAAGAAAATAAGCATAAACTTCCTTAGATGTGGTCGAGAAAGGTGGTTCATGAAACCTTTGAAGGTGGCAGGGACATTTATTAACCCAAAGGGCATCACTTAAAACTCATAATGGCCTTGGTAGCTTTTAAAAGTTATCTTGGAAATGTCAGGGGGAAACAATTGCACCTAATGATAACCTAATCGTAAATCTAGTTTGAAGAACCAAACAGCCCCATGTAGTTCATCTAGAAGCTCATCAATGATCAGGATAGGAAACTTGTCCTTGACAATTAGGGCATTCAAGGCTTAATAGTCCATACAAAATCTTCAACTATTGTCATGCTTATTGACTAATAAAATTGGAGAAGTAAAAGGGCTTAAGCTATTATGGATGATTTGGGAAGAAAGCATCTCATCTACCATCTTTTCTATCTCCATTTTCTAAACAAAAGGGTAGCGATAGGGTCCTAAATTAACCGGCTCGCTACCTTATCGGAAAGGGATGTGGTAGTCAAATTCTTAACTAAGGGGAAGCCGTGTAAGGGTCTTAAATACAGCTATGAAATCTATGACCAAGGTTTCTAAACCGATGGGGGTAGATCCCCCATCCTTACTAAGCAGCTCACTGATGATAAGTTGGCCCACCATGCAATAGGGGTGATATGAAATCCATCTACAAAAGCTAGGACCACTCATGGCAGCCAAGGATATGCCATTCCTTCTGAATCCATGTAATATGATTAGTTTTCCTTCAATATGGATGGTTAAGGTGTGGCTGATGACATCTAAGTTAATAAAATTGACACCCTCTACCTATTGCATTCCTAACATTATGTCACATTCGTTTAAAGGCAACAAGCAAACCTCCATCACGAAGTGATGACCCTGAATCTACCATTCAAAGTAGTTGCACTTCATATGGCCTTATAACTAATGATCCCCTACAATATGAACTCGAAAGGGTTGGGTTTCCTGAGGCCAACAACTTAACCTTTGAGCCAACTCCTCATCTACGAAGTTATGTGTGGCTCTTATGTCAAACAACAAGTTAATATGGGATTTTCCAAAGAATGCAACTAACCTAAAGGTCCCAAAAAAAATCCCTTGGACATAGCATGGATGGATAACACATCCTCCGATTCAAAGGCCACAGTCACCTCCTGAAGTTGTTGGTTCATAATTAATTTAACATCGGGCTCTATCTCATCCTCGCCTTTATCATGCATAAAAAACAATTGTTTCTTCTTGCATACATGACTCTTGCTCCATTTCTCATCATAGTAATAACACAAGCCTTGTTCTTGTTGGGCTTGCATTTAAGAGTTTGAGATACGCTTGGTTGAAAAGTGCATTCCATTGCCTAGCCTAGGAGAGCAGACTCCCCAAGAGCGATCTCAAGCCGGCCATGCTAGTTGATCGACTGTTATAAGGACTGTAGGGGTCCCTCTAGTAGGACTAGTCATCAAATTCTCGTGCATTAAGGCTTGCTGAAAGGCTACTTCCAAGTCGACTGGTCATGACAACATGACTAGAACTTTAACATCATATCTAATACCATAAGTTATCAAAATCTTACACATAAGCATGGACCATAGTAGTTTAGCATAATAAATGAAATTTTGTTGTAGGGCTACCCATGTCATTTTGAACAAATTTCCTACATAAATCTCAGGTGAATTGCTCCTAATTAACCTAACCCTTATGGCATAAATAGGGACCAACCCATTGTGCAGCGTCACCCTTAAAATAAACCACACCATATTCAACCTTTGCAAAAGTATCCAGTAGCTTAAAATGAGAGAAAAATTCATAGTTAATAATCCACTCCCTAGGTTGGTTCCCCATAAAGATAGAAAAATCTGGGCGTTGAGTGCGAGAATCAAGAATACCTGGAACGAGAAAGCTGTTGGTGTTGTCTAGTGACAGGTTGCTGGAAGAACCTCTAACGGAGCTCACAGGAGGTGCTGATATTGCTAGTCCAAGCCCCAAATTAGGGCTTGATGATGGTGGTTGGGGACTGACTGGACCTATGGAAGGTTGTTAGTGGCCAATAGACCTTATGGAACTACTCCCCCCTCACCCCCAATGGAAGCAATGGTTGACGGTTGCTTGGTGGGGACTTGGTGGTTGTCGAACTAGGGAAGAGGCCCCCACGAAGGTGGCTGGCCATGCAGTCCTGGGGAAGGGTTGTGCTGGTTAGTGTGCAGGCCTAGGGAAGAGTTGTGTAGGTTGGTGCCCCAATAGCTGGGCAGGCTATGGTGGCCTTCAGTATTGGGGGCTTACCCAACTATTAGGGGCCCGTGGAAACCTAAGGCCTATGAGAAAAAGTCTAAGAAAGGCTCTAATGAGAACCCTAGTGAGGGGGTTAGCTGGTTAGACTGGGGGCCCAAGAGTGGGGAGGCTCATGTGAATCTGAGCCTTAATGGAAGTGGGCAAAAGTAGTTGGATCAAGGCCCTAATGGCCATAGGGCCTATGGGAAGTGTGAGCCCACTAGGAGTTTGGGCTATGCTAGGTGGAGCCTTGCTAGGTGGATAGGTTGAGAGGCCTGCGAGGGCTAGGAGGCCTATAACTGTCAAACTTATGCCAGGAAGACAGATCAGGGGGCTCGCAAAGGCTAGGAAGCCCAAAGGAACTTCTATGCCAATGAAAAGTCGACTAAGCCAAGAATGTTGTTTAAGCGGGCCAAGCTAAGAAGGTTGTTCAAGAGGCCTCGAGGGCCCTTAAGGATTAGGTCACCAGGAGGGGCTTGGGCCATGCTAAGGAGGGTTAGGGGGCCTCAAGACATTTGGGGGCTAGGACGAGGTCGAGCCTAGCCTAGGGGAAAAGTCGGGACTTAGAGGCTCGTGAGGCACCCTAGGTGTCTAATGTTGAGGTAAGGGGCCTGAAGTAGCCGTCGAGGGGGTGGTGGTTGGAGGAGGGGCTAAGGGTGGGTTAGGAGGGAAAGGAGAGGATGAGATTGGAACGAGAAGAGAGCCTAGGGCAAACACTAGCTGAGATGAGGGAGGCAAACTGGAAAAGGGAGTCTCGATGGGCATGGGGTTCAACAAGGAGAGGGGTGGTTGTTAAAGAAGGCACTGAATAATGAAGGGAAGAGAAACCAAAGGTGGGGAGGGAAGGGTGGTTGGGGGAATGGTAGGGGTGTTGGCTGATGAGGTGGGAGAAAAAGGTAGGCCGTGAAGGTCTTAAATGAGAACTAATTGGTGTGGTCCATCTGGGATAGTCTAGCTGTGGGGATGGATAGGAGAATAGGGGGTGGGCACAAGCAAAGAGGAGGGTGGTGGGGGGTAGAAAGCATTAAGCTTTTGGAGGATGAGGAGTTGTTGCTCCTTCAAATATTGGACGTCCACAGATTGTTTCTTTAACTACTTGATATGGGCACCAAAATTGGCCATGGTCTTTTGCTAGGTACAAGGCCCCAAACCAATGGCTCTAGATACCACTTGTTAGAACCTGAGATCACAAGTAAGCAAGAACACAACAATTCTAGGGAAAATTGGGCAGAACTTCTCCTATAATTTCATCAAGGCTCCTTATTACAATCCAATAAATCACAGCTATAGTTTAGAATATAACATTTACCAATTTTATGGCTAACTATAGCTACGTTACATTACTCTACTCACTATAGCCATAATGGAAAAGCTAACAAGGATAAGCAATAACATAAACACAATAGTTCTTCATTGCTGAACACTCGACTTGGCCTTCCTTTTTTTTCCCCCACTGCCATGAGCTTCTTCCTAAAAATACCCTTAAGCCAATTCTCAATTTTGTCCTCATAAGCCATGTGCCACACTTATAGGTAAGGTCCTAACAGTGTGAACTCTTTAACTCTGTACAATAGATTATGGTCACACTGAATACCTGAAACAATAATTTAGGTCATAAGGCCAAGACTAATCACAATGGGGAAGGTTTGTCTCATCCTTAGAGGGACTATTCTAAACCTAGAAGTAATGAAGCAAAGGGTTCAACGATATGTATCACACTACACATGATGAATATGGAGTTTCCCCATTTTAATGGTAATGGGGATGCATCCAATTGGTTCAATTAGGCTACTTATTTCTTTTAGTTCCATGTGACTCTCAAATAACAAAAGGGCTAATATCTTAGAATCTGAAGGGTGACACCTGGGTAAGGTTTCAACTACTTAAGGTTAATCATAAAGGTAATGTAATTACCTAGGATAATATAAAGAATAAGTTAATGGATCAATATGGCATTTCTTATTTCTTAGATAGGTATGGGGATTTAACTAAACCATAATAAACTTAGGTAGTTTATCTAAAGATCAAGTAACATGTTTTGTTAATGGGTTAAAGGTAGCTATTAAGGTAGAAGTGTCTATTGAAACCTCTTTAACTTTAGTTGAAGCAATTAAATTAGATTGAATTTATGAATACAA
This sequence comes from Casuarina equisetifolia, assembly GCA_028551475.1. Lineage (NCBI taxonomy): Eukaryota > Viridiplantae > Streptophyta > Magnoliopsida > Fagales > Casuarinaceae > Casuarina > Casuarina equisetifolia. The sequence goes on along the minus strand of CM052358.1, from coordinate 19,621,033 downwards.
GGCTATTGAGAGAAAGGCAATAACTTTCATCCAAAAGAAACCTAGCAATGTTATCCTAAATACTGTTAGGGTGAATATTATTGTGAGGAGGCTATCCCTAACTAAGTTCCAAGAAAGGAGGATGAAGGAAATGTGCTTTAATTGTGATGAGAAATTTGTTATAAGCCATAGGTGTAAATGGATATTCATATTGCAAGGGCATAAATGTGTAAGGAAGAATTTGATTATGTAGAAGTGGAAGGTAAGGTCCAAGAAGAAAGGGAGGAACAAATTAAGGCTTTTGTGAATACTATGTATGTCACCCTAAATAGTAGGACCATAACTAATTTAGGGAATGAGGAAGAACATGTGGAGATTTTCATGATTACCATGTATGGCACCCTTGCCCTTAGGATTATAATGGTTTGAGGGACTATAGTGAGCCAAGGACAAGAGATTAATTTTCTAGTTAATTCCAATAATAAAATTTGTGAACTACCAATTAGCTAGAAAGTTGAGATTAGAGGTTAAGTATATGAGGAAAATCTATGTCACAATAATAAAAGGAGGAAATTTAGATAGGCAAGGGTAGTGGAAAGGAGTTAGAATGGTATTACAAGGACTAATCATGGAGATAGAATTTTATTCATTATCTCTATAGGGGTGTAAAGTAATTTTGGCGGTCCAATGGTTAAGAACTTTGGGAAACATTGTGGGACTTCTGAATTATAGGGATTGAGCTTGTGTAAAAGAAACATTGATCTAGCTCAAAGGTTCCACTAATAGAAAGAAAGGAAGGGAAAATGTGTAAAGGATAAGGAAGAAAACCATGAAAAGTCCTAAGAAAAATATAAAGTTGAAAGAGTTAGAAAGGTTGCCTAAGGGACAAAATTGTTGGCATATGAGGAAGAAAACATGCAAGGCTAGGAAACCTTGAGAATTTTAGGGAAATCTTGCTAAAACCGTAAGCCAAAGTTAGATCACTTGTTAGAATAATTTGAAGATCTATTCTTAGAGCTAGTGGGGCTACTCCAAAAAAGGTTTCATGGCCATAAGATTTCTCTAAAAGGGTGAATCTTGTATATGTCCACCCTTATAGATACCTCTAACACCAAAGGGTTAAAATTGAGAAGATTGTGGATGAATTGTTAGAAGCAGGCACAATTAGACCTAGTGCCAATCCTTATGCCTAGTTATAAAAGTAAATAAATCTAATGGAGAGTGGCGGTTATGTATGGATTTTATAGCCATGAACCAATAGATCATTAGGGACAAATTTCTCATTCCAATAATAGACAAGTTGCTAGATGAGTCATGAAGAGCCCAAGTCTTTTCTAAACTAAATTTATAGCCTAGTTACTACTAAATATGAATAGACCTTGAGAATGTACATAAGATAGCCTTTAGGACACACCATGGACATTATGAGTTCATGGTAATGCCTTTCAAGTTATTTAATGCCCTATTAACCTCCCAAGCCCTTAATAACTCAGTTTTCAATGAACTACTTAAGGAGATTACCTTAGTATTTTTTTAATGACATCTTAGTTTATGGTACAAATTAGGCAAGACAATTATAACATCTAAAAGCAATGTTTGAAAAGCTAAGAACTCACAAAGTTTTAATAAAGAAATCTAAATGTACATCCAAATAGAGCTTAGTAAGTTTCTTAGGCCATATAATTTTTGGTGATGGAGTTTTTGTGGAAGATGAAAAGATTAAGGTAGTCATAAAATGACCTTAATGAAAAAATATAAAGGAAATGAAGGGATTTATAAGCCTTAAAAGGTATTATAGGAATTTGTACAAAGGTGTGGAAGTATAGTTAAAACCCTAATGAGAAGCATTCCTTTAAGTAGAATGAGAAGGCACAAGAAGCATTTCAAAAGATAAAAACATTTGCTCATGGGTACTCTTATTCTAGCCCTTCTTAACTTTATTAAACCCTTTACAATTAAGTGTGATACTAGTGGGACTATTATGGGGGCAATTTTATTGCAAAAAGCTTGTCTCATACTGTATTTCAACAAAGGATTACATGGAAGGAATGTTGTTTTATCCACTTAAAATAAGAAAATGTTGGCTTTCATTACGAATATCTTGAGGTTGAGGCATTATCTTTTAGGTAAGCCTTTTGTAGTAAGAATAGATCAAAGGAGTTTAAAGTGCTTGTGGGAATAGAAAATTGCAACTTCATTGAGTAAAAACTTGGTAATGCAAATGAGGCAATAAATGCATTTTCTAGAAAAGTAGACATGAGACTAAAGGAAAGCTGAGAGAATATCTAGCCTTTTACCCTTTTGGATTGAGGTTGTCAAGGAGGGAATGCAAGACTGTCTCATAACCTAGGAACTCGTGAAGAACATCTTAGTAGTAGAATCTATAGGCCCATGGGAAATTAGGAATGGGGTAATTTTTAAAGGAATAGGATCTTCTTATTAGAGGATTCTAATCTAATTGCTACCATATTACAAGAACTCTATCATAATACCCATGAAGGGTAACATAAGACACTACACAAAATAGAGGCAATTTTTTACTCAAGACACATGAGTAAGGATGTATAATGTTTTGTCAAGCATTGCAAGGTACATTTGCAAAACAAATGAGAGAACCTCTAACCTTTAGGCCTCATTCAACCCTTGCTCATCCATACTCAAATGTTCATAGATATATTTATGGATTTCATAGATAGACTACCTAGTTATCAAGGTAAGATAATTATTTTCATCATTATAAATAGATTGTCTAAGTTTGGATATTTCATACCTATTTCCCCTTTATACACAGTCTCCACCATAGCCCAAGTATTCTTTAAGAATACCTTTAAACTATATGGTATGCCTCAAGTAACAAAGGAGCTACATTCATTATTCTCTTTTGGCAAGAGTTATTTAGGCTTTAAGGCACTAGTTTTAACATGTCACTACAAATCATCCCCAATTTGTTATCCAAACTAAGGTAGGTAACCAAGTCATCCAAATGTATTTAAGGTGCTTTATGAGGGATTGATAAAGAGAATGTTGTAAGTGGCTACCTTGGGCTTCCTATTATTATAATGCTAATGTGTAAATTGCCAATGGCAAAACTCCCTATGAGATCATATATGGGAGGCTTCCTTTACCCTTATTAACCTATGTCCTAGTTTCCATTTTTACTAAGTTTATTGATAGGAAGCTCTACAATTATGATCAAGTTTTGAAGCAACTCCAAGAAAAGCTAGTAACAATGCAAAGTAGAATGAAGAAATCATATGTTATGAGTAGAGGATATGTCTAATTCCATATAGGGGACAAGATTTATATCCCACTCTATCCTTGACAAGTTTTAATAGCCATAAGGAGATCTAACAAGGTACAACCAATTTGATTCACTGACATTACAAGGACAAAGTAGCAGGGGACTAAGGAGTAAGGAGCTCAAAGGCAACACTATGAGTAACATGTGTTGAGTGGAGTAAACTAATATTTTTAATGATGATTGTTAATATTGTACTTATCTTCATGATCACATACTTATAATCCTTAATATTCCTCTGTGTCAAAACTCATATATTCATAAGAATAATACAATAATGTTTTCATGGAGATTGCTATTGGAAGAAATATCTCATGGCTTTTGTATTTGTTTAGAATGGACCCTATACTTTGATGGATTTTTAACTTGTATTGCCTATATCTAATAAGGCCTACAAAGGAAGTTGTGTTGGACTAAAGAGAAAAAGGCATGTATGCCCTACGATTGAATTAAATTAAAAGAAAATAAGCCCATGTAGAAAGGCCGGCTTGTGCATAATAAGAAAGCCAAAAAGGTCAACCCATATAAGAGAAAGCCTAGCTTGAGACTTAGGACAAAAGAAGAACAAAATTAAAGAAAAGGCTTCAAAAAAGAAAAAAGAAAAAGGTGCCACCATAGAGACTCTTTCAACCGTTCTACCAAGGTGACTATTTTGAAATTTCTAATGATGACCTACAAGCCTAGACAACAGAGATGCTAGACTTTAAAGAAGAGATGTTGGAGCCATTGTTTACAAAAAAGGCTGAAAATGAATTTCAAACTGAGAGTTTTTCCAATGCATTCATGTAGAAGAGAAATCTAAAAACAAATCCAAGCCTCCAAAAGAAATCTATTTGTGGTGTCCTTTCCTATTTAGCTTTGGTAGATTTTCTTACTGTGTACTATTGATTGATGTTTGATTGTCTCCTATTATACAATTAGCAATTTATTGCTAAATTATGATAATGTAAACTTGTTATCATTTAGGGATTTTATGTATGATATCTTACGAAGCCTTGGTTTGTTGTATTATAAGGTTGACACTATGTTGTATTCTAAACTCTTGTAATTGGTAATCCAAGGGATTACTATGCTTAGTACTCTTTGACGATAGGTTAAAGGAGGTGGATTGGATGTGATAATCCAATCACTCAAAATCTAATGGAACCCTTTAAAGCTTTATTAAAAGAAGTAGGTTGGAAGATATTTTCCAATCATTTAAAAATCTATGAGCATTTTCTCTTTTATCTCACTATTTGATCTTATATGTGATTATCTTAAAACTATTTGGATTCTTAGTATTTAAAGTGCACACAATTAGTAGTGCTTAAGACTGCAAACTTATTTTAACTTTTGTACATTAAACTTGTAGCTTGTTTATGTTTCCATATTTATTACTATATTGTGTTTAATAGAATTCCTTATTGCAATAATATATTAGATCCATCTATTAATTTTTGTTATCTTTTCATAGGGTATTAACTTAGTTGAGATTATGCAATAAGTAATGAAGGGAAGTAGTTAGGAAGATTACAATCTAGAATAAGAAACCTAATTCCCCCCACCCTCCCTCTTAGGTTGCCTTTATGGACCCAACATGTGGTATTGAAGTAGGCTTTAGAGTATGCTTTGTATCTATTTAGACACCTAAGAATATCCCTAGGATGGTTGCAACCATTATGAAATATAGCAAGCCTTTCTACTTTAAGGGAACAAATTTTGAACAGTGAAGGAACTTAATGAAAACCTTTATCTTAGGTTTTGAATTCATGCATAGAGTGCCATAGAAAAAGAAATAAAGTTGCCTAAGGGAGAGGACAAGAATTGGACAAAAAAGGAAACCTAAGATATGCAAAGAAACTATAGAGCCATGCATATGCTATATTGTGCTATTAGTTAATATATCTATTATGCAATAGCTGCATGTGAAACTACTCATTAGATTTGGCAGAAATTATAGGCTTTATAGTTTAATAATAGCACTATTTGTGGGCTTTCTAACCTGTCTATTGTTGAGGAGTAGGAAAAAATACAAGAGGAGGAGGTCAATTCTAAACTTAACACAAAAGGAAAGAAATCTTGCCTACCTCTCCTACTATATGGTCCATGGGGATCTCTGCATTTAGAGAGAAAGCAAAAGCATCCTCATCAAAGTAGTGACCACTAAAGTAAGTCTAAAATGGTAAGAACAACAAACAATAATTTTGTTAACTATTTTTGGTGTACTACTTTCAAAAAAAAATTGGAAATAGCATTCAAACTTGGTTTTAAAGTATACTAAACAACAGTAGTTTAGCAAAAGTCAAGGGATATCATTTTCGAAATATTTTGGATTCAAAAATCTGAATTTAAAAAATCACCTTCATCTTTTGAAGAAATATCTATAGCATAAACTTTCATATCAAAAGCCCCAAAATGGTTGAGCTGATCATGCAAACCACATTTTCTTTGAAAATTGATACAAAAACAAAAAGAAGGGCCGAGATTCTTTTTCTTTAAGAAAGGATTTCTTTTTATTTTTTATTTTTTTGGTCCTTCAAAACGGGAACCAAAAATTTTAAATTTTTAACTATTGTTTTTAAATTATCAAAATCTGCTTTGAGGATGAAATATTGGTTTCAATGTGCAAGAAAAGGTTTTGAACTCAATGGATTATTCTTTAGGATTGCTTGTAATCTTTCAATGTGCAAATTATTTTCGAAATTTATCTCCACTTATGGATTATGAAGATCTTGCATACTACTCATGTGTCCAATACCTTTGAAATAAAATTTCTACATTATGGTGTTGGAAAGAAGGATATCAAAATTGCACTAAAACATCCTCAAAATACTTTTCTGAAAAATTCGGCCACACTCTTCTTTTTTCATACTAGACAATTTTTCCTTTTGATTAGAGAAATGCCAAACTCAATTTTTTTAAAAGAGTTAATTATTTTTGTGTGGTACATGATGTTAAAATGAAAACTTAACGTTCCCATGTTGTGTGATTAAATGCAAGACTTTTGTAATAACTTGAAAGGGGGAGAATTTTTACTAAATCCATTACTCTGCATCATGAATTGATTTTGAAGTTCTTTTTATGGCCTAAATCATTTGCTAATTTTAAAATATTTTTTGCAAAGTATTGTATAACCTATTAGTCATCGATGTTTGTTATTGTGCTTTTGCTTTAAAGTGTGTGCTTAGAAATATCCTCTTGATGGATTTGCATACTTGGATGATATTCAAAGGAGACAATTTTTTATGTTTTCGAAATTGAATCCTGGTATGAAAGATTATTTCTCAAAAAGGAAGATTTCTGAAAAAGTTATAACCTTACTTTTATCCCTTTTTTCCAAAATGGTGATCCATTTATGGAGAGAAATTTCTTTGTTCTATGTCATTAAGCTGAAAGTTTCTTTGAATTACAAAGCTATTTTATTTGGCAAATTAAATCTCCTTGCAAACCTTTTGTTGGAAACGAAAAACTCTTGGTATCACTTTTTTAAAGGCACCAATTCTTAACAAAATACAACCGAGACTATCTTCTGGTATATGCCACATGTTATTTTCCTTATACGACCAAAATACTAAAATGTTTCATCCTTTGAGCAGTTAGTCTTGATATGGAAAATCATAGTGGTAAATGTGTTAACTCCCTTCTTAGTTTAAGGGGGCGTTGAGAACCTATTGACATGTTACTATTTGCTACATCATGATTTGATTTAAACGATAACTGATAACGTGCTCAACATCTTCATTTTTTTAAAAAAAATTGATTCTTTGGTTCAAATGTGAAAAACTCTTTTTTATCAAGAAACTTTTGGCTTATATGACTTGAACTGCTTGATTGTTAGAAGGACCTTAAATTAGTCTACCTTTCAAAAATGAGTGTCGCAGTATCATGAAGTATTAGCTATACATTAGCAACGGATGTGATGTCTTAAAGATATACCACGCATGTGTAGTGCCCACTTGCGCTAAAATGACATCATTGATTATGGCAGCATGACGAAAAAGATCTATGCCTGCTTTCGACCACATTATTATTGTCTTATACAATGCTAATATTCTCTGCAGCATCGTGATATTTATGTTCAAAACCATGCTTTCCACTTTTACTCACAAAGCTTTTCAAGAAAGCAAAAAGGTCTTTGAGTATCATGCAAATCTTAAAAAAAGTGGTCTAATGTCAGACTCTAAAACTCGGTCATTTGTCTTAATATCTATTGTATCTTCATTCGCAGAGTTTTGATCATACTCAAAAATAGCATTTGAATGAGACTCATTATATTAGAGATTTTCTGATATAAATATTTTAGAGCAAAACAGCTACTTTAAAAACATTTTTTGATCTTAACTCAGTAGCTACTCCATTTTAAGAAAAATTCATTCTTGGAAAATCCTTTACATAAATTTTTTTTAAATAAATAAAAGTTTTTGACTAAGAGTCTGGATGTGATCATTGAAATGAGACTTCTTGTTTGAGCTGACTATTTCCTTCTAAAGAGACTGAATATTTTCTTATACTTGCTGATCTACAACAAAATTCCTTTTTCCACTCAGAGAACCAGAATTTTCAAATCTTATCTTTGTGATATTAGATGTTCAAGTTGGTTCAAAATCTCAAAAACTGGTTCTTGAATAAGTTACTAGCTGTGTCATAATGTTGAAGACATTATCAAAATTCTTACTGCACTATCATACTTTAAAATGAGTGGAGTTGCAGAAATACTTAGTTTATTTCCACTCGCAGGATTTTGAGAATTATGCTTATATATTACTTAATAGCCTGACCTTATATTAGATTAATAGAATTGTACAAACATTTCATTCTATTTTGTTGTCCGTTCTAGAGAAGGTTATGAACATATTTCATCCAACACTCTACATGCATATATTTTCTATATAACTTTGTTGGAAAATTGTTGAACCTGCACTAATCAGTTGGTTACTTATATTCACTAGATGGTTCTCTAATCAACTTATAACTCAAAATTTGGTCTTACTATTTCTCAAGAAAATTGAACTCACCTCTAGATTCAAAACTATCTTTCTTACAACTTCAAATCTTTCTTTATAGGCAGTTCATGAATTGTTTTCATGATGATTACTAAAATAGCAACTTGAGATCCCTATTGCGTTGTGCTTTACTAATGTGAAGAACATTTCTAGCACCATGATAGCTGAAGTTTCTTACGTGAAAACTAGAGATTCTAGAAGTGAAACTGGCTCCTTTCAAAAACTCGTAAAACCCCGACTAGCCAAAAAAGAAATTAGTCTTTCAAAACACCTATTTGAGAGATAACTTTGAATCATTTTCAAAAGCTAAATACAACAACATAGTTGTTGTGTATGCTATGTCTTTTGTTCTGCATACTTGCAAGGGGAGTCTGCATTATTTTATACACTCATCTACTTGTTAATTGATACTATATCATTGATGATAAGTACCTTAATCTCCTTATAGAATGTTTGCTTTGTTTAGTGTGCTGTGATGCATTTACCCTGTACTACTGTGCATATTGAAGTGTTGTTGCTTTGTACTCTATGAGGGAATTTTTTGTAGTGGATCCTTGTTTGAAACACTTTATTAAAAACCTAATTCATGGTTAATCCAAATCCATTTTTCTATGTAGGAAAGTTGCTGGTCATTTTTACAAACTTTTCAAACTGACTGACTAGTAAATTCTTTTGAAAAACTTGTGAGGCTATTTCAAAATAGCCTTTCGTGCTCCCCCACCAAAACCTTTTTAACCTAACATTTTGGGGAAGTTCACATAGTGTACATGCCAATCTCTTATATAGCTCTGATTAAAAGGGAGTTGTTTTTTTATGACTACCTCCCATTGAGAACACTCTAATAACTCTCAAGTCTAGTCCATCTCCACAATATTCCAATCGATGTATGGTTGCTTTTGCTTAATATTGTACCAAGCTGCGTACAACTCATGATTTAGGGAGAAACTCTATACACTTCGATGGTATACCAAGTATAACTTGTCAATTCTTCTTTGTTAACAAAATCCAGGTACTATCCTTCCTACATTCACTCTTATATTATTAGTGACGAAGTACTATTTCTGCTAAAAATAACAAACCTCTCTATGCATTTACGATGTTAACATCTTACCTTGAGGGGGAGTTTATTTTCTATGCATAATTTTCATGTTGTTTACTCCTTATTGGAACTATTGCATGTCACTATATGCTTAAATGATTTTCTGCCACATGCTGCATTACTCTTTTGTGCTGGGAGTTCTTTTTTAAATATAACCTGTATTATCTCCTTTGAGCTTATATGATCTCTCCTTCAACCCTATGCTTGTATTATCCCACGTACCTTTGGCATGAGTTTGAGCATCATTCTCATGAGTAATATGGAAGATTCATGCTTGTCTACCTTATTCTTAAGGGGAGTCTACCTTTTTCTCTGTGTCGATGATGTAAAAAGCGGAGAGATTTGGAGGAACTTTAGAGAAGTTTTGTGTGGGAACAATATCTTTAAAAAGGGGAGAAGTATTGTAATGGGGAATTTGTGTTGACAATGTGACTCGCTGATGATGTAAACTTGTGTTCCTATTTATATGTTCTCATAGCCTTGTGTTTATCATCATTAAAAAAGAGGGAGATTGTTAAGTAGCTAATATTTTTTATAATGATTGTTAATATTATGCTTACCTCCATGTTACTTATAATCCTAAATATTCTTCTTGGTGCTAAAACTCATATTCATAGAATATTAGAATAATGTCTTCATGGAGATTGCTATTGGAAGAAATATTTTCTTTCATGGCCTTTGTATTTATTTAGATTGGAGCCTATACTTTTATGGATTTTTTAACTTGTATTGTCTAGATCTAACAAGGCCTAGAAAGGAAGCTATATTGGACTAAAGAGAAAAAGGCCTACATGTCTTAAAGCTGAATTGAATTAAAAGAAACCAAGGCCATGCAGAAAGGCCAACCCATGCAAAAGAAAGCCCAGCTTATAACTTAGGGCAATAGAAAAACAAAAGTAAGGAAACGGGTTTGAAAAAGAAAAAGAAAAAGAAAGAGGTGCCGCTGTGGAGACTCTTTTGACCGTTTTGCCAAGCTGGACCATTTTTAAATTTTTAAGGATGACGCCGTCCTACAAGTCTAGATGACAAAGATGGTCCATCGTAGAAGAAAAGATGTTGGAGCTGCTATTTACAAAAAGGGCTGAAAATGAGTTTCAAAGTGAGTTTTTCCAATGCATTCATTTAGAAGAGAAATTTAAAGAAAAACTCCAACCTTCCAAAAGAAATATGTTTGTTGCGTCCTTTCCTATACAACATTGGCAAGATTTTTTTACTTTGTACTATTGATTGATGTTTGATTGTCTTTTATTATATGATCGAAATTTTATTGCCATATCCCTAGAACATAAACTTGTTATCATTTGGGGATTTTCTTTTTGATATCTCACCGAGCCTTGATTCGTTGTATTATTTTGAGGTTGACACTATATTGTATTTTGAACTTTTGTAATTGGTACCCTTTGATAATGAGTCAAATAAGGTGTGTTGGATGTGATAATCCAATCACTTAAAAATTTAATTGAACCCTTTGATAGGTTTATCAAAATAGGTGGGTTAGAAGATATTTTCCAATCACTTAAAAGTCTTTGTGCGTTTTCTCTTTTATCTTATTGTTTGATATTTTATGTGATTGTCTTGAAACTATTTGGATTCCTAGTATTTGAAGTACACATGGTTAGCAGTGCTTAAAGCTGTAAACCTGTTCCAACTCTTGTACATTTAATTTGCACATGTTACTATTAAACTTGCAGCTTATTTGTGTTTCTAATTTGTTGCTATGTTGTTTAATAGAATTCCCTATTGCAATAATATATTGATTCCATCTATCAATTTGTGCTGTCTTTTCATAGTATATTAATTTAGTTGAGATTATGCAGTAAGTAGTAAAGGGAAGTAGTTAGGCAGATTACAATCCAGAATAAGAAGCCCAATTTACTCCCCTCTTAGGTTGCCTTTAAGAACCCAACAACGTGTCCAAGGAACACAGGTGTGGGTGTGTGCAAAAGCCTAGTGATACTGGTGGAGGTGAATAAGCACACAAGAGGCATGCAAGAGTACTACCAAGACTAAAGGGATGGCTAAGGAGAATAAGCATGCAAGGCACGCAAGAAGGTTGCTAAGGCGTGGAAGAGCACCAAGGCTGAGCCAATCATGTTTAAGAGAGAAGTAAGTGTGTGCTTGTGGAAGACAAGCACGAAGAGCCAAGAGTCAAAAGCGCGCACACGGGACGTCAGCTCTTGCATGGGCAAGGAGGTTGCTAGAAGGACAAGCACTCATAAGCAAGGATAGTTGGCACGCAAAATGAAGCACACATATGTTGCATAGTAGCTAGCCATTGGTAGGGCGTCACATTTAAATGCAATGATAAATGTGGACCATTGGCTGAATAGGTTAGGATGGCGACAATAGGCTCAAGGAATGACCGTGGACCCATTAAGAATTGCCATATGTAGAAGTCAATCATTGGAGTGGCTGAGCAGTGAGGAGATGCCACGTGGACAAAGTGACTATTGGAGGAGTGGAGTCTAAATACTTCATTAAAGGCTTCAATGGCTCAGGTTGGAGACATTGACGAGGTTAGGTTAAGAGCTAACCTTGGGATAGGAGGAAAATACCCTTCTCCCATTTAGGGAACTGAGAAAGGAGATGGATTCCAATGCACCCATGTTAAAAGGGTGTTAGGTAGTTGTCTTAGGAGGTTGGTTGCATTGAATGACCACATAAGGGATTTTTTATAAACCATGAGAGGGCAATATAGGGGTTCACCAAACTATGGAAAGGGTTCATGAAGGGGAGTCAAGTATGTACCAATTGTAGTCTCAAAAGGGAGACACAAGTAGAGGGTAGCTCAACCCTAAGGAAACTCATTGTAAAGATAGGGTTTCCTAATATGCCTTTGTATTAATAAGAATTTTGTTTCCCCCATCTTTTTCTTCTATTGAACCTCTAAGCTATCAACCAACACATGGCTTGCAAGAGTGGCCATTCCTTTGTCGGAACATGCCGACCTTTGCAAAGAAGGTTTACTTGTGCAAGTCTAGGTCCAAGTGCCACACATTCTAGGAATAGATGGGTCATACTAAGGTTGCTAGCTTATGTATTAGGATGGACGGAGACACACTTTTGTAGTCAATAAGTGTCAAAGTTGGATTGAGCTTTCTTTATAGGACTAGTTATATTTTGTTTTGAAAGTTAGCCTTCATGGAAGGGAACCTTGGCTAGGAAAGTGAACTTATTCCTCCACTTTTTGTGTGACTTCAATTTTTCATAGTGTGGAAGCAAAGTAACTCTTGGTGTATACTTCCAAGTCGGAAGTCATAAGTGCAAATTGTTAGTAAGGCCCAAACTAAAAGCTAATTCAAGGGTTTGATGACGACTTCTTTTATTTAAACTTCACCACAATAGATTACACCTCCAATATAGGACTTTTTTTCTACGAACACATCCTGATCGAGTGTCATCATTTGCTAAGCAAGTTGCATGGGGTAGAACAAACTTAACCTAGGCTCTAATACCATGTTAGAAGACTAAACTTAAAAACTACTTCAAAGGTTGAAAAAGCACTTCTTTTATTTAAGCTTTATCACAAGAAATCATGCTTCTAGTGTATGACTTTTGTCTTGCACACACACCCTAGTGCCTAAGTGTCATTCTAAGCAAGTTACATGGTATAAAATAGATTTAACTTAGGCTTTAATACAATATTAGAAGGCCTAAAGACCCAAGCTACAATCTAGCCCACAAGTTAGGAAGACACTTTCTTCATTTAAGCTTTGGTACAAGAAATCATGCTTCTGATATGGGACCTTTTTCCTTTATACACACCCCTGTATGTTGAGTGATATTAAGCTCAAGCTAGCTTAAGAATTGGGAAAACGCTTTCTTCATTTAGGCTTCAATGTGAGACTTTTCTCTTGCACAAACAAATTTCACTCTTATTGTGCAAGATAGGATTAAGTCATAAGTGTAATTTTTCCTAAGATGTAGTCTTGCCATAAAGTATTCTAAAAGCATTAGTTTCATGGAGGATAGGGTTAAGACATAACCCACCGGACATTCCTCGCGGCAAATGGGTGGCTTACAACATCTTTCTTCAGGCATTTGCAAATTGAAATAAGTGTTAGTAATGTGAAAGGCCAAAATTGACAGAAACCCAATTGAAGAAAATGCTTATTGCGTTTAGGGTACTAAGCTTCAAGGAATTGTGCTCAGTTATTGATACTTGGTGAAATCAGAAGAAGCCCTTTGAACCCAAAAATTCAATAGGAAAGCATTAATCTATCTTTAGGATTATATCATTTTTTCATAAGAGTCTCTCCTACTACACTCGGGAACTAGACTTTCACAAAGTGTCCGTTTTGGATCAGGTTAGCACCGACAAGATCTGTCACCAAAACGTAGAAAAGATATCATGTATTCCGGAAAAATAGAAGTAGAAAAAGAATCGGCAAAATTTTGATTTACTATAACGCTAAATTTTCAAAATCAGAAATATGTAAATTGTCCGAATTTGTAGAAAGTAAATTAGTACTTAGATTAAAAGTCCAAAATAATATTTTAGGAGCACCTCCATTGTGTATTTTCTCTTCTTAATCATTGTGTTTAGTTAAGAGTGCAATGCTCGGTGTGCAGTAATATACGTTTCTTTTTTCTTTTTTTCCTGAAACCCGTGTTCCTTCTTTCATTTTCAGCGTTTTTGGGAAGACGGGTTGTAAGTATAACTCTTTAGACATTATTAAACACGATTTAGCCGGTTTCTAATATAAAGAATACCTTATTGCTCTTATCAATGGACCTCTATATTTATGTAAAGATATGTTTTGTATTCTAGTTTATGGATTCTGCTGAAGCTACAATGTGGAAACATAATGCCGTAGAAAGCAGCTTATTCTGTTCCAGCATCATCCAGTAGCGTACTTCCAATTACTGAAGAAAATGCCTAGCGGTAAAGACATAATGCCCCATTAATGGACCACCTCAGTACAGGACAATTTCAAGCTCTAGTTTGAGATTCGCATTTGTCAAAACAATATGAGCCGGCCAAAAGATACCCCCATAAAAGCTGTGAGTATGTCTGCTTGTGGAAAACTTCAACCAACACATGAAGCCGGCATTAAGACTTTGTCTCTTATCCAAAAGCTTGGGACTATAAAATGGAGGTAATGTTTTTAATACGAGCACCATATTTTCTTTAAGCTACTGTAATCTTTCTCTATTTCATCATATTTCTTTTGGGTGCTTCCTTATATCATGAGGCTTGTTGAAGTACTGTCTCTTCTGTTCTTCGTAAGATATGCTTTCGTACATGCTACCACTTCCAACACGAAGGTGAGGACTGGAAAACCAGTTTCAAAAGGTGTTCATTGTACTTTACGTACCACAAAAAGGAAAACTGTAGTGGATCACATCGCTTCTTTTTGCGCCCTATACATCCTGAAACTCATTCACACACCCTCATTTCGTTTTGTTTTCAACAAAAGGAGCACAAAAGTTTTTGGTTAAGATTCTGAATATTAGATTACCAAAGCATCCCCTGTTAGTTCTAGGAAACATGTATTCAAAACCCTCGACCGAAAAGGAAAGGAAAGAGAAAATGAGGTATGGTTTCGCATAGAGAAGCATGAAATCCATAAGGAGAAGAATCCCTTTATTCCATGCACAAGTTTTTACGTGACTAATTCAGTGTTCATTTTTCTTGCTCTTTATCTCACGTCTCTCTCTCTCTCTCTCTCTCTCTCTCTCTCTCTCTGTGTGTGTGTGTGTGTGTGTGTGTGTATGTGTGTGTAATTTGCAGCATTACATAGTCTACATGGGGGAGCACTCTCACCCCAATTCGGAATCCGTGGTTAGAGCAAACCACGAAATAATTGCTTCAGTTACCGGAAGGTAATGCAGTAATCCAGTGGTTTTGAATATTGATTTATAGTTAAGGATCTTCAGGTGGCTAAAAGTAAGTAATTCCTTAGTTTTGATGGAGCACAGCGAGCGGCAGTTCACCACTACAGTAAAAGCTTCAGAGGCTTCTCAGCAATGCTTACACCAGAGCAAGCACAGCAGCTCAAAGGTGCCGGAGAATCATCTTCTGGAATTGGATGACCAATTGAATTATTTGCAAGGAAAAAATTCAGTGGAGTGGGTATAAAATGGAAAATGATATAACTCATCTAAAAATTTATTATCAAATTACTTATAGTTTAATTTCTTGTTTGATCTGGAAAAACAACATAATCCTTGGTTCATCTCGATTCATTTCCAGATTGAACTCCACTGGTCACCGCTTCATGCGGCTCGAAGCACAGTTTAGCTGATGGTCATCGGAAATAAACTCTATCTTTACTCTTGATGCAGATCATAGTTCAGTTGTTTCAGTGTTTGAGAGCAAGACGAATGTGCTCCACACAACACGTTCCTGGAATTTTATAGGACTAGATGCCATTCACCCATACAATCAGATTCAAATGGACTCAAATTCGAACATCATTGTAGGTGTCATCGACACCGGTATGTTCCCATAGCTTAATTTCTCATCTTCTGTTATTGTTCCATCAATTAAATCACGTTCGATCATATTTCGTAGGAGTTTGGCCTGAATCAAAGAGCTTCAATGATCAAGGATTGGGTCCTGTGCCCAAGAAATTTAAGGGAGAATGTGTTACTGGTGAACGTTTTACAGTGGCCAACTGCAACAGGTACCGAAAATTTAAAAAACCAAAGAAACCATTCTTCATTGAATATACGTCCATACAGCCATATTGTGAATGCAATATCTTGAGGCTGAAAATGCCATTTGGATTGGAATTTTCAGGAAGATTATAGGTACCAGGTTCTATTCGAAAGGGTTTGAAGCAGAGAATGGACCTCTTGAATCTTTTGGCTCTCCTCTCTTCCGCTCAGCTAGGGATAGCGATGGGCATGGAACCCACACTGCCTCAACGATAGCCGGATCTGTGGTAGCGAATGTCAGCTTATTTGGGATGGCCAGAGGCACCGCAAGAGGCGGTGCACCCAGTGCCAGACTTGCCATCTACAAGGCCTGTTGGTTTGACTTTTGCAACGATGCTGACATTCTCTCCGCCATGGACGACTCAATCAGTGATGGTGTTGACATCCTTTCCCTTTCTCTTGGTCCTGATCCTCCTCAGCCCAGTTACTTTGAAGATGCAGTATCAATTGGAGCTTTCCATGCATTTCGAAGGGGAATTCTAGTTTCTGCTTCAGCTGGAAACTCAGCTTTCCCACGTACTGCAACAAATGTTGCTCCTTGGATTCTTACTGTTGCTGCAAGCACAATAGACAGGGAATTCCATTCAAACGTTTATCTAGGAAATTCAAAAGTTCTAAAGGTAAAATTTTCTTATTCCATGCACACATTTATAAATAAAAACGTTGCAAAGATCACATTTTAACTTAGAGTGGAATTTTTCACTTTTAGGGTTTCTCTCTAAACCCAATCAAGATGGAAAGCTATCACGGTTTGATAGCTGCGAGTTCTGCAGCAGCCCCCGGAGTGACAGCAAAGAATGCAAGGTCTCCTCTACGTATGATTGAAAAATAACAGCTGTAGTTAGCACATGATTTCTTTTCTAACCTGGCTATTGTCGCTACATTAACGTTAAACTATATTTATTCAAGTACATGACAACCATTATTGCAGTCGAACCAGAATTTTCTTTTTCTTCCTCCTACACCTAATTGTTGTTAGTGTGTTTGAAGTAGTGTAATCTGCTATAAGTTGAAAAACATTTTATGTCGACAGCTTTGCCTGAAAAGTTGCTAGTAGTGTTCGTACTAGATCAATTATTTGTAAAAGATTCATCCTTGTAATCATATTTTAATATTTCTATTATTTTCTCAATTTCCCAAGTAGCTTTCAGAAAATCCTCGATAGCATTATTTAACTGACTTGGGGATACAATGTCTGAGTCGAAGATGCTCAACTTAACCAAAGGCCTCTAAAAACTGCCATCAGATTTTAATTCTTTGATCTTTTTCTCTTCTTCAGCTTTTGCAAGAACAATACATTGGACCAAGCCTCGGTTAAGGGGAAAATCGTCGTGTGCACAACTGAAACCTTTCGTGATGATCGAACAGAAAAAAGCATAGTTTTAAGACAAGCTGGTGCAGTCGGAATCATACTTATTGATCCATTAGTTAAAGAAGTTGGATTCCAGTTCGTCATCCCAGGCACTTTAATCGGTCAAGAAGAAGCAGAAGAAATCCAAGCATATATGGACAAAGAAAAGTGAGTTTTCAAGCTTATAAGCACTTATGCATGGAAAGAAAGAAAGGAAAAATAAAAAAAGAAATCTCCAACATGAATGAAATACAAAATCATTTATTCATGGATCTGCGGGTAAAAGAAAACTAAAACAGTTTCCATTGATTTGTGCTCTTATAGGAATCCAACTGGTAGAATCTTTCCAACTACTACAATCCTTAACATCAAACCTGCACCAGAAGTGGCAGTGTTTTCTTCCATGGGACCAAATATTATTAGTCCAGATATTATTAAGGTATGCTTAGTTTCCTTAATTTATAATACCATATATTTCATTCAAGTACTTCAGAAAACAAAAGTTTTACACAAAATGCATATTCTTGTCGCAGCCAGATATCACAGGACCTGGAGTGAATATTTTGGCAGCATGGTCTCCGGTGGCTACTAAAGGTCCAGCGCAACGATCTGTCGACTACAACATAATATCTGGGACTTCTATGTCATGCCCACATGTTTCGGCAGTTGCAGCTGTTTTGAAATCTTACCATCCTTCATGGAGCCCTGCAGCCATTAAATCTACAATAATGACAACAGGTACGTTGTCTTTAGACAATAATGTCAGATACTTAGAACGTCGCTTGTGATTCTGATTGTGAATCTATGGCTCCACAGCATTGATCCTAGATAACACTCGACACGTCATAGGAAGGGATCCAAATGGCAGTCCAACTACACCTTTTGACTATGGATCTGGACACATTAACCCAACTGCAGCACTCAATCCAGGACTTGTGTATGATTTTAACTCTCATGATGTCATCAACTTTCTCTGCAGTACTGGTGCAAACCCTGCACAGTTGAAAAACCTTACGGGGGAACCAGTAAACTGCAAGAACCCCTCTATACCTTCATACAATTTTAATTACCCTTCAATTGGTGTTTCCAACATGAATGGAAGTTTATCTGTCTATCGCACAGTCACTTATTATGGTACAGAACCAACAACATATGTTGCATCAATTGACCAGCCAATGGATGTTGAAGTTAAAGTTACACCTGATACCCTCAGGTTTACAAAGATGGGAGAGAAGTTGTCTTTCCGGGTTGACTTCATTCCCTTCAAGAACAGCAACGGCAGCTTCGTCTTTGGGGCCTTGACATGGAGTAATGGTTTCCACAGGGCCAGGAGTCCTATTGGTCTCAATGTGGTTTCTGTCTAGGAAATGTTGTTAATTACATATGTTGTGAGGTTTTGGGTTTAAAAGTATGATTCTGTCATAACAGTTGCTTTCCTTGCCCCAAAACATATATTTAAGAGATAGAAACAACTGCAACATATGTTTCCCATAAATATGATCCTATGACTTATATTTTACTCTTTTGGTTGCAAGTACGATGTCAGCAATTCTCAGATGTTAAACGATCTGTAATACAAAATAAAATATCAGTTCTTATAGGTATTCTTCCATGTGAAAACATCTTGCGAGGACAAGAGTATTCAGAGAGAAAGTAGGAGGCAAACTGTAAAGCAATTGGTACAAGAGTATAAGATTCTCTCAAACAAGATTTGTGGTGGAGGATAGAAATTAAATTCTCACACTTTGGATCCAGATTCAAGAATATTCTGCAGTTCGTTTCAGTTTGAAAATCATCAGAGATTTCTACAAGATGGTCATTAAGAAAACTAGCAAATCCCACAGTATGCATCATGACCTCAGCACTTACGGGTGCATTTCTTACACTGGAATACATATCCATGGTCTTGATAATTAAAACAATTTCTAGTAGTCCTTAAACCCCAAAATTCAAGTCTGCATGTGATGAGACTATCTAATGCCTCGTCACCAGCAACCCCATATTTCTGAAGAAAGAAATATATTCGATTTACTATTGGTTCATTGATCAAATGGCATCAATCAATTGAGAAACCAAAAGGATAATGTAAAAGAAACAACTCCCACGTTCCTGAATTTAACTGTTACATGCTACTGGAATGGACGCATTTACAGCAAAATGGGGAAAGAAGAACTCGTGGACTTCATGGAAGCAAACAATTAAAATGAGTGAAGATATCAGCCTGGAGCAAAATAACTGAAAACCTTCTGCCATATCCCACTGACATAGCCATCCTTTGTGAACTTTAAAACTTGGCATTTCATCCTTCTTTCCTTACTGCGGAAAACCCATGAGTTCATAATCAATGCAGAAATCTACTCCAAGCAGTATGTCAATTACGTACCTGGAAAGCGAACCTTAAAATTTCCAGCATACACTGGGAAGCCTATCGAAATTATGTGCCTCCTTTGCCTGGCAGTTATCTGTTGCATGAGCTGATTTGGGGAACTTCACGTAAAACTCATTTCGACAAAACTAGTGTAACCAATAGTCTCCACGTGTGCATAGACTTCCTCTAAAGTAAAGGAACTTAAATCTGAGATTTGTAGTTGGAACCAAGGCTTCTCTCTTTACTGCATTCAAAGCTAACAAAAGGGGCCTTACAAAACTCTATCTAGATGACAACCACGACACCATCCCATCACATAACGTCAGTCTTTTATACTACAATTTCCACTAACACTATAGATGCATGCCGGACACCTGTTAGTCTTTTATACTACAATTTCTACTAACACTATAGATGCATGCCCGACACTTTTTACAAAGACAGACTTTACTAACCACACTACGACACATCCTAACATCTTTTAGTAGAACTTGTACTCTACGTAAACTCTGCGGTAGACTTTCTGCTCTCCAGCTGTACAGTGCTATGATAGCTTTCCTTTTGGTGCACAACAACCTAGTCAGTCCTCTAACACCCCTTCTTGACAGGGTTTGTTATCACCTCGTCAGTCCTCTAACACGATTGAGTGCTTTTGTGAATATATCAGCACGTTGCTCAGTGCTGGGACAGAACTTAAACACAACTTCTTTTGATTCCATAAGCTCCCGAACGCAATGGATCTTGATAGAGATATGCATTGGTTTTGAGTGGTGACTAGGATTTTTAGTCATTGCTATTGTTGACTTGCTGTCACAATAAATACTTGGCTTCAACAGTAGAGAGTGAAACATTGCTTTGTTTTTTCGCATACCATGTGAATGCTACAAAACCTAGTGTAAAAACAAAGACACTAGTGCTTTTGGAATCCTTTGCATTACCTCCCCAGTCACTATCATTAAATCCTATCAATTCAAACTTGTCAAATTGTTCACAAAGCAACTCAAAATCATGTGTCCCTTGAAGATATCTCAGTATACGTTTGAGCTTACTTAAATGTGACTTAGTAGAATTCTACATAAAATGAGCTAGCAAGGTTATTGAGTACAAAATATTTGGTCTTGTAGCCATGAGATAAAGTAAACTTCCAATCAAGCTACAAAATGCTATACCATTTGCTTCTCCAAACACATCATCAAGGGCAATTTTTTCACTTGGTTCGGGAACTAAAATCCCATCTTCCATCTGATTTACTTCTAATTTGAGAAAGAATTTCATTTCTCCTAAATCATTCATTTCAAATGCCTATAGCATATTTTCTTGATCTCTTGCAATTAATTAGAATCACTACCAATATAAATTAAGTCGTCAACATATATTGAAACAATAAGAATACCAATACCTTAGTTGGATACAAAAAGTGTTGGCTCACTCAGACTCTTTAAGAAGCCTTGCTCACAAAAGTAACTACTTATTTTGTTATACCACGCTCATGGTGCCTGGCAAAGACCATACAAAGCTTTTTGTAGCTTTAGAACTTTGTCTTCACAACCTTTAATTACATATCCTTTAGGCTATTCTACATATACTTCTTCTTCAATTTCTCATTAAGAAATGTAGTCTTTACATCCAATTGAAGCACTCACCATTTGTGTTGAGCTACTACTATAAGAATCATCCTAATTGTCTCCCATTAAGAAATTGGTGAGAAGGTCTCTCCAAAATCAATTCCTAGTATCTATTAATAGCCTTTGGCTACCTTCCATGCTTTGTGCCTCACAACTTTTTCTTCAACATTAGTCTTCTTCTTGAAAATCCATTTAAGCCCAACTATTTGCTTTCCTGCAAATAGATCCACTGACATCCAAGTCTTGCTACGCTGAATGGTTCGAATTTCTTCATCCATGGCTTCTTTCCATTCCACTTCTTCCATTTCTTTTTCATAAGTAGTTAGCTCCAACATTGCCATGTTGCAACTTTCATACACATTATCAAGACTCCCTATTCAAATAAGAATCATATTAGAAAACTTTCTTATCATTTTTGGATCATCACAATGCATAGAAGAAAGGAAGCCTTCATTTTCTTGAATTGGAGTATAAGGTTCATATTGATCCTCAACTCCAGCTTCATCTTGGTTGCTCCATTCTACTACATTTTTAATAAGACATGACCTTAAAATATCATGAAACTTTTTCTACATTCAACTCCAATTCCATACAATTTTCTCTAATGAAGGATTCTTAACAACTTTTTTTATTGGGGTTAAAGGAGGATGTGCAAGCTCCTATAATGTTGTTGTACCCTGATAATTTAAAAGATGCCTTTAAGCAAGCCCTAATATAAGAGAAGCTTATCCCTCCTAAGAGTAAATGCGGAATTATTACACAAATGACGATCACCCATTCTCAAGTCATTACAGCCTCGAAACCAAGTGGGGATCGCTTGTAGGGAGTAAAAATATGCAAAACCAATGATAGTATGCATTTCTCTACAAGACGCATTACTGATTCCCAAATGTAACCCTGAAAGGAGCAAGAATTATGCTACTATTATGGTGAAAAGTGGGCAAAGGACCATGTTCATAAAAAGAAACACCTCTTTTTGTTGATTGAGGAGGATGACCTTATGGAGTAGCCCAAGGAGGAGTTGACTATAGTGCCACAAGCATAAGAGACTCAAGCAAATATAAGGAGAGAGGATATTCTCTCCATCCATGCGATGTCTGGGGGTTCTTCCTTAAGCTCATTCATATTAGAAGAAATCTTTGGTAAGTCTAGAATTAATATGTTGTTTGATACAAGTGTTACACAATTTTTTAGACATTAATCTAGCTTGTAGATTGGGCTTCCAGTTGGAAAAAACCAAACCCTTCCAAGTTACAATTGTGAGTGATCACCAATTACAAGGCAATATGAAGTGTAAACACTTTCACTAGAGGACTCAAGGCCATCACTTTATTATGGAGGTATGATTATTGCCCTTAGGCGGGAGTGACATGATGTTGGGTATGCAATAGGTTGAAACTATCAACCTTATTAGTATGGATGTTTTGAGGAATACCCTAACCATACATATGGATGACAACCCAGTAGTATTATTGGGTTCATGGGGTAAGGGAGTACCGTTGGTGGCTATCAGTGCCCTTAGTTTTTGTTGATGAGGTCAACACATCCTTATTGCACAGTGGGCCAACTCAAGACTATAGACCTAGACTAGGAATGAGTTATACCTATTGGATTAGAAGACTTGTTGGAGGAGTTTGGAGATGTTTTTACCACCCCTACTCAACTTCCACCAAATTGGGAGTTTGACCATCATATTCCATTCTGAGCCAATAGTGAGTCAATCAATGTGATGCCTTATCAATACCTATTTATGTAGGAAGCCAAAATTAAAAAGATGGTAGATGAAATGTTATCTTCGAGGGTCATTCACAGCAATTCTAGTTTGTTTACCTTTCCAATATTGTTAATTGTGAAGTATGATGGGACCTAGAGGTTCTATTTGAATTATTGGGCTTTGAATGAACTTATAATCAAGGACAAATTTTTTATATTGGTGATTAACAAGCTATTACATGAGCTTCATGGGGCAATCTAATTCTTTAAGCTGGATTTGAGGTTAAGCTACCATTAGGTGCAAGTGTTTCTACTAGACATCTTCAAATAGCCTTTAGGACTCATCATAGCCATTACAAGTTTCTTACGATGCTGTTTAGGTTGACTAATGCACTAGCTCCCTTTTATGGTTTAATGAACCACATTTTTAAGCCACATTTGAGGAAGTTTGTGCTTATTTTCTTTGATAATATTCTTGTTTACAACCTAACTTAGGAAAGTCATGTGCAGCACTTTCAAGTTGTCCTACAACTTTTGAGAGGTCACAAGTTATTTGCTAAATGGAGCAAGTGTGCCTTTGCTAAAAAGAAAATTGACTAATTAGGTCACATCATCTCGAAAGATGGCATTGAGGCGAACCCTAAAAAGATAAAAACATGTTAGCATGACCCAAACTAACTTCAATTAGAAAGCCAAGGGGATTTTTGGGACTCACAGGATACTATTAAAGGTTCATGAAGGATTATGGTCAAATGAGTCGGTCGTTGACATAAATGTTGAAAAATGTTGAAAAATGATAGCTTTCAATGGTCAAATGAAGCAATTTAGGCATTTGAGTGGCTTAAAAAGGCAATGAGCTCTACACCCATGTTAGCAACCCTAGACTTCCAGAAGCCAATTGTTTTAAAGATAGATGTTTATTATAGGGACATAGGAGTAGTACCAATGCAAGAAAGTATATTGGTAGCCTATCTTAACAAGGCCTTAGCGCTAAAGCATTTGGGTTTGTCCACCTATAAGTATGAGTTGCTAACAATTGTGATAGCAGTCTATAAATGAAGGTCATATCTATTGGGCAATTACTTCATTGTTCGGATGAACCATAGTAGCCTCAAGCATTTGTTAGAGCAACAAGTATCCACTCCTACCTAGCATAAATGTCTCATCAAGCTTTTGGAATTTGACTATGAAATTCAACATAAGAAGGGAACTGAGAATAAAGTTGTCGATGCCTTTTTCAACTTCCAAATAATGCAGAGGGCCTAAAATTACAAGTCATGTTAGTATTATAACCTAGTTAGGTGCAAGAGGTGCTCCAAAGCTATGATATGGATTCTCATTTTCAAACCATCATCACATAGTTAGTGATCAACTTATTTGCTCATCCAGGCTATAGTTTGGTAAAAGGAATTCTTAAATTTAAGGAAAAGATTGTAGTTAGGAGTCAAGGTTCCTTGCGAGATTAAATAGTACAATAGTTGCATGATTTGAGTATTAAGGGTCACACAGGGATTCGTGGCACTTTAAGGAGGGTATAACAACAATTATATTGGCCAAACATGAGGTGTACTATAGAGAAATGGGTGGCCCAATGCAAGGTGTGTCAACACTATGAAAGGGAGAAAGTTTTATACCCAAAGTGACTTTAATCCATCCTCATGCCTAAGCAAGCCTAGCAAGACATCTCCATGGATTTCATAAAGGGACTATCCCTTAATAAGTGAAGAGACACCATTTTGGTAGTCATGGATCGATTCACCAAGTATGTCCACTTCACTGGGTTAAGTCATCCTTTCTTTATGACACAAGTAACAACTACATTTATTGATGGAGTGGCTAAGTTACACAAGATACGAAGCACGACTGTGAGTGACTAAGATCCTCTCTTCCTCAATAAGTTTTATGAAGAGTTATTATGAACCTTAGGGACAAGTCTATTACACAACACTTCATATCATTATCAAATCGATGGACAAATAGAGAGGGTCAACCAATGCATTAAGTAATATTTGCTCTATTCGAGTAGGGAGAGGCCGCAGAAGTGACATTCTTGGTTGGCCTTGGTGGAATGGTGGTACAACACCAACTAATACACCACCTTAGGAATAACCCCTTTTAAGGCGTTATATGAGTATCTACCTTGTTAACCTCCTTACCTTAACTTTGAGCTCACTAGAGAGTGGGAAGTAAATGAGTTTATACATAAGTTGATCAATTGGAGTTAATTTGGTCCCATCTATTGAAAAGTCAAGCCAAAATGATGTTCCATGCAAATAAGGCCCACTCAAAGAGACAATTTAAGGTGGGAAACTGAGGTGTACCTTAAGGTGCAGCCCTATCAACAATTTACCTTGTCCTAGAGGTGAGATCACAAGTTGGTGCCAATATATTATAGACCTTATATGATCACCAACTGAGTCAGGGAAGTCGCATATAGGCTTGCCCTTCCACCATGGGCCTCTATACACTCGATGTTTTATGTGTCTCAGTTAAAGAAAGTAATTGGAGGAAAATGCAAGATTTATCTTAGGATCCCTCTCATTGATGGAGAAGGCATACTGCTAGTGAAGCCTTAAAAGGTGTTGGAACAACACTTGGTGCAACAAGGAGATGGTTCAAAAGTCGATTTGCTGATTCAGTGGTTGGATCATCTGAAGTACAAGTGGACTTAGGAAGACATCAAGTACATTCAGCAACAATTCCAACCTTCAAAATTAACCCTTGAGGACAAGGGTTGTTTGATGGGGTGGGGATTGTTAGGACCTCACTTAAGCAAACAACACATAACTAGCTAAGGGTAAATAAGAGAAAGCACAATAGGGCAATTCAGAGAATAACTAAGCTAGAAGAAAGGAAGAAAAGAAAAAGGGAGAAATGGGGAGGAGTATGCTGAACCAAATTGTCTCTTTTGCCTAGTGTAAAGTAGTGTAGGAGTAGTGTTTCTAGCTGAGTAGTGAACAATGTATTGCTATTATTGGATTCGTGTGTTGTTGTTGTTAGATTGTTCTTGTGGCCAGTTGTGTTGAGCTTGAAATCTGTATTCAAGTAGCTTGTCGAATTTATGGGGAGACTTTATCCAAATTTCAATTGAATCTACGGTGTTCTTTGGCTTTGGAAGTGCTCTTGTCCTAACAACTTTTCTAGATGGTTAGTTCTCTCAAAGATTCTGCACAGTGGGTATTTGCCTTTAGTTTCAGCAAAACGATATGTATTACGAGTGTTCTTACAATATGTTTTAGACTCTAGAGTGGCCTTAGCTTTGAATACCGATTCTAATAGTGCCTTCTCCCTTTTTCTACACATAATTCTTTTGGTATGGTCAGCACCAACATGATCTAATTCTAGAATATAGAAAAGATATCTTGTATTCCAAAAAAGAGAGAAGTAGAAAAAGAATCGGCAAATTCAAAGTCCAAAGATATCTTGTATTATGTTAAATTTTCAAAATAAAAAATATGCAAATTGTCCGTGTAGAAACTAAATTTAGATTAAAAGTCCAAAATGATATTTTTAGGAGCTTCTCCATTGTTTATTTTCTCTTCTTAATCATCGTGTTTAGTTAAGAGTGCAATGCTCGCTGTGCAGTAATACACTCTTCTTATTCCAATCACAATAAGAATCGGAACGGCAATGTAACAGCCAAGTTGACTGTTATTGGACTTAGCGCAGGAACAAGTGAATGGACGAGAAGAACTTGCTGGAACCTTTATTGAAGGGGCCTTAGGAATCTTAGCCTTTCGCCCAATGTTTACAAATGAAAATACCGAATGAGGATTACTCTAGAGGGAACCCAAGACCTCATCACACATTATCAGAATTCTACTTCAAGCTTTCCTCCTCTAGTCGACAGTTCCCTCTATTTATACTAATGGAATATAATGGCTAACCAACTAACAGAATAGGCTAACCAACTCAACTGTTGACAGTTTCTTAACAACTGATTAACTACTGGTGTAACAGCTTTGTTAACCAATTCATACAACTGAGTAACTGCTGTCTTAACAGCTTTATTATCCAACGTAGAAGTAAAATCATCTTACTCTCCACCTCATCGCTGACTTGGTTGAGTTCTGCGTTTATACTGTAACAGGCAACCTTTTTTTTTTTTTTTTCTTTTTTTTTTTTTCTTTTTTTTTTTTTTTTTTTCCGAAACCCGTGTTCCTTCTTTCGTTTTCAGCGTTTTTGGGGAGACGGGTTGTACGTGTAACTCTTCAGACATTATTAAACACGATTTAGCCGGTTTCTAATACAAAGAATACCTTGTCTGTTATCAATGGACCTCTATATTTATGTAAAGATTGTTTTGTATTCTAATTTATGGATTCTGCAGAAGCTACAATGTGGAGACATAATGCTGCAGAAAGCAGTTTATTCCGTTCCGGCATCATCCAGTAGCGTACTTGCAATTACTGAAGAAAATGCCTAGCGGTAAAGACATAACGCCCCATTAATGAACCGCCTCAGTACACGACAATTTCAAGCTCTAGTTTGAGATTCGCATTTCTCAAAACAATTTGAGCCGGCCAAAGAAAACCTACATGAAAGCTGTTAAGAGAAAACTCTCGAATTCATGCAGTATCAGTATCCTGTTAGTTAGTGTGTCTGCTTATGTAAAAACTTAAACCAACACATGAAGCCGGCATTAAGGCTTTGTCTCGTATCAAAAAGCTTGGGATTATAAAATGGGAGCAATGCTTTTAAAAGGAACACCAGTGGTTTGAATATTGATTAAATAAGGATCTTTAGGTTGCTAAAAGTAAGCGATTTCTCGGTTTTGATGGAGCACAGCGAGCGGCCGTTCACCACTACACTAAAAACTTCAGAGGCTTCTCAGCAATGCTTACACCACAGCAAGCAGAGCAACTCAAAGGTACCTGAGAATCATCTCCTGGAAATTGGATGACCAATTGAATTATCTGCAAGGAAAAAGTCAGTGAAGTGGGTATAAAATGGAAAATCAAATAACCAATCTAAAAGTTTGTTATCAAATTTCGTATGGTTTAATTTCTTGTTTCATTTGTAAAAACAACATAATCCTTGGTTCATCTCGATGGTCATCAGTAACAAACTCTATATTTACTCCTGACGCAGATCATGGTTCAGTTGTTTCAGCGTTCGAGAGCAGGACGAATATATGCTCCACACAACACGTTCCTGGAATTTTATAGGACTAGATGCCATTCACCCATACAATCAGATTCAAATGGACTCAGATTCGAACATCATTGTAGGTGTCATCGACACCGGTATCTTCCCATACCTTAATTTCTTATCTTCTCTTACTGTTACATCACTCATATCACGTTTGAATCATATTTCGCAGGAGTTTGGCCTGAATCAAAGAGCTTCAATGATCAAGGACTGGGTCCTGTGCCCAGGAAATTTAAGGGAGAATGTGTTACTGGTGAACGTTTTACAGTGGCCAACTGCAACAGGTAGCAAAAATTTAAAAACTAAAGAAACCATTCTTCATTGAATATGCATCCACACAGCCATATTATGAATGAAATAACTAGAGGCTCGAAATGCCATTGGGGTTGGAATTTTCAGGAAGATTATAGGTGCCAGGTTCTATTCGAAAGGGTTTGAAGCAGAGAATGGACCTCTTGAATCTTTTGGCTCTCCTCTCTTCCGCTCAGCTAGGGATAGCGATGGGCATGGAACCCACACTGCCTCAACGATAGCCGGATCTGTGGTAGCGAATGTCAGCTTATTTGGGATGGCCAGAGGCACCGCAAGAGGCGGTGCACCCAGTGCCAGACTTGCCATCTACAAGGCCTGTTGGTTTGACTTTTGCAACGATGCTGACATTCTCTCCGCCATGGACGACTCAATCAGTGATGGTGTTGACATCCTTTCCCTTTCTCTTGGTCCTGATCCTCCTCAGCCCAGTTACTTTGAAGATGCAGTATCAATTGGAGCTTTCCATGCATTCCGAAGGGGAATTCTAGTTTCTGCTGCAGCTGGAAACTCAGCTTTCCCAGGTACTGCAATCAATGTTGCTCCTTGGATTCTTACTGTTGCTGCAAGCACAATAGACAGGGAACTCCATTCAAACGTTTATCTAGGAAATTCAAAAGTTCTAAAGGTAATTTTTTTCATATTCCATACACACATTTATAAATAAAAATGTTTCATAGATCGGATTTTAACTTGAAGTGGAAATTTTATACTTTCAGGGTTCCTCTCCAAACCCAATCAAGATGGAAAGCTATCATGGTTTGATAGCTGGGAGATCTGCAGCAGCCCCTGGAGTGACAGCAGATAATGCAAGGTATCTATTGTCGCTACATTAAAGTTGAATTATTTTTATTCAAGGAAAAGACAACCATTACTGGAGTCGAACCAGAATTTTCTTTTTCTTCCTTCTACCCCTAATTGTTTTTAGTGAGTTTAAAGTAATGTAATTGTTTTTAGTGAGCTTCGCCTGCAAAGTTGCTATTAATGTTCATACTAGATCAATTATTTGTAAAAGATTCATCCTTGTAATCACATATATTAATACTTCTAGCATTTTCTCAATTTCCCAAGTAGCTTTCAGAAAATCCTAGAGAGCATTATCCAGAAAACTGTACCACTAGTATCTATTATTTAACTGACTTGGGGATACAATGTCTGAGTTGATGATGCTCAACCTGACCAAAGACCTCTAAAAACTGCCATAATTGATCAATTCCTTTTAAATTATTTGTTCTTTTTCTCTTCTTCAGCTTTTGCAAGAACAATACGTTGGACCCAACCTCAGTAAAGGGTAAAATCGTGGTGTGCACAGCTGAAACCTTTCATGATGATCGAACAGAAAAAAGCATAGTTTTAAGACAAGCTGGTGCTGTTGGAATCATACTTATTGATCCATTACTTAAAGAAGTTGGATCCCAGTTCGTCATCCCAGGCACTTTAATCGGTCAAGAAGAAGCAGAAGAACTCCAAGCATATCTGGCCAAAGAAACGTGAGTTTTTCAAGCTTGTAAGCACTTATGCATGGAAAGAAAGAAAGAAAGAAAGGGTAAAAAACAAAAAAAAATCCCCCAACATGAATGAAATAAAAAATCAGTTATTCATGGATCTGCAGGTAAAAGAAAACTAAAACAGTTTCCGTTGATTTCTGCTTTTATAGGAATCCAATTGGTAGAATCTTTCCAACTACTACAATCCTTAACATCAAGCCTGCACCAGAAGTGGCAGCGTTTTCTTCCATGGGACCAAATATTATTAGCCCAGACATTATTAAGGTATGCTTACTTAGTTTCCTTAATTTATGCTACTATACAATCATTCAAGTACTTCAGATAACAAAAGTTTTACACAAAATGGAAAATCTTGTAACATTTTCAAGATAAGCAACGCAGAGAGAAAAGTTAACCTCATAAAGTTTTACACAAAATGCATATTCTTGTCGCAGCCAGATATCACAGGACCTGGAGTGAATATTTTGGCAGCATGGTCACCAGTGGGGCCTAAAGGCCCAGCGGAACGATCAGTCGACTATAACATAGCATCTGCAACCTCTATGTCATGCCCACATGCTTCCGCAGTTGCAGCTGTTTCAAAATCTTACCATCCTTCCTGGAGCCCTGCAGCCATTAAGTCTGCAATAATGACAACAGGTACGTTGTCTTTAGACAATAATGTCAGATACTTAGAACTTCACTTATGATTCTGATTGTGTAAATCTATGGCTCTACAGCAATGACCCTAGATAATACTAGACACACCATAGGAAGGGATCCAAATGGCAGTCCAACTACACCTTTTGACTATGGATCTGGACACATTAACCCAACTGCAGCACTCAATCCAGGACTTGTGTATGATTTTAATTCCCATGATGCCATCAACTTTCTCTGTAGTACTGGTGCAAACCCTGCACAGTTGAAAAATCTTACGGGGGAGCTAGCAAAATGCAAGAACCCCTCTATACCTTCATACAATTTTAATTACCCTTCAATTGGTGTTTCCAACATGAATGGAAGTTTATCTGTCTATCGCACAGTCACTTATTATGGTAAAGAACCAACAACATATGTTGCGTCAATTGACCAGCCAACGGACATTGAAGTTAAAGTTACACCTGATAGCCTCAGGTTTACAAAGACGGGGGAGAAGTTGACTTTCCGGGTTGATTTCATTCCCTCCAAGAACAGCAACAGAAGCTTCGTCTTTGGGGCCTTGACATGGGGCAATGGTTTCCATAGGGTCAGGAGTCCTATCGGTCTCAATGTGGTTTCTGTCTAGGAATAGTTATTAATTACATATGTTGTCAGGTTTTGGATTTAAAAGTATGATTCTGTCTTAACAACTGCCTTTTCCTTGCTCCAAAACATATATTTAAGAGATAGAAACAACTGCAACATATGTTATCCATAAATATGATCCCATGATTTATATTTTACTCTTTTGGTTGCAAGTACGATTTCAGCAATTCTCAGATGTTAAATGATGTGTAACATTACAAAATAAAATATCAGTTCTTCTAGGTATGCTTCCATGTGAAAACATCTTGCAAGAACAATCCCATTCAGAGAGAAAAATAGGAGGCAAATTGTAAATGCAATTGGCACAAGAGTATAAGATTCTCTTGAACAAGTTTTTTGGTGAAGGATATAAATTAAATTCTCACTCTTTGGATCCGGATTCAAGAATACTCTGCAGTTCGTTACAGTTTCAATATCAAGATGCACATTAAGGAAACTAACAAATTCCACAGTGGGCAACGTGACCTCAGCACTTATGGATGCATTTCTTTCACTGGAATACATATCCATGGTCTTAATAACTAAAACAATTTCTACTAGTCCTTAACCCCAAAATTCAAAATTCTGCATATGATGAGACTATCTAATGCCTCGTCACTAGCAACCCCGTATTTCTGAAGAAAGAAATATATTCGATTGACAATTAGCTCATTGATTTAATAGCATTAAACAAGTGAGAAACCAAGAGGATAACGTAAAAGAAACAACTCCCACGTACCTGAATGTAACTGTTACATGCTTGTGGAACGGATGGATTTACAGCAAAATGGGGAAAGAACTTGTGGACTTCATGGAAGCAAACAATTAAAACGAGTGAAGATATCAGCCTGGAAAAATAACTCAACCTTCTGCTATATCCACTGATATAGCCATCCTTCGTGAACTTTAAAACTTGGTATTTCTTTCTTCTTTCTTTACTGCAGAAACCCATGAGTTCATAATCACTGCAGAAATCTACAACAAGCAATATGTCAATTACGTACCTGGTAAGCCAACCTTAAAATTTCCAGCATACCCTGGGGAGCCTATAGAAATTATGTGCCTCCTTTGCCTGGTAGTTATCTGTTGCATGAGCTGATTTGGGGAACTTCATGTAAAACCCATTTCCACAAAATTAGTGTCACCAATAGTCTCCACATGTGCATAGACCTCCTCTAAAGTGATGGAATCGGTTTGAGTCCCTCACAACAATATCTCTGCCTTCAAGCATTGATATTAACTTAATTACAGTGTGACAGTCTCCACAGACCCTAAGGTTCTTCACAATTTGGATAGGAGTTCCTGGAGGTGTAGCTACCAACCCAAAAGCAATGGCCAGCCTCTCACTGTGCCGAGAAAGAACGGTTTCCTTGTGTTCCTCTTCAACGTCATGAAGCACGTAATTTGTGTCGGGCTGATAACCTGCAACTTTCAATTTGACACTCAACTCTTCAAGTTTGGAGTAAATACGGTGTGACAACGGATGTGAAAGATCACCAGCCAAAAATGAGTAGGTCTTATTCTTAACCTCAATCCAGCTGTACCCAGCTTCCTTTTTCACATTTCTTTCATCCATCAGCTTCCTCACCTTAGCTCTTTCTTGCCAATTTCCTGTCACGGCATAAATATTGGACAGTAGTACATATGCAGCTGAGTCTTGTGGCTGAAGTGAAATGAGCTTTTCTGCTGCAAGTTTCCCCAGCTCTAAATTGCGGTGAACACGGCAAGCAGCCAAGAGTGTTCGCCACACAGTTGAACCTGCAGGGAATGGCATCTCACTTATGATATCCATGGCTTTTTCAAGCTGTCCTGCACGGCTATATAGATCAACCATACAAGAATAATGCTCCATTGTTGGATCAATGTGGAGATCTTTGACCATCATGTTGAAGTATCTTTGACCTTCAACCACCAAGCCAGCATGAGTACATGCAGAAATCACCCCAATTAATGTTATATTATCCATTTCCAAGCTTCTTCTTCTCATTTCCTCAAATACCTCTAAGGCCTTCTTCCCATGACCATGTTGCGCATATCCAGAGATCATTGAGTTCCACGAAACTAAGTCTCTTTCACCTTGCCTCTTGAAAACTTCATTTGCACTCTCAATATTTCCTCTCTTGGCATACATGGTAACAAGAGCACTACTTACGCATAAAGCATTATCTAATTCCCATTTGATTGAGCATGCATGAAATTGTTTTCCTTGCTCAACCGATGCTGTAGGTGTAGCACAGGCATTAATGACACTACAAAAGGTATACTCATTCGGCTTGACCCCCTCTTTTGCTAACTGGAGAAAAATTTTGACAGCTCCCTCAGTGTCTCCTCTTTGAGCATATCCAGCTAACATTGCAGACCATGCCACGATGTCCTTCTCATCAATTAATTCAAATACTTTTGCAGCTTCATCAACATAGCCTATCTTAACATAAGCATCTAAAAGTGCAGTTCCCACTGAAGGTGATTTCTCGAAATCAGTCTTTATTACTTGTGCGTGTATTTGGAAGATAGAAATAGCAGGTTGAGCTGTAAGGATGGCAGAATAAGTGAAATGGTTTGGTCTAACGCCTGCCCTGTTCATTTGGCAGAATAAATTCACCGCTTGCATTCTTTCACCATTCTGTAAGCACCCACTGATCATCGCCGTCCAGGACACAACATTCTGGACTCCGCGGATCATAGAGAACAGTTGAAGCGCATCATTCATAGCATTACACTTACTGTAAGCTACCATAAGTGCGGTTCTAATATTGTGATCAAAGTCGTACCCATTTTTCAGAACCAGACAATGAAGCTGTCTTATAAAACACAATTCTTTAAGGTTAGCACAGAGCTTGACTACAGTAGCAAATATCATCTGGGTAAGCTTTACACCCACAAGCCTCATTCGATAAAACATTTCGAGAGCTTCCAAATTGCACCCATTTGTCAGATAACCTGCCACCATACCATTCCAAGAAACCTCATCCCTGTTTTCCATAATATCAAACACAGCTCTTGCATCTCTTATCATCCCGTACTTTGAATACATACTAATCAAAGAATTGCACACGACCCGGGTAGACTCAAAACCATTCTTTATAACCATTGCATGAACTCGAATTCCCTTCTCAACCATACCACCATCAGCCAAAGCTCCAAAAACAGTCGAAAAAGTAAATGGGTTAGGCTTAATACCTTCAATCTGCATCTGAAAGAACAATTCAATGGCCCGAACGCTCAGCCCATTCCTTGCATAACCAGCGAGCAACGACGTCCACGATACCACATTTCTCTCGCACATCTCATCAAAAACTCTCCTCCCATCTCCTAGATTCTCCGTTTTCATGTACATATCTACAAGAGCAGTCCCAACGCTAACATCCTCCACAAGCCCAGATTTCATACATTGGCAATGCACCTGTCTGCCCATGTTTTGTTCAAACAAGCACCCACATACCTTCAACACACACGACAGTGTCGACCCATTAACCAGTAAACCTGAATGATTAAGTCCTACAAACAAATGGAGAGCCTCCTGGTTACGGTCAGTGCTAGAGTACTCAAAAAGCAAGTGATTGTAACTTGAAAGGTCTTTCTGGGTACTTTTGTCGAACAGATGATGGTGGTCATCTTCGGAGCCATACAAGAAGGGCGGAGTATTGGGATCAAAGGCAACGGCATGTGATTGAGATGAGGTATAGACGTGGGAAGTGAAGTGGTAGAGTCTGAGAGTGTTTAGAGTACGCTTTGTCTGTGACTTCGTGAGCATCCTTAAAGAGGGACTCAAAGTCATGTTCACTCCGGCAGTAGGTGCTATTCAAATCATGGGATAGGAACCGGATCAAACTGTACTTTTCCAGAAGGCTTGGAATCACACGAGCAGCACTGGAAGTTTTTGAAGTGCCATTGACAAACGAAAGAGAGACAGACAGTTGGCTGCCTCTTATAGTTCTGCCGGGTCCAAAGGGTTGTAACGGCGATATCTCCGGATTCGAGAACTGCCGTCTGAACAAAGTACATTTGTGTAAGCAGAGTAATTCACGGCACAAAAACCAATTGCCGTGTCCATTCTTTTTGTTTTTTTTTACGACGAATTGACGACAAGAAAATATCACTGAATTTTGGAAATTAGTACATAACTCCTTGTGCCTTTTACCATTTGGAATGTTATGATCCTAATTCTCAATCAGAAAATTTTAAGAGTGACTTTATGCCATTTTAAATTCAAAGCATTTATTGATATTTGTTAGAAATAACGGTTAAAAAATAACAATATCTTTCAAATAGAAAATTTTATCGAGAACAAAAATAAATAAAATGATCATTTTTTTACGAGAATTAAATTAAATGGCCGCATAAAATGGATATAAGGACAAGATACTTGGTTCAACTTCATAGCTTTCAGCACCATCCGTTGAATCCCGAAAGTATTTTGGGATTTGATCTTTTAACCAGTTTTGTGCACAAACAAGAACCCAACTACTCTCGGTGGGAATCAGCTGTTAAAAGAATATGATATGGTGCACGAAACCATATGCTAGAAGTGTTAAAACCTGCATAAATGTAAATATTGATGGTAGAAGATGTTGGACTATGCTAATTAAGAAAAAGCTTATTCGTACTTCATAAGCTTGAATAATTACCTCCTAACAAAAAGTTTTGGAGAAGAAGTAGACTTCAATCTCTATCATGATATTAGAGTCAAGTTTGTTTGTATCATCCAACTTAATCCTAAAAATGAAGTAATCACTTTATCAATAGAAGATCAAGTTTGAACTACAAGGGAGTGGTGGATTGAAGAAGTCTCACTCTAATCAAGAGGGAGCTTATTGTATATTTTATATGTTTGAGTAACCCCTCTCTTCATAATACCTTTTGGGAAAAAAAAATGAAGATAGATTTGGTAACAAGAATTTGTATTTCAAATGAAGGATTACAATCAATTTTATTGTATAAATTAGATTGATTGTTCTTGTCTTTATAAAAAGAAAGTATGATGTTTATTTAAAGAAAAAAAATTAAGTTAAGTTGTTTGGGCATACTTTGCAAGGAAAATGGAGTATTCATTACTTATAAGCTTGATCATAGGATTCTTCCTTAGCAATGTGCTAAGGGTGCAACAAGTTAGTGATTGCTTAGATTCATTCAAGTTCTACCTAAGGGCCTATTATGATTTCGATTAAGTATATGCTCCATAATGAAAAGGTCTATTATTGATTTTTGCATCATACTTAGAATTTTATTATCTTAGAAGACTAAGAAACAACTTACCATCTCACTATCATAGAAGTAGAATATCATGAAATGCAAGATAATATAAATTACAAGATTGCTTAGAGATATTGGATCCATATTATGCAACATGATTTATTATTTTGTAATAATAAGACAATAAAGAAGATAACAATGAGTCTAATTTTTGATGAGCAAATGCAACATATCTAGATCAACTATCACTATGTAAAAAAGAAGTCATAACAAGAAGTTATTGTCACACCTCATATTTTAACTAGAAAATTGCTTACAAATTTGTTGAGTAAAACACTATGCAATATATAGTATCGACACATTCTTTGCAAGCTTGAAGAAATAAACTTATTGAAATATTTGATTTAAGGGGAAGTGTTAATAGATAGGTACTTACTATAATACATTGCCTAAGTTGGTTAGTAATTTTTTATCATGTAGGGCTTCTCAATACATTTTGCGTCATACCTTTTATTATTTTATTCATTGTATAGATTATTATCATATGGAGCATATATATATATATGGGTAAATTTTTATAGGTTTCTCATAACAATAAAACTAATAAAATTGAATTCACTTAGCTTAGTGACTTTCTCTCTTTTCTTTTCTTTTCTTTTCTTTTCTTTTCTTTTCTTTTATAATGTTTTTTGGCAATTTCTTATAATCTCTTAAATTGCTTCAATAGATGTTGACACTAAATACTTTGAATTATTGTTGCTCAATATGCATTTTTTACGTTCTTGACAATCAAAATTAGAAACTAAGCCTTAAAGGTGTAGATTCATGCTCATGTGAGATGATTTTGTAGTGTTTTGAATAACTTAAGACTTATATATTATTAGAAGGACAAAAAGACCTTTGTGTCACGGTCTTAGTAAATTTGTGCGGCACCTAGGTCTCAACAAATATATGGGTTAGCCTTATCTCGCTTTCAATTAACTACCTGAAAGCCACAAAGGGACAAATTGGTTAGTCTTGAGACAACTCATTTGGAACTTGGTAATTAAAGGGTGCACACAAATAACATGTTTGAATGTACATCTTTATTAAACTAGAGAATTATTCAAATTACAAACAATTAAGCAAACAAGCTACAAGCAACTAGACCACATCTCCCCACATCTAATAGGGTTACATTCTATACAATGGTTGGTTTACATTTATAACGTAGCAGAATACAAGTAGTAACGATTATAAGTACAAAACATGAGCACCACCTAGATGGGTGACCCAATACAGGGAAACTAAACATGTTGGCCTAGTCCGGGCTACCTTGGTTTGTACCATTGGCAGGCCACATCCCAGGCTGCATCTAGTCCATTGAACAGGCAAGTCACAGCAGTCCACGTCTTTAGCCATCTGGTCCCTCGGCTCGTACTGCTAATCTGAAACATTTGTCTTTCTAAAGGAACAAGTATGCTTTTGAATTTTTCTTAGTTTAAGATTGTTTATTGATCGGGATGTTCACTATTTACAAAACATAAGTGTGAGTAAGTGGCTACTCAGTAGTGAGTAGGTACTATTTGGTTTGAAGGTTGTACAAGGTGAAAAAAAAAAAAATTACAGAAGTAGATAAGTCTAATTATCTACTAATTCCTAGGCACTCGTTTCACCTTCCAACACTAGACTGCCTTTTCCTTCAAATGGACGTGTAGCGCTGCCTCTTCATCTCCTTAGCACTTGGTTGCATCAGCTTCCACGGATCCCTTATCTTTCATCTATTCAAGTTGCAAATTCAAATTAGTTAATACGTAAAATTTCTCTCCCTTTACAAACAACCTTATCCTTGATGTTAAGCTTTGGTAAAATGCTTCTTTACTATAAATCTAATAACAATTATTTAATTATAAAGGGTGGAACTGTCAATTTGTTGTTCCTTCCAAAACGTGACCGAAGATTTTTTATTTACTTAGACCGTTAAACAAAAAGACCAAGGTTTAAAAGCTAATTTTAACAAATTTTATTTATATATTATCACTTACTTGGACTATAGACCTGAGTCTATTGCAGCCAAGGAGTGTGACAATTTTATTTAAATATTATCACCCATTTTCACGGCAGATAAGTGTAAATAAACAAGTCAAATTCCCATCTTGTCCTTATTCGGTCATTTAAGAAACGTGCTTTTCAAATATTATTCAATAAATTCTAAAATTCATTTATTATAGGGGTTATAACTTGAAGCATAAATTATATAAAATACTTTAAGAAATCTACCTTAAAAATTTATAAGGAAAAAATAAATCGATGGAAAAAATATATTAGATCTTTATTATATGTGAAACTCTAAATTAACAACCATTACTTCAATATATAAAATAAAATAAAATAAAATAAAATAAAATAAAATAAAATAAAAAAAAGAAAAGAAAATAAAATATGTAAAACCTCATTTTGTTGGATTTTGTAAACAGGTTTAAATTAACACAAACCTTGTAATAAGAATTATGAGAGGATTTGATTTTGTGACAAAGCTCTGTTTCTTTGAGCTATAGCAAGAAACCTAACCCTAACTTGTGTATTTTTCTTTTTTTCCTTTTTCCTGAAAATTCTGCTCCTGTTTTGCTTAGAAGACACCTTGCTCTTGCTTTTACAGGTGGCGTCGTCCTAAGGAGGCAAAACTTAACAGAGCTTGTCTCTTTACTGTCCCGTTCATTGGGTACCTTCTCTCTCACTAGGTCACAGTGATTCCCCCCTTTCCTCTCTTTGTAGTTTTTAAAGTTTTCCCTCTGAGGTCCCGAGATTTTCTAGGAGATTTGACCGTTGAAAAGGAAGTTATTTCTTTGATCTCCCCTACGTCCACTCAATTTGTACTTTTCAGGGTTTTGGTCCCTTAGGGTAAACCTAGGGTTTTGCTGTCTCTCAGACTGATAAGTGTTCATCTTGTTCTTCAGATTTGGATTTTTCTCGCTTCCAAAACCCTGAGTTTGCCTGCCTTTTTTGGAGTTAAAGACATGGTTAAAGACCTTGTCTTTCGGGGTTTTTCGTTCTTTTGTTTTACTACTGTTGGGTATCTTGGTCTAAAATTAAGGATTTAGGTACCCTTCTTGGTGGTTTCTTGTTGGCTTCCGTTGAAATCACTGATAGGGATTTTCTTGTTGCAAAGGTGAGAATTTATCAGAACTGTAGTACAAAAGTCGGTAGTATATTCTAGTATCAGGAAGCGGAAATGATTGCAGAGAAACCCAGCTGGATTAGGCATGAGGGGATGCAAATTTTCTCTATAGATGTTCAACCAGGAGGCTGTAGGTTCGCTACTGGTGGGGGTGACCACAAGGTATGGCTTTTATCTTTTCCTATTCTGGTCTGTTTGGTTGCTGTAAAATGCGTTAGAGGGGTAATCCTATGATTTTAAAGCTCACGTTCTTCTTTTGTGGAAAAAGTATGTAATTGCGTGTGCATAAAATTCATCTCACTTATAGAAACTTGCTCGTTCTACATGTTTCTTTGTTTGCTGGGACAATTGCTCGAAATTTTTGCTATTCTGATTCTTGGAAAAGTTAAGAGGAGAAGAGAGATTTGTAACTATGATTTATATTGTGTTTTGGGACTAAAAGAATACTGGAATCGAGTTCCGACCAATTATTTGGCCTAGCGGATGGATTCTTTCACGTGCTTCATGCGTTGTTTGGTTGCTGACGAATTTGGGTTAGTAATGGCGATACACGTTTGAATGTTGAAATTTTGATGTTGTGGCCTCTGCAAACGGGGAATTGTTAGGCGTTTTCTAAGTTCTGTTCGCTTTTTCTCGATTCTCCTATTATGCTTGAGCGTAACTGATGCTGTAGCCTATGGGTCTGGTCAAGGCAGGTGATGTTGGATTTGCCATCTCCTTCTTGCCTCATGCCATTTCCTTATTTCTTCGAGGGGAACATCATTAATGCAATTTTTTTTTCCCTGAACAATGAAAGATATAAGTTTCCAAAAATAGCTTCATCCTCTGAAGATTATCAGAGCAAATGAAAAAGCTGCATTGACTTTTTAAATAAATCCGATGTAATACTGGAAAAGTAATTGAAATGTTTCCATTAGCTTTTCAAAGTGACTGATATGGGGGCAGCTCAAATAAAGGAGCAAGAATATGCGACAGAAAGAATAACTTTGATCTTTTCCATGCATACATCAAATGCTCACTACCGTTCACTTTGTATGCAAGCAGTCTTGTTACTTGCAATTAAATCTGATTGGCTTGCTATTCCCCCTCCCATTGTTGAATGCAGGTCCGTATTTGGAACATGAAGTCTGTTAGTAGGGAGTTGGCAAATAATGAATCCACGCATAGGCTCCTTGCAACCCTCCGTGACCACTTCGGTTCTGTGAACTGTGTTAGGTGGGCTAAACATGGTAGGTACGTTGCATCAGGGTCCGACGATCAGGTGATTTTAATTCATGAGAGGAAGCCTGGTTCAGGAACCACTGAGTTTGGCAGTGGAGAGCCCCCAGATGTTGAGAACTGGAAAGTGGCAATGACTTTAAGAGGACACACTGCAGATGTGGTAATGAAATTGCTTTTACGAACAGGATAATGTCATTTCATGATTTTTTGAACGATTTTATCTTGTCTCATGTCCTTGTTATTGCTTCTTTATCCTACTATTTTTCCACTAATCCATTTTGGGATGTCTGTGAATTATTTTAATTTGGAAAATTAGACTGAGATTATTTTATTAGATCCACTAGCCTTACTTTTCGTTCTATTTGAACCATGAGAAGGTTTTTTTTGGGGAGAATTGTAACTCTTTGTTCCTAAAACCATGAATTAATTATAATAAGTTGGAATTTCTAAGGTGAACAAATAATTGCTATGGAGTGGGTATTTGTTTCTAGCTTTCAACATCCGTTGCTCTGAGCAATGAATTCTCACAATTTCTCCTTCTAATATGTATTTCTTCCTCCATAGTGACCATTAAAAAAAACAAAGAAAAGAAAAGAAAAGAAAAGAAAAGAAAAGAAAAGAAAAGAAAAGAGAGAGAGAGAAAGGAGAAGACTTTCTTATTTGTGTTCGCATGAAACCTATCATTTTACTTGAGTGTTTTATGATTGGGAATGAACCTGGGAGTTGTTTTTTCCATGCCTAAAGTAGGTGGATCTTAATTGGTCTCCTGATGACTCGACTTTGGCTAGTGGGAGTTTGGACAACACTGTACATATCTGGAATATGAGCAATGGCATTTGCACTGCTGTTCTCAGGGGTCACTCTAGCCTGGTTAAAGGAGTGGCTTGGGATCCCATTGGCTCGTTCATAGCAAGTCAATCAGATGATAAGACTGTCATTATTTGGCGAACAAGTGACTGGAGCCTTGCTCACAGGACAGATGGTCACTGGGCGAAATCAGTATGTTGTTCATTTTTTGATGAATCTTATATTCTGTTTCAGTTTTAATGTCTATGTTCTAACAGGAGTATCTTCTTTTCAGCTTGGATCTACCTTTTTCAGGCGTCTTGGTTGGTCCCCTTGTGGCCATTTTATTACTACCACTCATGGTTTCCAGAAGCCCAGGCATTCTGCCCCTGTTCTAGAGAGAGGGGAATGGTCTGCTACTTTTGACTTCTTAGGACATAACGCCCCTGTTATTGTGGTGAAGTTTAATCATTCAATGTTCAGAAGGAACTCTACCAATGCTCAGGAAGCGAAGTCTGCACAAGTTGGGTGGAGTAATGGGGCTTCTAAGACTGGAGGCAAAGAACCACAGCCTTACAATGTTATTGCAATTGGGAGTCAGGATCGCACTATAACTGTATGGACAACTGCCAGTCCTCGTCCTCTCTTTGTGGCAAAGCATTTCTTTACGCAAAGTGTGGTGGATTTGTCTTGGTAAGACTGTAAATTGTGGAAAATATGCGAGTGTTGATTTATATACTTTTTTGGAATTTTAACTCTCTACCTATTTTTCTTATGTCTTTGTTATTGCTACTTCTAATGTTTTGTCTTTTTCTTGGAACAGGAGTCCTGATGGATATTCACTTTTTGCATGTTCCTTGGATGGGTCAGTTGGCACTTTCCATTTTGATGTAAAAGAGCTTGGCCACAGACTAAGTGATGCTGAACTGGATGAGTTAAAAAGAAATCGTTATGGTGATGTGAGAGGTCGACAGGCAAACTTAGTAGAAAGCCCTGCTCAGCTACTGCTTGAAGCAGCTTCAGCTAAGCAAAACCCAAGCAAAAAAGTTGTTCCAGATATTCAGCAAAAGCATACACTGGTGAAATCTTCCCTTGATGCAGAGGTTGCAACAAAGAGTGAGCCTCAAGCTGATGATGGGAAGAAGAGTGGTGGGACTGCTGGTGATGGGTTAAATAAAGTGTCAACTTCTGCTCGGATTTCCAGTCCTGTGAAACAAAGAGAATATAGACGCCCTGATGGCAGAAAGAGGATTATCCCAGAAGCAGTTGGACTGCCTGTTCAACAGGAAAATATTTCTACTGGCGCTCAGTCCCAGGCACCTGACTTTCCTCTTATTGCATCTGATCGTGTGAAGGATGATAATGGGCTGGTTTCTACTGAGATTGGCCTTAAAGATAGTTTTGTTAGGGGAGCAGTAGGCCGAGGCTCTGATCTGAAGGAGCGTGCTGGAACCACTGCTAGGGTTACAATTTCTGAGAGTCTCATTATTGAGAAAGTTCAAGCCTCTACTGGCACTGACGGAAGCATCAATGTGGAACAGTCTGGGAGTGCTAAGGCTTCCACTTCTTCATCTGCTGCTAATACTTCTCTCTCTATAAGAGTCTTTGATAAGAAAGAAGGAGAAGATGCATTACCCTTTTGCTTGGAAGCTCGTCCGAGAGAACAGGCTGCAAATGATATTGTTGGTGTTGGAAATACATTCGTGATGAAAGAAACAGAAATTATTTGCACCAGGGGGCCTCAGACTCTTTGGTCTGATAGAATATCGGGGAGAGTCACTGTTTTAGCTGGAAATGCAAACTTCTGGGCAATTGGATGTGAAGATGGATGCATACTGGTGAGTATTCAAATTCTAAAATTATTTATTGTTTCTTTCATTGTTTTCCTTTTCTGGTTACCTCTAGTTGGTTCCATGGTTTTTGTAATATTGCTTGAAGCCTTACATGAAATAATTCAATTACAATGCTTGTCCTATGTCACCAAACCTGAGAAAACCTTTCCCCATAATATTAAGTGTGGCTATTGATTGATATTATCTTCATTCTACAAATTCTCTATTTGGTGTTGCTAATGCCTTGTTGAGGGGCATTCTATGCCTTAAGATTTCTTTATAGTGATTCTTTTACTCATCTATCACCATTTCTTTTGTAGAATTTGACATTGCCAAAAAGTTAATAATTTTTCTAGACATCAATAATAAATAGCATAGTAACTGTGGGTTATGATTTTAACTGAGGGCCTAATTGATAACTGGTTAGTAAGTGTTTTTTTAGCCAATCATAAATTTTATGGAATACAGAGACAGATTTTTGGTTAGCTTGGGGCAGTTTGTTAGAAGTATAATACCATCTAATGTCTGTCTTTTGATGAAAAGGTTTACACAAAGTGTGGGAGACGAGCTATGCCAACCATGATGATGGGATCTGCAGCAACATTTATCGATTGTGATGAATCCTGGAAGTTGTTACTAGTCACAAGAAAAGGAGCCATGTATGTTTGGGATCTCTATAATCGGAACTGTCTTCTTCACAACTCGTTGGAATCTCTAGTTGCGTTAAATCCAAACTCATCTGCCAAAGATGCAGGTATT
This sequence comes from Casuarina equisetifolia, assembly GCA_028551475.1. NCBI lineage: Eukaryota > Viridiplantae > Streptophyta > Magnoliopsida > Fagales > Casuarinaceae > Casuarina > Casuarina equisetifolia. The sequence continues at coordinate 19,576,773 of CM052358.1, read as the reverse complement.
GAAACTCTCCAATTTGTTTGACGAGGCTGTGTTGTTTATAATAATTGCTGAAAGGCCAGATATTTTCTGTAAAGTGTGGGATTTCTATTTAATTTCTTGGAAAGTGTGGCCTTTAGCTGACTGCTTCTATTTGTCTTTAATTCATATGCATCAAAACTCTCCAGGCACGATCAAAGTTATATCTGCAAAGCTATCAAGATCTGGTTCACCTCTGGTGGTTCTGGCCACTCGCCATGCCTTTCTCTTTGATATGAGTCTCATGTGTTGGCTAAGGGTTGCAGATGACTGCTTCCCTGCCTCAAACTTTGCGAGCTCCTGGAATCTGGGTTCAGTTCAGAGTGGCGAGCTGGCTGCATTGCAGGTTGATGTTAGGAAGTATATGGCAAGAAAGCCTGGTTGGAGCAGGTAAATACTTGGTATAAATTTATGATGGCTGTTGTACTTCTATGATGTGTGACACTTACGGGCCTTAATTAAGGATGTCTTTATATTTAGTGTTAAAACATAGCCTGCAAACTCTTCTTTCCTTTTGAAGAATATAATACTCTGCCGTTAGGAAAAATTATCAACATGAGTAATAGAAGTACAATATATGATGTGGGAAACACTAAAACTTTTTTCAAGCGAACACCCTTCTTACCACCTCCTATGTTTCCAGATTGCTTCAATTTAATTATGTTGCTTCAATTTAATTATGTCAGTAACTAGTGAATTCTTGCATATAACTTGTACAATTGACCTATGATTTTTCTGTTACAGGGTGACTGATGATGGAGTACAGACACGTGCTCATTTAGAATCTCAGCTGGCATCCTCTCTGGCTTTGAAGTCTCCTAATGAGTATCGCCAGTGCCTCTTGTCATATATACGCTTCCTCGCAAGGTAGAATGACCCCCACGCAGAGACCCACTGGCTTCTTGTCCTCTTCTCTTCTTCCTCCCCACCAAACCAACCAAAAAAAAAAAAAAAAAAAAAACGAAAGTTAAAAAAAAAATCCCATTTTAACATTTCTTTCACCTTTTTAGTGTGGTCTTTCTGAGTTTCTTTTTCTTTTTTAATAGAAAATCAACCTCTCCCTGCCCCAGTGGTCTCTCCATTCCCCCCTTTATTTTAGTACTTAAGGATGCAGAATAAAATACGCAGAAAACCTATTCTTATTTAGGAACATTACCCATTACAGTGTGCTATTGAAATGTGATTCTACCTCGTACCTTGTATTGCCTCCAACCAGTATTGCTTATGCTCTTGCTTTGGCTTGTATTTAAAAATTTAAGCATTTGAAGTTATTTGTTATGGTGTTTCACCTTATAGCATATCTATTTCCCTTTTATATCTCCTCATGTTACTTCAAACTGGTTTTATTTGAATCAAGGTTTGTAAATGGTTTTTCAGGAAATGAGCATATTCCTTCATTAGTACTGCTTTTGATTAAGCTGACTCCTATACCTTTTTTTATTTTTTATTTTTTATTTTAAGTATTCTTTGGTTGAGAACAAGTTGCAATGGACCTTGCGCTTTCATTAGTTAAAAATTAGAAACAAAATATGGGCTTATCTCAACAGTTGGACCACCACAAATTTGTTGTCAGATGTAATTATAGGGTATGCTGGATGGCACTGATCTTATATAAACTGCCAATGTATGATATTGAATAGTAAATTTATTTTGCATGGGTGAGTGACTATTGTGTAAAATTCTTTTGATTGCAGAGAAGCAGATGAGTCTCGGTTGCGAGAAGTCTGTGAGAGTTTTCTTGGACCTCCGACTGGGATGGCAGAAGACATACCTTCAGATTCAAAGAACCTGGCATGGGATCCTTTTGTGCTCGTATGACTTCTGCTACACTTCTTTATTATGCATATAATTAGAAGTTATAACCTTTTTTTTGCTTTATTTTTTGGCGAGTCTTTTCTATGTGATACATCTGAAATGCTTTTTATATCCTGTGTATTTTCTCCCGGTTGGTATGTTTTGCATCTATTGTGTAAATGTACTAGATTATAATTGCTTTTATTCACTGGATGGCGTCCCTCACCCTTTGTGTGGGGAGGGCAGTGAACTGATTCATTTTCACATTCTAACACTTCATGAGCTACCTAGACTTAAATTTTACTGTTTTTCTGTCTTATGATATATGGTCATTTAGCTTTCTTTTCGTTGCATTTGATACACCTATATGTATCTGCTGGACCTTTTTTGGTATCAGTCTTGCACTGCATGAATCGGTTTGTGTCAGCTTCTGTGGTTACGACGTGAATATAGGCCCTCATTTTCAAGTTTGTCAATTATTTTGGGGCATTTGTTGCGGGGTGAAATCTTTATTGTTTTGTAGTGCAACAAAGTTCTAGAATTGTTTAATTCCCCTCACCACTCCTCCCCAGCTTCCTAATCATTTTGATATATCTATATATAATATATATATATTTGTTTTTTGGAATCTTGAGGCTTACGTAAGTCATTCTCTGGGGTCTCTGCAGGGAATGAGAAAGCACAAACTTTTAAGAGAAGACATTCTTCCGGCAATGGCATCAAACAGAAAAGTCCAGCGGTTGCTTAACGAGTTCATGGATCTTCTTTCTGAATATGAGAGTGCTGAAACAAATTCAGACCAAAAAAATCCCTGCCTACCAACATCATCTCCAATGGCAAATGATCAGAAGATCTCTCCCCCGGCAGCAACAGATCAAATGGACACTGCCGCTGCAGCACAGGATGTTATGGACTCCACCCCTGCAGCTATGGACCTAAAGGACTCGACCAAGCTGACTAAAGATCAGGCGAATTCTGCATTAACCACAATTGATCAAGTTAATTCAGATGCAACCATGACAGATCAAGTCAATCTAGCCCTGCAATGAAAGGATACTTGTTCGAATTCTGCATTTTTCAACCGTAAGGGGTATACGGGCTTCAAACTTTCTAGCAGCTTTCCTGCTTCAGAAGGCTGTTTGCTGCACTGTAAAAGCTCTCTTGAATTAACTGGTCTATGCTCCTCAAGCTCCTCTATGAAGCTGCATCTGGAATTGAAACAGCATATCTAGCCTGTTGCGCCAGAAATTTCAACTTACCTTTCATAATCAGTTCTGTTATCTACTTAGATTTTCTTTCTTGTATAATGTTAACCCTAATTGTGAATTACTCGACCTTCCAGCCCTCTTTCCTAATTGGATAGAAATAGGTTCTAACTCTTACCCATTACCGTACAATGTGTAATATGGCCAATGACTAATATTTTGTTTTGACGGCTTGAAAGGTACAATTAATGGTGAGAATTCGCAATGTTTTGAAGTGATCTTAGCAATCCGATAAATTGGGTACAGGCTGATTCTCCATGAGCTCTATATGGGATCCTCGAACACGATTAAATGTTTTCGGAAATTTCAGTTTGGAAGATACTGTTCTTAGGTAGAGCACCAATCAGTTATTCCGGGCCATACAGCTCTCAGGCATCTGATTGGGCCATGCAAAGTCTTGGTTCTTTAAGCTTGACTCTGACAGTGGTATCAGAAATCAGTATATTGTTTCCATTGTCAGAATTGAATGGATTAGAGTGTCACCTTTCAGGAAAGTAATTCTACCAGGAAGAGTACCATGTCATCTTAGGTTTGTAGAGGGTTTGTCAACTGCACCTGATGAGCCTGATTTATTAGGTTGAAATCCAATCGGTAACAATGCCCTGTGGTTCTGGCCCGAATGACGAACAAGTTCGATTGAATCCATCTTCAAGCTCTAAAGGATCTTTCCGGGCAAATTTTTGGCCCATAAATCAAAGGCGACATCATGATTATTATGCTGGACCTGTCTAGTTGCCCAAAAGCAAACGACAGTTGGAAAGAAAAAACCATCGCAATCTGGTCTTGATTTTTTGTCCAAAGGGTCAATACAACTCTTGGGTCAAGTTTAAATGATTTTTTTTTTCAACTTTTGAATTAGTTTTTATTGGGTTTTAGAGGTTCTGATATTAAGTATATAATCTCTTGAGGTGAATTTTTTTTTTTAAAATTTATGTTTAACTCTTAGATTAGTTTTTAAATTGGACCTTTAAGTCTTATAACAACAGAAAATTTCAACTTCTGAAACTTTTCCTTTCGGAGGCTTTCATGTCATGTTTCTGAAGAAGACTTCCGTCTCAAGGCAACAAGAAACTTCTTTCGAAATAAATCTGACAATAGCTTTTAGGGAATGTCCCCACCAAACACGTAATCCGTCTGAGTTTAAAGAGCCATGAATTCTCACAACTACATCACGTAACATCTAGCTTCGTCCAAAACTTTGGCTTCATTACAAGCACAAGCAGTATGAACATGCATGGCGGTTCACTTTGGACCACAAGCATGCTTTTGCTTACACGTTTTTGTATATTTTCGTGGAACCCAAATTGAAGAAGCAATCCTCCTACTGCATTGTCATCTTCATGGTGTACTATGACCAGCCCATTGCCGCGTCGTATTATAGAGTTGGTTTACTTTCGCTCTCAAGTTTTACAGACCGAATTTTCAGGCAAGTGATCTTAGCAGAGACAATGTTAGTTTCAAATCTCACTTTGAGACAAGGTCCTTAATCTTACGTTGCTTTATTTTCTGCTTGTTTTTGAAGTTTGGCTTATGTTAAGCCTGTTTTAGTGCTTGACTCGGCTTGACTCACTATTCATCATATCCTCGCAAATCATTTTTCTGAGTCAACAGTGTGTGTGTGTGTGTCGTTCAATATTCCTCGTATGCTCAAAGAATTGAATGGTAGATGGGGATATGCGTTGGGGCCGGAATTGGACCAGTGGGCAGCCATTCCTCATCTCTTGTCCTGACAGAGAATACTAATGCCATCAGTTATTGGAGCCCGTTTTGGGTTTTATCAAAATTTGTAGGGCCCCATGATATTTAACTACGTGTCTATGGAGAATAGAACCTAGTGATAAAATAAAAAAGAAACAGAAGGGGTGAAAGCTACCTCCACCTTTTAGCAATGGTGGTGAATAGAAGTGGCCAATTTCATAGTTTTTTTTTTGCTAATTAAAATATTAATATATTATAAATATTAACTAGAATCACACTCCTAGATGAGACCATTTATAATGTCACATCACTTTCAATATAATCTCCTTAATTCTTTAAGCATATTATGTATACAAGTTTTTGGCTATTTTGTAGGTTTTTTTTTTCTTTTTTAACACAACAAAGTTTATCTATTATAAGTTTTCTAATGGGCTCTATTTCACAATTTGGTTAGAGGCTTTTTTTTTTTCATTTCTTCTACAAAGAAATGGTGACTATTTGCGAGGGCCACTTCTCCAAAGGTGGGTGAAGAAAGTTTACCACTCTCCATCTCTATTTTGGTTTATTTTATTTTATTTTATTTGATTAATGGAGAATGTGGGAAAGTTGGCTGTCGAATCTAGGACCTTTTGGTTACTGACAATCTTTCTATTTGATTATTTTGTTTGAATTGGTTGAACATATTAATAAGTAAAGATAACTTCATCTGAGTGGATTTGTTTTGGTATTTTCCTCATCTTGAATTTATGATAATGATCTACAAAATAACTTCATCTACCTAAACATCACGTGGAACTAGTCACACAAAAACAACGAAAACTAGCCTGTACCTACCACCCAAGAAAAAAAAGATTTTTTTTGGTTTGGTTGAGTTAGTCATGTTCATCATTTGAATGCATTCACATAATGAGACAACCAGCCGCTAGAATTGAGCAGCTATTGTCTTGCGCGTGACGATCCAGTGAAACCATCCCTCCCTCCAAAATCTCAGGGGACTGCTTGCCTAATAACAATTGTTAAGTTCTCACTGATGATGCCGCTGAAGAGGTAGTTATGGCACTGCTCACGACAAAGATGAATCCTGACTTGTCGTGTCAATTACACACATGCTGTTTCAGCCAATTACGCCTCTTTCTGCTGACCGCGGCTCTGCTTTTCATGTGTATCATGGAATAGCATCAACGATTACCCAGCAAGAAACCTCACAATTATAATAATGTCTCAGAAGCCATGGATTCTTACTGACCAAGCTTTTGGTGGGGAGATAACTCATTCATCCAAGAAAGAACCTTCACATTCAGTGGGATATTCCTGCAGAAATCTCGCTAACACAATCTCATGCAAGCATTATGGAGGCCACACTTTCTCAATGTTTCATGTTATTGCCGAAAGCAGTTCGTGGACACCATATGAAAGCTTGCACGAGAGGCATACACTAAACAATAAGTTTTGGAAGCAACCACTGCCCCGTATAAACATGAAAACATCAAACCCATACCGAATGAACAAAGGACTTTGTTATGCTCTTAGTTTTATATTTTACTTACCTGAAAGGAAGACTATTTCTTTTATGTTGCTAGTTGCCCCCACCAAATCACGGTATTAAAATCAAAATCCATTGAATATTGAAGTTGGCACGGGCTTTAAGAAGGAAAAGAAAAAAAAAAAGAGTAAAGACAAAAAACGGAGAATTTAAACCTCGAATCTTCTCTCACATGCATGATTGATAGCTCATAGTTTAATAAATGAAAATCCAATGCAATCCAAGAGGAGGTCCTTAGCTGAATCATCCCTTTCACCTTTGGACCACTTGATCACTTATAAAAGTACAAATAGTGAGTAGCATACATGCTTTCACCTTAAAATATGACATTAGTTACAACGTCTCTCTTAAGCTTTCAATTTGAGCTACCAATCCCAAACAAAGTTGTCGATTGCCCTCTCTATATTATGCAACAGAAATTTAAACCCAGATTTTGAGGAAAAGTATGTTATTAATTTCCAGTTGTCAATTCTTTCCCTAGCCACTGTTCAACTTCCTCTTCATTCCGACTGACCTCTTATTGACATTAGAGTAAAGAAAATGGCCTTAAATTGCGCTCTGACTAACAAAAGGTGAAGAAAGAAGAACGAAAAGAAAGAGTGATATAGTTTCCATGGGCAAATTAATAATGTTTTTTTCCAGAAAAAGACGATTCTGTTCAGATCTGCTGAGCTCGTGCAACCAGCTGGCTCAAATTCAGCATGCTTACCTGTTTTACTGGTTCAGCATGTTTTAGGTAGGCAGATAGTCAGGTGGTTGATGCTTCCCTGTCTTGTGTTGAATACAGAACCCATAAACAGAGGTTGTTCTCCTTTGTGCATGTGGCGAAGAAGATACACCAGAAAATTGTTGTATTAGCTCTACCCACTAAGTCATGCTTTGACTTTCCAGAAGGGACACGTTGTGTGCAATAACACAGCCTCGTAGGTATTTTTTTTTTGTTTTTTTTTCTCTCTCTTTAGTTAGTTGAGGTGAATAAGAAAAAAAGGCAAAACCAACCTTCTCCTCCTGTAAATGGACAACCTTGGCTGCCACTTCTGTTATGTGGTGTGGCTTTCCTTGAATGGGTGTGGCTATTGTTTGGTGTGAAAGCAGATTGTGAAGTCAAACAATCAAATCGAGTAAAATAACATCTTCGTACCAAACTTACTGTTGTGTTTATCTAGAAACTTTGATTTTTCAATATAATGCAAAATAAACTTAAAAGTTTTTATTCACTTCTAGAGAACTTGTTCTACATAGATTAAGTTATTATAAGACCTATCTTAAAATCTTAAAGCAATAAGTGGAAAACTCCACCTAATAAAAAATGTCTATCCTCTTAGAACTAATGTGAGACATGCATCTTTAAATACTTCCTTTCATGTATAAGCTGACATAAGTACTACATGTAGGCACACAAACCCATAATTAGGGCCTTATTGAAGAAACTAGAGGTAGGGCCCAACTTGATTCTAAAACATGTGAAAACCCATCTCATAAATAATTGATAGTGGGTAAGAAATCTCAATATTTATAAAATTAAGGGCTTATTTTCATGCCACCATGTGGAATAACTCCCACCTTTAATAGTTATAATTAACCCTAACAAATAAATCACTAGAAGTATTAATTTTATTATGATTTATAATTATTTCATGGTCTAGTTGAGTGAGTTACTATAATTTCCACTATTTGCACACATTTAGCAGTTAAGCTATTATCATAAACATGTATTTATATATATATATATATATATATATATATATATATATATATATATATATATATTTTAAAAGGCCTATTCATACCATAAAGTAACATATCAACTATAGAATAACCAAGCCTTAGGACTTATCTATGGATAAGACTTAAGTAATATACAAGTTGTGTTACATCTTTTTAAATACGTCCTCAGTCCCAACTATAGAGAAATATTTATCTCTAAACGAAAGAGTGTCACACTTTGAGTTGAATTATGATACAAAATTATCATAAAAAATTTAAAAAAATTATGTAGATTATCGACTTTTCGCTTCATATCTTATTACGAAGTCTTAAACGTCAATCTTCCCGAAATACTTACAGAAAATGATATGATGTGATAATGCAACTATGAAGAAGAAATGATGTATTCCGTAAACAGCTTGAAGGAAACGGAAGTGTAACATCAAATAACTTAAGGTATCGATCACGATTTCAGAGCGAATGTGAAAACTGGCATAGGATATGACATTTAGGAAGGGAGGCTTGGACTTATTTGGACGAAGTGTTTGTATGAATATGGCTGCGAGGATCTGGAAAATAGAACTTCATTGAAACTCGCAGAGATAGACTAATAACTAAGTAAATAACTTGCTCAGGGCAAATTTGAAAAACCTAGTAGACAACCTAGGGTAAAGGGGTGAATTTGACTGGATATGCCACCCTTACGTATTCAGATGAACCTTCCTTGAAGTCCTGCGCCATATACAGAGGTTAGGTGACGGAACTCCGGCCATTTTGTGGATATTTTGGTCCTTCCTCTGAGCTGACATAAAAGACGACAGCGAAACAGCAAATTATAGTAACAGCGTCAGCAGTTGGAACTGTGTTGCACGGAACGATAACTTGGCAGTAGAAGGTAGGTTAGACTAATGGAAAGGGGAAACGGTAACAGCAGAACCTTGTACGTCAAAAGCACCGAAGTGAATAGTACCTGTCTGTGTTTGGTGACCACCCTACAGTTAGAAGACAGGGCTGAGCAAAGTGGGTAGGTCCTCTTAAGAACGTTTTTATATTGAAAGGTGGTGAAGTTGGTTTATTTCCTCACGTCGATGAATAATTGAACTAATTTGATTATCATGCTATCAAGGAAAAATTATTACTAGTTGCGTGCACTCCACCACCCAAATACCTCATCCTTTAGTATATGAACGGCACCGGAATTGGCTGGTATCCTTGTCTTTGCATTGTACCTGAACATTCTTCATTGTCTGTCCAGCCACGCTCTGATATTTGTGTCATCCATGGAGCTCCCAAGTGTAATACAGTTCCTAGACAACAAGAAAATTTTAGTCACTGGTGCCACGGGCTTTCTGGCAAAGAGTACTGACCAGTTTTTTCTTTGAGTTTGTGTGTAACGAGTCCGCCGTGCAAATGATTTTGCTGATAACTTTGCTTGTATGGATGCAGTTTTTGTGGAGAAAGTACTAAGGGTTCAACCAAACGTGAAGAAGTTATACCTTCTTGTGAGAGCAGAGGATGCCAAATCAGCGACACAACGTTTGCGTAATGAGGTATGTTTACAGTTTCAACATAGTCCTAAACAGGCGTAGATATGTGTACATCGTTTTTTTGTCGTGTCTTGTGTTTTCTCGTGCATTAATGCCAGGAAAGGGGGCCTTATTTGGGACATTAATTATCTCATTTAAGCCACAGTCCTTGGAAGGAAATAGATTACAAAAGAAGAGCTATAAGAAGAGATAAAAGACAGAAATCGAGTTTCCATTACAACACAAACCTAATGGCCTTAAAACCTATAAAAATTTAGCTACAATTGCTTCGTTTCCCTTCTCTTTCTGGCTGTTAATTGAATGGCTAACTGCCTGCTTGTATTTGCAGATCATAGAGAAGGACTTGTTTAGAGTGCTCAAGGAAAAATGGGGTACGAATCTATATTCTTTTATCTCTGAGAAAGTAACCGTGGTGCCGGGGGACATCTCTCTTGAGGACCTGGGCTTGAAGGACAACTCTAGTTTGCGGGAAGAGCTGTGGAATCAACTTGATGTCATTGTGAATGTAGCTGCAACCACTAACTTTGATGAGAGGTAATCATGGGTATAAAATGTTTATTCCGTAGTTTAGTGGCCTGAAAATTAGAAAGAAAACACTCTACATTCACTTTAATATGTTGCAGATATGACGTCGCATTGGGCATCAACGCTTTAGGAGCTAAGCATGTTTTAAGCTTTGCAAAAAGATGTGTTAGAATACAGGTGCTCGTCCATGTATCAACGGGTTAGTAAAATCCTTTCCACTTTCTCTCAGTTTCTTGCTCCTGTTTTTCTACTACTTCAATTCCCGACTGCTCTTAAACGATTCACATGGGGCTACTAAATGCCAAGTAGCAGCAACGTACTCAGTTTAGTGATACTATCTTGAACTCCCTTTTAACTCGAGTGGTCCTTCCAGCCTATGTATGTGGGGAAAACGGTGGACTGATACCGGAGACCCCTTATCGTATGGGTGAAACACTGAATGGGACAACCGGCTTAGACGCGGAAGCAGAGAAAAAGCTGGTGGAGGAGAAACTGAAGGAGCTTCGAGCCGCGGGGGCCTCTGAAAAGGAAATTACACTGGCCATGAAGGAAATGGGTATTGAAAGGTATGCCATCTACCTACGTGTACCTATAGTCTTAAATGTGCTTTTCATCCAAACGGAACCGTTTAAATTCCATGGAGCCTCTCATTGTACTAGGTACAAGTCTTGTCATGATACATAAATGCCGAAATGCTTATCACGCGCATTCTTTTTCATGTCCCCGCTATAATTGTCCTCGAGGAGATTGATCGTGCTTGGGTGTTGAAAATGTCATAGATGTGGGGTCCTAGGGAGAGATCACTAAATACTTGATGGGGCCAAATTGATTACATCTGTTAGGCTCTCTCATTGTATTACATTTGTCTAAAAAATTTGGCCATGTTACCGTATGCCTAGACTTACTGTAGTTTAAATAGAGGTAGGTGGATATTTAGAGAAAAATGAAATTTAGTTCTTAGGTTCAATTGGGAGCTTAATAAATCAATTTTTTTTATTTTTATTTTTATTTTATTTTTTAACTCATACACTCGAAGAGGGAGAGGTGTCAAACTCTCCACCTATTGGCCTAGTAGTTCGAGGAACCTACTTTGTCTCACCATTGATTTTTTGTTCCATTTCAAATAGATTTCTCCATCAATCTTTTATCTTATTTGCATTTCGTTAATATCGGGTTCTGTCCTATAAATCAATTCATGACATGTGCATCCCATTTAACGAGTTAGGTAGTAGCTTTACATAAAATATGCTACTATTCACATGAAGGCCTGTCCTACTTTTTAGAACGGGTGAAGGCTTTCTTTGAGGAGATTGTACCTTTCCCATGAAAGTGGTCACGGTATTAAACGACCATCCTACTGGTCCAGGATGACGTAGAACATTCAATGTAAAGAGAGAGAGAGAGAGAGAGAGAGAGAGAGAGAGAGAGAGAGAGAGAGAGAGAGAGAGAGAGAGAATTCGTTTAGTAATTTTAAGTTTTTGTGGTTTTTATATGATTTCTAATAATTTTATCATGTAGTAGAAAAAGTTTTTAGATAAATATTTGTTAAGATTCTGAATAGGAAAGTTCGTTAATAGAATCCAAGAGTGGAGTTTTAAGATTTATAATCTCCGTTCAAACAATGTTCTATCCTTAACAAGGAATTGATTTACAAATTATACGAATAACAAATTGAACAATATATTAGCAAAAGAACTTATTAAACAATATATTTACAAATTATAGATATTAACAAATTGAATAATATATACTACACATGCTTATCTCCATCCCTTTAAAGAGATGAAAGACATCTTTATGCTGCGAATTGTTCTCCATATTGGCTTTGCTTGGGTGAAAAGAAAATTACATGTGCCATATTTAAGAGTAAAACTATGTTTTTATTTTATTTTATATGTTTTTCATTGAATAATTATATCAGGGCAAAAACTTTTGGATGGCCAAACACGTATGTGTTTACAAAAGCAATGGGTGAGATGTTGATAGGATATTGGAAAGAAAATCTGTCGGTGGTGATCGTCCGTCCCACTATCATTACCAGTACTTACAAAGAACCATTTCCCGGGTGGATTGAAGGTATGAGGTAAGACAATATGAATCTTCCTTATCACATGCAATGAAGAATTGCACTTGGTGAAAAAAAATAAAATTAAGAACACTAACACTAAGTGAAAAAAATTGTTAGAAAGTTGACATTATATGAATTAATATTTTTTTTTTGGTTACAGGACTATTGATACTTTAGCGGTTGGATATGGTAAAGGAAAACTAAAATGTTTTCTTGGGGATCTTGAGGCAGTCCTTGATTTAGTAAGTTGATCTAAGTCCATTATAAGTCGTTTGTTATTATTAGTCATATCTCATAGTTTCTTTGTTTCATTAACTAATTGAAGTTGACCTCTTTTAAAATTATTTATTGGCAACGTGTCAAAGGTATTCATAGCTTAATCTACATAGTTATGAACCATATTTTCTTTAATATTGAAAGCCAATAAAGTTTGAAGGTAATTAGTTGTAGTTTATACTTATTATGGATGGACAATGCTTATAGATTTAAAAGTAGATCTATTTGTTGATGGGCATATAACGATGCAGATTCCAGCTGACTTGGTTGTAAATGCTATAATTGTGACTATGGTGGCTCATGCAAATCAACCTTCTGATGTAATTTATCAAGTGGGGTCTTCTGCCAGAAATCCTTTGACAAACCGTGATCTTCAAGAATTTTCATTTCGTTATTTTTCTCAAAAACCTTGGATAAACAAGGAAGGGAAGCCTGTCAAGGTTCGCAAGGTTTTAGTGTTAAACAACATAAATAGCTTCAACAAATACATGGCGGTTCGCTATTTGCTTCTACTAAAGGTTTGTTCTTAAACCAACATCTCTAATTTAGTAGATCAGTGTGCTATAACCCCTTTTTTTAAAATTTCTTTTCGCTTTTCCTTTTGTTTTATAGGGATTGGGAGTGGTGAATGCAGCTCTCTGTCGTTATTTCCAGGGAACATATGTTGATCTCAATCGAAAGATCAACTTCGTGATGCGATTGGTAGAACTGTACAAGCCTTATTTGTTCTTCCGGGGCATGTACGTATGGTTTATGTTAATTTTTGTAACCACTAGTTCACTAAAAAATATACTAACTTGACCCTCTTTTATTATTTTTTGGTATATAGCTTTGACTTCAAGAATTCTGAAAAGCTACGGATGGCAATAAAAGAGAGTGGTGCAGAGGCAGATGTCTTTGAATTCGATCCAAAATGTGTGGATTGGGAACACTACGTTGTAAATGTCCATCTTCCTGGTGTCGTAAAGTACGTTTTCAAGTAATATACACGAGTGCATCATAGTGTTGAGTTTCAAAGCTTGGAGTTAGCTTCTAAAGCAATTGTATTATTCTTGCAATTCATCTCATAAAGGTGGTTCAAGAAATTTCTAATTGTGCAAATAAGTTTAAGAACTTTGGCTAAGTTCTTCAATTGTACTAATATTCTATTTCTTTTTTCTCGAATGTGATGGGTTTGTGGCCAATATTATTATGTCGTCAAGACAAAAAAAATATGATATTCAATTCTTCTTTTTCTTAATTACGAGAATTTTTTTTTACTTTTTTATTTTATTTACACATGTACCAAAACTCATACACTTAGGTGTTAAATGTGAAACTAAGAGATCTGAGGTCCTGCTAACTTGCCAATAATTACTTGATGTTATGAGAAGGCAAAGTCCTCAACTCCAAAAGTGTTTAGTTGACGTTAGACATACAATGAGTTACAGCTTCTATTTCTCTATTCCATCTTGCTTTGATCAAATATACGTCTAAAGTAGCTACACAGAAGCAGGGCTCTCATCAAAAAGTATGAAAAAGTTATATGTTGCGAACGGGATGGAGAATGGGACGTGCCAAGGAAGCAGCTTTATTGATTTAAGCCACTACCGGGCGGTGGTAGGTTGGATGACCATTTTCAGAAGTTTCCACATCATCATAAATTTGCTAAAAGCTTCAAGGACATAATCCAAACCCAAGGTCTCGATGATTCCTTGGAATCATTGCCGTCGTCACATGCTAGGTGCTCTTTTTTGATTGCTTAAGTAGAAATTGATATTTAGACACGCCACGCGAGAAATGAATCAATATCTACTTTCCAACCAATACAAAGACAACTCGGTGGGAACCAGCTAGTCAATTGTAAACCACGTTGAAGAGCAGTACTCTCTCCCCAAAAGGAGGGGAGGGCTTTTGCATTTAAAGTTGAACATATAAAAAAAACTATCTTAAGTTTTGATTATATGTTAAAGAATTTGAAAGTCTTGACACAGAAATTGGCTAATGAGTCAATAATACATTTTTTTTTTAATATTTAACATTTACTAATGATTTTTTTTTTTTGGGTGTGGGACTTTTGTTTTAATAGTATCCGATTAAAGTTTTGTGTATTATGACTCAATATAATATAGGATAAAAGTCTTCCTTTGAGAGAAAGAGTTATAACTTCTGATTGATTATGTTTTCGTTTGCTCAAGTTTTTTAATTTTTAATTTTTAAAGAAGAAGTCACTTTCACTTGGTGCGTTATTGTCTTCAATGGTCTTCGCATCAAGGTGAGATTACTCATCAGCTAGCTTAAAGGTATAGAGAATAATATGTATCAAGATACTTAAAAATAGCACAAAGTAAGTAAAATACAATAGATTAGAATCAAATTGATCAAAATGGTGAGGCATGTCCAGGCCCGCTTGATAGACTTTGAACTTAGGGTATCGGAGACATAGGTCCACTTAAGCTGCGGAATCAAAAGTGGCTAAACATATTGATGGTCTAACGAACATGAACAAGTAACCAATGTTGAATTCAGATGTTGACTGTGAATAGTTTCTTTACGGTATTAGGCGACAAAAAATTTGAGTTCAACCCTAGGAAGCTTCTGGTATACGATATTTTCGACAACGGAACAACAGCCGCTTGTTTCAAAAAATCTATCTTTTTCATTGAGCTAGGCCGACTACTACAGGCTTTTGTTGAAGTTGTACGCTTACCTCATTACGCAAATCTTGCGTGGCTGATTTAACATTCTCTGCACTTAGAACAATGTATAACTTGTTTACTTTTGGCTGCGCCCTTATTACTTTCTCTACAAAAACTGCATCCATACGCTCAAGTTATCATGAAAATGATTTACGCGCCGGCAAACGCGTTATCCACACGGGCACAAAGAAAGATGGCATGTACTCTTTGCCGGAAAGTCGGTGGCACCCGCGACTAAAATGGCCTTGTGGTCCAGGAATGGACGTACACTGGGGAACTTCATGGAATAGAAAAATCAGGTAAGAGGGGAAGATTCAGAATCATATGAATATGTATATCAAACTACTCTGGCTTTTTTCCTTTCTCTTTCTGCCGGTTTAGTGAATGGCCTACGCATATTTAGTCTTTATTTATTGTCTACTTATATTTGTAGATCATAGAGAAGGACTTGTTTATAGTTTTGAAGGAAAAATGAGGCGCAAATCCATATTCTCTGATCACTGAAAAGATAACAGTAGTTCCAGGGGCATCTCTCTTGTGGGAGGAAGAGTTGTGGAACCAAATTGATGTTGTTGACAATTTAGCTGCTACCACTAATTCTGACTACCGTTAATCATGTTGTATAATTTTTTTTCTCCTTAGCTAAGTGACTCGAAATTAAGAAACATATTTTTGGTGTTTTTCTGTTTTTTTTTTTTTTTTGTCTAATGTGATGCAGATACAATGGTGTCGCATTGGGCATCAATGCATTTGGAGCTAAGCATGTTTTAAGCTTTGCAAAAAGATGTGTTGGAATATTTGAACTTGTCCTTGTATCCATAGGTTAGTAAGATCCTTTCTTCCTTAATTAATATTGTCAGATTTTATAGAAAAATGTCATATACAACTTAAAATCCTACGATATTAAGTGGAGAAATTCATTTATGTATATATTACTTTTTAAGTTTTTATTCTTTTTTATATGAGACTTAACAAGTTTCCTCATTTTAAATGTGGGAAATGTTGGGCAATACTTCTCTTGGAATCTTTTTTTTTTTTTTTACAAGTGAAGAGGTGAAAGATTGAATTGAGATTTTCAAGTTTTTATTTTGGGTATTAACTGGGTCTCTGACACTAAATCCATTACCTCTTGATATCACTACTATTAAAATAAACTATTAATATGCAGGAGGCATTGGAGACCATAAATCCTATATTGGAGAGGAATAATCTTGAGGTGAAATTTAAATTAAAAAAATTCTAATGTATGAGTTAATTTTTGATTTAGGCATTTAAATTTTCCAATAAATATCTTTTTCTTTTCTCTTCAGAGTATGTATGTGGGGGAGAAAGAGGAGCTAGTCCTGAAGAAGCCTTCGCTTTCGGGTGAAACACAAAATGGAACATCCGTACTGGACCTGGAAGCAGAGAAAACGCCAGTGGAGGAGAAACTGAACGACTTTCGAGCCAAGGGAGCTACTAGAAAGGAAATTACAGTGGCCATGAAGGAAATGGCACTCCATTTAACTAAAATTCCCAAATTCTTAAATCCCAAAATGAAAACATATTGATAGAACTTGACCCTGGACATGTGTGCTTACCTACGATATTCCAAAGTTAATAATACACGGGGATTAGTCTATCTTATAAGTTTGACGTATCTAGTAAAAAACCAGTCATAGGATGCCATACTTATGCATGGGATCAATATTCTCGGTCTTTGAATGACAATTAATGCATGACTTCTTAGTGCAGTGAAACTAAGTCCCCCAAATCATTATCTGTAATGCAATCGATTTATTTGACGAGTTGAATATGTTATATGCTCCTTTTCAGAAAATTGGATAGAAATATAGATAGGTTCAGCAGAGTTGTCCAAAGTAAGCTGGTCAAACCTTGCGAAGCTAAACAGTGACAGATTTCAAAAACGTCTCTTAGGATCTATTCTTGAATTGAAATTGTCTAAAATCAAAGGGTCAAGGTAGTATTTGGGAAATTCGAACGCCTAAAATAGGGGAAATTGGAGGATTAAAATGGCAGCTTGGACCAGGCCCCCGCTGGTTGTCTTTAATGTGAAGCACGGTCGATCTGTTGAACTGGTAATTTGTGCTTTACTCGAAGAAACTTCTGTAATTAAAAAGTCACACTTAAATGGATGGCATAAACTCTTCTTTTCAACTTTTACCAATTTTGATCAATAGAATTTTATATTCTCTGAAATGGCTATAAAGAAGGTTATGGGATTAGAATTTTAGGTTTAATGTTTTTGGAGGCCTAACAAAGAACAGTAGAGTTAACAATGCTGAAGTATTTTATTTGCCCATGATTTGTTGTGGTTTGTGGTTTACTATCAATTCGACATCCAACTTTCCAGTGTTAAATAAACACTTAAATACTTAAATACTTAAATAGCAAAGATATTTATTTTCTCACAAACAATATTTCTTAATTTGAATGTTGAACACTACATAAAATAATTCATGTATATAATTATTTCAAGTCAAAGGTTTTTTGGGTAGCCAAATAGATATGTAATTAGAAAACAATGAGTGAGATTTTGATAAGACATATAAGAAACAAAACATTTCTGTGATATTATTCATCCCTTCATCATAAATAGTACTCATAAACAACCATACCTTCGGTGGACTGAAGGTGTTAGCTAAGAAATTAATAATCTTCCTTATTAAATCTAATGAGAAATGCACAATAATTGGAATGGCAGAATAGAAGGGTGGTGGACCTAACCCATAAGTCCTAGGAGTAAAACTTGGCTTTGATAAGTTAATATTTCTTTTTCTACATGCGTTAACATGATTGAAGATTAGGTGGCATGAGATTTCCTGGTTTTAGTTCTGAAACACCAAAATCTCCACTCTTTTTACCTACAAAAAAAAAAAAAAAATCTAATCAGAAATGCAAGTTAAAAAAAAAGAAAAAAAAACTTGTCATTTGTTTACAAGAAACTTAATTGAAATTGAAGATGAACATTGATATTATAAAACCAAAATTTATTCTTGGTCTTGCAGTACTTATGACACTTTGACCGTTAATTATGAGAAAGGAAAACTCGATGTAATTATTGATTAAGTTTGTTTAAGTCATCTACAATTCTGCTTATTTTATTATCACTCAATGTAATTATGGGTAGCTTCGATAGATACATGGCGGTTCCTTATTTGCTTCTACTAAAAGTTTATTTTAACCTAATTGTATATGCCAGTCAAATAGATGAGTGTCTAAAGACTAATAAATTTTATTATTATTCAATTATGAATTGACTTGATAATTGTAGAGATGTCGGATCATATTATTTGACCACAAATTCCCAAAACTGATAACGTTGGCCATAATATGCAGTATATCCACATGTTACACGTTTCGACCCACTGGTGTTGCTGGAAAACTTACAATGACGTGTATTGTCAATATACATCTTTGAAAGCTTAATATTCGTATCAATTTGTTATTTTCCTTTTAGCATAATTTGTAATTCTCTTACGAAAATTTTATGTTGAGAGAAGGAAAAGGATAATCCTAAAATGTTGTTTTGGAGCCGATGTGTAGGCATTAACTTGAATTAAGGGAGCTGGTTTCATATCATTATTTGGAATAATTTATTGCTCATAATGGAAGAACCAATAAAAAAGGACTACCAATATGTCTCTTTCGGCACCTTCCGCTAAGCTTAAAATGCCTCTTTTTTTTTTTTTTTAAGATCATTTATTAAGTTTGGCATTGAGTCTTTGAGAATTTTTTTTTTCTAAAATTGATAAGTGCCTAGTTTAGTGATGAGCATGTGTTATTTGGGACCAAGAGGTCCTAGATTCAACACCCATGTAGGTGCATGAGTTTAAAAAAAAAAGAAAAAAGAAAAAGAAGGAATAAGCTCTTTGTTAAAATGCTCCTTTAGTCTTGTTCTCTTATATCGATATGCTGACCATTTCTCCATTTTTCCTTTTTACTGATCGGGACTAGAATTTTTTTATGTCGCCCTTTGATGGTATTACTAAGAACTTATGTTGATCTCAATGGAAAGGTCAACTATTTGTTTTACGATGCAATGTATATATGCTTTATTTTAATTCTACTACTTGTCATCAGACCAAGAATTAACGTAACTCTTTCCTTTTTTTTTTTTAAATTAAATTTTGCATGTAGCTTTGTTGACTTGAATTTCAAAATGCTAAGAGTCGGAGTAAGAGAACGACACAGAGGCAGATTTTTTTCCTTCGGCCTAAAGTGCATGGATTGGGAACACTGCTTTTAGAATACCTATCTTATGGTTTTTTTAATTAAAAATTTTTTATTTGGACACATTTTATTTATAATCACAATGGTGAGTATAATAATCATACCTTGTAAGTGCATAGTAGGAAGGACATAAAACTGACTTGTACAAATTGAGAAAATGCCATTTTGAATGAGATATGGAAATGTTCAACTTTCATATTTTTTTTTAATTGTAATGACTTTTGTAATGTTAAGGTATGTTTCTTTGCTTCTATACTTTAATTTTTATTAATTTAATTTACCACATCACTAAGAAAGAAAAAGAAAAATCTTGACTATTCCAAACAACCCACATTCACAACCAGAAAGTAAAGAAAGAAATTTTAAATATCAAAATAAATACAAAGGATAACATGTAGGCTTTAAACTTATGGAGGTATAGTTATCAAGTTTTAATCTATCATGTCTAATAGCCAAAGCACATGATTTTGGTAGTGAGCCTAGCTGATAAAAGAACACATAAGTGTGTACCATGATGGCCATAATTAGCTAGTCTATTCACTACTCTATTACCCTATCTAAGTGTATGTCTTACAACTATGTATGGGATAAGAAAAGACATCTATGTGTATACTCAAGGTACCATGGTGGCTTCCCTTTTTGTAGAATGCATTATACTAAGTAGGAATCAAACCCTATAAAATACAGCATTTGACTTCAGTCATGACATACTTGTAAGCCTACAAGTAGAGCACGACATTTTGCTTGCCTGTTATTCCCTTAACCAAAATTAGTAGTAAAAGTAGAAATAATACATCCCTTTTTATTTTTTGAAACACTTCCTCCCTCACTATTATATAAGATATTGGGTCCATCTATATTTAACTTTAACATTCTATCTAAAAGGTAGCCACTCTACTAGTTGAATTTGCCATACCAGTTTATCTACGTTTGTTGAGATGAGAACTTCCTTTGCTAGTATGAGCTGCTCTAGTGATAAATATCTTTATAAGAATGCTGAATTTTACAAAGCCTACTTTATTGTGATGCTTGGTCTAGGACACAAGGGGTACCATAAAGCAATGACCCAATTGCTTATCCTTCCAAAATGAGCAATATGTAAAGATTGCTAGGATTACCATTAGGCTAAAAACTTAAGCTAGCCAATTGGAGATGCAACTATCTTCTGTAGTGAGCACTTGCATTGCAAGGTATTGTAGAATACTTTTCACCCTTGGAGTCAAATTTGTGTCCAAATTTACACAAAGTTAAGCAATCTTTTCTCTCAACTAATAAGCATAAGCTACTAGCTAAGATGCTACCCTATTATCTTAACTAGCAATGCACCAGTTACGCACTCAAGCTTGGGTGGTTAGGCTAATCCTAAGTAAGCCCTTTGCACCAATTACCCATTTAGGCTCGAGTGCTCGTGCCGACAACCCTACATGAGCCCTCTGCATTAGTTACCTGCTCAAGCTTGGGTGCTTAAGCCAATCCTACACTAGCCCTCGGCACTAGTCCCACAAATCGTGATAGCACAAAAAACATTAAGCAGTAGGTAGATATGAAGTGTTGTAATATAAGGTGTTGCAAGTTGGACGGCTAAACCCATTCGAGTACAGGGAAATTGTTAGGCCCTATGAACCCAGTAGCCATTTATCGCGTTCCATTGTGTAAGGTAGCAATCATTTTCTGGCAATTAGAGTAGGAATTCTTTTTGTCCCTTATTTATAGCCATATTTATCATGAATATCTGATGTGGATGCACTGGATCCGCATCAATATCTATCTTCTTGCTGTTAGAAAATATGTTTTCAAGTAACAACCACAAATAGGTTATAGTGTTGCATATCGAGCTACTCGTTAAATTTAGAACATCTATGTTCAACAGATAATTTCTCTACTAAAAGTTTTCTCTAGGTAATCTTTAAGACTTCAAATAAGCCTTACAACATTTGCTAAATGCATCTAACATGATTATGTTCTTGGTTCTTTTTTCCTTTTTCCTTTTTTCAGTATAAGTATGATAGGTTTATGACCATATGATAAGTTCGTAAAGGTAAAATGAAAATGAAACTTATGATGAAATTACCACCTACATATCTCATTGGATATCTTAAATTTGTACTTAAAAATCATGTTAGTCATTGGCCTATGGCGTATGACCACGAATGTAACTGTACGCTTTTTTATGGAGGAAATTGATGCCTTTAAAGCCCCTTTAGACCTTCGAAGCATTAGGTCCTACTATTACGTATGAGGAAGAAAATGGTCTGCTAAAAAAGATGGATTGGGGGATAAATATGCGTGTAGCCCACTAATTCTTACCTCCGTGTCGCTGTTTGACTTGTTAGGAAACTTAGATTTGAGGTTGCAGATGGTCTAGAAGTTTTAGGTACAAATACAGAGAAATTTGGAAGTTGTAATTGGATAGAAGAACATCTACTTTCATTGATTAAAACGACCGCAAAAGATACAGGATACAGGCTCAATATTACACGTAACTTTCCATGCATATGTGCTTAAATACCTGACAGTATCTTTACGTTTGCCTCTTTCTTTCTGCCATCGCCTATTCCGCCTCCATCATCTGTATCGCCATATTTTCAGTTGTTTCAAGCCTGCTGGTGCATCATTTCGCTTTCAATTCCGAGCTCCCAGAAGCCCTGTTTCTATTAATTGTTCCTGGAGTGGATCCACGTGGCAAGCGAGCTGGTTGGCTTAGCAGTCATATGGAACCAAGGCTGCCTAATATTATCTTCAACACCTCCCTATATCATACTACATTGAGTTTGGGGAGGAAACTTTGATGTTACTACCTATGACATGCTTTGAGATTAAGGACAAAAACCCCAAGAAATTGGAAACGATTTCTTGACAATGAGTTATTTGTCATAAAAGCAAACAATTGTTTTAAGATTACATCTTTATTTCTAACTTAAGATAATTTTATTATGTCATACATAACATTGATATATGATGTGTTAAAAAGAGCCGCATGAAATTAACTTACGGGATTGATACAGTACACAATTAACTAATATAAAGAAATTCTAATGAATTGACCACCGTACTGAAAATTGAAAAGTTAAATAAAAATCAAACGGAATAGATACTGTTTTCAATTTTCACCATTCCGTTAAAGAACCATAAAAGTAAATTTGGTTTGGGGTTGTTTTGCTTCCGTATAAAGAAGTTAGAATCACCATGAAGGAGATACGTTTGGATAACAGGTGGACGTAACTTGTATTTATTCTTGTCGTACACACACTGAAAGCCTTGCATAAAGGTGTATACTTCAAGCCATTCTCATAATGGCATGAACAACAATGGCATGAACAACAAAAGTTGTCATAACCAAGTCTTATACTTCAAGCCACTAATCCAACATTCGATATAAATGCCATCTCGAATTCTTATGAAGTACAATGAATATGAGGTCTATGCTAGAGTTTTAATAGGCAATCTTGTACCCAAGTTTTGATACAACTAAAAAGAAACCATATACTAATAGATTTCATTTACAAGAGGAGTAAAACCTATAAATTGTAATAAATTCTTACAAGAGTTTTGAAATTTGTCAAATACAATATTTGAACTTAAATGATGATGGTGTAATTGAATAGTTTTGTAATTCTTTACGGTAGTATATAATTCTTGACTTTTCACTAAAAAAAAAAAGAGATTCTCAATTTTCGGAAAATATTTTTACTTTGTTACTTTAATCAACATGTATTTTATAGTTTCTCCCTCTTTCGTTCCCGATGAATTTATTTCGTTCCCGATGGACAGATTTTTTTATTTCGTTCCCAATGAATTTATTAGAATGTGAAATTAAAATGGTTACCGAAAGCAAATTAGTATGAATTGAATCTTAAGAAAAATTAATGAGTATATCTTGTAGTTATAAGTCTCAAGCACATGAATAGTCCTGTCATAGTCATGTTGAATAGTTGCAATAGAAATTCTCTTGGCAAGGACCTGGAATGTTATGAACAATCTTTTGTCTTCCTTATTTTGAATAGTTAGAATCTAAAATATCTTGAAATTACTACCCAAAAAATAGGGGGAGCTGATTTCTAGGAAGAATCAGTAAGTGTTGGATATAATTTTTTTTCCCTTTTATGAAACTCATGTTGAATAGTTATAATATCCTTGGCTACCCAAAAAGTAAATAAAAATTAAAAATCATTAACTATGTATCCTTGTTTGTTGTCATCTATCATAAATAATCTTCTATCTCTATCAGTTTGAATAATTACAATATGAACTTTTGTAACATTGCTCGAAAAGAAAAAAAAAAAGGAGGGGAGCAAGCGAAACTTGGGATGAATCTTAACCTATATCATGTTTTCTCTTCTCTTGTTCACACGAATCACGCATGGTTTGCCCAACGAGGTACATATAGCTTTGCATTAGCATCTGACACCCAGACTGTCTTCATAAATGCTTAACATGGAGTTCCAAATGAGGTGCTAAGATTGGTTATTCTTGATCAACCCTCTTTTAATTAGAGTGGTCCTTTCTTCCCATGTGTTTGCGGACAGGTGGAGTAATACGGGAGAAACATTTACCTACAGATTAACTGCTGAATGGTACTTCTGTCAGTATTTCGTTGGAACATATGTTGATCCCCCTCCAAAGACCAAGTTCTTGATGCCGCCGGTAGAACTGTATAAGTCTTACCTATACTTCCAGGCATATAGTTCTTCTTTATGGTAATTCTTGTAACTGGCAGTCACTATTCAGCAAAACAAATTTACCAAGTTAACTTTCTTATATTTTTTTATCTGTTTACTTTTCAGGAAATATAACTTTGGTGATGAACTCAAAGAAGCTACGAATGGCCATAGGATGTTTAACTTACTTAAAATTCAAATTGCAAGTGACGTAAATATATTCTTAGTTAATTTTTCTAGTTATTTTTTTGCAACGAGCATATTCCAAGTAAACTGCCCTGTGGCTCTTAAGAAAGATCCGCAAATGTTTTGAGTATATTCTATAAATCAGTTTGACAATCCATATTGTTGTGAGACTTGCAAATGTTTATTTTTTTTCATTATTAGAGATTCTATCTTGGGGTTAGGAGACAACTTCTCAGCACCATGTAGTAGAAAATGGCAAAAATTCTCAACTGTCGGCGCGATTAGTTAAACGTCGCCACAAGTCTTGAATAGGTTTGACTTAAATGGGTCACTGCTTCTGCTACTTTATGCCATGTTACTTTGATCACACATATCTAAGGCGGGCAGTTATTAAAAAGCATGGGCGGGTGTATGGTGCGACAGCGAAGGAGATGGGGACCTGTCAAGGAATCAGCTTTATTGATCGGAACCGACGGCTGGGGTGTAAGCCATTGTCATCTCTAACAATAGGTAACTTGCTGGAATTTAGTTGTGGATGGAGGCATGTGGGATGACCATTTCCAGAAGTTGCTACGTCAACACAACTTTGTCAAAAGTTTCAAGCACGCCAAGTTCTGGAGACTGTCCTGGGAATAGTTGCTGTCGACAGGAACAGGTACATTCCGGGACCCCTATTCTGATTCCTGAAATACAGGTGGATATCCCTATACAACCCATGCAAGAAATGAGTCAAAATCCAGTTTCCAATCAATTCACCAACCAATAGCCCGTAATAGCCAGTCAAATTGTAAACAACTTGGGTAACCCCAGATGACTCATGGAACGCCCACTGTAGTCATCCCATCAACAGCTAAAATGCCACTTTAATGGCACTAAATATAGATATGATAAAATCTGTTTTGAACAATATCATTTCCAATTCCGGGGGAGAAAACCTGTCGAAAATTTTTGAAATAAAGAAAAGTGCTCAAATTTTGGTAGGAATTTAGGCTAAAATCCTCCATAATGAAGACTATGATGGTTGTTAAAGTAAG
Organism: Casuarina equisetifolia; assembly: GCA_028551475.1. Taxonomy (NCBI): domain Eukaryota; kingdom Viridiplantae; phylum Streptophyta; class Magnoliopsida; order Fagales; family Casuarinaceae; genus Casuarina; species Casuarina equisetifolia. Next base: position 19,551,546 of record CM052358.1, on the reverse strand, counting down.
GCAGCTTATCCTAAAACTTATAGGTAATAAGGGGTAATTTGAAATAAAGAAAAGTACTCAAATTTTGGTAAAAATTTAGGCTAAAATCCTCCTTAATGAGGACTATGATGTTTGTTAAAGTAGGAAGACTCATCCTAAAATCCACAAACAATAAGAGGTATATTCCTGTCTAATATAAGGCTAGGCTATTTATCTTTGCTTTTGATGTAGGATAAACATCTTTAATACACTCCTTTCACATAGTGAAAGAAACATCACTTGCGGACAAATTGAGGATGGTAAGGGTTCAACACAACAAATCAGAAAAGGAGTCATAGCTTTGATCATATTAAAGTACAAAAGCTATCCTAAAATTTATAAGTAATAAGAGATATATTCTTATCTAATATAAGGCTAAAACCATATATCTATGCTTATGACGTGGGATAAACATCCTCAACAGTACTAATCAATTAAATTTTGGCATAGTTATTACACTTAGGAATATTTTAATGTATCCTGTTGGAGAAAAAGATAACTAGCTATACTTTCATTCTCTTTCAACTTTGAAAAACTGGTTGATAGTTGATCTCACCATGCGACATAAAGAAATTGAAACAATAACTTGATCTCTAAGCACCAAGTGAAGGTCACTTCTTATTAGAGCAACAAATAAAAAAAAAAAGCATGTATAAGTAACAGATGTTGAATTCTGATGTTGACTCGATAAAGTTGTTCAGTACTAGACCATAAAACACCTGAGTTCAATCGATTGGATCTTCCGGATACGTTGAGCTCAACCCGATCTCAACAAGAACGGAGGAACAACAGCTGAGTGTCAAAAGTTATCTTCATAAGAACTCCAGCAGCGAGTCATGCCTAAATGAATTGAAAGCTTGGAGAAGAAATAACATAGAAAGGGAGGTTATACGAAGCGGACATCTTCATTTACAGAACTTTTTCATTGTACGAGTTGCTTTTGATCACTGATAAATTGACCCATGAGCGCTTTCCTTTTGTTCTTCTACTTAACTGATTTCATTAAACAAAGATCTTTCTCAACATTAGAAAAAGATAAATAGTGCAATTGATGATTTAGGAATAGACAACTAACATAAAGCGTAAAATAGAACAAGACAATGTTTACGTGTTCTGCATTTCAGCAGAAAAAGAGGCATATGCACCCGAAATGATTCACATTGTAAGCCTTTATGTGATGCAGAAAAAGTAAAAAAGGAAGATGCTTAAGTTCATTTTGACGGAAAGAGAGTTTATAGTTACGTGCGTGAAACAATTGCTTTGGCAGCAAAGGATAGGCTGAATTATGCCTCCAACTTTATGCAAGAATTGCCTATACGAGCTGTTCCCGGTTCCTTATTGACCCACCAGATTGTTAGAAAGAATGGCCATATAAAAACGAGTCGCATTTATTTGCTCCTATAGAGAAACTAAAACCGAGTGACTCAATTAGTCAAGAAAAACAACCACCGACCACTTGCTTTTTCATTCCGCCAAATAAATGCCTAGCCCTTTCCTATAACAACAGCATCGAAATGCCTTTGCTTTGAGCATCTTCAACATTCTTCACTCTTTCTCCCGCTAGCCTAAACGTTTCACATCCATGGAGTTCCCAAGTGTACTACGGTTCCTTGAAAACAAGGCCATTTTAGTCACTGGTGCCACCGGATTTCTGGCAAAGAGTACATGCCATCTTTCTCTCTGCGTGTGTGTAACGTGTGCGCTGAGACGGCGCGTATATGGTTTGGATGATAACTTTCATTTTATGGGTGTAGTTTTCGTGGAGAAAATACTAAGGGTTCAACCCAAAGTGAAGAAGTTTTACCTTCTTCTAAGAGCAGCAGACGTTGAATCAGCTAGGCAACGCTTGCGTAATGAGGTACATATACAGCTTCATCTCAGTCCTGAAGTTGTACACATTTTACATTAGTTTGTCGTGTCTTCTGCTTTTTCCCTGCAAAAGTATCAGAAAGGGAGACTTAGTAAGCCCTTTAATATCTCTTGAACAGCAATTTTTACGAGGAAAGAGGTAAAATAGAGAAGTTACGTATGTTTATGTTTCTTAGCGTAGCGAGTACGTAGAAACCGAAAATTTAGAGAGAGAGAGAGAGAGAGGGGGGAGGGGGGGGGGGGCGGGGGGGTGTTGTTCGGAAGCTACTGTCCACTAGATTCACAAACCTAGTGCCCTGAATTCAATGGAAATCAAAATGCTATTGCTTCATGGTTAAAAGTTTATTTTGTGGCTACCTTTATTTGAAGATCATAGAGAAGGACTTGTTTAGAGTGCTGAAGGAAAGATGGGGTACAAATCTGTATTCTCTTGTATCCGAGAAGATAACCGTGGTGCCGGGGGATGTCTCTCTTGAGGACTTGGGATTGAAGGACTCCAGTTTGTTGGAAGAGCTGAGGAACGAAGTTGAAGTCATTCTCAATTTCGCTGCTACTACTAATTTTGATGAAAGGTAGTCATGTTAGATGAATTGTTTATTCCGTAGCTAAGTGACTTGAAAATAAGAAAGACAATACTTCATTCTTTTTTCCAACGTGACGCAGATATGATGTTGCATTGAGCATCAATGCGTTTGGAGCTAAGCATATTTTAAGCTTTGCAAAAAGATGCGTTAGAATACAAGTGCTTGTCCATGTGTCCACGGGTTAGTGAGATATTTCGTCCCTTTGTTAATCCTTACTCATTTTTTTTTTTGTCTTTTTTGTCTTTTTTGCATGTGAATAGACCCACTTCTAATAATTAGTCCTTAACATTTAGCTCCAAAAATGTCAAAGTATCAAAAGGTATTCGTGTAAGTTGTTCGCTGCTTTAAGCTTATTTTTAATTAGTAGTCCTTTCAGCATACGTATGTGGGGAGAAAGGAGGGCTAATAGAAGAGAAGCCTTTTCAAATGGGTGAAACACTTAATGGGACACCCGGATTGGATGTGGAAGCAGAGAAAAAGCTGGTAGAGGAAAAGCTCAACGACTGTCGAGCGAAAGGAGCCACGGAAAAGGAAATTACAATTGCCATGAAGGAAATGGGTATTGCAAGGTGTGTCATCTAACTATGATCCCCAAAGTCTTAAATGTTTTTTCATGCAAAAGGAAAACGTAGTGATAGCATTCCACTCAGGACATGTTCTTTCATAAAAATGGATAAAATCGAGGCGTTAATTTTGCAAAGCCCGAGGCATAAAATTGCGCAAACAGGGCGATTATTAAGATGGCAGCATTGGGACCATGGCAGACGTGACCGCCTTTAGATGTGAAGCCCTGCCGACCTGCCGTAGCGGTAGGTTGTGCTTTAAATGGACGGGAGGGACACTACCAGTTATTGTAGGGATCTCAGACATTAGTCAAAAATTTTCTGTCCTTCTTCTTCATTAATATTAATAAAATTTTTCTTCTTATCGATCTATAACCTAAGTATTAGGCAGTGGATTATTAAATTATTAACAAAAAAATTTTTCTTTGACACAAACTAGTTATGTTGTTTATTAGTTAAATAGGCAATTGATGGAAATTAATAAACAGTTTGATGCTCTCAGAATACCCGATGCTGTTTGAAATAAAAATTTGCAAAAGAATCTTTTTTAAACTTTTTTTTATTTTTCAAAATTTATATTAAACATTTGATCATGTTGTGAGATATGCTGAGCTGCGTCGTATAAGATTGGATAGTAGATAAAACTGAAAAATAAATGTGAACAAATTTAAAAACTGTTAAAACAACGCCAAATTTACTCTTAGTTGTTATTCTGAGTTTAATTTAATTATTGAATTTTCAATTTTTTAGTTAAGTCTTTTAGCTTTTTCTTTCATTTCAAATACAATCCTTTGTCGGTCTTTCATCTAATTTATATGTATTATTTTACGTTCCATTTTTCAATTAATGCTATCTAGTTCTTGTTCTAAACATTTGGGAATTCATTGTAAATAGCACGTGATACAATATTTAAGATTAAAGTATGTCTAATATAAAAGTTGAACTATATTTGAAAAAAATAATGATTATCACCCAATAATTAATTAAATGAGTTTCCTCACACAAGTACGAACCTCTTTTTGGTTATCAAACACTAAAACAATAATCTAATGTAAAGAATTATATCAGGGCCAAGGTTTTCGGATGGCCAAACACGTATGCATTTACAAAAGCAATGGGTGAGATGTTGATAGGACACAAGAAAGAAAATCTCTCCGTGGTAATCATCCGTCCTACCATCATAACCAGTACTTATAAAGAACCATTCCCCGGGTGGATTGAAGGTATCAGGTAAGAACACAAGAATATTCCTTTTTATGTTCAATAAAGAATATACGCTTAGCATGATATATTAGTATTTTATTGCTTTTTTATTGTGGAACTAAAAGAAACTATGAAAAAAAAAAAGATAGTATAAAGCTACAATATGTTTCTTTATGTTATAGGACGATTGATGCTCTTGCTGTTGGTTATGGTAAAGGAAAACTAAAGTGCTTCCTGGGGGACCTTAATGCGGTGGCTGATATAGTAAGTTGGTTTGAGTTATTCATCAATTTTTTTTTCTTTCTAGTTATTTACGCTTTCTAGTTTCTATGTTTCACGTCATGAAGGACTATTAAATGTAGCTTCTTTCAAATTCATTTTTATTTGGCACATAAAAAATGGTGATAATTTTTTTAACAAAAGACTTGTATCTCATATTATCCATATGGTTATCTATAAATAATTAGGTGTCATATTCTCTTCTGTATTAAAGAAAATGAAATCTGAGGACATTTCTCAATTATTTATCTAGAACAGATACAAAATATAGTTACGTCTTATAGAAGTTAATCATTTACTATTGGAAATAATGCAGTTACCGGCCGACTTGGTAGTAAATGCCATAATCGTGGCAATGGTGGCTCATGCAAATCAATCATCTCATATAATTTATCAAGTGGGGTCTTCTCTTAGAAATCCTTTGGCAAACATCCTTATTAAAACTTTTGGGTTCCGTTACTTCTCCGAAAAACCCTGGATTAACAAAGATGGCAAAGCTGTCAAGGTTCACGAGTGCTTCGTGTTAAGCAATATGGATGACTTCCATAAGTACATGGAAACTCATTATTTGCTTCCTCTAAAGGTTTGTTCCAAACTGATTTTATGCTATTCAAACATTTGTGTGCTTCAAGAATTTATTGACTTGTAATTGATTAAGATTAATTGTAGAGTTTTGTATTGGAATTATTTAGTTATACTCAATTTGGATTGCTAGAAAATTTACTAGTGTACTTTTTGATATACCAACTAAAAAGGTTTATACTCATGGCAATTAGCTATTTTCTGTTTTGAGTATAAATTGTGATCTTTGACAAACACATTTGTCCTATGTTGCAAAAGAAAATGGGTGATTCAAAAATTGGTGTTTTGAGACCAAGCGTAGGCCCTGGGCTACTAGCAACAAGGAAGCTTGCTTTATATTATCAATTGTCAATCAAAGGAAACGTAACTGCTCATGATAAATAATCAATAGAAAAGATCGTTAATGTGTCTTTTTAAGTACTACGCTAAGCTTAAATGTCGCTTCAATTTTGTTTTCGTACTATTTAAATATTGACCATTTCTCTTCCTTCTCATTTTGTTTTTCCTTTTCTGTCATAGGGACTAGAATTGCTGAATGCCGCCTTCTGTAAGTACTTCCAAGAAACGTATGTTAATCTTAGTCGAAAGATCAACTTCGTGATGCGATTGGCGGAACTCTATAGGCCATATTTGTTTTTCCAGGGAATGTATGTATGCTTCATTTTGTTATTGTACCTGCTAATCATCAAAACGTATATAAATGTAACTTGCTTCTTTGTTTTTCTTGTAGCTTTGATGACATGAATTCTGAAAAGCTGCGAATGGCGATGAGAGAGTATGATGCAGAGGCAGATGATTTTTGCTTCGACCCTAAGTGTGTGGATTGGGAACATTACTTTTTGAAGATCCATTTTCCTGGTGTCGTAAAATATAATTTCAAGCAATAACTACAAGTGGATTACAGTGATGCATATGGAGTTTGCTATCAAAATTTACAACATCTATGTTCCATGGGTAATTTATATGGTAGAGTTTGCACATGGCAACTTCTATCACTTCCAATAAGCTTTAAAACTTTGGTCAAGTGTATCAAATATGATACTATTTTATCTTAAATTATCTATCTTGATTTCAGATCGGTAAAATCTTCTCACTAAGTTACCCCGTGGAATTTGAGCGGGAAGGCAAGTATAAATAGATATATGAAGAAAATTGAAGCCTTTCAAGCCCCCTTAGGCCTTTGAGCCATGGAGGCAGGTATAATTAGATATATGGAGGAAAATGGGCCTTTCAAGGCCCCCTAAGGCTTTAAACCACTAAGGTTCTTGTTATTTGGTGTGAGACAAAAAAAAAAAAAAAAAAAGGAAGAAGAGAAGAAGAGAAGAAGAGAAGAAGAGAAGAAATCTACCAAAAAATGGCAAATTCAAGGATACATATGCATGTAGCTGATCAATAATAAACCTCATTTCGAAGATGAAGGTTTGATTAAACTAAATAGAACTTGCGGTAAAATATAGAGAATTTAAATTAACAATGCTTTAGAAGGATACATAGTATGATTAATACAAATAGTTTATATTTTTAATTAAAAAATTATTTAAGAAAGATAAGACTTTCATACAAATAAAGAATCAATCATAATACATTTATGAAAATAAAAAAGCTCAAAGATTTTTCAAACTTTTATTTTTTCTTTTTAATTGTTTTTTGGCTTATGACATCAATTGTCATAAAGAATTTATCTACTTGGACTAAAATGCATTCCATTCTTGAGAATTGTTTTTTTTTTCCTAATTTCAATCTAATCAATTTAAATACTTTTTAGTTTTTCTAATTAGAATTTGATTTGACAAAATGATGTTCTCATTCATTTCTTGACGATATCTAAGGATTCATTGTATATTCATGAATATAGAAGAAGTTCAAAGATTCTCCAAACTTTAAAGACGATTGATGTCATAAGCCAAAAAAAAAAAAAGGGGAAATTTTTGTTAAGAACAAAAGTCATAAACCAACATTAAGATACATATGTTGCTTCTATAGGAGGCTGTCACCACCAAGAACACTAGAATCTACAACTTCCATGGGAGATTGTCACCACTTGTCTCCATCTTGGGAGACCCATGCAATATTAAAGAGAAAACTAGAATGTTCTCCCATTTGTGTGGTGCCCCCTTTTTTTATTCTCACATTCTCCTTGGATTTACCCTACTTCAGCCCACTTTCTCAAAGGATTGCAAACCTAAATTTCCCTATAATATTCCTAATATTTAAGGCCTAACTAAAGAGCCCTAAAACAAATAAAACCCAAAGATAAATGAAACCCAAAACAAAACAAAGGTATATCTATCTTATTGAGACCAATACCTTTTGCTGAAAATGCTCTAGTAGCCTTCCCTTAGTGGAAGAACAAGCAGCTTATGATTGGCCCATTAGATATATCAAAGGCACTAGTTCATGGTGGCTAGTGCATGTGCATCTATTCTTTGCTACCAATTTGTTACAAACATAAAACATAAACTACATTAAGATAGATACACAGCTTCTATGGGAGGCTATTTGGTGAAATCCTACATACAAGTAAACATATTGAACAAGTAATATAATAATGAGAAAGATATTATTTTACAGAGATTGGTAACTAATAAAACATAAAACATAAAACATAAACTACACTAAGATAGATATTGTTGGAATATATTTTAATGATATTAGAATATATAAATATTTTGATGATGAAAAAAATGGATATTATAATATGATAATATTATAACCATTTTATTGGAATATATTAATAATTAAATGTAATTATAATATGAAAATATTATAATTAATATTTAATTATTTATAGGTTTTATAAGAAAAATAATGTTGAAATTGTATACTAGAAATTAGGTTAGAATGAACCTAGTCCGTAAGTCTGACCTAGTCCATAGTGTGTGACCTAGTCTATAAAAGGTGCAACCCAGTCCAGAGTGTGTGACCCAGTTTAGAGAATATGACCTAGGCCTAGAGTGCGACCCAGACCGAGAGTGTGACCTAGGCCCAAAGTGTGACCCAAGCTCAAAGTGAGACCTAGGTCTAGAGCATGACCCAGGTCTAGTAGGAGTAACCCATGAACAACTTAAGCTCTCGCAACTAACTTAAGCACCTGCGACCCAAAACCCGACCTGCAATGACATGTGACTTCGCTGGTAAAATTGGTTGCCTATTTCACCTCCGATCAAGGCGCAAAATAGCTTGTTGGAAAGCTAATGAAGAAAAGAATATTTTTGTGAAGAAAAATTTAAGATCTACTACTCATAAAGGATAAATTTGAAGAAATTGTAGAGTTTTTCGATTCTAGCCCTAACTGCTCAAAAGTGAAATTGGAAGCAGACTAGAGGGTTTCTAAAGATGATTTTAAAGGGCTTTTATAAGGAAGAAGATTCTCTATCAATCTGTGAAGGACCCATGAAGTTCAGTTTCAAGATTAAAGAGAATTGAGCAAGATTTGAGGGAGGACCCAGTAACTCATTTTTAAGATCCACGAAGCTCTGATTATGTAACTTAAGTTATTGATCAAACAAAGTCATTTTAGAGCCCGATTTTAAATGTCTTTAAGATAGCCCAAAGAAGCAAGCTCAGTCTCAACTCTCTACCTCTCTAATAGCTTAAAATCCAATCACTATCAATTCAGAACGGGAAGGAAATCATAAGTCAGAATGACTAGTTTCTTGAGTTAATGAGGTGCATTTTTCATGTTTATTTAGCTTAAAAAAGAAGAACAAATCAGTGTTAGACTTGCTCAGATTTACAGAAGCAAAAATATACTTGAGAAGCTAAATATACAACTTGTGAAGCTTGAGTTGAAGAGAAATCTCAGAGAAGTTCTTTCACTTCATTACTCTTTAAGTTTACTTAAGATTTTTACTTATATATATGCTAATTAGATTCTAAATATTGTTTTGCATATATACTTTATTGTAAATTTGAAACCCTAACTTTCCTATCATTTGAGAGTTTCATGATTAGGGCTTGATTATCTAAATTGTTATCATTAGAAAGCCTTTAGCTTAGCAATTTCCCATATACATTTCATATCTTAAGGGAATTACTTAAGTTTGTAATAAGTTTGAGAAATTTTGACTTGTTGATGTGTGTTGAAACACATTGTAATTGTGATCTTTGGTGTAAGGATTGTTTAACTTCTTGAGGAGGAGTTAGAAAGTGTAGGAGAAAGTTTTTCTTAGCTTTGTAATCAAGTGGACTTCAACCGGTTATGTTGAAGAAGAATAGGGTAGAAGTAGGTGGAAAAGGGCCGAATCACCTTGTAAACTTGTGTCTCATCTCTCTTATGTTTAATTATCTTATATGCTTTATTTGATTGCAAAAGGTGATTGAACACCAATTAGAAGTGAATTTTTAAATAGAAACCTAATTCACCCCCCCTTTTAGGTTGTTATAAGATCCAACAGATACACAACTTCTATGAGAGGCTGTTTGGTGAAACAATACATACAAGTAAACATATTGAACAAGTAATATAATAATGAGAAATATATTGTTATACAAAGATTGGTGAATACTAGACCAACTAATTACTAATGGTGAATAACTCTTAGAGTTTATCTAACAGATTAAAATGATAGATGATAGGTTAACTAAGTTTAAAAAAATTAATAGTAGAAACATGTTAAAGCATTTGATTTAACTACTAGATATGAATATTGATTATTTATGCTTGCAAGAGGGATAATACCCATGTGATGGTGGAATTTCCTAATTTATTCATTATCCTATGTCTAGGTATAGTGAACCTATTTAGCTCATTAATTCACTATATCTTTATGCATGAATTGAAAATAAACTAAATGTATTAGGATTTATGAATATTCTCAGTTTATACCAAAAGCCACATAAACAATATAGTATATGTTTATCCATGTTAATTTATGGTTATACATTACAAGAAACAACTACATATTATCTCCTATCATCTCAAACATGCTAATTAGATTATTTAAGTGGTAACTAATTACTTAAAAGTATTAAACATAGTAATGCAACTTCACATAAATAAAATATCTTATAAAACATCCCAATTATGAAATTTATGTCATCATAATTAGATTATATCATAGCTCTAGCAAAGTAAATTAAAACATAATATATACACAGACAAGAACAATGCTATAAATTAAACAAAGTATCTTTAAATTAGAAAAACATGAAGTTGTTGCCATAATGTCTTTAATTCAAAGAAACTTTGCATAACTTTACATATTCAAGAAGAGGTCAGAAACTATTTGGAAGAAGGGAGAAAAACAAACGTCATGCATTGTCATGCACCACCGCCACATAATGCCATGCTTTGCTACATGTTGCTGCCACACCTTGCCACATGCCACCGCCACATGCCTCCACATGTTGCCACTCATTCTGCACAAACCCACTAGAAAGAACCCGAAGATACAAATCTACCGAAATACACAGATTGGAAAGAAGCCTATAATGGTCATAAAATCATCTAGCTTTGAGGTATGTCCCACACAGATGGTGTTTGTTGTATGTTCTCATTAGAAAATGATGTAGAACTACCAGAAAAAATGTCGATCAATTGGATCTACTCTTAGCTTGCCAAAAACTTGTTGGATATGTTAGAGAATAGATCATATCAACTAAAGATGAGTCCTGCTATTGTGTTAGCACTGTTTAGTGAAATTCTACATACAAGTGTATATGTCGAACAAGTAATATAATGATAAATATGAATATCATTCCACAAAGACTAGTGATTACTAAGCTAACTAATTACTAATAATAAATAGTTCTTAGAGTTTATCTAGTCAACTGAAATGATAGACCATTGATTAAATGATTAAATTTAACCTAAACTTGATAACTGAAACATGCTAGAGTGTTCAATTTCACCTAATTACTAGATACGAATGTAGATTAATTATGCTTGTAAGATTGATTCTACTTATGTGATGGCAAAATTTCTTAATTTATTTACTATCCTATGTCTAGGTATAATGAACCTACTTAGCTCATTAACTTATTGTCTTTCTATCCATGAATTAAATAAACCAAATGCGTTAAGATTTGTGAATATTCCAATTTATACTTAAAGCCACACAAATCGTATGGTATATGTCTGTTGATATTAATCTATGGCTGTACATTGTAAGAAGCAATTGCATGTTATCTCCTATCGGTCTCTAACATGTAAATTAAGTCATCTAAGTGGTAGGTAGTCATTTAAACACATTAAATACAATAATATATAACTTCACATAAAAAAAATATCTCACAAAACCTAACAATCATGTCATTCATACCATTATAATCAAATTACATCATATCTCTAACAAGATAAACTAAAACATGGCATTTAAAAACACAAGAACAATTCAAAAACTTGAACACGATATTCTTTAAACTAAAAACACCAAAGCTATTACCAAAATGTCTTCAATTTAGAGAAGGTTTGGACAAATTTTCACATTAGAGGGAAGAGAAGGAGCTGGCTGAAAAATGGGAAGAAAACAAGCCAACACATGCTATTAAGCGCCATTGCCATATGCTTCCACACACCATCATGCGCCGGTGCCATGCGTTGCTGCCGTCTTCTAAGAAATTGCCAGAAATTGTAGATCACGATCCTTGGAATGCTGATTTGCCGAGAAATCACCAAAATATGCAGCAAAAACGTGTAGATCTAGTGGAGAAGGCTCAGATGACATTCATTGTTCTTCATCGGAAACAACTGTAAACCACCGTGAAACCATTCCAAAAATGTTGGAAATCGTAACTAGATGCTAAATTTGTTCCTTTCTCGCTGAAAAATGCACAAAATAAGGCTAGAAATGCAACCATGTCGGGTTCATCACCAAAAAGGAACGTGACGGTCGACTGTCCTATAAGACCTGCGTTGTCGCGCACGGTCAAGCTTTTGGCGACTTCACCATCTGTGTTCCAACTGATCAACGCTTTCCTCTCTATCTTCTTTGTTCTCTGTCTGCTCGACTAAAGCCCCCCTACGAGAATAGCCTCTCCTCCTTTTCTCTCCCTCTGAAAAACTTCCTTTTTCTTCTTTTGTTTTGTCCTTTATTCCCTTCACGTGAGTCCCACTCACTTCTTTTTGCTTTTTCTTTCTTTTCTCTTAATCTTTTGCTTCACTTCTCATGTTTTTTTTGCCTATTTTGAGTTTGCTGCATGAAATAACAAAAATTACATAAATATAAATAAATGCAACTATAATTTAACAAATATTAGATTATATATTACCTAAAATAATTAAAATAACTCTATAAGAAATAGAGTTATCAACCACCGTTGTCATCTGAGTTTTAATTGCTGAAGAAAGAAGGGGCAATTTAGTGTAGTTTCTTTGAAAATTGGAATGGGCATTAAGTGAACGAAATTTGCACGAGAGAATGTAAGGCAATTCATTCCATTTCGGTGGTTGGCTGAAGTGAGTAAAATTATATCTAATATGAGGAATGCTAGATACATTGGATGACGACTTTCCCTTTGAATGATAGCACATTGTTCATGGTTGCCTACTTTTCCTTTGTGACAGCTCGGTTTGCTAGAAGCCAATCCCATTCTAGTCCATATCACGAAGTTTCTCGCTCTTACATAACATAAGGTTGCACGTACTTTTCATGTCCTCCTCGTCATTGGAACCAAGCATCATTTGTTGCCATTCGTCACCAGATTCGATTTAATCTCTGTCATAATGATTCATCACGAAAATCATTATAGATATGTTTAAATCAAAGTAATGATTTTTAATTAGCAGGATACTAGCCGAACATTGGTTGGTTGACTCCTCCTTTTCTCTGACTTGTTGGTCATTGGATTAAAGGTGGCTGAAAATAGACTGAATCCTTTCGGCTTGCAACCCATTAGTTTCTTTCTTGCAGATTGCTTCACGCAAGTCATTCAATCCAACCATCATAATGTTGTAAAAGACCTTCAAATCTTCTTTGATATCAGCCAACCCACCCTTCAAATCTTCTTTGATATTTGCCAAGTTCTCTTTCATTGGATCCATTTTACAGGACAAACTTGGCTCTAGATACCACTTTTAGCAGTCTAGGAACTCAGTTTGAGATCATCAATGGAATTTAGTACAATCAAAGCTTGACATTATGCCTAATATTGAAAGAAATGGAAAAGATACAAGTTTTGGGATTACTTTGAGCGAACCTGAGACCTCTCTTTGCTTCTACCAATAACTTAATTACAACAAGCTTCTTGACTCACTCGGGTGTTTATCCTATTTATAGCTATTGGCTGGTTGTTCTTAACAGCCATATTAAAAGAAGACAACAAAATCACCAAACTCTAACAAATTGGAACATATCTTAATTGCTTAATAGAAATAACTATTTGCTTACTAGGATAGCTCATTTATCCTCTTGGTTCTTATTTGGAGCTTAGCAATCAATTGTTGACATGGAACTTATAAGGTGATGTGGCTACTACACTTTTTTGGACTACTACATACCTCCCCTTTTAAAAATTATTGGGCTCTATGGCTTAACAAGAAGGGGGGGTTGAATTGTTAATCTAACAATAATATACTTTTCTTGACAATAAAAATTCAATTCAATTAAGTAAGCAATTAATAGATTAACAAGCAACAAACATTCATAATTATTCAAATCAATAAAGAGCAAGAGAGCAAAAACCTAATTTACCATAATGGTTTGGCACTCAATCCTTGAGTCCTACATTCACCCTCTTCTCCCTCAATCAAACCGATTGAAGTCTCCTTTACTCAACCAGATTAGGAGAACACATTCTTCCTAATCCAAATAATTCCTTCTTAAAGGAATTCTCAAGTCCAAATACAAGTTATGATCAAAAGATCATGTACAATAGCAAATCCCCAAATAATATGATAGTTTAAGGGATATTACTAATCAGATGAGCTATTCAAGTATAGATAAAAAAGTGCAAAGCTCCTATCACGAAATCCCCAATTTGAGGAAATTCGGGTTTTGGGTTTTCCTCAATATTTATGTGCAAAGAATATTTTCAAGTGTAATTAGCACATAAATAATGTTATATAAGCTATAATCAATTAGATAGTTGAAGAATAAGCTGAATAATCAAATATCATAGAACCTTTATGAGTCACCGAGAGATGAGTGAACTTGAATCAAGTAATAAGTGAGCTCAAGAGATTTTCTTCACAAAAAGAACACTTCAGATAGATGTGGATCATTGATCAATCCCTTCATGCATACATCCCCTTTAAATAGAAAATAGATCTAGGGCTTTTTTAGATCAAACCTGAACCATCAAACCTGTTCCATTAGGAACAGTGACCTATCTATCAAATCGACCTCATTTCATTTCTCAGAGCTTCAATTCGACCCTTCTGACATCCAGTCTCCTCCAAAATCCTCCCATTGAGGATTCGGTGCTCGAGAGAACAGAGGTGACACTAGAGACATGTTTTTCATCGAAGGACAATGGTTAGGGCAAAATGATTGAGAACCCTCTTATGTGCATCTCTCTAATAAATGAGATGACATCATAGCAAGTGCACCTCTGGTAAGTGAGATGACACCGTAGCGAGCGCACCTTTGGTAAGTGTGACGACACCGTAGTGAGCGCCGGTAGGCCTCCTTCAGCAAGGTGAGCTGTAACAAACTTTGGCCGTGTCACAGAACAACGATCTAGTAGCAAAAGGTCCAATAGATAATTATAGTCCAATATCAACAGGGTCTAGCAATCAGAACATAGTCTAATAATGTAAGCACGTTCCAATAATATGAGCTTTTATAAAATTCACATTTTGGTGTAATATATATCTTAGCTTTGAACTAATATTAAGCTAGAATCAAGGCTCGTCATGTTCCTACAAGTGCATAAAGCCAAGTATCATATTTCTTAATAAAATGTTTAAATATATATTTTTGGCATCATAAACAAATATACTTCTAAAAAAAAAACTTTAAGAATATATTTTATGTAGGAACCCGGTTACTTTATAATATCATTAATTGATATTATAATTTGTACACCTTTTACTTCCTATAATTTTCTTTTGCACATATGAAAAATGTAGTTCAAGAATTATATTTACCAAAATATTTTTATTCACAACAAAACCCTATTTTGCAACAATCTCCTCATTTTTTATGATGACAAAATATTTCAATAGTATGACACATGTCATCAAATATTAATCATGTTTTTCATGAGAACATAACTGAGCATTGCAACATTTGATCATCACACAATTAAATTCACGATATTTACTACTCATATGATTAGAATCAGCAAGCAAGTCCTATTCATGTATCTAATAGATTTCGAACATCATAAAATATGTGAGTTTCCAAGCAGGGGTGTTAGAGAGATATCCCACATTCTGCACTTATACAGTTAGAAATGAGACTTCACATGTGCACTATTTTCTCCCTTTTTTTGTCATAAGCAAAAAGATGAACATGTAAGTAATCAAGACAAACTATAAAAATGAGCAGCAAGTAAAATGGTAAGGATAAGATTAGGGTACTAACCAAATGCTATTGGGGTGGAATTAGAGCCGCTCCCCCTCAAATCGAGTAGTTTGTGTAACAATAAAAGAGTAGAGAAATAGCAGTAATAGAGAATTCAAATGTTTTCAGGGACTAACATTCCAAGTTCTCTTCTAAGAATATAAAACCTTTCCTTTGATAGAGGTTTGGTTAAGATATCAGCAATCTGCTGATCAGTACTCACAAATTCAAGTACAACATCTCCTTTTTAAACATGATCCCGAATGAAATGATGTCTAATTTCTATGTGTTTATTTTAAAGTGCTGGATAGGATTCTTAGTGAGATTAATTGCACTGGTGTTGTTACATTTTAATGGAACTTTATGTGATAATATGTCATAATCCTCTAGTTGTTGTTTTATCCATAATATTTGAGCACAACTACTAGCAGCAGTTATATATTTGGCTTCAGTTGAAGAAAGAGCTACACAGTTTTGTTTCTTGGAGTGCCAAGAAATAAGCATGTTTCTGAGATAGTGACATCCACCACTCATACTCTTCCTATCTAATTTGTAGCCAGCATAATTAAAATCACTAAAGGCATGCAAATTTAGAGTTGTATCTCTAGGATACCAGATTCCTAAGGAAACCATGTCTTTAAGGTATCTAAAGATTCTTTTAACAATGACTAGGTGTTGTTTTTAAGGATTGGATTGGTACCTAGCACACAAACACACACTGAACATGATATCCAATCTAGATGTAGTCAAATATAGCAAAGAACCAATCATTCCACGATATGATTTAGTGTTTACGCTAATTCCATTTTCATCATTGGATAATGATAAAGAGGTGCTCATTGGTGTGTTCATTGGTTTAGAGTCATGCATCTTATATTTCTTGAGCAATTCATTTGTGTATTTTGTTTGACTTATAAGAGTTTCTTTGTTTGTTTGTTTGATTTGCAATCCAAGAAAGTATATTAACTCACCCATCATGCTCATTTCAAATTCACTTTGCATGCATGCAACAAATTCTTCACATAGTGTAGAATTTGTAGAACCAAACACAATATCATCAACATATATTTAAACAATTATAATATCTTTTTCTTTGTTCTTTATAAATAAAGTGTTGTCCACTTTTCCTTTTTTGAAACCATGATTAATCATGAAACAACTTAGTTTATCATACCATGCTTGTGGAGCTTGTTTCAAACCATATAAAGGTTTTGACAGTTTAAAGACATGATTTGAATAAATCGATTCTTCAAATCTGGGTGGTTGTTCAACATATACCTCTTCCTTTATAATACCATTCAAAAATGCACTCTTGACATCCATTTAAAATAAGGTAAAGTTCATACAGCAAGCAAAGGCAAGTAAGATTCTAATTGTTTCTAACCTAGCTACTAGTGTAAATGTTTCATCATAGTCAATTCCTTCTTCTTGACTATATCCTTATGTCACTAATCTAGCCTTATTTCTAGTAATAGTATTATTTTCATCTAGTTGATTCCTGAATACCCATTTTGTGCCTATAACCAGATGATCCTTTGGTCTAGGAACTAGATTCCAAACCTTGCTTCTTTCAAACTGGTTTAATTCTTCTTGCATAGCAAGGAGCCAGTTTTCATCTTCAAGAGCCTCATCTACTTTCTTTCGCTCTACTTAAGATAGAAAGGCTTGATGTTCACATGTGTTGTGAACCTGCGACCTTGTGCTTACTCTAACACTGGGATTTCTTATGATGTAATCTTGATCTACTTCATTTCTTACTCTAGGAAAGGAAAGTTCCCTAGTTTCAGACTCCCTCTCAACTTCAGCCCTATTTAGAACACTCTTAGTTCCACTATTCTCTTCGATTTTTAGAATACCGTGACAGTCATCCTCAAACTTAACATGGATTGACTCTTCTACAACTAAAGTTCATTTATTGAATACTCTATATGCTTTACTTATATGAGAATATCCAAGAAATATTGCTTCATCACTTTTGGATTCAAATTTCTTAAATGATTCTTTTCCATGTTTTAAAACAAAACATTTGCTGCCAAAAACATAAAAATATGAAATGTTTGGTTTTCTTTCAAAGAATAATTCAAAAGGTGTCTTTTTCAAAATTGGTCTTATTAGAGCACAATTTGAAATATAACAAGTTGTGTTTATAGGTTCTCCCCAAAAATGTTTAGGATGATTATATTCACACATCATGGTCCTAGCCATTTTTTGAAGAGTCCTATTTGTCCTTTCAACAACACCATTTTGTTATGGTGTTCTAGGGGCTAAAAAGTTATGTGAAATACCATTTTCTAAACATAATTTTTCAAAAAGTTGGTTTTCAAATTCACCACTGTGGTCAGTTCTTATTTTTATGATTGAAAGACCTTTTTCATTTTGAATCATTTTACAAAATTTAGCAAACTTCTCAAATGCCTTATCTTTTCTAGCAAGCATGTATGTCCATGTGAATCTAGAATAATCATCTATAATAACTAAGACATAATATTTATCATTTAGTGTTTTTGTTCTTATAGGACCGAAAAGGTCCATATGTAGTATCTCTAATGGTCTAGATGTACTCACCACAAGCTTTGATTTGAAGCTACTTTGTGTATGTTTACCTTTAATGCACGCTTCACATATTCTATCATTGTTAAATTCTAAAGATGGAAGACATTTTACTAAATTATACTTACACAATTTTTCTATCAACCTTAGGCCTACATGTCCTAGCCTTCTATGCCACAACCAAGCATGTTTGTTCAACATTCAATTTACTTAAATCAAGCACATAGATGTTGTTTTTTTCTATTTCTAACAATCTTCATTTTATGCTTAGCATGCTCAACAAGACAATTTTCTTTTTCAAATTTTATTTTGAATACTTTATCACATAGCTGACTTATGCTAAGTAAATTAAATTTTAGTTCATTTACAAGCAAACTTCAGATATAAGTAGGGTATTAAGATTACTTATTGTTCCCATTCCTTTTATTCTTCCTTTAGAGTTATCTCTAAAAGACAACATATCTCCATTTTTTAATTCAAGTGTTGAGAAGAGCTCCTTCATCCTAGTCATATGTCGAGAGCATCCACTATCCAGAATCCACATGTTTTTGAGCTTTTTGTTTCTCACTTGTGTACTCATAACCTGCGAAAACAAATTTAATTGTTGGAGTGCTTGGTACCTTTTTTATTTTGGGTCCATGAGTGTTAGTTTGACTTAGAATTATGTCATTCTTAGGTAGCCAAAGTTTCTTTACTTTGTAAGCCTTTCTAAGTCTTATAGGACATTTATAAAAACTATGACCAATATAATTGCAAAAAGAACAGTTATCATTATGCAACGGAATTGAACATTCTTTTTCTTTAAAAAAATGAGTAAATGATTTTGATTTGTCATTCAATTTATATCCTAGTCCCGCTTTATCATATATACCTCTTTGAGAGTTTAAAATCCTATCTAACATGCCACTACCCTTCGTAAATTTCTTTAACAGCAGAGTAGTTGCATCAAGTTTTGATTTCAAGTCACCATTTTCTTTTTCTAGCTCAAGGACTCTATTATTAAGATTTTCAACACACACATGTAAGTTATTTTCAACATCAGAACAAGCATTGATATCATAAAAAGTTTCTGTTTCTATTGTCATGTTTTCAGATTTATTTTGTTTCTCATACATATCATTCATGCAAGCATCATATTTCATATATGCATTAGCAAAAATACTAATGTTATCATTCACAGAAATTGAAGCATTTTCTTGTTCAGTTTCATCTCTACATGTGATAATTGTTGTACTTTGTTTATTATGTACATCAGTTAAAACAATTTTATTAGCATGTACATAAGTTAACATTTTCTATTTTTCAGATTAATTTTTTGCTTTTAACTTTTTATATTTGTCTTTTAATTTATTTGCATACTTAACTAAATTAGAAAATGCAGTTTTAACCCAGTGTTTATTTGAAGAAACAGTTCAAAATCATTTACCTCACTATTATCTTCCTCGAGAGTTGTTGTTGCGATTAGGCATAGATTTGTAACTTCTTCTTAAGTTTCTTCATCAGATAAGGAGTACTCATCATCTCAGGTAGCAATCATAGCTTTCTTTTTGTTCTTGTTGTTTTTCTTCTTGATCATTGGACAAACAATCTTGATGTGTCCTGGTTTTCTGCATTCATAACACACATTCTCCCTAGGTTCATTTGATTCTTTTCTCCTAGTTTGCCTTATGTTTTTACTTAATCCTCTTCTTAGAAATTTTTTAAATCTCCTAGCTATAAGAGCTATTTAATCATTTTCTGACTCTTCCTCTTCAACCTTTTTAACTTATACTTTAAGTGCAAGTGATCTTTTGTTTTCCTTATCTTTTTCTCTTCTCATAAGTTGCATTTCATGAGTTTTAAGAGAACCCAACAAGTCATCTAAGGTCAACACATCTAGATCATGAGCTTCTTCTATGGCCATCCTTTTAGGATCCCAACATTTGGGTAGGGATACTAATACCTTTCTTACCATTTCTTCATTTGTATAGGTTTTTTCTAACAATTTAAGTTCAGAAATAATTTCAGTGAATCTACCAAACATGTCACTAATGGTTTTAGAATCTTTCTTAACAAATAACTCGTAGTCATGTGTAAGCATAGTGACTTTAGAAGACTACCTTTTTAGTTCCTTCATAGATGACTTCTAATTTATCCCAAATCTCTTTACCGGTGAGGCAAGAGGATACTTTGTTAAACTCATGTGCTCCAAGATCACTATTGATCATATTCATGGACTTAGCATTTAACCCTATTAGTTTAGCTTCAGTTTTTGACCACTTATTAGTTTTGGGTAATGTAATACCCTTCCTGATTACTTGCCAAGCTTTTGGATCTTGGCCTATTACAAGGACTTGCATTAATTGTTTCCAATGCCTAAAATTAATGCCATCAAACAAGTGAGGTTTATTAAACCCCGTAATAGCTAAACCTTTGTCAGAAGTCGTAGTATGGATCTACTCTAGGATGTTAATCCTTTCAATCAGAGAAACTAGCTCTAAATGCCAATTGTTAGGTTTTATGGCTTAACAAGAAGGGGGGTTTGAATTGTTAATCTAACAATAATATACTCTTTTTAACAATAAAAATTCAATTCAATTAAGTAAGCAATTAATAGATTAACAAGTAGCAAACATTCAGAATTATTCAAATCAATAAAGAGCAAGAGAGCAAAGACCCAATTTACCACGGTGGTTTGGCACTCAATCCTTGAGTCCTACGTCCACCCTTTTCTCCCTCAATCAAACTAGTTGAAGTCTCCTTTACTCAACAAGATTAGGAGAACGCGTTCTCCCTAATCCAAATAATTCCTTCTCAAAGGAATTCTCAAGTCCGAATACAAGTTATGATCAAAAGATCATGTACAATAGCAAATCCCAAAATAATATGATACTTTGAGGGATATTACTAATCAGAGGAGTTATTCAAGTATAGATAACAAAGTGCAAAGCTTCTATCATGAAATCCCCAATTTGAGTAAATTCAGGTTTCAAATTTTCCTCAATATTTATGTGTAATGAATATTTTCAAGTGTAATCAGCATATAAATAATGTTATACAAGATATAATCAATTAGATACTCGAAGAATAAGCCAAATAATCAAATATCATCGAACCCTTATGAGTCACTAAGAGATGAACGAACGTGAATCAAGTAATAAGTGAGCTCAAGAGATTTTCTTCGCAAAGAAAACATTTCAAATAGATGTGGATCATCAATCAATCCCTTCACACATACATCTCCTTTAAATAGAGAATAGATCTAGGGCTTGTTTAGATCAAACCTGAACCATAGCCTTCTTCTCGTTAGGAACAATGACCTATCTATCAAATTAACCTCATTTCACTTCTCAGAGCTTTAATCCGACCGTTCTGACATCCAGTCTCCTCCAAAATCCTCCTGTTGAGGATTTGGTGCTCGAGAGAACAAAGGTGACATTGGAGAAGTGTTTTTCATTGAAGGACAGCGGCTAGGGCAAAATGATTGAGAACCCTCTTATGTGTGTCTCTTTGATAAGTGAGACAATGTCGTAGCAAGAGCACCTCTAATAAGTGAGACGACATTGTAGCGAGCATGCCTCTAGTAAGTGAGATGACATTGTAATGAGCGCGGGTCGGCCTCCTTTAATAGAGTCGAGCCATAGCGAACTCGAGCCGTGTCACAAAACAACGGTCTAGTAGCAAAAGGTCCAACATATAATTATGGTCCACTATCAACAGGGTCCAGCAATCATAACATAGTTTAATAATGTAAGCCTGATCCAATAATATGAGCTTTTATAAAGTTCACATTTTAGTGTAATATATATCTTAGCTTTGAACTAATATCAAGCTAAAATCAAGGTTCTTCATGTTCCTACAAGTGCATAAAACCAAGTATCATATTTCTTAATAAAATGTTCAAATATATATTTTTGGCATCATACATAAATATACTTCTAAAAAAAAAAGCTTTAAGAATATGTTTTATGAAGGAATGTAGGAACCCGGTTACTTTATAATATCATTAATTGATATTATAATTTGTACATCTTTTACTTTTTATAATTTTCTTTTGCACATATGAAAAACATAGTTCAAGAATTATATTTACCAAAATACTTTTAGTCACAACAAAACCCTATTTTCCAACAAGGTAAGTGTAGCTCGGTCCAATAGATCAATGTAGCTCAGGCCAGACAAATGAACTTGGGTAAGTGCAGCTCAGTTTAATCGATTATTGTAGCTCGAGCCAGACAAATGGGCTCGGGTAAGTGCAGCTCGGTTTAATCGATTAATGTAGCTTAGGCCAAACAAATAGACTCGGGTAAGTGTAGCTCGGTCCAATTGATTAATGTATCTCGGGCTAACCTTACATGATCACCTTGTAATATGATCTTTGCCCCCTTTTTAATATGTACCTACAAGTATATAAGTGCAAGTATCATTTTTCTTTGAATATATTCAAATATATTCTATCATTATTTATTTATATAAACAAAAACATCACCTATAGAAAATATTTCTCAAGGTCACTTCATAAAGATGTTTTATAAATAAATGTAGGAACCCGACTACTTTATAATATCATTAATTGATATTATAATTTATACACCTTTTACTTCTTATGATTTTTTCTTGCACAAGTGAAAAACATTTTTCAAGAAATAATTCACAAATAAATTTTGTCACAACAAAACCCTTATTTTTCAACACTTAACCCATACAATGCTACTTTTTAATGTGACCTTAACATGCAAAAATATTTGACTTAGATGAGTTCTAAGTGAAAAAAAAGGGCTAAAGTTTGATAAAGGAATGGAACAAGGAAACAATTTGAACCTAATTGGTTCATGAATCGCACTCTATGACTCTATATTTGGGTACCACCATTCCCTAGGAGTCTTAAGTGCAGAATTCCTCTAAATGTGATTAGCACTATTAAAAAAGAAATTGACTAATTACTTATGATTGAACCATTTC
Organism: Casuarina equisetifolia; assembly: GCA_028551475.1. Lineage (NCBI taxonomy): Eukaryota > Viridiplantae > Streptophyta > Magnoliopsida > Fagales > Casuarinaceae > Casuarina > Casuarina equisetifolia. Next base: position 19,528,509 of record CM052358.1, on the reverse strand, counting down.
CCTATTACCTTTTTAACTAACTCTTATGTCACTTTCCATCACTTGGTGGCTTGAGAAGTTAGTCCATGATAACTTGGTTCCTTTTATTGCCACATAGATTTGATTTGGAATCCTTTCATCAATGGTATGGAAAGCTAGTAAGAACAAGAAAATACAACATGGAAAAGCATATCCATGATTGAAGCAAACAAATATCTCAAGACTTAAGTAGCATGATAACTCTATTTTTATAAAGTTATTTTGACTATTTTAAGAAATAAATAATATAATTTTCTAAGATAATTTTGAGTTTTTATATATTTATTCAAATCTTTATTGTTTATGTAGCAAACCCAAAAAAGTATGAAAAGGAAAGGAAACATGAAGAAAAGAAACAAGAGAAGTGAGGAATAAAATAAAAATAAAAAGAAAAAAGAAAAGAAGAGAAAGGCCACGTGTAAGAGAGAAGGAAAAAGACAAAAAGGACAAGAAAGAAAATAAAAGAAAAAGGTGAAAGCGTGAATTATCAAAGGAATCTAAGGCATGCCACCCAAGGGAGATAAAAAAGGTGAAAACGTGAAAAAGAAAAGGAGGCTTTACACAAGAGAAGAAAAGGAGGAAATTGAGCATAACTTAAGAGGGAGGCCAAAAATTCAAGGTTTTCTTGAAGAGAAAACAAAAAGGGTGACAGACTTCTTGTTCTTGGATTCAAGGTGTCTTTTTTATTTCCTATTATTATTCTTCCTTATTATTTCTTTATGCTTTAGTTTATTTTTGTTAGAGTTACAATGTAACCTAAATATGATATTGTGAATCTTATAATTGTTATGTTTTGCAAGATATTTTATTTATGTGAAGTTGTTTATTACTGTGTTTAATACTTTTAAGTGATTAGGTACCACTTAAATGATCTTATTTGCATGTTTGAGACTAATAGGAGATGATATGCAATTGCTTCTTGTAATATGTAACCATAAATTAAATATGGATAGACATACTATATTGTTTGTGTGGCTTTGATGTAAACTAGAAATATTCATAGATTCTAATATATTTGGTTTGTTTTAATTCACATATAAAGATATAGTGAATTAATAAACTAAGTAGGTTTGCTATACCTAGACATAGGATAGTAAATAAATTAGGAAGTTCCATTATCACATAGATATTATCTCTCTTGCAAGCATAAATAATTAATATTAATACTTAGTTGTTATGGTGAAATCATATGCTTTAACATATCTTGTGTATTTAGTTTTCTTAAATTTAGTTAGTTAATCTACCATCTATCATATGAATTTGTTAGATAAATTCTAGGAGTTGTTCACTGTTAGTAATTAGTTGGCTTAGTAATTACCAATTTTTGTGAGACAATATCTTATTCATCATTATATTACTTGTTCAACATGTTCACTTGCATTTAGATTTCATCGAACATAGCATATCCTAACTTATTGATTAGTAAGGGAGTTGGAGACTTGGGAAGCATTGAGTCAATGAAATTGTGGGAAATGCAGTAGTAAAATCAAAACCAAAACCAAAGCCAAAACCAAGACTTAAGAAAATGATGTGAGTGCCAGAAGGAGATCCAAGCCGACTAGTGTTTTGAGAAAAATAATAACAGCTCAATTTGAAAAGAGGTTAGATGCCAAACACCTATGCTCACATAGCAAAACCAAGGAACAAGGTATGGCTTAGGAAGGTGGGAGAACAACTGATGGGTGATGTTGGTTGTTTGTGTAAAGAATGTAGCTTTTGTAATAAGTGCTTTGTTAGTAGGAAGTTGGAGCTATGTTTGCTTATACATGTCATAACAATGACATAAAGGTAACATGTATTAAGACTTTTGTTAATTGTGGAAAGGTAGACCTTTCATTATTTAATTTTTTGAGATAATATGATGTGTATGCACTCAAGGCCTAATATTATGAGTTCTCCTATCAAAGAGCTAAGAATCCACACTATGATCCAATAGTCCAAGAAGCCTAAGGTTGAAGGGCATCTTAGAGATTCTCTAGAAATTTTGATTTTTTTTAGGATTTTCTTTATTATTCTCTAGGGTTTTCTTTAAATTGTTAGTTGTTCAGTAAAATTCTATATGCAAGTGTACATGTTGAATAAGTAATATAATAACGAGTATTGATATTGTCCCATAAAGATTGATACTTACTGAACTAACTAATTACTAATGGTGAATAATTTCCAAAGTTTATCTAGCAAATCAAAGTGATGAACATGGATTAAACAACTAAATTTAACCTAAACTTACTTAACAAACCATGCTAAAATGTCTGATTTCACATAATTACTAAGTACAAATATTGATTATTCATGCTTGTAAGATTGATTCTATTCATGTGATGATAAAATTTCCTAATTTATTCACTATTCTATGTTTAGGTATAGTAAACCTACTTAGCTCATTATCCCATTGTATTTCTACCAATGAATTAAATAAACTAAGTATATTAAAATATGTGAATATTCCAATTTACACCCAAAGCCATTCAAACCACATGGTATATGTCTATCCATACTAATCTGTGGTTGCATATTACATGAAGCAATTACATGTCATCCTCTATCAGTCTCAAACATGTAAATAAGATCATTTAACTGGCATCTAATTACTTAAAAGCATTAAATATTATAATATGAAACTTCACATTCACAAAATATTTTATAAAACACACCATAATCATACCATTCATACATCATAATCAAGTTTCATCATAGCTCTAACACAATAAACTAAAACATCATATTTACATAAACATAAATAGTGGAAGAAATTGAACAAAACATTCTTCAAATTAAAAACATGAAAGTTGTCACCAAAATATCTTCAATTCAAAGAAAGTTTGGACAAATCTACACATTAGAGGGAGGAAAAGGAGCTGGCTGAAATGGAGGAAGAAAACAAGTCGAAACATGCTTTCATGTGCTGTCACCACGTGTTGGTGCCACATGCCACTATACGCTGCCAAATGCCATCGCCACTCTTCATATAAAACCACTGAAAGATGTAGAGGAAGGTGTCTAAAGTGCTGATCTTGTTCGGTTTTATGGTTTAACAAGAAGAAGGGTTGAATGGCTTGAGCCAAGAATTAATTCCTATTATTTTCGGTACAAAATCAATCCAATTATGTAAACAAGTCACACAAATAAAACCAATATCAAGTAAGCAAATTTCAACCAAATGATGCTTTACTTCTAGGTAAGACAACAAGTTATCTGGAATAATTTCATACTTATATAACAAATAAGCTAGTTAGTTTGTATTAAATAAGTGATAGAATAATTAGCAGCAAACAATAAGAAATATTTAAGCCAATAGAGAGCAAAGAAACAAACACCAAATTTACCACGATGGTTCAGCACTTAATCCTTGAGTCCTATGTCCACCCTCTTCTCCTTCAATCCAACCGATTGAAGTCTCCTTTACTCAAACTAAATTAGGAGAAAACATTCTCCCTAATCTAAACAATTCTTTCTCAAGGAATTCTTAAACAATGTTATAGAATATGATTAAAAGATCACAACTCAATTACAAATCCCAAATAACATCAAGGGTTGTGGGATTTTGTAAACTAAAGGAGCTATTTTGATAGGAATATAATGACTTAAAGCTCCTATCACGAAAACCTTAAATTATAACAAATTAGGGTTTTGGATTCCTTTTAATGTTTATGTGCAATAAATATTTTTAATGAAATCAGCACATAAACAAAGTCATACAAGATACAATTGATAATAAATCCAAATAAGAAGCTATTTAATCACAATATCATAATGGTCTTGTATTTCACCAAAAGTGAATGAGGTTGAAAGATCAAAGAGATGAGCTCAATAATTGATTCTTCAATCAAAGAGAACTTCAAATATTCATTCATGTCAAACCCTTCTCCATAGATTAGCTTTTCTTAAATAGAAAAAATAGAGCTAGGGTTTCAAACGTTCAAACCTCAGTAATGAAGCTTTCTTCCCGTCAGAACAGCAAATCAACCTTCAAATCAACTTCACATTTTCTTCCAAATCATAAATTCGACCATTTTGACACCGGTCTTCTTACGAATCCTCCCATTGAGGATTCGGTCGCCAGTGGTGCTATTCCTCCATCTCTTTCTCCTTTCTTTAGTTAGCTTTCTTTTGTTCTTAGGGCATTAGATACGAACAGCTTAAATGAGATGCTGCCTAAGTGAAACGGTGAGTTTCATTTTGATACAAGCTGGGCTTATTTAACTGATGGGCAGTGATCTCATGAGTAGGCTGTGAAGTGGGCCGATAGCAAGAGTAGGCCAAGAGCATATAATGTAAGTTCTTGGTAGAACCAAAGTTTGCTCCAATAATAGTCTTGATTCAGTAAAGTAATTTATGCTAAAGTCAATGACTTCATACCTTCATCCAAGCAAAAACAAGTATCATTTTTTCTTAAATATAATATATGGCACATTTAACATTAATTAAGTAAGCCTTTTTCTTAAGACATTATATAATGATATTAAATAAATCATTTCTTAAGAGCACTATATAGTAACATTATATCAAGAAATGTAGGAACCTAGATACTTTGTAATATCATTGATTGATATTATAATTTGTACACTTTTTATTTCCAATGGTTTTCTTTTGCACTTATGAAAAATATATTTCAAGAAATATATTCATAAATACATTTTGTCACAACAAAACCCTTATTTTCTAATAGATCTATCGAGAAATTGTCCAAATTTGCCTAAAAAATGTGTAGATCTGGTAGAGAAAGCTTAAATGGTGTTTGTCGTTCTTCATTGGAAACCATCACAAAACTGCATGCAACTACCGCATAACTGCTGGAAATTTCTCTAGGAAGGCAGATTCACTTTCTCCTCATCGGAAAACACACAAAATAAGGTCGAAAACTCAATCAGGTTGAGTTCGTCGCCAGAAAAGAATGTGATAGTCAGCTATCGCATGACTGTCGGATGTCCTTTGAGACCCTCGCTATCAAATGTGGTCAAGCTTTTGGAAACTTCTTCGCCATCTACATTTCAGCCGGTCAACAATCAACGCCCTCCTCTCTCTCTCCTCTATTCCCTATTTGCTTGACAAAAGCCCGATAATTCTTCCCACTTATGTGCCTCATTTTCTCTTTAATGCACATTTTCTTTTTTCTTTTCTTTTTCTATTTCCTATTTTCTCATGTAGGTTCCACATCACTAGTTGGCCTTTGTTTTTTCTTGCTTATTTTATCTTTTCTATTGCTTATTTTCTTTTTTTTCCCTACTATTTGGGGTTTGTTACATAAAATAACAGAAGTTGCATAAATATAAATAAATACAACTATAATTTAATAAATATTATATTAAATATTACCTAAAACAATCACAATAACTCTATAAAATATAGAGTTATCATTAGTCGTTAAGTTTATAAGGTTTCTTTAATGTTAGAGATTATTTCTTTGTTTAGGTTTCATTAATTGTTGGGATCTCTAATTTGTTTTACATTTCCTTAATTGTCAAGATTTCTGATTTGATCAAGATTCCTTTAATTGTCAGGATTCCTGATTTATTAAAAATTCCCTTAATTGTCAGGATTCCTAATTTGCTTGGGATTTCCTTAAGTTTTGTATACCTTCATTTGTTGAGATCTTTAGGGTTAGGTTTAGTTGCTTATTTAAAAAGAGAATCATTGTAGTTATAAGTATACTTGTTTTTTTTTTTTGTAAAGAAATAGGAACCTTCAATTGTTTTCAACTTTTACTTCTTTATTTGATTTTTGCCTAAAATTGGTAGTGGAGTATTTCTTTGACTGATGGTGCCAACTTTACATTTCAAAGTTTATCTTGGAAATATTTTATTTTCATCCTTTTCTTTCTTCCTCCCTAAACATAACCTTCCTCATGAGAAAAAACCTCAAAACCCCAAAAAAATGACTACTCTTTCATAACCTTATATAAAGCTTGCTTAGTCTCGCCACTAGATCCACATCAAGTGGTATTAAAGCCAGGTTGGTGAATGAGCTATGTTTCACTATAGGGAATGCATTTTACATTCTTTTTTATGTTTTTCACCATGTGAGGCAGTAAATAGGATGCTTGTAGATATGGGTGAGATAAAGGATCAAGTCAATAAGGTTCTTTAACTCTTAAAAGCCTAAAACAGATGCCAAAATTAAATGTAACAAAAAAGAATATCATACTTTAACATATTCCAAGTACCAACAAAAGCACCATGACAATCATCACGAGGAAAACTATGATATGTGGATAAAAAGGTGGTGTGGGAGAAAAGTCTCACCAAAGAAAGTTATAAAGGTAGTTCAATCCAAGAAAGAGATATGATATAAACAAAATAAAACAATTTGGATCTACAAAAGCTTGCAATGTTGGTAGATAAGGAGGTGGACCCAAAAAGTTTGCATTTTTTAGAGATTGAGACACCAATGACCATGAATGAAAATCCAAAAAGCTTAGATCCTCTAGAACTTGATGTGCCACCTAAAAGGAATATAGATCCAAGAAGTTTAGATTTATTGAAATGCGAGATGTTACCAAACAAGGTAATAGAATAAATTTTGATGGAGGAACCAAAAGGTTTTAACCAAGTGGGGAAGAATTCTGGAGAATTATTCAACATGAATATTGGTTTAATTTGCTAGTTTGTATTGTTAAATCATGAGACGATGGCATGTCAACAACAACTAATAAGATTTTTCACTATTATAGATGAAAGGGCTATTATAACATTCCATAACTTTAACTACTTGTTTAGGTCATATTATAGGTTAGGTTGCAAACTTCCATCCAAGCAGCATAATAGTTCATTGTTGATATGTGAACCAACATACTTAGGTAGGCCACTAGAAAGCTTCATTCATGTGTAAGAGCTTGGATTTTGGATCTATGGAACAATAAAGCCTAGAATAACAATTAAGCTTTGAGGACATATCTTTTTCAAGAAAGGGAAATTAATGTGGATGCACTTAAGGTCCAAATTACGAGTTCTCTATCAAAGAGTTGAGAATCCAAACTATGATCCAATAGTCCAAGAAGCCTAAGCTTGAAGGGCATCTTGAAGATTTTTCAGGAAGTCTAATTTGTTTAGGGTTTCCTCTATTATTCTTTAAGGTTTTCTTTAAATAGTTGGTCCTTAACTTTTTAAGGTTTCTTTAGAGATTATTTCTTTGTTTAGGTTTCTTTAATTGTCAAGATCTTTGATTTGTTTTGAATTTTCTTAATTGTCAACCTTGATTTATTAAAGATTCTCTTAATTGTTAGGATTCTTAATTTATTAAAGATTCCCTTAATTGTTAGGATCTTTAATTTGTTTGGGATTTCCTTAATTTTTAGGATCCTTGATTTATTGAGATCTTTAAGGTTAGGTTTAGTTGTCTATTTAAAAAGAGCATCATTTTAGTTTGCAAGTAGATTGTTTTTTTTATAAAGAAATGGAAACCCTTGGTTGTTTTCAACTTTTTCTTCCTTTATTGGATGATTTTTGTCTAAAATTGGTGGTGGAGCACCTCTTTAACTAATGGCACTACCTTTACGTCTCAGAGTTTATCTTGATAATATTTTATTTTCATCATTTTCTTTCTTCCTAACCCTAAGGATTAAGTAAGGGATCTTGAAAATTAAGGAAATCCAAGACAAATTAAGGATCTTAAAAATTAAGGAAATCTTTAATAAATTAGGGATCTTAACAACTAATAGAATCTTTAACAAATTGGGGATCCCAACAATTAAAGAAATTCAAAACAAATCAAGGATCAAGATAATTAAGGAAACCTTCACAAAGAATAATCTCTAACATTAAAGAAACCTTAGAAAATTAAGGACCAACTATTTAAAGAAAACCCTAAAGAATAATAAAGGAAACCCTAAACAAATTAGACTTCTGGAAAAATCTCCAAGATGCCCTTCAAGCTTGGGCCTCTTGGACTGGATCATAATGTAAATTCTCAACTCTTTGATGGAGAACTCATAATATTAGGCCTCAAGTGCATTCACATCAATTTTCCTTTCTTGAAAAAGATATGTCCTTAAATCTTGATTGTTATTCTAGGCTTTATTGCTCCATAGATCCAAAATCCAAGTTCTTGCACATGAATCAAGTTCTCTGGGAGCCTACCCAAGTATGTTAGTTCACAAATCAACAATGAATTATTGTGTTGCTTGATGGAAGTTTGCAACCTAACCTATAATATGACCTAAACAAGTAGTTAAAGTTATGGAATGTTGTAGTAGCTCCTTCATCTATATTAGTGAAAAATATCATAAGTTGTTGTTGACACCCATCTTTTCATGATTTAACATTACAAACTAGTAAATTAAACCACTGTTCATGTTGAATAATGCTCCATAATTCTTTCCCACTTGGTTGAAACCTTTTGTTTCTTCCATCAAAATTTGTTCTACCACTTTGTTTGGTAACACCTCACACTTCAATAGATCTAAACTTCTTGGATTTGTTTTTGTTTTAGGTGGCACATCAAGTTCTAGAAGATCTACACTTTTTGGTTTTTCATTCATGGTCATTGGTGCCTTAATCTCTAAAAGATGCAAACTTTTTGGGTCCACCCCCTTATCTACCAACACCACAAGCTTTTGTAGATCCAAATTGTTTTGTTTTGTTTCCATCATACCTTTTTTTTTATTATTAAAACTACCTCTATAATTTACTTTGGTGAGGCTTCTCCCTTATACCACATTTCTATCATAGTTTTCCTTGTAATGATTGTGGTGGTGCTTTTTTTTAGTACTTGGAATCTATTAAGGCACAATCTTCCTTTTGGTTACATTACAAGTCTTGGCTTTATCATATGTTTTGGGCTTTTAGGAGTTTAACAACTTCATTGACTTGATCCTTCATCTCACCCACATTTGTGAGCATCCTATTTGCTACCTCACATGGTGAAAACCATAAAGAAGAATGTAAAATGCATTTCCTATATTGAAACATAGCCCACTCACCAACCTAGGCTCTAATACCATTTGATGCAAATCTAGTGGTGGGATTGAGTGAATGTTGTATGGGGTTATGAAAGAGTAGTCATGTTTTTGGTGTTTTGGGATTGTTTATTGTGAGGAGTGTTGTGCTTGGTTAAGAAGAAAGAAAATTATGAAAATAAAATATTGTCAAGATAAACTTCAAGATGTAAAGTTGGTGCCACTGGTAAAGAAGGTGCTCCACCACCAATTTTGGGCAAAAATCAAATTAAGGAAGTAAAAGTTGAAAACAACTGGGGTTTTCATTTATTTTCGAAAAAAAAAGTGCTTGCAACTAAAATGATGTTCCCTTTAAATAGGTAGCTAAACCTAATCCTAAAGATCTCAACAAATTAGGGATCTTGAAAATTAAGGAAATCCTAAACAAATTAAGGATCCTAACAATTAAGAAAATCTTTAATAAATCAAGAATCTTAACAGTTAAGGAAATATTTAACAAATCAAGAATCTTGACAATTAAGGAAATCCAAAACAAATAAAGGATCCCAACAATGAAGAAAACCTAAATAAAGAAATAATCTCTAACATTAAAGAAACCTTAGAAAATTAAAGGCCAACAATTTAAAGAAAACTCTAATAATAATAAACAAAATCCTAAACAAATCAAATTTTTTTAAAGAATCTCTAGGATGCCCTTCATACTTGGGCTTCTTAGACTATTGGATCATATTGTTGATTCTTAACTCTTTGGTGGGAGAACTTGTAATATTAGGCCTTGAATGCATCCACATCATGATCGATTTATATCTAATAGAAAGCTCTAAATATAATTTGTGGACCTGTAATTAAAGAATAAATACTCGTGTGATTCTTATTGTTGTTAGCAAAAAATTGTACTACTAGTTAACTAAGTTGTTCTATATAGCCATTTGATTTGCTATAGTTAGTTTGTTTAAAAAACTTAACTAGAAATCTATAAAAAATAAAAATAAAAATTAAAATAAAAATAAATCCTTTTTACATGTTTTAGGAATTCGTAGAATAGTTTGCTACAAATCCATTGTTGATAGCTTGTCCAATGTTTCAATAGAAACAATAAGGAAAACAAGACCAAAAATATATGTAGAGTGAAAGCATCTCCACTTTAGTCAAGAAAAAAGAAACAGTTGGTTGGGACGTCTAAAGGCGTTCTTAATATTCACACCACTTAAAAACAATAGCAAGATATTGGTAAGAATTTAGAGTGAAAGTTAGCAAGTCTAAATACAAACCTAATATATGTACAAGTAAAAGCCAATATGGTATATGTCTATCCATATTCAATAATGGTTACACATTATAAGAAGCAATTGCATATCATCTTTTGTCGGTCTCAAACATGCAAATCAGATTATTTAAGTGGTAGCTAATCACTTAAAAGCATTAGACATAGTAATATGTAACTTCACATAAACAAAATATCTTGCAAAACATAATAATCATAACATTCATACCATCATAATTAGGTTACATTGTAGCTCTAACAAAAATAAATTAAAACATAAAGAAATAATAGGGAAGAACAATAATTAGAATTAAAGAAGGCATCTTGAATCCAAGAACAAGAAGTTTATCACCCTTTTTGTCTTCTCTTTAAGAAAACCTTGAGTTGTGCTCAATTTCCTCCTCCCCTTTCTCCTTTTGCCTCTTATCTTCTTTTTAATAGGGTTTAGCTTTAGACCTATCTCTTATCTTATTACAAGTGAGTTTTGGAGACCTAAAACAATTGGGTTTTGAACTCCTAATTTAATTAGGCTTTGAACTCCTAATATGATTAGGTTTTCTAATTATTTAGAAAACCCAATAACAATAAAAATCTAACAGTAATCATCCAAAGCCCAAGCCCAAGCCCATCTTGATTTTCTTAATCTTGATATTTTGACCATATTTTGCCATATAATATGGATCAGGTTCTCCGTGCTTCTATTTTTTCTCCATGCCTCCTTATGCTACAAAAATAAGACAAATTCAACTAAATAATGAGAAATTCAAATGTTTTCTCATAAGCGTTACATTATTTATTGTCTGTAAATAGGTAAAATAACTCTATGAAAATAGAGTTATCAGTAGCTAAGGCATTGGTCAATGCAAATGGCATGACTAGAAACTTATAATGTCCTTGATAAGTTTGAAAGACAATCTTTAAGATGTCAAGTGGAAACACTTGCACCTAATGGTATCCAAAGTATAAATCCAACTTTAAGAACCTAGATGCCTCATGAAGTTCATCTAATAGTTCATTAATTACTGTAATTGTAAATTGGTCCCTAACTATCATCTTATTAAGTGCATGATAATCCACGTAAAACCTCCAACTCCTATCATGTTTCTTAACTAAGAGTATTAGGGGTGCAAAAGGGCTAGTGCTATTACAAATGACCCTTGTACATAACATTTCATCTACCATCTTCTCAATTTGTGCCTTTTGCACATATGGATAGTAATAAGGCCTCACATTAATTGGTTCATTCCTTATACATGGAGGAATATGGTAATCAAACTCTTGTGTTGGTAAAAGTTGATTAGGGACCTTAAATACATCTTGAAACTTTGTCATCATTCCCTAATATTGCTGGAATCTCTTTTTTTAGGGCCATGTTCATGGCCTAAAGTTGCCCACATAGCAATATGGGTGATTTGTTACCCACTTACAAAAATTAGGCCCACTAATAACCGCCAATGATGTACCTCGTCATTGCATACCTTTCAAGACAACTACATTTCCTACTATCTAGATGGTCAATGTGTTTTTACTTACATCCAACCCAATAGGATTGACTGGTTCAACCCACTACATTTCTAGTACAATATAGTCCCCTAAAGGCAATACTCTAACCTCCATAGTGAAATGATGGGCTAGGATTTTCCAAGGAAACTTATTCCATTTGGTGTTACCTTTCAACTGATGGTCCCTAGCTATTTGAAAATTGCAAGGTTGCACTTCTTCAAGTTAGTAACTTAACCTCCTTGCTAAATCCTCATCCACGAAGTTGTGTGTTGCACCAATATCACATAAAACATTGAGTCTAGTTCAGCCACATGTTGCGTCTACCCTAAAGTGCTAAATGAAGAACTACTAGACATTGCATGACAATCATTATGGTAGAGAAAAAGATTGAAAGCAATAACTAGATATCTAAAAACTATGTGAAAGTGATTTCTTTTGTCCCCTTTCCCCCCTCCACATACATAAGTGATTGAACATAATAAGGAGCTAACAAACATGTATAACCAGAGCTGGTGTCAATAATTAAGGTGTAGCTGGCTTTTGACTTTTCAAGTCCCTTGTTAGAGAAAACAAAATGCTTAAATTATGTTGGTTTTTGATGAAAAGAAGAAAGGTTGTGAAGTTTTTTTAGCAGAAGTTTAGAGATAAAAGTAAGATTAATGGTATATTAAAAGAAAAGGTTTAGTTGTAAGAGTGAGGAGGTAAATAGAAAATGAGTAGGAAAAAAGGTGGAGTTCGCGGCTCCACAATAATAGGAAGAAAAAGACGATTTTATTAGGCTCTTTGCTGGTTTTGTGGGTACATTAATACATAGGCCCCTCAAGCCCTTTTTGTAGACTCCATAACTGACCCAAACCAACTTTACCACTTTCTAGACTGATTTTTCTAACAAAACTCAAGCTTTTTCTTGAACGTGCGTGAGTTCTCTGCAACATGCTGGAACATGCTAGATTATCCTGGAATGTGCTGGATCCTTGTTGAAAAATGCATTAATTCTCAACAGCTGGCCTTTGACTTTCAAGTCCCTTGTTAAAAAAAAATGCATAAATGAACAGATTTTGGAAGAACAGCAGCTGAGCTTTCAAAAAGTTGATATTTGTCGGAACTCCGGTGGTGGATTCATGCCTGAATGAAAGGACAGCTTTATGTACTTATCTATACAAGTTGTTTTAGTACATTGATAAATTGACCCTTGAGGGCATTCTTTTTGTTCCTCCACTTTACTGATTTTATTAGACAAATTTCTTTCTCAACAAATAAGAAGGATGAACAGTGCAACCAGTGGATAAGGAATAGACAACTAACGTGAGACACAAAATCAAACAAGATAGTGTTTACATGTGTAATGCATTTCAGAAGTCAAAAGATGGCTTGTGCACCCAAAAAAATTCACATTTTAAGTTAATGCAATAAAAAAAAAAGAAAGAGAAAGAAAGAAAAATGCTTACGTCTCAAGTAAAGGACTATCTTTAAACTCATTTTGACAATAAGAAAGATAGTAGTTACAAAGGTGTTGCAGGGAACAAGTTCTTTGGCAGCAAAGGATAGGTTAGAATTATGTCTACAAATTTACGTTAATTCACCTACATGAGCTGTTTCTGGTCTCTTAGTGACTCAAAAAATTCTAAGAAGGGTTGCGTTTATTGGCTTCTTAGAAACAATAATAGAACCAACTGACTCTCAATCAGTTAAGGAAAACAACCACCGCCCACTATTGCCTAGTCCTTTCCTATGCTTGACGGTCAGCTAATGGGTTATAATAGGAGCATGCATATACAGACAAGTTGTGTTGACGGTAACATAGATAGCTTCAACAAGTACATGTGACTTCGTTGTTTCGCTTCTGGTAAAGTTTGGAGTATGAAGCGACGGGGAAGGAGACGAGGACCTGTCAAGGAAACAGCATCATTGATCGGAACTGAAGGCTGTGATGTAAGCCATTGCCACCCGTAACGATAGCTGACTTGCGAGTATTTGTGGTGGACGGTTGTCGGTTGGATGATCATTTTCAAAAGTTTCAACATTAACTCAACTTAGACAAAAAGCTTCAAGCATGCCTAGAAATTGAAAGCCAAGTTCTGAACCGCCTCCTCCGAACAGTTGCTGTCGACAGCAACAGATACCTGCCAGTTGTCCTTTTCTGATTCCTGAAATACAGATTCATATTCCCCCCACACTTCATTTTTTTTTTCTTTTTTTTGGGTAAAGTATTAGAAGTATACGATGCTAATAGCTTTGCCACTCATCCCGATTCAATTCAAGATCCAGTTTCCAATCAATTCACACGACCAATAGGCCAGAACAGCCAGTCAATTGTAAACAACTTTGAGGAGCACAAAGATCTACATGGGCAACCCCCAGAAGACTCATGGAACGCCCCTTGTAGTCATCCCATCTACAACTAAAATGCCACTTTAAGGGCACTACATATAATATGCTAAAAAACCGTTGTAAAGTATATCAGTATCCAATTCCGGTGGAGAAAACCTGTAAAAACTTTTGGAAATAAAGAAAAGTACTCAAACTTTAGTAAAAATTTAGGGTCAAATCCTCCTTATTGATGACTATGATGATAATCAAATAGATTTTAAAAAAATATTTGATAGCTGACCTGATCATGCCACAGTAAAAAATTGAAACAATGATTTGATCTCCAAGTACCAAGTGGAGGTGACTTCTTATTAGAACAGAAAACGAAAAAAAAGCATAAGTGACTAACCTATTAAGGATCTAAGAAGCATTTGTAAGTAACCGATGTTGAATTCTGATGTTGACTCAACAAAGTTGTTGTTTAGTACTAGACCATAAAAAACTTAGGCCTTAACCGATTGGATCTTTAGAATTCTTTTGAGCCCAACCCGATATCAACGAGAACTGATGAACAACTGCGAAGTATCAAAAAGTTGTCTTTAGAAGAACTCCAGTGGCGGATCACCCTAAATGAAGCGAAAGTTTCTAGAAGAAATAACAAAGAAAGGGAGGTTGTACGAAGCGGACAATTTCGTGCACAAGCTCCCTTTTCTTTTCTTTTTTGTACGAGTTGCTTTTGACCATTGATAAATTAACTAACGGCTTTCTTTTTGTTCTTCTGCTAAACTGATTTCATTAGATAAAGATCCTTCTCAACAATAGAAAAAGATAAACAGTGAAAGTGATGAATAAGGAATAGACAACTAACGTAAAGCACAAAATGGAACAATATAAGGTTTACATGTGTAATGCATTTCAGAAGAAAAAAATATGGCATTTGCATCCAAAAAGATTCACATTGTAAGCCTTTATGTGATGCGGAAGGAAGAGAAAAAAGAAAGGAAAGGAAAATGCTTATGTTTCACGTGGAGGACTATCTTTAAGTTCATTTTGACAGCGGGAGTTAGTAGTTACGTTGCATGGAACAACTGCTTTGGCAGCAGAGGCTAAATTAGAATTATGCCTACACGAGCTGTTGCGGGTTCCTTATTAAGCCACCAAATTGTGGGAAGGGAGGGCCATAAAAAAGACAATTGCATTTATTTGCTCCTATAAAAAACTAATAGAACAATTTAATAATTTAATATATTATTTAGTGATATATAATACTTGACATTTTTCTAAGAAATGAATAATAAAACTAAATGGCTCAATTAATCAAGAACAACAACATCCAACCACTTGCTTTTATTGCACCACACCAATTACTAGCCCTTTCCTATAAGAACAAAATCGGTCTTTGCTTTGTGCATTCTTCAACATTCTTCACTCCCTCTCCTGCTAACCTAAAGTTTTCCAATCAATGGAGTTCCCAAGTGTAGTACGGTTCCTTCAAGAGAAGGCCATTTTAGTCACTGGTGCCACCGGATTTCTGGCAAAGAGTACATGCATCTTTCTCTATGCGTGTGTGTAGCGTGTGCGTCACGCCAGCGCGTAAAAATGATTTAGGTGATAACTTTGATTGTATGGGTGCAGTTTTCGTGGAGAAAATACTAAGGGTTCAATCTGACGTGAGGAAGTTTTACCTTCTTCTGAGAGCAGCAGATGTTGAATCAGCTACGCAACGCTTGCGCAATGAGGTACACGTACAGCTTCATCTCAATCCTAGAGTGCTGCATATATTTCATTAGTTTGTAGTGTCTTGTGCTTTTTTTTTTTTTTTTTATGTTAATTCAGGAAGGCCCATCCTAAAACCTATAAGCAAGAAGAGGTATATATCCTTGTCTAATGTAAAGCTAGGCTCACATATCTTAATTTTTGATGGCTAAACATCCTCAACACACTCCATCCATGTTGTGAAAGAAACATCATATGTGGACCAAGATTAAAGATGGTGAGGGTTCATTACAATATATTAAGAAATGAATCATGACTTTGATACCATATTAAAAAAAAATATGTTCATCCTAAAATGTATAGACAAGAGGAGGTATACTCTTATATAATATAAGACTAGGCTTATATATCTTTGCTTTTGATGTGGGATAAGCGTCCTCAACATCCTACAAGAGTAAAAGGAAGGGATTCTTTTTTTTTTTTTTGGTTTGCAAAGTAAATAATTTTATATAAATATATCAATATAAGATGATTAGGAATACCCTTATGAAAAGACCTTACACAACATTATTATCACATAAAAAATGGTCTTCTTAAGCCTTTAAGATTGTTGAATAAAACTAGTTTTCAGCAATTTTGGACATCATTATAGCATAGCAAAATCTATCTTTCATAAGTCTTTTAATGGTTTTAGGAGTAAAATATTCAAAATTCACATTACTTTTGGATATCATATTATTCCTTTCATTTTAAATAGCATAAGCAAAATCAAGTAAATTCAAATTTAACAATACATGCCTTAAAATGTTTCCTTTTTGCAAGATGAAGAAATGATTCAATCTTTAATTGGCAAGATAGGAATGATAGTGTTACATCAAGTATAATTTTCAATTTTTCCCTAATTGCAATTGACTAAACAATTTAAAAAAGAAGTAATCTCCAAATTTGTCAAAAGTATTGTACAAATAGCAACTTTTATCTCTTTGATTTCCAAAAAAGTGGAGTCTATCTATTGTGGCTAGTTAGTTCTTGATTTTCAAATATAATTAGTTCTTTAAGAGTTATATATTTAGAATTCACATTACTTCTAAATATCATATTGTTCCTTACATTCTAAATAATATAAACAAAATTAAGTAAACCAAAATTTAACACTACATGCCTGAAAACGTTTTGCTTTTGCAAGATGAAGGAATGATCCAATCTTTAATTGACAAGATCGGAATGATAATGTTTCATCAAGTATAGTTTTCAATTTTGGCCTAATTGAAGTTGACTAAAATTAATTTAAAAAAGATCTAATCTCAAGATTTGCCAAAAGTATTATAGAAGTAGTAACTTTTATTTCTTTGATATCAAAGTAAGTGGAATATATCCATTGTGACTAGTTAGTTCTTGATTTTCAATTATACCATCATTGATTGTCAAAGGATTGTATATTTGAATCATATAATTCTAAACCAATCAACTCTAAGTCATTGGAGAATAAGAGCTTTTCATGTTGCATTGATTGAGAACTTTCCATCCACTACCACAACCTATATAATCTTATCTTCTTTCATATCATCAAGCTTTGGAATCACCTTGATATTACCTTTGAACATAGGCCATAAGCACCTCCTATTAGTGGGAAAATTTCAGTATTCGTTATTCACTCTCACTAAAGCTTAGTCATGTCTTGGGATTTCTAAAGAGAGAATGACTTGCTTTCCAATTCTACTAGCAAGTGGTCCTTTAGCCCCTTCATTTATTTTGTGGCCAAATACCTAATATTAAGAATCTTTCTCTATGTGAAAGTGTTATGTTCTAATTGTACACTCCAAAAGGATCAGTTTCTAACAAAATAGGAGTTCACCCATATAGACTTAGTAAGAGCCCTTTAATATCTCTTGAATAGCGATTGTTAGGATGAAAGAGGTAAAATAGGAAAAGCTACATATATTAACGTTATTTAGCGTGGCGATTACAGAGAAACCGAAAATTTAGAAAAGTAGAAAAAAAGGGTAGTGTCCACTAGACTCACAAACCTTGTAACCAGAATCCCATGAAAATAAAAAAAGTATGGCTTCAAAGTTAAAAATTATTTTGTGGGTACCTTTACTTGAAGATCATAGAGAAGGACCTGTTTTAAGTGCTGAAGGAAAAATGGGGTACAAATCTGTATTCTCTTATCTCCGAGAACATAACCGTGGTGCCGGGGGACATCGCTCTTGAGGACTTCGGATTGAAGGACTCCAGTTTGTTGGAAGAGCTGAGGAACGAAGTTGAAGTCATTCTCAATTTCGCTGCTATTACTAATTTTGATGAAAGGTAGTCATGTTAGATAAATTGTTTATTCCGTAGCTAAGTGACTTGAAAATAAGAAAGACAACACTTCATTCTTTTTTTCTAACTTGACGCAGATATGATGTTGCATTGAGCATCAATGCATTTGGAGCTTAGCATGTTTTAAGCTTTGCGAAAAGATGCGTTAGAATACAAGTGCTTGTCCATGTGTCCACGGGTTAGTGAGATATTTCGTCCCTTTGTTTAGAATATTTGCTCTTTTTTTCTTTTTGTCTTTTTTGCATGTGAATAGACCCACTTCTAATAACTAATCCTTAACATTTTAGCTCCAAAAATGTATCAAAAGGTACTCAGGTAAGTTGTTCGCTGCTTTAAGCTTATTTTTAATTAGAAGTAGTCCATTCAGCATACGTATGTGGGGGAGAAAGGAGGGCTAATAGAAGAGAAGCCTTTTCAAATGGGTGAAACACTTAATGGGACACCCGGATTGGATGTGGAAGCAGAGAAAAAGCTGGTAGAGGAAAAGCTCAACGACTGTCTAGCGAAAGGAGCCACGGAAAAGGAAATTACAATGGCCATGAAAGGTGTGTCATCTAACTATGATCCCCAAAGTCATAAATGTTTTTTCATGCAAAAGGAAAACGTAGTGATAGCATTCCACTCAGGACATGTTCTTTCATAAAAATGGATAAAATCGAGGCGTTAATTTTGCAAAGCCCGAGGCATAAAATTGCGCAAACAGGGCGATTATTAAGATGGCAGCATTGGGACCATGGCAGACGTGACCGCCTTTAGATGTGAAGCCCTGCCGACCTGCCGTAGCGATAGGTTGTGCTTTAAATGGATGGGAGGGACACTACCAGTTATTGTAGGGACCCAGACATTAGTCAAAACTTTTCTGTTATTTTTCTTCATTAATATTAATAAAATTTTTCTTCTTATCGATCTATAACCTAAGTATTAGGCAGTGGATTATTAACTTATTAACAAAAAAAACTTTTCTTTGACACAAACTAGTTAAGTTGTTTATTAGTTAAATAGGCAATTGATGGAAATTAATAAAATAGCTTGATGCTCTTAGAAAACTCGATGTCCTTTGAAATAAAAATTTGAAAAAGAATCTTTTTTAAACTTTTTTTTTGGTCAAAATTTATATTAAACATTTGATCATTTGTGAGATATGCTGATCTGCGTCGTAAAAGATTGGATAGTTGATAAAACTGAAAAATAAATGTGGGAGAATTTAAAATTTGTTAAAACAGCGCCAAATTTAGTCTTAGTTGTTACTGTCAGTTTAATTTAATTATTGAATTTTCAACTTTTTAGTTAAGTCTTTTAGCTTTTCCTTTCATTTCAAATACAATCCTTTGTCGGTCTTTCATCTAATTTATATGTATTATTTTACATTCCAATTTTCAATTAATGCTATCTAGTTCTTGTTCTAAACATTTGGGAATTCATTGTAAATAGCACGTGATACAATATTTAAGATTAAAGTATGTCTAATATAAAATTTGAACTATATTTGAAAAAAATAATGATTATCACCCAATAATTAATTAAATGAGTTTCCTCACACAAGTACGAACCTCTTTTTGGTTATCAAACACTAAAACAATAATCTAATGTAAAGAATTATATCAGGGCCAAGGTTTTCGGATGGCCAAACACGTATGCATTTACAAAAGCAATGGGTGAGATGTTGATAGGATACAAGAAAGAAAATCTCTCCGTGGTAATCATCCGTCCTACCATCATAACCAGTACTTATAAAGAACCATTCACCGGGTGGATTGAAGGTATCAGGTAAGAACACAAGAATATTCGTTTTTATGTTCAATAAAGAATATACGCTTAGCATGATATATTAGTATTTTATTGCTTTTTTATTGTGGAACTAAAAGAAACTATGAAAAAATATGATAGTATAAAGCTACAATATGTTTCTTTATGTTATAGGAAGATTGATGCTCTTGCTGTTGGTTATAGTAAAGGAAAACTAAAGTGCTTCCTGGGGGACCTTAATGCGGTGGCTGATATAGTAAGTTGGTTTGAGTTATTCATCAATTTTTTTTCTTTCTAGTTATTTACGCTTTCTAGTTTCTATGTTTCACGTCATGAAGGACTATTAAATGTAGCTTCTTTCAAATTCACTTTTATTTGGCACATAAAAAATGGTGATAATTTTTTTAACAAAAGACTTGTATCTCATATTATCCATATGGTTATCTATAAATAATTAGGTGTCATATTCTCCTGTATTAAAGAAAATGAAATCTGAGGACATTTCTCAATTATTTATCTAGAACAGATACAAAATATACTTACGTCTTATAGAAGTTAATCATTTACTATTGGAAATAATGCAGTTACCGGCCGACTTGGTAGTAAATGCTATAATCGTGGCAATGGTGGCTCATGCAAATCAACCATCTGATATAATTTATCAAGTGGGGTCTTCTCTTAGAAATCCTTTGGCAAACATCCTTATTAAAACTTTTGGGTTCCGTTACTTCTCCGAAAAACCCTGGATTAACAAAGATGGCAAAGCTGTCAAGGTTCACGAGTGCTTCGTGTTAAGCAATATGGATGACTTCCTTAAGTACATGGAAACTCATTATTTGCTTCCTCTAAAGGTTTGTTCCAAACTGATTTTATGCCATTCAAACATTTGTGTGCTTCAAGAATTTATTGACTTGTAATTGATTAAGATTAATTGTAGGGTTTTGTGTTGGAATTATTTAGTTATACTCAATTTGGATTGCTAGAAAATTTACTAGTGTACTTTTTGATATACCAACTAAAAAGATTTATACTCATGGCAATTAGCTATTTTCTGTTTTGAGTATAAATTGTGATCTTTGACAAACACATTTGTCCAATGTTGCAAAAGAAAATGGGTGATTCAAAAATTGGTGTTTTGAGACCAAGCGTAGGCCCTGGGCTACTAGCAACAAGAAAGCTTGCTTTATATTATCAATTGTCAATCAAAGGAAACGTAACTGCTCATGATAAATAATCAATAGAAAAGATCGTTAATGTATCTTTTTAAGTACCACGCTAAGCTTAAATGTCGCTTCAATTTTGTTTTCGTACTATTTAAATATTGACCATTTCTCTTCCTTCTCATTTTGTTTTTCCTTTTCTGTCATAGGGACTAGAACTGCTGAATGCCGCCTTCTGTAAGTACTTCCAAGAAACGTATGTTAATCTTAGTCAAAAGATCAACTTCGTGATGCGATTGGCGGAACTCTATAGGCCATATTTGTTTTTCCAGGGAATGTATGTATGCTTCATTTTGTTGTTGTACCTGCTAATCATCAAAACGTATATAAATGTAACTTGCTTCTTTGTTTTTCTTGTAGCTTTGATGACATGAATTCTGAAAAGCTGCAAATGGCGATGAGAGAGTATGATGCAAAGGCAGATGATTTTTGCTTCGACCCTAAGTGTGTGGATTGGGAACATTACTTTTTGAAGATCCATTTTCCTGGTGTCGTAAAATATAATTTCAAGCAATAACTACAAGTGAATTACAGTGATGCTTATGGAGTTTGCTATCAAAATTTACAACATCTATGTTCCATGGGTAATTTATATGGTAGAGTTTGCACATGGCAACTTCTATCACTTCCAATAAGCTTTAAAACTTTGGTCAAGTGTATCATATATGATACTATTTTATCTTAAATTATCTATCTTGATTTCAGATTGGTAAAATCTTCTCACTAAGTTACCCCGTGGAATTTGAGCGGGGAGGCAAGTATAAATAGATATATGAAGAAAATTGAAGCCTTTCAAGTCCCCTTAGGCCTTTGAGCCATGGAGGCAGGTATAATTAGATATATAGACGAAAATGGGCTTTTCAAGGCCCCCTAAGGCTTTGAACCACTAAAGTTCTCGTTATTTGGTGTGAGAGAAAAACAAAAAAAAAAAAAAAAAAGAGAGAAGAAGAGAAGAAGAGAAGAAGAGAAGAAATCTACCAAAAAATGGCAAATTCAAGGATACATATGCATGTAGGTGATCAATAATATACCTCATTTCGAAGATGAAGGTTTGATTAAACTAAATTGAACTTGCAGTAAAATATAGAGAATTTAAATTAACAATGCTTTAGAAGGATACATAGTATGATTAATACAAATAGTTTATATTTTTAATTAAAAAATTATTTAAGAAAGATAAGACTTTCATACAAATAAAGAATCAATCATAATACATTCATGAAAATAAAAAAGCTCAAAGATTTTTCAAACTTTTATTTTTTCTTTTTAATTGTTTATTGGCTTATGACATCAATTGTCATAAAGAATTTATCTACTTGGACTAAAATGCATTCCATTCTTGAGAATTGTTTTTTTTCCTTAATTTCAATCTAATCAATTTAAATACTTTTTAGTTTTTCTAATTAGAATTTGATTTGACAAAAATGATGTTCTTTTCTTGACGATATCTAAGGATTCATGGTATATTCATGAATATAGAAGAAGTTCAAAGATTCTCCAAACTTTAAAGACAATTGATGTCATAAGCCAAAAAGAAAAAAAAATAAATAGGGAAAATTTTTGTTAGGAACAAAAGTCATAAACCAATATTAAGATACATATGTTGCTTCTATGGGAGGCTGTCACCACCAAGAGCACTAAAATCTACAACTTCCATGGGAGGTTGTCACCATTTCTCTCCATGTTGGGAAACCCATGCAATATTAAAGAGAAAACTAGAATGTTCTCCCATTTGTGTGGTGCCCCTTTTTCTATTCTCACATTCTCCTTGGATTTACCCTACTTCGGCCCACTTACTCAAAGGATTGCAAACCTAAATTTCCCCACAATATTCCTAATATTTAAGGCCTAACTAAAGAGCCCTAAAACAAATAAAATCCAAAGATAAATGAAACCTAAAACAAAACAAGGGTATGTCTATCTTATTGAGACCAATACCCTTTGCTGAAAATGCTCTAGTAACTTCCTTTAGTGGAAGAACAAGCAGCTTATGGTTGGCCCATTAGATATATCAAAGGCACTAATTCATGGTGGCCAGTGCATGTGCAGCTATTCTTTGCTACCAATTTGTTACAAACATAAAACATAAACTACTTTAAGATAGATACACAGCTTCTATGGGAGGCTATTTGGTGAAATCCTACATACAAGTAAACATATTGAACAAGTAATATAATAATGAGAAAGATATTGTTCTACAGAGATTGGTAATATAATAAAACATAAAATATAAAACATAAAACATAAAACATAAAACATAAATTACACTAAGATAGATACTATTGGAATATATTTTAATGATATTAAAATATATAAACATTTTGATCATGAAGAAAAATGGATATTATAATATGATAATATTATAACCATTTTATTGGAATATATTGATAATTAAATAGAATTATAATATTAAAATATTATAATTAATATTTGATTATTTATAGGTTTCATAACAAAAATAGTGTTGACATTGTATACAGGAAATTGGGTTAGAATGAGCCCAGTCCGCAAGTCTAACCTAGTCCATAGTGTGTGACCTAATCTAGAAAAGGTGCAACCCAGTCCAGAGTGCGTAACCCAGTCTAGAGAATGTGACCTAGGCCTAGAATGCAACCCAGACCCAGAGTGCAACCTAGGCCTAAAGTGCGACCCAAGCTTAAAGTGTAACCCGAGTCTAGAACGTGACCTAGTGCATGACCTAGGTCCAGTAGGAGTGACCCGTGACCAATTTAAGCACCTGCAACTAACTTAAGCACCTGCGACCTAGAACTTGACCTACGATGACACTGTGACTTTGTTGGTAAAATTGGTTGCCCATTTCACCTACGATTAAGCCGCAAAATAGCTTGTTAGAAAGCTAATGAAGAAAAGAATATTTTTGTGAAGAAAAATTGAAGACCTACTACTCATAAAGGATAAATTTGAAGAAATTGTGGAGTTCTTCGAGTTGTAGCCCTAACTACTCAAAAGTGAAATTGGAAGCAGATTAGAGGATTTCTAAAAATGATTTTAAAGGGCTTTTATAAGGAAGAAGATTCTCTACCAATCTGTGAAGGACCCATGAAGTTTAGTTTCAAAATTGAAGAGAATTGAGCAAGATTTGAGGGGAGACCTAGTAACCCATTTTTAAGGTCCATGAAGCTTTGATTATGTAACTTAAGTTATTGATCAAACAAAGTCATTTTAGAGCCCGATTTTAAATGTCTTTAAGATAGAACAAAGAAGCAAGCTCAGTCTCAACTCTCTGCCTCTCTAATAGTTCAAAATCCAATCACTATCAATTTAGAACGGGAAGGATATCATAAGTCAGAATGGTTAGTTTCTTGAGTTAATAAGGTGCATTTTTCATGTTTATTTAGCTTAAAAAAGAAGAAAAAATCAATGTTAGACTTGCTCAGATTTGCAGAAGCAAAAATATATTTGAGAAGCTAAATATACAATTTGTAAAGCTTGAGTTGAAGAGAAATCTTAGAGAAGTTCTTTCACTTCATTACTCTTTAAGTTTCTTAAGATTTCTACTTGTATATGTGCTAATTAGATTCTAAATATTGTTTTGCATATATACTTTGTTGTAAATTTGAAACCCTAACTTTCCTATTTTTTGGGAAATTTGTGATTAGGGCCTGATTATCTAAATTGTTATCATTAGAAAGCCCTTAGCTTAGCAATCTCCCATATATATTTCATATCTTAAAGGAATTGCTTAAGTTTGTAATAAGTTTGAGAAACTTTGACTTGTTGATGTATGTTGAAACACACATTGTAATAGTGATCTTTGGTGTAAGGGTTGTTTGACTTCTTGAAGAGGAGTTTGAAAGTGTAGGAGAATGTTTCTCTGAGCTTTGTAGTAAAGTGGACTTCAACCGGTTGTGTTGAAGGAGAATAGGGTGGAAGTAGGTGGAAAAGGGCCGAATCACCTTGTAAACTTGTGTCTTATCTCTCTTGTGTTTAATTATCTTTGAATGTTTTATTTGATTACAAAAGGTGATTGAACACCGAGAAGAAGTGAATTTTTAAAGAGAAACCTAATTCACCCCCCCTTTTAGGTTGCTATAAGATCCAACAAATACACAACATCTATGGGAGGCTGTTTGGTGAAATAATACATACAAGTAAACATATTGAATAAGCAATATAATAATGAGAAAGATATTATTCTACAGAGATTGTGAATACTAGACCAACTAATTACTAATGGTGAATAACTCTTTGAGTTTATCTAACAAATTAAAATGATAGATGATAGCTTAACTAAGTTTTAAAAAATTAATACTAGAAACATGTTAAAGCATCTAATTTAACTACTAGATATGAATATTGATTATTTATGCTTGCAAAAGGGATAATACCTATGTAATGGCAAAATTTTCTAATTTATTCATTATCCTATGTCTAGGTATAGTGAACCTATTTAGCTCATTAATTCACTATATCTCTATACATAAATTGAAAATAAACTAAATGTATTAGGATTTATGAATATTCTCAGTTTATACCGAAAGCTACATAAACAGTATGATATATGTTTATCTATGTTAATTTATAGTTATACATTACAAGAAACAACTACATATTATCTCCTATTAATCTCAAACATGCTAATTAGATCATTTAAATGGTAACTAATTACTTAAAAGCATTAAATACAGTAATGTAACTTCACATAAATAAAATATCATATAAAACATCCCAATTATGAAATTTATATCATCATAATTAGATTATATCATAGCTCTAGCAAAGTAAATTAAAATATAATATATACACAGACAAGAATAATGCTGTAAATTAAACAAAGTATCTTTAAATTAGAAAACATGAAGTTGTTGCCATAATGTCTTTAATTCAAAGAAACTTTGCACAAATTTACATATTAAAGAAGAGGTCAGAAACTATTTGGAAAAGGGGAGAAAAACAAACGTCATGCACTGTCATGCACCACCGCCACATAATGCCATGCTTTGCTACATGTTGCTGCCACACCCTGCCACATGCCACCACCACAAGCCTCCACATGTTGCCACTCATTCTGCACAAACCCACTGGAAAGAACCCTAAGATAAAAATCTACCAAAATACACAGATTGGAAAGAAGCCTATAATGGTCATAAAATCACCTAGCTTTGAGGTATGTCCCACACAAATGGTGTTTGTTCTATGTTCTCATCAAAAAATGATGTAGAACTACCAGAAAACATGTTGATCAATTGGAACTACTCTTAGCTTGCCAAAAACTTGTTGGATATGTTAGAGAATAGCTCATATCAACTAAAGATGAGTCCTGCTATTATGTTAGCACTGTTTAGTGAAATTCTACATGCAAGTGTACATGTCGAACAAGTAACATAATGATAAGTATGAATATCATTCCACAGAGACTAGTGATTACTAGGCTAAGTAATTACTAACAGTAAATAAGTCTTAGAGTTTATCTAGCCAACTGAAATGATAGACCATTGATTAAACAACTAAATTTAACCTAAACTTGATAACTGAAACATGCTAGAGTGTTCGATTTCACCTAATTACTAGATATGAATGTAGATTAATTATGCTTGTAAGATTGATTCTAGTCATGTGATGGCGAAATTTCTTAATTTATTCACTATCCTATATCTAAGTATAGTGAACTTACTTAGCTCATTAACTTACTGTATTTCTATCCATGAATTAAATAAACCAAATGCGTTTAGATTTGTGAATATTCCAATTTATACCTAAAGTCACACAAATCATATGGTATATGTCTATCCATATTAATATATGGTTGCACATTATAAGAAGCAATTGCATGTTATCTCCTATCGGTCTCTAACATGTAAATTAAGTCATCTAAGTGGTAGGTAGTCACTTAAACATATTAAATATAGTAATATGTAACTTCACATAAACAAAATATCTCACAAAGCCTAATAATCATGTCATTCATACCATTGTAATCAAATTACATCGTAGCTCTAACAAGATAAACTAAAACATGGTATTTAAAAACACAAGAACAATTCAAAAACTTGAACACAATATTCTTTAAACTAAAAACACCAAAGCTATTACCAAAATGTCTACAATTTAGAGAAAGTTTGGACAAATTTGCACATTAGAGGGAAGAGAAGGAGCTGGCTGAAAAATGGGAAGAAAACAAGCCAACACATGCTATTACGCACCATTGCCATATGCTTCCACACACCATCATGCGCCAGTGCCATGCGTTGCTGCCATTCTTCAAAGAAATTGCCAGAAATTGTAGATCACGATCCTTGGAATGTTGATTTGCGGAGAAATCACCAAAATATAAAGCAAAAGCGTGTAGATCTAGTGGAGAAAGCTCAAATGACATTCGTTGTTCTTCATCGGAATCTATTGTAAACCACCGTGAAACCATTCCAAAAATGTTGGAAATTGCAACTAGATGCTAAATTTGTTCCTTTCTCGCCAAAAAATGCACAAAATAATGCTGGAAATGCAACCATGTTGGGTTCATCACCAAAAAAGAACGTGACGGTCAACTATCCTATAAAACCTGCGTTGTCGTGCACGGTCAAGCTTTTAGCGACTTCTCCACAATCTATGTTCCAACTGATCAACACTATCCTCTCTATCTACTTGACTAAAGCCCCCTACGAGAATAACCTCTCCTCCTTTTCTCTCCCTCTAACAAAATTCCTTTTTTTTCTTTTGTTTTGTCCTTTATTCCCTTCACGTGAGTCCCACTCACTTCTTTGTGGCTTTTCTTTCTTGTCTCTTAACCTTTTGCTTCACTTCTCTTGTTTTTTTGCCTAGTTTGAGTTTGCTGCATGAAATAACAAAAGTTGCATAAGTATAAATAAATGCAACTACAATTTAACAAATATTAGATTATATATTACCTAAACTAATTAAAATAACTCTATAAGAAATAGAGTTATTAACCACCCTTGTCATCTGAGTTTTAATTGTTGAAGAAAGAAGGGACAATTTAGTGTAGTTTCTTTGAAAATTGGAATGGGCATTAAGTGAACAAAATTTGTATGAGAGAATGTAAGGTAGTTCATTCCATTTCGGTGGTTGGCTGAAGTGAGTAAAATTATATCTAATGTGAGGAATGCTAGATACATTGGATGACGACTTTCCCTTTGAATGATATCACCTTGTTCATATCACTAAGTTTCTTGATCTTACATAACATAAGGTTGCACGTACTTTTCATGTCCTCCTCATCATTGGAACCAAGCATCATTTGTTGCCATTCATCACCGAATTCGATTTAATCTCTGTCATAATGATTCATCACGAAAATCATTATAGATATGTTTAAATCAAAGAAATGATTTTTAACTAGCAAGATACTAGCCACATATTGGTTGGTTGACTCCTCTTTTTCTCTGACTTACAATCCATTAGTTTCTTTCTTGCAAATAAGGTCACGTAAGTCATTCAATCCAACCATCATAATGCTGTAAAAGACCTTCAAATCTTCTTTGATATCAGCTAACCCACCCTTCAAATCTTCTTTGATATTTGCCAAGTTCTCTTTCACTAGATCCATTTTACAGGACAAACCTGGCTTTAGATACCACTTTTAGCAGTCTAGGAACTCAATTTGAGATCATCAATGGAATTTAGTATAATTAAAGCTTGACATTATGCCTAATATTGAAAGAAATGGAAAAGATACAAGTTTTAGGATTACTTTGAGTGAACTTGAGACCTCTCTTTGCATCTACCAATAACTTAATTACAACAAGCTTCTTGACTCACTCAGGTGTTTATCCTATTTATAGCTATTGGCTGGTTGTTCTTAACAGGCTTATTAAAAGAAGCCAACAAAATTACCAAACTCTAACAAATTGGAACATATCTTAATTGCTTAATAGAAATAAATATTTGCTTACTAGGATAGCTCATTTATCCTCTTGGTTCTTATTTAGAGCTTAGCAATCAATTGCTGACATGGAACTTATAAGGTGATATGGCTACTATACTTTGTTGGACCACTACATACCTCCCCCCTTAATAATTGTTGGGCTCTATGGCTTAACAAGAAGGGGGGTTGAATTGTTAATCTAACAATAAATACTTTTCTTGACAATAAAAATTCAATTCAATTAAGTAAGCAATTAATAGATTAACAAGCAGCAAACATTCAGAATTATTCAAATCAATAAAGAGCAAGAGAGCAAAGACCCAATTTACCACAATGGTTTGGCACTCAATCCTTAAGTCCTACGTCCACCCTATTCTCCCTCAATCAGACCGATTGAAGTCTCCTTTACTCAACTAGATTAAGAGAACACGTTCTCCCTAATCCAAATAATTCCTTTTTAAAGGAATTCTCAAGTTCAAATACAAGTTATGATCAAAAGGTTATATACAATAGCAAATCCCCAAATAATATGATAGTTTGAGGGATATTACTAATCAGAGGAGCTATTCAAGTATAGATAACAAAGTGCAAAGCTCCTATCACAAAATCCCCAATTTGAGTAAATTCAGGTTTTGAATTTTCCTCAATATTTATGTGCAATGAATATTTTCAAGTGTAATCAGCACATAAATAATGTTATACAAGTTATAATCAATTAGATAATCGAAGAATAAGCCAAAGAATTAAATATCACCGAACCCTTATAAGTCACCGAGAGATGAGCAAATTTGAATCAATTAATAAGTAAGCTTAAAAGATTTTCCTTGCAAAAAGAACACTTCAAATAGATGTGGATCATCAATTAATCCTTTCATTCATACATCCCCTTTAAATAGAAAATAGATTTAGGGCTTTTTTAGATCAAACCTAAACCATAGCCTTCTTCCCGTTAGGAACAGTGACCCATCTATCAAATTGACCTTATTTCACTTCTCAGAGCTTCAACCTAATCATTTTGACATTCAATCTCCTCTAAAATCCTCCCGTTGAGGATTCAGCACTCAAGAGAACAAAGGTGACACTAGAGACGTGTTTTTCATCGAAGGACAGCAGCTAAGGTAAAATGATCAAGAACCTTTTTATGTGCATCTTTCTGATAAGTGAGACGACGTCGTAGCAAGCACACCTCTGGTAAGTGAGATGACATCGTAGCGAGCGCACCTCTGGTAAGTGAGATGACACCATAGCAAGCGCGGGTAAGCCTCCTTTAATAGGGTCAAGTTGTAGCGAACTTGGGCCATGTCATAGAACAGTAGTTCAATAGCAAAAGGTCCAATAGATAATTATGGTCCAATATCAACAGGGTCCAGCAATCAGAACATAGTCCAATAATGTAAGCACGGTCCAAAAATATGAGCTTTTATAAAGTTCACATTTTGGTGTAATATATATCCTAGCTTTGAACTAATATTAAGTTAGAATTAAGGGTCCTCATGTTCCTACAAATGCATAAAGCGAAGTATCATATTTCTTAATAAAATGTTCAAATATATATTTTTTTGGCATCTTACAAAAATATACTTCTAAAAAAAAAACTTTAAGAATATGTTTTATGAAGGAATGTAGGAACTCAGTTACTTTATAATATCATTAATTGATATGATAATTTGTACACCTTTTACTTCCTATAATTTTCTTT
Organism: Casuarina equisetifolia; assembly: GCA_028551475.1. NCBI lineage: Eukaryota > Viridiplantae > Streptophyta > Magnoliopsida > Fagales > Casuarinaceae > Casuarina > Casuarina equisetifolia. The sequence goes on along the minus strand of CM052358.1, from coordinate 19,497,972 downwards.
TGCACATGAAAAACATATTTCAAGAATTATATTTATCAAAATATTTTTAGTCACAACAAAACCCTATTTTACAACAATCTCCTCCTTTTTTATAATGACAAAATATTTCAATAGTACGGCACATGTCATCAAATATTAATCATGTTTTTCATGAGAACATAACTGGGCATTGCAACATTTGATCATCACACAATTAAATTCACAATATTTACTACTCATAAGATCAGATTCAGCAAGCAAGTCCTATGCATGTATCTAATAGATTTCGAACATCATAAAACATGTGAGTTTTCAAGCAAGGGTGTTAGAGAGATATCCCACATTCTGCACTTATATAGTAAAAAATGAGACTTCACATATGCACAATTCTCTCCCCTTTTTTGTCATAAGTAAAAAGATGAACATATAAGTAATCAAGACAAATTATAAAAATGAACAGCAAGTAAACCAATAAGGATAAGATTAGGGTACTAACCGGATGCTATTAGGGTGGAATTAGAGCCGTTCCCCTTCAAACCGAGCAGTTTTGTAATAGTAAAAGAGCTGAGAAATAGCAGTAATAGAGAATTTAAATGTTTTTAGGGACTAACATTCCAAGCTTTTTTCTAAAAGCATAAAACCTTTCCTTCGATAGAGGTTTGGTTAAGATATCAACAATATGTTGATCAATACTCACAAATTCAAGTACAACATCTCTTTTTTTAACATGATCTTGAATGAAATGATGTCTAATTTCTATGTGTTTAGTTTTAGAGTGTTGGATAGGATTCTTATTGAGATTAATTGCATTGATGTTGTCACATTTTAATGGAACTTTATGTGATAATATGTCATAATCCTCTAGTTATTGTTTCATCTATAATATTTGAGCATAACAACTAGCAGCAACTATATATTTGGCTTCAGTGGAAGAAAGAGCTACACAGTTTTGTTTCTTGGAGTGCCAAGAAATAAGCATGTTTATGAGATAATGACATCCACTACTTGTTGATGCAGATGCACTTAAGGCCCAATATCATGAGTTCCAACATCAAGGAATTGAAAGTCCACAACATAGTCCAATGGGTCCAAGAAGACAAAGGTTGAAGAAGCAGCCCAAGAATATTTCATAGCAACTCTGCAAGCTTTAATATGGGAGATTTCCTAAATAATTGTTGAGTCCTTAATTTCTTAGGTTTAATTTATTGTTTGAGAATATTTCCTTTTATTTAGTTTTCCTTAATTGTCTAGGTTCTTGATTTATTTGGGTTTCCATACTTGTAAGATTTCTGATTTGTTTAGGATTCCTTATTTGTCAGAATCCAGATTTGTTAAGACTTCCTTAATTATAGGGATTCTTGATTTATCAGGATCATTCTAGAATTAGGTTTTAAGGATTCTTGATTTACCGGGATCCTTCTAAAATTAGGTTTAGCTGCCAATTTAAAGGGAGCATTGTTTTAGTTGTAAGAGACTTGTTTTTCTAAAGAATAGAAACCCCAAAGTTGTGTGATCAACTTTTGCATCCTTTATCCAATTATTGCCAGGGATTGGTGGTGGTCCTTGACTAGTGGCATTGCCTTTATGTCTTAGAGATTATTGGCATCTATATTTTGTTTTTGTTGTTCATATTTTCGTTTTTCCTCCTTTCCTCCCTACCAAACACTCACTTTTCCCACAAAAAAACCCAAAACACCAAAAAAATGATTTTTACATATTTTCTTGACTCAAGTTCGCTTAAGCCCACCATAACATTCGCATTGATTGGATTGAAGGAGGAGAGGGTCATAGTACCTCATTCATCAAATGCATAAAGGTACTTGGGGCATTAGAAAGACCGAATGGCATAACCATCCATTCATACAAGCCCCCTTTGGTTTTGAAGGTTGTCTTCCATTCGTCTCCCTCTCTAATCTGGATTTGATGATAACCACTCCTTAAATCCACCTTGGAGAAGATGGTGGCTCCATGTAATTCATCTAGCATATTATCAAGCCTTGGAATAGGATACATGTATTTGATAGTGATGTTGTTGATTGCTCTACCATCCACACACATTCGAAATGATCCATCTTTCTTTGGCACCAATAGGGCTGGAATTGAACATAGGCTTATACTTTCCCGTATAAATCCTCGGGCCACCAACTCATCTACCTGCCTTTGTAACTCCCTAGCCTCCTTGGGATTGCATCTATAAGCTGCTTTATTGGGTAAGGGTGCTCCTGGAAGTAGGTCTATATGGTGCTCTATCCCTCTAATTGGTGGTAAACTGAGTGGAAGGTCATTGGGAAATACATCAGCAAACTCAGATAAGAATGGTTAAACAAACGGATGTGGTTCACTCACCATTTCACTCTCTTTCCCTTCAGCAACATGTAATACAAGGATGGATTTACGTTTTTGGATGGCTTTCTCTACTTAGGTTTCACTAAGGAATAGGCTCTTTTTTCTATCTTCTACCCCATGTGTTTGGTGTATTTGGGAGGGGCTAAGTGGAGCTAAGGTTATAAGCTTTTTCCCAATTTTGAAGGAATAAGTATTCTATTTACCATCATGCTTAGCATCCCTATCATACTGCCACTGCCTCCTAAACAACAAATGGCAAGCATCCATAGGTATAACATCACAAGTAATCTGATCTACATAATGCTTTCCAATGGAAAAAGTAAGTAAGACTTGCCTTGAAACTTGAAGATGACTCCCTTGGCTCAACCATTGGAGGTTGTATGGATAAGGATGATTTGAGGTAGGCAATTTCAACTTCTCTACAAGAATCGTAGAAGCTACGTTGGCACAACTCCCACTGTCGACAATAATAGAACACACCTTTCCATTAATTGTGCATCGAGTTTGAAATATGTTCTCCCGTTGCTCATCTAGAGGGCTAACATGGGCATGTAAGGCTCTGTGAAGAATAAGCATACTGCAAGAATCAGCTTGCTCAATGATCTCATTCTTTTCCTCTAAATTAACCACGGGCTCATAATCACCATACTCCTCTTTAAAGTAGCCTTCTTCAATCTTTTCAATATCTCTCATGGTCATCACCCTTCTATTTGGACAATTAGCCTGCACATGGCCAAATCCTTGGCACCTAAAGCACTTTCTCTCCCTTGGATCTTGCATTATAAAATTTGGTGTTGGCTTTGAGGCTTCCCTAACCTTTTTTTTAACCTTTTCCTTGTTGGCAGGCTCAGGCTTATTGTAGGATGAGGGATCCCTGTAGAAAGTGTTCCCTTTGATGTAAGACCTAGAACCCTCCCTGCTAAAAGGCTTAGATCTAGAACTCTTGAGGGTCCTTCTTTGCCTTTCCACTTTGATAGCTAGTTTGCAAACATCATCAAAAGAGCAATAGGACTGTAATTCAACAGTGTTAGAAAACTTAGGCTTTAAGCCCCTTAGGAACCGGGCTATAATGGTCTCTTTGGGCTCTAGTACCTCACATCTCATCATAAGGGTTTCAAATTCCATTATATACTCCTCCACACTCTTCTCATCTTGCTTGAGCACATGTATTTTTAAATAAAGATCTTGCTTGTAATCATTGGGCAAGAAGCGTCTTTTGAGCAACTTTTTTAGTTTCTCCCATGAATGGACCTTTTCCTTCCCATTTCGATCTTGCTATTTCTTAACGTTCTCCCACCACAAAGAAGCATATTCTTTAAGATGAAGAACAACAACTTTATACCTTTTCCAATCATCATACTCGTTGAATTCAAATACCCCTTCAATAAGATGTAGCCAGTCAACAAAATCATTAGGATCGAGAGTACCTTTGAATTTTGGGACTTCAACACGTAAGCTTCGATCATCATCTAGTCTCCTTCTCCTCCTCTCGCTTTCATCACTACTAGAATATGCATGAGATTCATCTTTGTTACCTTGGGCATCAAGGCAGAAGTTTTGCAACATCTGGAGGATATCAAACAATTGCCCTTTCAATTGGATGACATCAGATAATTGCTCTTTTACCTTGCCTAGCTTAACTGATAACATTCTATTTGTATCCTCCCATGGTGGAATTGGGGAAGAATCACCATTATGATCAAATGAAGAATTTCTGCTTGGATTGAACATCTTGAAAAGAGCTCACTCGAAAGAATAACCTAGGCTCTGATTACCACTTGATACGAATCTTATGGTGGGCTTAAGCGAGCTTGGGTTAAGAAAATATGTAAAAATCGTTTTTTTGGTGTTTTGGGTTTTTTTGTGGGAAACGTGAGTGTTTGGTAGGGAGGAAGGTAGGAAAAATAGAAATATGAAAAACAAAAACAAAATATAAATGCCAATAATCTCTAAGACGTAAAGGCAACGCCACCAGTCAAGGACCACCACCAATCCCTAGCAAGAATTGGATAAATGATGCAAAAGTTAATCACACAACTTTGGGGTTTTTATTCTCTGGAAAAACAAGTCTCTTACTTGTTAGATCCTATAGCAACCTAAGAGGGGGGGTGAATTAGGTTTCTCTTTAAAAATTCACTTCTAATTTTTGTTTAATCACTTTTTGCAATCAAATAAAGCATTCAAAGATAATTAAACACAAAAGAGACAAGACACAAGTTTACACGGTGGTTCGGCCCTTTTTCACCTACTTCCACCCTCTTCTCCTTCAACACAATCGGTTGAAGTCCACTTTACTACAAAGCTAGGAGAAACTTTCTCCTACACTTTCCAACTCCTCCTCAAGGAGTCAAACAATCCTTACACCAAGGATCACAATTACAATGTGTGTCTCAACACACATCAACAAGTCAAAGTTTATCAAGTTTATTACAAATTTCGAGCTAAGCTTCTGTAAGATATGCAATACAAGTTCAGAAGCTTCAAACAACTGCTAGAGGCTTAATACAGAGTAAATGGACAAAAGCCCCAAATTCGTTCAAACCCTAGTAGAGTCTACTTGAAGAAAATCAACTTCAATAATAGAGTATATGAAGCACAAATTGATTCTCTAGTAAGCAAGTAATGAGCTTAGAAATTAGTCACCCAATGAAGATCAAAATCATAGGTTTGGATGAGCTAGGATGAGTAGTATGAGATGCTTCACAAGTTGCTTTCTTTGCTTATCATTTTCGGACTTCTAGCAATGGTGAAGACAAACTTGCTTAAATATCTTCAAAGCAACTAATCTCTCACTTCAAAGAGCCGTTCTGACACTTCTAAGCACCATCAAATTTTCTTCCTGTTAGAGCTCCTTATTTCCCTCTTCTCTGTCCATTTTCGAGCTTAAGAGAGACAGAATGTCGTGGAAGAGGTTCTACCTTCGTTTATTTCAAAACCCCATCCAAAACGGTGCAGTTTTGGTCTCAACTTAAAACTCTGTAATTCGGGTTCTGTGGAGCAAGTTTTGGGTCTCACTCAATTCTTCTTCAATTCTCTCCAATCTTGAATCAATTCTTCATGGGTCCATTATAGATTGATAGAGCATCCTTTTCTTTACAAAAGCCCTTTGAAATCGTCTTCAGAAACCCTCTAATCTGCTTCCAATTTCACTTTTGAGCAGTTAGGGCAAGAACTCAATGAGCTTCACCATTTCTTCAAATTGATCCTCTCTGAGTAGTGGGTCTTTGATTTTTCTTCACAGAAATATTCTCCTCTTCATTAGCTTTCCAACGAGCTATCTTGCGCCTTGATCGGAGGTGAAATGGGTGGTCAAATCTACCGGCGAAGTCACGTATACGAGTGGATTGCGGGTCGGGCTGATGATTCGGCGAGCTGAGTCGCGGGTCACTTAAGCTCTCGCGGGTCGCGGGTTGCAGGCAAGCGAGCGAACGGGTCGCGCGTCTGGATTGGATTGCGCCTCTGGACTGGGTCGCATTTGCACGGGCCTGACTCGCGGGCTGGAGCGCGTCTTTGGACTGGCGAGTGTTTGCACGGGCTGGGCTTCATCTGTACGGGCTCTGCACAGTTTTTGGCTTATCATTTTTCAACCCAATTCCTGCAATTTAATCCATATTATTTTGCTTATAAAATCCTACAAATAATCAACTAATAATTATAATATTTTCATATTATAGTTCACATTTTTCTTATCATCAAAATGTTTATATATTTTAATAATATTAAAATATATTCCAACATTCTCCCCCTTTTTGATGATGATAAAATAAAACATTTTGATGCAATATTAGTTTCTAAAGTGGAGCAACAATTCTTTACTTTTCAAGTTTCCAAAATAAATATGATCATTTGTTGGATAACTTTAAGCATATATATTAATGCATAAATTAATCCAAATCCAACACACATCAATATAATCCATGAGAAATATATTCCCTAGAACAAGTTATATATTTCTTTCCTTATAACAAGTTCAAAGTGCATATGACCAATATAATCAATATATATTTCTCCCAAGGTGCATATGACTAATATTTCACAAATTCTCCCCTTATAACAAGTTCAAAGTATATCAAATATATATGATCAATGTAGCATCATAACATATATTTCTCCCCCTTTTTGTTTTATCAACACCAAAAGCATCAAAACATAGACTATAACCAAAATAAGCAAACATTTATTTACACCAAAATCATAAGAATTATGGTATGTGGTTATCTCCAAGAGCTCATAGCTCCCCCTCAAGGATAGCTTTCTTGCAAAGTAAGCCAACCAACCACATAACAAAGGGTTATGGTGAGATAAATTTTCTGCATGATAATATCTCCCCCATAGATATATAATGAGAGCATACGGGCTCAATACATACCATGTTCCCTTTCACATTCTTAACATTGTGTAGAAATTTACAGCAAGATATATGATGAACCATTATCATAATATCACCACTATATGATCATAATTAAGAGTGCACAATACTATTACATTGACAGAAGTCAAAATTCACAGCAGCACACATAGTTGCAAATTCATATTCAAAGCAGGACCAATCCCAAAATTTAAATTCCAGCAACATAAGAGAGAAAAGATAGATCTTACAGAGCATGTGTTGTATGCTTAGGCAACCAAAAATTGGAAAGATCATACCAGATTTAATGAATCAAGAGCTCCCCCTGAGTAGTAGCGCCTACCATTGTTGTAGAGTGGAGTTTGTAGCAAAGTTTGGAGTTTTGCAACGGAGTTTGGAGTTATGCAGCGGAATACCAAGTAAACTCCCCCTCAAACTAGGAAGGGCCCCCTCTTGTTACAAGAAAGGGAATGTTGATTGACAATGAAGGCTACTTCAATCATGAGATTGATGAAGAGCACATGTATGCCAATACATTAATGTAGTGATGCAGATTTTGCGAAAAACTGGACTTATAAATCATCTACATTACACATTCCTAACTCTCTTCTTAGATAACAAAACCTTTCTTTGTCTAGAGGTTTAGTAAAAATGTCAGCAAGTTGGTGAAGAGTGCTAACATATTCTATGGTGACATTTCCCTTAAGGGCATGATCCCTTATGAAGTGATGTCTAATCTCGATGTGTTTAATGTGAGAGTGCTGAACAGGATTTTTTGTGAGGTTAATAGCACTTGTGTTATCACACTTCAAAGGTATAGAACTTTGAAATGAATTAAAATCAGCAAGTTGATTTTTCATCCAAAGAACTTGTGCACAGCAACTACCCAAAGCAATATATTCAGCTTCGGTAGTAGAGATAGCAACACTTTGTTGCTTCTTAGAGAACCATGAAACTAACATATTTCCTAGAAATTGACATGTTCCACTAGTACTCTTACGATCAGTTTTGCAACCAGCATAATCTGCATCACTATATGCATGTAAATAAAATGATGACTCCCTAGGATACCATATACCAAGCTTAGGTGTGTGCTTGAGATATCGAAAGATTCTCTTTACAGCAGCAAGATGACTCTCTTTAGGATCAGCTTGATACCGTGCACAAATACACACACTAAAAAGAATATCAAGTCGGGAAGCAGTGAGGTATAGCAATGATCCTATCATGCTTCTATAAGTCTTTTGATCAATGGAAGTACCTTCCGGGTCAGCATGTATATAGGTAGAAGTACCCATAGGAGTGTCTATCTCTTTGACTTGATCAAAGTTGAACTTCTTAAGAAGTTCATATGTAAATTTGTTTTGAGAGATAAAAATACCATGTGCTGTTTGCTTGATTTGCAATCTAGAAAATAACTAAGTTCTCCCATCATGCTCATTTCAAATTCTTTCTTCATAAGTTCAGCAAATTTAGTACATAAAGATGAATTAGATGAACCAAAAATGATGTCATCCACATATATTTGAACTAAGAGAATATTAGAATCATGTGACTTGATGAATAGAGTAGTGTCTACAGCACCCTTTTTGAAGTTGTTTTCCACCAAGTATGTACTCAAACGATCATACCAAGCTCTTGGAGCTTGTTTCAAACCATACAATGCCTTAGTGAGTTTAAAAACATGATTTGGAAACAAAGGATCTTCAAAACCAGGAGGTTGTTCAACATATACTTCCTCATTTATGTAGCCATTCAAAAATGCACTTTTGACATCCATTTGAAACAATTTGAAATTCTTATGAGATGCATAAGCTAAAAGCATGCGAATGGATTCCAATCTAGCTACTGGTGCATAAGTCTCATCATAGTCTATGCCTTCTTCTTGGTTATATCCTTGTGCAACAAGTCTAGCCTTATTTCTAACTATTATTCCACGTTCATCCATTTTATTTCTATATACCCATTTTGTTCCAATGATGGTTTTATTTTCTGGTCTAAGAGTTAATTTCCAAACTTTACTTCTTTGAAATTGATTTAACTCTTCTTGCATGGCAATGATCCAATTACTATCAAGTAGTGCTTCTTTGATGTTCCTAGGTTCTTCTTGTGATAGGAATGCAGCAAATGCACAGATATTATAGGTTGAGGAACGAGTACTGACCTTATCCAAGGAATTTCCAATAATATTAGTAGGAGTTACCTCATTTCGTACCCTTGGATAAGTGGGGTCTCTTTGCACATGTTCTTGCCACTCTTCCCTTTCATCTTGTATAATGCTAGCATCGGGAGAGTTGCTATCTGGAGCTTCCAGAAATGGTACAGATTCTGAATCTTTACTTGTATTAGAAGCATTGCTTTGTGAAGTGTCCAGAAGTGGTGCAAGCATTGGATTTTCATCTGCACATGTAATCAACCTTTCCCTTGCTTGGGAGTTAATAGTTTCATCAAATATTACATGGACTGATTCCTTTACCACTAATGTTCTTCTATTTAGAATTCTAAATGCTTTGCTACTACTAGAGTATCCTAGAAAGATTCCTTCATCACTTTTGGAATCAAATTTTCCTAAATTTTCTTTTCCATTATTATGCACAAAACACTTACAACCAAATATGTGAAAATATGCTACATTTGGCCTTTTTCCATAAAACAATTCATATGGGGTTTTCTCTAATATAGGTCTGATCAGAACCCTATTTGAGACATAACATGCAGTATTTACAGCTTCACCCCACAAATACATAGGCAAACTATTTTCACACAACATAGTTCTACCTAGTTCTTGTAGTGTTCTATTCTTTCTTTCCACTACACCATTTTGTTGTGGTGTTCTTGGTGCAGAAAAATTATGTTCAATTCCATTTTTAGTGCAAAAATCTTCAAACTCATGATTCTTAAATTCTGTCCCATTATCCGTACAAATGCATTTGATTTTAGAATCTTTCTCATTTTGCACCTTTTTACAAAACTTTTCAAACATATAAAAGGTTTCACTTTTATGTGCAATGCCAAATGTCCAAGTAAATCTAGAGTAATCATCAACAATTACAAACACATAATACTTACCTCCAAGGCTTGCTGTCCGCATGGGTCCAAAGAGATCCATATGTATTAATTCAATTGGTTTTGTGGTTGTAACTATATCTTTTGAATTAAAACTAGTCTTTTCATGTTTTCCTTTAATGCATGCATCACACACCACATTTTTGTCACATTTCAGTTCTGGCAGCCCTTTTACTAAGTCTTTTCTATACAATTTTACAAGTTGTTTCACATTAATATGAGCCAATCTCTTATGCCACAACCAGCTACTATTGTCCAGATTTGTCGCTAAGCATATTTCTTTGTTTTTGAAATGTGTTAGATCTAGAACATATATATTTCCTAGTCTTTTTCCAAAAATAGCAGTCTTTTTATTTTTGCTAGATATTTTGCATAAATTTGATCTAAACTTTACTTTATGGTCCTTATCACATAGTTCACTAACACTTATGAGATTATGTTTCAATCCTTCTACATACAAGACATCATCAATCACAAAAGATGAGGATGAATTACCTATAGTTCCTATACCTTTTATGATGCAAGAGGAATCATCTCCAAATGATACCGTTCCTTCATGTCTCAGGGCAATGGTTGAAAACAGCTTGGGATTTCCAGTCATGTGTTTAGAGCATCTGTTGTCCACAATCCATGTTTCCTTGCTGTAATCTATCTCCTCCACTGATTTCAAGCCCTGTAGAACAGAAAATAATCTTTGATTTTGTTGGTACCCATTTTTCTTTGGGTCCATAAGTGTTAGGGATCATTGTGCCTTTTGGCACCCATATTCTTTTAATCTTAAAGCTTCTACCAGATTTCAATGGACATTTATCAATGGAATGACCAACATATTTACAATATGTGCATTTATCATACAAAGAAGTCATGCTGTTTTTCTTTTCAAAGAATTTAGTAAAAGGTTTTGCATCTACATTTGATCTATAGCCTATACCAGCCTTGTCATACATGCCTTGTTGTGATTGTAATATCTTTTCAAGCATAACACTACCATTAGCAAACTTGTTCAGCAAGCATGTTGAGCTATTTAGTTTGTTTTGAAGCTCTTTGTTTAAGCATTCAATATTTGACAGCTTTATAGTTAAAGAATCAATTTCATTCTTCATATGCTCATGCTTTTCATTCAAATCAGAACACATACACATATTATCATTCATTTCAGATTTGTTTCCATGAGAAAAAATTGTTTCTTTTAGCTTTTTAATATCAAGTTTCATGCTTGAGTTTTCATTTATAGCTAGCTCATATTGATTCTTCATTTTCTCATGTTCTTCTACATTCAAACTTGATTTCTTTAATTGGCATTCAAGCACATTCTTTTCAGATTGCATGCTGGATAGTTTTTCTTTTAGTAATTTATTTTCAGATTCTAATTCATGCAATCTATCAACTACTTCATTGAATGTATCATTTAGCTCATTAAATAAAATACAATCTTGACACTTGTTAGATGTACTTACCTCATAGTTATCATAACTCTCCATTGCCATGAAACATTGAAAGTTCCTTTCATCTTCTTCTTCATCAGAGGATGAGTTGTCTTCATCCCAAATAGGCATTGATTCACTCTTTTCAGCATGCCTTTCTATCCCCATGAAGCATACATTTGCTGTCTCCATTACTTCTTCATCCGAAGATGAGTCATCATCCCAAGTAGCCACCATTGCTTTCTTCTTAGACTTTCTATCCTTCTTTGCCTTCAAGGTTGGGCAGTTTGCTTTCATATGACCTGGTTTCTTGCGCTCAAAGCAAAGATCATCAGTAGCCCTAGTTGCATTCTTACCTTTTGCTTTGTAGAACTTCCTTATTTTTCGAGCAAGTAATGCAACATCCTCATCAGAATCAGAATTATCATTATCATTTACAGCAGTCTTAAAAGCAATATTTTTATCTACTTTCTTTGACTCTTCTATATCATGGATTCTTCTATTGATTTGAAGTTCATATGTTAATAGAGATCCTATCAATTCATCTAGCTTCATTGTATTCAGATTATTTCCTTCTTCGATGGCAGTTCTTTTAGCTTCCCAACTTGGATCTAAACATGCTAAAATCTTTTTGACTAATTTCTTATTTGGATAAGTCTCTCCTAGCAATGTAAGTTTAGTAACAATATCAGAAAATCTATTATACATTTCAGAGATGCTTTCACCTGGTTTCATCACAAACAATTCATAGTTATGGATCAACATGTCAATTTTAGAGTCTTTAACTTTTTCGGTTCCTTCATGCAAGACCTCTAATTTATCCCAAAGTTCTTTTGCTGTTTGACAAGTAGAGATTTTATTATATTCAGATGCAGTCAAAGAATAATACAACAAAGTCATAGCTTTACCATTTTTTTTCCATTTCTTTAGAAACATCATATGACCAAAGTAAAGGTGATTCTTTGGGTATTTCTATTGTTTTGTTTATGATTTTCCAAGATTCTACATCCTGTCCCATTATAAACATTTTCATTATATTTTTCCAATGGTTATAGTTTGTGCCATCAAATATGGGTGGTCTATTGAAGGTCAATATGGCAGCCATTCTAGTTGCTATGTAAGGTTCACTATTATCTAACTAACGGTGGTCAGATTAGATAAAACCTGGCTCTGATACCACTTGTTGGATCCTATAGCAACCTAAGAAGGGGGGTGAATTAGGTTTCTCTTTAAAAATTCACTTCTAATTTTTGTTTAATCACTTTTTGCAATCAAATAAAGCATTCAAAGATAATTAAACACAAAAGAGACAAGACACAAGTTTACATGGTGGTTCGGCCCTTTTTCACCTACTTCCACCCTCTTCTCCTTCAACACAATCGGTTGAAGTCCACTTTACTACAAAGCTAGGAGAAACTTTCTCCTACACTTTCTAACTCCTCCTCAAGGAGTCAAACAATCCTTACACCAAGGATCACAATTACAATGTGTGTCTCAACACACATCAACAAGTCAAAGTTTATCAAGTTTATTACAAATTTCGAGTTAAGCTTCTGTAAGATATGCAATACAAGTTTAGAAGCTTCAAACAACTGCTAGAGGTTTAATACAAAGTAAATGGACAAAAGCCCCAAATTCGTTCAAACCCTAGCAGAGTCTACTTGCAGAAAATCAACTTCAATAATAGAGTATATGAAGCACAAATTGATTCTATAGTAAGCAAGTAATGAGCTTAGAAATTAGTCACCCAATGAAGATCAAAATCGTAGGTTTGGATGAGCTAGGATGAGTAGTATGAGATGCTTCACAAGTTGCTTTCTTTGCTTATCATTTTCGGACTTCTAGCAATGGTGAAGACAAACTTGCTTAAATACCTTCAAAGCAACTAACCTCTCACTTCAAAGAGTCGTTCTGACACTTCTAAGCACCATCAAATCTTCTTCCCGTTAGAGCTCCTTATTTCCCTCTTCTCTATCCATTTTCGAGCTTAAGAGAGACAGAATGTCGTGGAAGAGGTTCTGCCTTCGTTTATTTCAAAACCCCATCCAAAACGGTGCAGTTTTGGTCTCAACTTAAAACTCTGTAATTCGGGTTCTGTGGAGCAAGTTTCGGGTCTCACTCAATTCTTCTTCAATTCTCTCCAATCTTGAATCAATTATTCGTGGGTCCATCATAGATTGATAGAGCATCCTTTTCTTTACAAAAGCCCTTTGAATTCGTCTTCAGAAACCCTCTAATATGCTTCCAATTTCACTTTTGAGTAGTTAAGGCAAGAACTCGATGAGCTTCACCATTTCTTCAAATTGATCCTCTCTGAGTAGTGGGTCTTTGATTTTTCTTCACAGAAATATTCTCCTCTTCATTAGCTTTCCAACGAGCGATCTTGCGCCTTGATCGGAGGTGAAATGGGCGGTCAAATCTACCAGCGAAGTCACGTCTACGAGCGGATTGCGGGTCAGGCTGATGATTCGGTGAGCTGAGTCGCGAGTCACTTAAGCTCTCGTGGGTCGCGGGTTGCAGGCAAGCGAGTGAACGGGTCACGCGTCTGGATTGGATTGCACCTCTGGACTGGGTCACGTTTGCATGGGCCTGACTCGCGCGCTGGATCGCGTCTCTGGACTGGCGAGTGTTTGCACGGGCTGGGCTTCATCTGTACGGGCTCTGCACAGTTTTTGGCTTCTCATTTTTCAACCCAATTCCTGCAATTTAATCCATATTATTTTGCTTATAAAATCCTACAAATAATTAACTAATAATTATAATATTTTCATATTATAGTTCACATTTTTCTCATCATTAAAATGTTTATATATTTTAATAATATTAAAATATATTCCAACATCTTACAACTGAAACAATGCTCCTTTTAAATAGGCAGTTAAACCTAATTCTATAAGGATCCTGGTAAATCAGGAATCCTTAAAACCTAATTCTAGAAGGATCCTGATAAATCAAGAACTCTTATAATTAAGGAAGTCTTAACAAATCTGGATTCTAACAAATAAGGAATCCTAAACAAATAAGAAATCTAATAAGTATGGAAACCCAGATAAATTAGGAACCTAGACAATTAAGGAAAACCAAATAAAAGGAAATATTCTTAGACAATAAATTAAACCTAAGAAATTAAGAACTGAACAATTATTTAGGAAACCCCCCATATTAAAGCCTACAGAGATCTTATGGAATATTCTTGGGCTACTTCTTCAACCTTGGCCTTCTTGGACCCATTAGATTATGTTGTGGACTTTCAATTCCTTGATGTTGGAACTCGTGATATTGGGCCTTAAGTGCATCCGCATCAATCTCCCCTTCTTGACAAATATTTTTCCTCAAATCTTGATTGCTGCTTTGGGTTTTATCTCTCCATGGATCCACAATCCAAGTTTGTGCACACAAATTAATCTTTAACTCTAGTAGCCTACCTAAGTGTGTTGGTTCACAAATAAATGGCAAACTACCATACTGCTTGGATGGAAGTTTACAACCTGAGCAACAATATGATCTAAACAAGTAGTTGAAGTTATGGAATGTTGTAGTAGCACATTCATCAATAGCATTGAAAAGTCTTGGTAGTTGTTATTGACATATCGTCTTCTTATGATTTGACAATACACTGTTTATGCTTAATGCCTCTGAATTCTTCAAGTCTTGGATGAAACCTTGTGTTTCTTCTAACAAAATTTCTTCCTTTGCCTTGTTTGGTAATATCTCAAGCTTTGGTAAATCTGAACTTCTTGGATCTATCTCCTTTTTAGGCGACACATCTTGCTTTAGAAGATCAAAGCACTTTGGATTTGCATTCATAGTTGTTGGTGCCTTAATTTCCAAAGGATTCAAACTTCTAGGTCCTCATCTTTCTCTGCCAACACCAATAGCTTTGGTAGATCCAAATCTTTTGGTTCTACTTCTGTTGACTTTGTTTCTTCTACTTGAACAACTTCTATGGCTTTCTTCGATAAAGCTTCTCTCCCATACCACTTTTCTATCCACATATCATAATCTTCCTTGCAATAATTATAGTTGTTTTGTTATTGGTACCTGGAATATGAAAAAGCACAATCTTTTTTTTAGTTACATTATGGGTCTTGGCTTCGGGATTTGTTCATCTTGAGCATGTCAACATGGTCTTGCTTGAAATCTTTAGGCAATAAGTGCCTTTTAAGTAACTTATTCAGTTTCTCCCATGAATAGACCTTTTCCTTTCCATCTCGTTCTCTTTGTTTCTTAATATTCTCCCACCACAAAGAAGCAAATTCTTTGAGATGAAGAATAGCAACCTTATATTTCTTCTTATTATCATATGCTTGGAGCTCAAACACCCTCTCAATATGACATAGCCAATCAATAAAATCATTGGGATCAAGAGTACCTTTAAATTCTGGGATCTTGACATGCAAGCTATCATCATTTGGCCTCCTCCTCTGCTCTATTTCATCTTGGTTGCCTTGGCAAAAGGCTTGCAACTTCTTGATGACATCAGAAAGTTGCTCCTTTACCTCGCCTAACTCAAATGATAACATTTTATTTCCAACTTTCCATGGTGGAATTGGCGACTAACGACCACAATAATATGACAAAAAATTGTCACTCGAATTAAACATCTTGAGGAGAGCTCACTTATAAGAATAACCTAGGCTCTAATACCACTTGATGCAAATGTTATGGTGGGCTTGAGCGAGCTCGGGTTAAGAAAATATGTAAAAATCATTTTTTGGTGTTTTGGGTTTTTTTGTGGGAAAAGTGAGTGTTTGGTAGGGACGAAGTGAGGAAAAACGAAAATATGAAAAACAAAAACAAAATATAGATGCCAATAATCTCCAAGACGTAAAGGCAACACCACCAGTCAAGGACCACCACCAATCCCTGGCAAGAATTGGATAAAGGATGTAAAAGTTGATCACACAACTTTGGGGTTTTTATTCTCTGGAAAAACAAGTCTCTTACAACTGAAACAATGCTCCCTTTAAATAGGTAGCTAAACATAATTCTAGAAGGATCTTGGTAAATCAGGAATCCCTATAATTAAGGAAGTCTTAACAAATCTGGATTCTGATAAATAAGGAATCCTAAACAAATCAAAAATTTGACAAGTATGAAAACCTAGATAAATCAGGAACCTAGACAATTAAGGAAAACCAAATAAAAGGAAATATTCTTAGACAATAAATTAAACCTAAGAAACTAAGGACTCAACAATTATTTAGGAAACCCCCCATATTAAAGCCCTCAGAGATGCTATGGAATATTCTTAGGCTGCTTCTTCAACCTTGGCCTTTTTGGACCCATTGGATTATGTTGTGGACTTTCAATTCCTTGATATTAGAACTCGTGATATTGGGCCTTAAGTACATCCGCATCACTTGTACTCTTCCTATCTAATTTGTAGCCAACATAATCAAAATCACTAAAGGCATGCAAATTTAGAGTTGTATCTCTAGGATACCAGATTCCTAAGGAAACCATATCTTTAAGGTATCTAAAGATTCTTTTAACAACGACTAGATGCTGTTCTTTAAGATTGGATTGATAGCCAGCACACAAACACAAACTGAACATGATATCTGATGTAGATGCAGTCAAATATAGCAAAGAACCAATCATTCCATGATATGATTTAGTGTCTACACTAATTCCATTTTCATCATAAGATAATGATAAAGAGGTGCTCATTAATGTGTTCATTGGTTTAGAGTCATACATCTTGTATTTCTTAAGCAATTCATTTGTGTATTTTGTTTGACTTACAAGAGTTCCTTTGTTTGTTTGTCTAATTTGCAATCTAAGAAAGTATGTTAACTCACCTATCATGTTCATTTCAATTTCTCTTTGCATGCATGCAGCAAATTCTTCACATAGTGTAGAATTTGTAGAATTTGTAGAACCAAACACAATATCATCAACATATATTGGAACAATCAAAATCTCTTTTTTTTGTTCTTTATAAATAAAGTGTTGTCCACTTTTCCTTTTTTGAAACTATGATTAATCAAGAAAGAACTTAGTTTATCATACCATGCCTGTGAAGATTGTTTCAAACCACATAAAGCTTTTGACAGTTTAAAGACATGATTTGAATAAATCGGATCTTCAAATCCTGGTGGTTGTTCAATATATACCTCTTCCTTTATAATATCATTCAAAAATGCACTCTTGACATCCATTTGAAATAAGGTAAAGTTCAAATAGCAAGCAAAGGTAAGTAAGATTCTAATTGTTTCTAACCTAGCTATTAGTGTAAATGTTTCATCATAGTCAATTCCTTCTTTTTGACTATATCCTTATGCTACTAATCTAGCCTTATTTCTAGTAATAGTACCATTTTCATCTAGTTGATTCCTAAATACCCATTTTGTGACTATAATTGGATGATCCTTTGGTCTAAGAACTAGATTCCAAACCTTGCTTATTTCAAACTGGTTTAATTCTTCTTGCATAGCAAGGAACCAGTTTTCATTTTCAAGAGGCTCATCTGTTGGGTTTTATAGCTTAACAAGAAGGGGGGGTTGAATTGTTCTTGTACCAAAAACTATGCTTTTGTTTTTCTTAAATAATTTAATCAAACAATTCAACAATTCATATGATAATAAGTAATCAAACAAAATTATTTAAGTAAGTAGAGAGTAAGAGAATCAACACCTAATTTACCACAGTGGTTCGGCACTCTATCTTAGAGTCCTATGTCCACCCTCTTTTCCTTTAATCCAATCGATTGAAGTCACCTTTACTCAACTTGATTAGGAGAATACGTTCTCCCTAATCCAAATAATTCCTTCTCAAAGGAATTATCAAGTCCGAATACAAATAATGATCAAAAGATCATATATAATAGCAAATCTCCAAAAAATGTGTTAGTTTGTGGGATATTACTGATCAGAGGAGCGATTTAAATAAATATATCAAGATACAAAGCTCCTATCACGAAATCCCCAATTTGAAGAAATTAAGGTTTTGGATTTTCCTCAAAATTTATTTGCAGAAAATGTTTATAAGTGAAATCAGCACATAAATAAAGTTATATAAGCTATGATTGAAGATATAATTGAAGATCAAACCAGATAATCGAATATCACCAAAACCTTATGAATCATCGAATGATCAACAATCTCGAATCAGATGGTAAGTAAGCTTAATAGATTTTCTTCATAAAGAGAATGCTTCAAATAGATGTCAATCATCAAGAGAAAATCTTCACGCACACATCTCCTTTTAAATAGAAACAGATCTAGGGCTATTCTTTGAATCAAACCTGAACCATAGCCTTCTTCCCATTAGGAATAGTAGGCTATCTATCAAATCAGCCTCATATTAGCCTTTAGATTCGAAATCTGACTGTTCTGACAGCTTGTCTCCTCCAGATTCCTCCCGTTAAGGTTTCGGCATTTGAGAGAAGCGAAGGCAACATCGGGGAGAAATGAAGTGGCTAGTGGCTAGGGCAAGCTCGTTGAAGAATAAACACCTCTTATAAGCCCTTAAGTTAGATGACGTCGTGGCTAGAAAATGTAACAAGGAAGCTTCAATTATGATCAAGATGACACCGTAACACGGAAGCTTCAATTATGATCAAGACAACACTGTAACAAGGAGCAAGATCAGGTTGGCGTGAACTTGAGCCGCACCCATATTTTCTCAGTCCAGCAGCAAGGGTCTAGTCCACTGATAACATATTCAGCAGGTATATACAGTCCAATATCAACAAGGTCCAAAAATATAATCTTTTACAAAGTTCATATTTTGGTGTATTGCATGTATTGATTTTGAACTAATATTAACATAGAGTTAATGTCCCTCATGTTCCTGCAATTTCATCAAACCATGTATCATATTCCTAAAATAAAATAGATTCAAATATATTTTATATTTCTTAAAGAAATATTCAAATAATCAACATATATTATAATATATGTCACAAGAACTTTAAGAATATATTTTATAAAGAAATGTAGGAACCCGATTACTTTATAATATCATTAATTGATATTATAATTTATACACCTTTTACTTCTTATAGTTTTTCTTTTTATACATTTAGAAAAACATATTTTGAAAATTGATATTTACAAGAAAATATTTACAGTCACAACAAAACCCTATTTTCCAACAATCTCCTCCCTTTTAATGATGACAAAATATTTTAATAGTATTGCACATGTCATCAAATATCAATCATGTTTTTCCAAGAGAACACAACTCATCATTGCAGCATATTTATCATGATATAGTTAGTTGCAAATAGTTATTGCATATGATTGTAAGCAAGTCTCCTATACATGTGTCTAGCAGATTTCAAAATTTATCATAGAACATGTAAAAAATTTAAGCAGGGGTGATATGTATATGTATCCCACATTCTATACTGATAGTCAAAAATGAGACTTCACATGTGCACTATTCTCTCCCCCTTTTTGTCAAAAGCAAAAAGAACGATTATGCAAGTAAGCAGGACAAGCGACAGTAAAAAAAATGAACAGGCAGTAACTAAATAAAGATAAGAATGGGGAACTAACTGGATGCTGTAGGAATGAAAGTAGGCCACTCCCTCTCAAACCGAGCAGTTTGAAGAACAGTGAAAGAATAGAGAGATAGCAGTAATAAGCAGTCCAAAGATTTTTAGGAAGTAACATTCCAAGTTCTCGTCTGAGAGCATAAAATCTATCCTTTGATAAAGGTTTGGTTAAGATATTAGTAATTTGCTGGTCAGTGCTTACAAATTCAAGTACAACATTACCTTTCTGAACATGATCTTGAATGAAATGATGTCTAATTTCTATGTGCTTTGTTTTAGAGTGCTAGATAGGATTCTTAGTGAGATTTATTGCACTTGTATTATCACATTTTAGTGGAACTCTATGTGATAAGATTCCATAATCCTCTAACTGTTGTTTCATCCATAAGATTTAAGCATAGCTATTAGTAGCAGCAATATATTCAACTTCTGTGGAAGAGAAAGCTATACAGTTTTGTTTCTTGAAATGCCAAGAAATAAGCATATTTTTGAGATAGTGACATCCACCACTCATATTCTTCCTATCTAGTTTGCATCTAGCATAATCAGAATCACTAAATGCATGCAAATCTAGAATGGTGTCTCTAAGGTACCAGATTCCTAAGGAAACCGTGTCTTTAAGGTATCTAAATATTCTTTTAACAACAACTATGTGCTGTTCTTTAGGATTGGATTGATACCTAGCACATAGACACACATTAAACATGATATCCAGTCTAGATGTAGTTAAGTATAGCAAAGAACCAATCATGCCATGATACAATTTAGTGTCTATACTAATTCCATCTTCATCATTAGATAATGATAAAGAAGTGCTCATTGGTGTGTTCATTGGTTTGGAATCATGCATCTTGTATTTCTTGAGCAATTCATTTGTGTATTTTGTTTGACTTATAAAAGTCCCTTTATTGGTTTGTTTGATTTGCAATACAAGAAAGTATGTTAATTCACCCATCATACTCATTTCAAATTCATTTTGCATGCATGCAGCAAATTCTTTACATAATTTAGAATTAGTAGAACCAAACACAATATCATCAACATATATTTAAACAATCAAAATTTCTTTTTCTTTGTTCTTTATAAATAAAGTGTTGTCCACTTTTCCTTTTCTGAAATCATGATTAATCAAGAATGAACTTAATTTATCATACCAAGCTCGTGGAGCTTGTTTCAAACCATATAAAGTTTTTGATAATTTAAAGACATGATTTGAATAAATTGGATCTTCAAATCCAGGTGGTTGTTTAACATATACTTCTTCTTTTATAATGCCATTTAAAAATTCACTCTTACATCCATTTGAAATAAGGTAAAGTTCATACAGCAAGCAAATGCAAGTAAGATCCAAATTGCTTCCAATCTAGCTATAGGTGCAAATGTTTCATCATAGTCAATTCCTTCTTCATGACTATGTCCCTGTGCCACTAATCTAGCTTTATTTCTAGTAATGGTACCATTCTCATCTAGTTTGTTCTGAAATACCCATTTTGTACCTATAACCAGATGATTCTTTAGTCTAGGAACTAGATTCCATACCTTGCTTCTTTCAAACTAATTCAATTCTTCTTACATAGCAAGAAGCCAGTTTTCATCTTCAAGAGCCTCATATACTTTCTTAAGCTCTACTTGAGATAGGAAGGCTTGATGTTCACATGTTTGTGAACCCGAGACCTTATGCTTACTCTAACATTTGGGTTTCCGATGATGTGATTATGATCTACTTCATTTCTTACTCTAGGAAAGGAAGGTTCCCTAGTTTCAAACTCCCTATCAACTTTAGTCCTATTTGGAACACTTTTAGTTCCACCATTCACTTCAGTTTCTAGAATGCCTTGACATTCATCCTTAAACTTAACATGAATTGACTTTTATGTAACTAAAGTGCGTTTATTGAATATTCTATATGCTTTACTTGTATGAGAATATCCAAGAAATATTTCTTCATCACTTTTCGAATCAAATTTCCCAAGTGATTCCTTTCCATGATTCAAGACAAAACATTTACTTCCAAAAACATGAAAATATGAAATGTTTGGTTTTCTTTCAAAGAATAGTTCAAAAAGTGTCTTTTTCAAAATAGGTCTTATTAAGGCACGATTTGAAATGTAACAAACTGTGTTTACAGCTTCTCCTTAAAAATGTTTAGGAAGATTATATTCACACATCATGGTTCTAGCCATCTCTTGAAGTGTTCTATTTTTCCTTTCAACAACATCATTTTGTTGTAGTGTTCTAGGAGCTGAAAAATTATGTGAAATACCATTTTCTAAACAAAACTTTTCAAAAATTTGGTTTTCAAATTCACCACCATGATTAGTTCTTATTTTTATAATTGAAAAACCTTTTTCATTTTGAATCGTTTTACAGAATTCAACAAACTTTTCAAATGCCTCATCTTTCCTAGCAAGCATGTATGTCCATGTGAATCTAGAATAGTCATCTATAATGACTCAGACATAATATTTACCATTTAATGTTGTTGTTCTCATAGGACCGAAAAGATCCATGTGCAGTATTTCTAATGTTCTAGATGTACTTACCACAAGCTTCGACTTGAAGCTACTTTGTGTGTGTTTGCCCTTAATGCATGCTTCACGTATTCTATCATTGTTGAATTCAAAAGATGGAAGACCTTTTACTAAATTGTACTTACACAATTTTTATATCAATCCTAGACCTGCATGTCCTAGCCTTCTATGCCACAACAAAGCATCAATATTTCTATTTACAACCAAGCATGTTTGTTCAACATTCATCTTGCTTAAATCAAGCACATAAATATTGTCTTTTCTTTTTCCAACAATTTTATGTTCAGTATGCTCAACAAGACAAGTTTCTTTTCCAAATTTTATTTTGAATCCTTTTACCCCACAACTGACTTATGCTAAGTAGGTTAAATTTTAGTTCATCCACAAGCAAAACTTCAGATATGAGTAGGGTATCAGAGTTACCTATTGTTCCCATTCCTCTTATTCTTCCTTTGTAGTTATCTCTAAAAGATACGGTACCTCCATTTTTCAACTCAAGTGTTGAGAAGAGCTCCTTCATCCTAGTCATGTGTTAAGAACATCCGTTGTCCAGAATCCATATGTTCTTGAGCTTTTTATTCCTTATCTGTGCACTCATAACCTGCAGAAACAAATTTTATCGTTGAAATGCTTGGTACCCTTTTTACTTTGGGTCCATGAGTGTTAGTTTGACTTAGATTTCTGTCATTCTTAGGTAATCAAAGTTTCTTTACTTTGTAAGCCTTTCTAAGTCTTATGGGACATTTATCAAAATTATGAGCAAAATAATTATAGAAAGAGCATTTATTTTCATGCAACGAAATTGAACATTCTTTTTCCTTAAAGAAATGAGTGAATGATTTTGATTTATCATTCAATTTATACCCTAGTCCCGCCTTATCATATATTCCCCTTTGAGAATTTAGAATTCTATCTAACATGCAACTACCATTTGTAAATTTCTTTAATAGCAAGTTGCTTGCATCAAGTTTTGATTTCAAGTCACGGTTTTCTTTTTCCAATTCAAGGACTCTATTCTTAAGATTTTCAGCACATATATGTGAATCATTTTCTGCATGTATTTCAACATCAGAGGATACACTAACACTATAGAAAGTTTCTATTCCTATTTGCATGTTTTTAGATTTTCCTTGTTTTTCATACAAGCATCATATTTCATATATGCATTGGCAGAAATAACAATGTCATCATTCAAGGAAATCAAAGCATCTTTCTTTTTAGCTTCATCTTTACATGCAGTAAGTTATGTGCTTTGTTTATTAATAAAGTTAATTTTCTATACAGAAGTCAACTGTTCCTATTTTTCAGATTTATTTTTTGCTTTTAACTTTCTATAATTATCTTTTAATTTATTTGTATAGTTAACTAAATTAGAAAATACAATTTCTAATCTAGAATTTATTTGAAGAAACAATTCAGAATCGTTTACCTCATTATTTTCTTCCTCAAGAGTTGTTGTTGCGGTTAGGCATAGATATGCAACCTCTTCTTGAGTTTCTTCATCAGATGAGGAGTTCTCATCATCCTAGGCAGCAATCATTACCTTCTTTTTGTTCTTGCTTTTCTCTTCTTGACCATTGAACAATCAATTTTGATATGTCCTGGTTTCTTGCATTCATAGCACACATTCTCCCTAGGTTTATTTAACTCTTTTCTCCTATTTTGCCCTATGTTTTTGTTTAAGCCTTTTCTTAGAAATTTTCTAAACCTTCTAGCTATAAGAGCTACTTTATCATTTTCTGACTCTTCCTCTTCAGCCTTTCCAACTTCTACTTTAAGTATAAGTGATCTTTTATTTTCCTTTTCTTTCTCTCTTCTCATAAGCTGCATTTCATGAGTCTTAAGAGAACCTAGTAAATTATCTAAGGTCAGCACCTCTAGGTCATGAGCTTCTTCGATAGCCATCTTTTTAGGATCACAACTCTCGGGTAGGGATACTAACATTTTTCTTACCATTTCCTCATTTATATAGGCTTTTCCTAGTAATTTAAGTTCAAAAATAATTTCAGTGAATCTACCAAACATATTACTAATAGTTTCAGAATCTTTCATAACAAATAATTCATAGTCATGTATAAGCATATTAACTTTAGAGGACTTTACCTTTTTAGTTCCTTCATAAATGACCTCTAACTTATTCTAAATTTCTTTACCGGTGGTGTAAGATGACATTTCGTTAAACTCATGTGCTCTAAGACCACTATAGATCATATTCATGGACTTAGCATTTAACCCCATTACTTTAGCTTCATTTTTTGACCATTCATCAGTTTCAAGTAATGTAATACCCTTCTTGATTACTTGCCAAGCTTCTGGATCTTGGCCTATTAAGACTTGCATTAATTGTTTCCAATGCCTAAAATTAATGCCATTAAACAGTGGAGGTTTATTAAACCCCGTAATAGCTAATCCTTTATCAAAAGCCATAATGTGGATTTATTCTAGGATGTTAATCCTTTTAATTTGAGAACCTGGCTCTGATACCAATTGTTGATTTTATGGCTTAACAAGAAGGGGGGGTTGAATTGTTCTTGTAATGAAAACTATGCTTTTGTTTTTCTTAAATAATTTAATCAAATAATTTAGCAATTTATATAATAATAAGTAATCAAACAGAATTATTTAAGCAAGTAGAGAGTAAGAGAATCAACATCCAATTTATCATGGTGGTTCGGCATTCTATCTTAGAGTCCTACGTCCACCCTCTTCTCCTTCAATCCAATCGATTGAAGTCACCTTTACTCAACCTGATTAGGAGAATATGTTCTCCCTAATCCAAATAATTCCTTCTCAAAGGAATTATCAAGTCCGAATACAAATAATGATCAAAAGATCATATACAATAGTAAATCCTCAAATAATGTGTTAGTTTATGGGATATTGCTGATCAGAGGAGCTATTCAAACCAATATATTAAGATAAAAAGCTCCTATCACGAAATTCCCAATTTGAAAAAATTAGGGTTTCAGATTTTCCTCAAAATTTATGTGTAAAAAATGTTTATAAGTGAAATCAGCACATAAATAAAGTTATACAAGCTATGATTGAAGATATAATCGAAGATCAAACCAGATAATCGAATATCACCGAACCCTTATGAATCACCGAATGATCAACAATCTCGAATCAGATGGTAAGTAAGCTTAATAGATTTTCTTCACAAAGAGAATGCTTCAAATAGATGTCAATCATCAAGAGAAAATCTTCATGTACATATCTCCTTTTAAATAGAAGCAGATCTAGGGCTATTCTTTGAATCAAACCTGAACCATAACCTTTTTTCCATTAGGAATAGTAGGCTATCTATCAAATCAGCCTTATATCAGCCTTCAGATTCGAAATCTGACCATTTTGACAGCCCATCTCCTCTAGATTCCTCCCGTTGAGGTTTCGGCATTTGAGAGAAGCAAAGGCAGCATCGGGGAGAAGTGAAGTGGTTAGCGGCTAGGGTAAGCTCATTGAAGAATAAACACCTCTTATGTGCCTTTAAGTGAGACAACGTCGTGGCCAGAAAATGTAACAAGGAAGCTTTAATTATGATCAATACGACACCGTAACAGGGAAGCTTTACTTATGATCAAGACGACACCATAACATGGAAGCTTCAATTATGATCAAAACGACACCGTAACAAGGAGTGGGATTGGGTTGACATGAACTTAGGCCGCACCCATATTGTCTCAGTCCAGCAGTAAGGGTCCAGTCCAGTGATAACATATTCAACAGGTATATACGGTCCAATATCAACAAGGTCCAAAAATATGATCTTTTACAAAGTTTATATTTTGGTGTATTGCGTATATTGATTTTGAACTAATATTAACATAGAGTTAATGTCCCTCGTGTTCTTACAATTTCATCAAACCAAGTATCATATTCCTAAAATAAAATATAGTCAAATATATTTTATATTTCTTAAAGAAATATTCAAATAATCAATATATTTAAATAATCAACATATAATAGAATATAAGTCACAAGAACTTTAAGAATATATTTTATAAAGAAATGTAGGAACTTGTTTACTTTATTATATCATTAATTGATATTATAATTTCTACACCTTTTACTTCCTATAGTTTTTATTTTTGCACATTTAGAAAAACATATTTTGAGAATTGATATTTACAAGAAAATATTTTCAGTCACAACAAAACCCTATTTTCCAACATCATCTACTTTCTTTGGCTCTATTTAAGATAGAAAGGCTTGATGTTCACATGTGTTGTGAACCCGAGACCTTGTGCTTACTCTAACACTAGGATTTCCTATGATGTAATCTTGATCTACTTCATTTCTTACTCTAGGAAAGGAAGGTCCCCTTGTTTCAGACTCCCCCTTAACTTCAGCCCTATTTGAAACACTTTTAGTTCCACTATTCTCTTCGGTTTCTAGAATACCGTGACAGTCATCCTTAAACTTAACATGGATTGACTCTTCTACAACTAAAGTTTGTTTATTAAATACTCTATATGCCTTACTTGTATGAAAATATCCAAAAAATATTACTTCATTACTTTTGGAATCAAATTTCCCAAGTGATTCTTTTCCATGATTTAAAAACAAAACATTTGTTGCCAAAGAATAATTTAAAAGGTGTCTTTTTCAAAATTGGTCTTATTAGAGCATGATTTGAAATATAACAGGCTGTGTTTATAACTTCTCCCCAAAAATATTTAGGAAGATTATATTCGCACAGCATGGTCCTAGCCATTTCTTAAAGAGTCCTATTTTTCCTTTCAACAACACCATTTTGTTGTGGTGTTCAAGGAGCTGAAAAGTTGTGCGAAATACCATTTTCTAAACAGAATTTTTCAAAAAGTTGGTTTTCAAATTCACCACCATGATTAGTTCTTATTTTTTATGATTGAAAGACCTTTTTCATTTTGAATCATTTTACAAAATTCAGCAAACTTCTCAAATGCCTTATCTTTTCTAGGAAGCATGTATGTCCATATGTAACCATAAATTAAATATGGATAGACATATACTATATTGTTTGTGTGGCTTTTGATGTAAACTAAAAATATTCATAAATCCTAATGTATTTGGTTTGTTTCAATTCACATATAAAGATATAGTGAATTAATGAACTAAGTAGGTTTGCTATACCTAAACATAAGATAGTAAATAAATTAGGAAGTTCCACCATCACATAGATATTATCTCTCTTGCAAGCATAAATAATTAATATTAATACTTAGTAGTTATAGTGAAATCATATGCTTTAACATATCTTGTGTATTTAGTTTTCTTAAATTTAGTTAGTTAATCTATCATTTGGATTTGTTAGATAAATTCTAGGAGTTATTCACCCGTTAGTAATTAGTTGGCTTAGTAATCTCCAATCTCTGTGAGACAATATCTTACTCATCATTATATTACTTGTTCAACATGTTTACTTGCATTTAGATTTCACCGAACATAGCATATCCTAGCTTATTGATTAGTAAGGGAGTTGGAGACTTGGGAAGCATTGAGTCAATGAAATTGTGGGAAATGCGCTAGTAAAATCAAAATCAAAACCAAAACCAAAACCAAAACCAAGACTTAAGAAAATGATGTGAGTGCCAGAAGGAGATCCAAGCCAACTAGTGTTTTGAGAAAAATAATAACAGCTCAATTTGAAAAGAGGTTAGATGCCAAACACCTATGCTCACATAGCAAAACCAAGGAACAAGGTATGGCCTAGGAAGGTAGGAGGGCAACTGATGGCTAATGTTGGTTGTTTGTGTAAAGAATGTAGCTTTTGTAATAAGTGCTTTGTTAGTAGGAAGTTGGAGCTATGTTTGCCTATACGTGTCATAACAATGACATAAAGGTAACATATATTAAGACTTTTGTTAATTGTGGAAAGGTAGACTTTTCATTGTTTAATTTTTTAAGATAATATGATGTGTATGCACTTAAGGCCTAATATTACGAGTTCTCCTATCAAAGAGCTAAGAATCCACACTATGATCCAATAGTCTAATAAGCCCAAGGTTGAAGAGCATCTTAGAGATTCTCTAGAAATTTTGATTTTTTTAGGATTTTCTTCATTATTATTTAGGGTTTTCTTTAAATTGTTAGTTGTTCAGTAAAATTTTACATGCAAGTGTACATGTTGAATAAGTAATATAATAACGAGTATTGATATTATCCCACAAAGATTGATGCTTATTGAACTAACTAATTACTAATGGTGAATAATTTCTAAAATTTATCTAGCAAATCAAAGTGATGAAACATGGATTAAACAACTAAATTTAACCTAAACTTATTTAACAAACCATGGTAAAATATCTGATTTCATATAATTACTAAGTACAAATGTTGATTATTCATGCTTGTAAGATTGATTCTATTCATGTGATGACAAAATTTCCTAATTTATTCATTGTTTTATGTCTAGGTATAGTGAACCTACTTAGCTCATTAACCCATTGTATTTCTACCCATGAATTAAATGAACTAAGTACATTAAGATATGTGAATATTCCAATTTACACCCAAAGCCATTCAAACCACATGGTATATGTCTATCCATACTAATCTATGGTTGCATATTACACGAAGCAATTACATGTCATCCTTTATCGGTCTCAAACATGTAAATTAGGTCATTTAACTGGTATCTAATTACTTAAAAGCATTAAACTTTGTAATATAAAACTTCATATTCATAAAATATTTCATAAAACACACCATAATCATACCATTCATACATCATAATCAAGTTTCATTGTAGTTCTAACACAATAAACTAAAACATCATATTTACATAAACAGAAATAGTGGAAGAAATTGAACAAAACATTCTTCAAATTAAAAACATGAAAGTTGTCACCAAAATATCTTCAATTCAAAGTAAGTTTGGACAAATCTGCACATCAGAGGGAAGAAAAGGAGTTGGCTGAAATGGAGGAAGAAAACAAATCAAAACATGCTTTCATGTGCTGTCACCACGTGCTGGTGCCATGTGCCACTGTATGCTGCCATATGCCATTGCCGCTCTTCATATAAAACCACTGAAAGATGTAGAGGAAGGTGTTTGGAGTGCTGATCTTGTTCGGTTTTATGGTTTAATAAGAAGAGGGGTTGAATTGTTTAAGCTAAGAATTAATTCCTATTATTTCTGGTACAATATCAATCCAATTATGTAAACAAGTCACACAAGTAAAACCAATATCAAGTAAGCAAATTTCAACCAAATGATGCTTTACTTCTAGATGAGACAGCAAGTTATCTAGAATAATTTCACACTTATATAACAAATAAGCTAGTCGGTTAGTATCAAATAAGTGATAGAATAATTAGTAGTAAACAGCAAGAGATATTCAAATCAATAAAGGGCAAAGAAACAAACACCAAATTTCCCTTGGTAGTTTGGCACTCAATCCTTGAGTCCTATGTCCACCCTCTTCTCCTTCAATCCAACTAATTAAAGTCTCCTTTACTCAAACTGAATTAGAAGAAAACATTCTCCCTAATCCAAGCAATTCTCTCTCAAGAAATTCTTAAACAATGTTACAGAATATAATCAAAGGATCATAACTCAATTACAAATCTTAAATAACATGAAGGGTTATGGGATTTTGTAAACTAAAGGAGCTATTTTATAGGAATATAATGACTCAAAGCTCCTATCATGAAAAACTTAAATTATAACAAATTAGGGTTTTGGATTCCTTCTAATGTTTATGTGCAATAAATATTTTTAATGAAATCAGCACATAAACAAAGTCATACAAGATACAATTGATGATAAATCCAAATAAGAAGCTATTTAATCACAATATCATTGTGGTCTTGTATTTCACCAAAAGTGAATGAGGTTGAAAGATCAAACAGATGAGCTTAATAATCGATTCTTCAAACAAAGAGAACTTCAAATATTCATTCATGTCAAACCTTTCTCCATAGATTAGCTTTTTTTAAATAGAAAAAATACAGCTAGGGTTTCAAACATTCAAACCTCAGTAATGAAGCTTTCTTCCCATTAGAATAGCAAATCAACCTTCAAATCAGCTTCACATTTTCCTTCTAAATTATAAATCTGACCATTTTGACATTGGTCTTCTTACGAATCCTCCTATTGAGGATTCAATCGCCTGTGGTGCTATTCCTCCATCTCTTTCTCCTTTCTTCAGTTAGCTTCCTTTTGCTATTAGGGCATCACATACGAGTAGCTTAAGTGAGATGCTACCTAAGTGAAATGGTGAGTTTCATTTTAATACAAGCTGGGCTTATTTAACTAATGGGCAGTGATCTCATATGCAGGCCGTGAAGTGCACTGATAGTAAGAGTAGGTTGAGAGCATATAATGTAAGTTCTTGGTAGAACCAAAGTTTACTCCAATAATAGTCTTGATTCAGTAAAGTAATTTATGCTAAAGTCAATTACTTCATACCTTCATCCAAGAAAAAGCAAGTATCATTTTTTCTTAAATATGATATATGACACATTTAACATTAATTAAGTAAGCCTTTTTCTCAAGACATTATATAATGATATTAAATAAATCATTTCTTAAGAGCACTATATAGTAACATTATATCAAGAAATGTAGGAACCTAGATACTTTATAATATCATTGATTAATATTACAATTTGTACACCTTTTACTTCCTATGGTTTTCTTTTGCACTTATGAAAAACTTATTTCAAGAAATATATTCATAAATACATTTTGTCACAACAAAACCTTTATTTTCCAACTGATCTGTTGAGAAATTGTGCAAATTTGCCTAAAAAATGTAGATCTGACAGAGAAAGCTTAAATGGTGTTTGTCATTCTTCATTGGAAACCATCACGAAACTGCATGCAACTACCGCATAACTACTGGAAATTTCTCTAGGAAGGTAGATCCGCTTTCTCCTCATCGGAAAACACACAAAATAAGGCTGAAAACTCAATCAGGTTGAGTTTGTCATTGGAAAAGAATGTGATAGTCAGCTATCGCACTACTGTCAGATGTCCTTTGAGACTTGTGCTATCACATGTGGTCAAGCTTTTGGAAACTTCTTCATCATCTACATTTCAGCCGGTCAACAATCAAGGCCCTCCTCTCTCTCTCCTCTATTCCCTATTTGCTTGACAAAAGCTCGATAATTCTTCCCACTCACATGCCTCCTTTTCTCTTAAATGCACCTTTTCTTTTTTCTTTTCTTTTTCTATTTCCTATTTTCTTAGGTAGGTTCCACATCACTAGTTGGCCTTTGCTTTTTCTTGCTTATTTTCTCTTTTCTATTGCTTATTTTCTTTTGTTTTTCTGTTATTTGGTGTCTGTAACATAAAATAACACAAGTTGCATAAATATAAATAAATACAACTATAATTTAATAAATATTATATTAGATATTACCTAAAACAATCACAATAACTCTATAAAATATAGAGTTATCATTAGTCGTTAAGTTTATAAGGTTTCTTTAATGTTAGAGATTATTTCTTTGTTTAGGTTTCCTTAATTGTTAGGATCTCTAATTTGTTTTACATTTCCTTAATTGTCAAGGTTTCTGATTTGTTCAAGATTCCTTTAATTGTCAGGATTCCTAATTTGTTTGGGATTTCCTTAAGTTTTGGATACCTTAATTTGTTGAGATCTTTAGGGTTAGGTTTAGTTGGTAATTTAAAAAGAGAATCATTTTAGTTATAAGTATACTTTTTTTTTTTGTAGAGAAATTGGAACCTTCAATTGTTTTCAACTTTTACTTCTTTATTTGATTTTTGCCTAAAATTGGTAGTGGAGTACTTCTTTGACTGATGATGCCAACTTTACATTTCAAACTTTATCTTGGAAATATTTTATTTTCATCATTTTCTTTCTTCCTCTCTAAACATAACCTTCCTCATGAGAAAAAACCTTAAAACCCCAAAAAAATGACTACTCTTTCATAACCCTATATAAAGCTTGCTTAATATCGCCACTAGATCCATATCAAGTGGTATTAGAGCCATGTTGGTGAATGAGATATGTTTCAATATAAGGAATGCACTTTACATTCTTTTTTATGTTTTTCACCATGTGAGGCAGTAAATAGGATGCTTGTAGATATGGGTGAGATAAAGGATCAAGTCAATAAGGTTCTTCAACTCTTAAAAGCCTAAAACATATGCCAAAATTGAATGTAACCAAAAAGAATATCATACTTTAACATATTCCAAGTACCAACAAAAGCAGCATGACAATCATCACGAGGAAAACTATGATATGTGGATAAAAAGGTGGTGTGGGAGAAAAGTCTCACCAAAGAAAGTTATAAAGGTAGTTCAAATCCAAGAAAGAGATATGATATAAATAAAACAAAACAATTTGGTACTACAAAAGCTTGCAATGTTGGTAGATAAGGAGGTGGACCCAAAAAGTTTGCATTTTCTAGAGATTGAGGCACCAATGACCATGAATGGAAATCCAAAAAGCTTAGATCCTCTAGAACTTGATATGCCACCTAAAAAGAATATAGATCCAAGAAGTTTAGATTTATTGAAATGCAAGATGTTACCAAACAAGGTAAATAAATATTGATGTAGGAACCAAAAGGTTTTAACCAAGTGGGGAAGAATTCTAGAGAATTGTTCAACATGAATAATGGTTAATTTGCTAGTTTGTATTGTTAAATCATGAGAAGATGGCATGTCAACAACAACCTATAAGATTTTTCACTAGTATAGATGAAAGGGCTACTATAACATTCCATAACTTTAACTACTTGTTTAGGTCATATTATAGGTTAGGTTGCATACTTCCATCCAAGCAGCACAATAGTTCATTATTGATTTGTGAACTAACATACTTGGGTAGGTCACTAGAAAGCTTCATTCATGTGTAAGAACTTGGATTTTGGATCTATGGAGTAATAAAGCCTAGAATAACAATCAAGCTTTGAGGACATATCTTTTTCAAGAAAGGGAAATTAATATGGATCACTTGAGGCCTAATATTATGAGTTCTCTGTCAAAGAATTGAGAATCCACACTATAATCCAATAGTCCAAGAAGCCTAAGCTTGAAGGGCATCTTGAAGATTTTTCAGGAAGTTTAATTTGTTTAGGGTTTTCCTTTATTATTCTTTAGGGTTTTCTTTAAATAGTTGGTCCTTAACTTTTTAAGGTTTCTTTAATGTTAGAGATTATTTCTTTGTTTAGGTTTCCTTAATTGTCAAGATGTTTGATTTGTTTCAAATTTTCTTAATTGTCAACCCTAATTTATTAAAGATTCTCTTAATTGTCAAGATTCTAAATTTATTAAAGATTCCCGTAATTGTTAGGATCTTTAATTTGTTTGGGATTTCCTTAATTTTTAGGTTTAGTTGTCTATTTAAAAAGAGCATCATTTTAGTTTACAAGTAGATTTTTTTTTGTAAAGAAATGGAAACCCTCGGTTGTTTTCAACTTTTTCTTCCTTTATTGAATTTTTGTCCAAAATTGGTGGTGGAGCACCTCTTTAATTAATGGCACTACCTTTATGTCTCAGACTTTATCTTGATAATATTTTATTTTCATCATTTTCTTTCTTCCTAACCCTAAGGATTAAGTAAGGGATCTTGAAAATTAAGGAAATCCAAGTCAAATTAAGGAAATCTTTAATAAATTAGGGATCTCAACAACTAATAAAATCTTTAACAAATTAGGGATCCCTACAATTAAAGAAATTCAAAAAAAAATCAAGGATCAAGACAATTAAGGAAACCTTCACAAAGAATAATCTCTAACATTAAAGAAACCTTAGAAAATTAAGGACCAACTATTTAAAGAAAACCCTAAAGAATAATAAAGGAAACCCTAAACAAATTAGACTTCTGGGAAAATCTCCAAGATGCCCTTCAAGCTTGGGCTTCTTGGACTGGATCATAGTGTAGATTCTCAAATCTTTGATGGAGAACTCATAATATTAGGTCTCAAGTGCATTCACATCAATTTTCCTTTCTTGAAAAAGATATGTTCTTAAATCTTGATTGTTATTCTAGGCTTTATTGCTCCATAGATCCAAAATCCAAGTTCTTGTGCATAAATCAAGCTTTTTGGGAGCCTACCCAAGTATATTGGTTCACAAATCAACAATGAATTATTATGCTACTTGGATGGAAGTTTGAAACCTAACCTATAATATGACCTAAACAAGTAGTTAAAGTTATGGAATGTTGTAGTAGCCGCTTCATCTATATTGAAAAATCTCATAGGTTGTTGTTGACACCTATCTTTTCATGATTTAACATTACAATCTAGCAAATTAAACCACTGTTCAGTTGAATAATGCTCCAAAATTCTTTCCCACTTGGTTGAAACCTTTTGTTTCTTCCATCAAAATTTGTTCTACTACCTTGTTTGGTAACACCTTGCACTTCAATAGATCTAAAC